>CM050221.1:13612500-14275000 GCA_027475355.1 Coilia nasus | reverse complement strand
ATTATTCAATTCCACAACACATCGACCAGGGCATTTCAGTCATTTTAGAGACATTAAAAAACTGTACATGACTATAAGCACATTGTTAAAGGGAGGTGGCAAATGGCGAAATGTGCTGGAGTGAGTAACAAACACACATTGAAACTATTGTAATAGAACTTGGTGACATTCTGGCAAAACTGCTATTGTCAGATGGAATTTTGATATGTCAAGCCGTTTTTAAGGTACAGGTCATTAGATTTTGAAGGCTGGGTTCATCTTTTCCCTGTGCCGGTTATGTCATGATGCAGTGGTCCAAACATAACAAAATTTAATATGCAAAATAACTACAATATTCTTCTAACATATGTAGACTTTAGTTACATTTCATTAGAAACACAAACAAGAAAACAAAAAAAACTTTGAAAACAAAAGTTGAACGTACTTCTGTGGTGCAAGAAACAAAGCACTCAATTTAGCAACCTCAACATCACTGCTTTCAAATCCCAGCATATGCTGTCTAATCTTGTGTTTCAGTCAAAATTTACCATTTTGAAACTTAATTTTGAAATAGTACAACTAAGCAATATAACACGTTTGGGAGTGGTTCATTAAGCAATATAACACAAGTCGGAGTGAGTGATTTGGCCACCTGATTCAGTTCCGTTTCAGTTATTTTCAGAATGTTTGGTGTTATGGTTTTCTCTGCATCTCCAAGGGTCATGGTCATTAAACTATTGGAAGGTTAATTAACTTGTTAGTTATTTCCACAGAGATGCATAGAAAACCATTCCTGATGGATATCCTTTGAATATGGCTGAATTTACTCTGTACTCTTTACTGACCGTGCGTCATACTTCTCTGTGAGTTGTTTTTCACCCACTCAGTAAAGCTTGTCATATGAATATGCCAGCCAAAGCTTAACTCCCTAGAATGCCCTAGAATATTCTGTGATTAGCTGCGTCCTTGAGATAAGAAGCCAGCTGCATGAAATGCAGAACTTCTTTATTCTAGGTCCAGTTTCTTATATATACATCATGCAACTGGCTTTGATCAGGAACAAAACAAACAGACTAAAGAACAGCTTCTTCCCATAGGCAGTAAGAATTTCAAAGGCACCTGAACAGTGATTCTGCTTTTTGAACAATCACACTGTCACCACACTGCTACTGACTTATGTGCACTAATGTCAGATTTGGTTCTGTCGCCTCACTGCTGCTGATTATTATGTGCAATGCGCCCTGCTACCTCTCACTGTGCAATACCTACAGCGTAATGTGCTTTTTATGATTTATTATTCCTTTGTTTATACTCCCTTATTCCTTTTTTTTTAATACTGCCTTGCTTGACACTTAACATCTTAACGCTTTTACCTTGCACTTCACGCGTTTACTTGCACCTGGTCTTGCTCTCCAATTCTTTTGTACAGGCAACAGTGCAATGACACTGAAAGTCTTGAAGTTTTGAAGTCTTTTTTTCTCATGGACGCAGCGTGAGCCTGTGAGTTAGTGATTGACTACTACGCCTGTAAAATCCATCAGATCTGGACTTGGTAAATTTATTACCCAACTTTTCAGCAATATGTCCTGACTCTTGTTTATATCTAATTTACATTTACCAGGCAGCTATCTGTATTTCGGTCATAGCATTCTCCCCCTGCATTCTACATACCACTGACAAAGACAAACATTCATATTAAAAATAATTAATTAAGATCTCACTGTTCTGAATTAAAAAAAAATAATGAAGAGAGTGACTTGCCTTCCAATTTTCCACAACCTACAGGCAGTTGTTCCCACACCGTGTTGGGAGGGCCAGACACCAGCCATAGGCTGCTGTCAATCTGAAGCCAAAGACTTGTAAAAGATTTTGAGGATTAAAACATTTCGCAAAAACTTTGGCTTGCAACTAGAGATTTCAGATTTAAAATGAAAGAAAATCAAAACAATCAATTTTGTTAGGCTTATCAATTTTAAACCTTGATTTTTCTTTGATTAAATAATAAAGACACATTATTATCTCTATAATCCTTATGAAATCATAATGGAATCAAATGGGATGGAATCATCCTAATGGAATCAAATGACTGGTGTCAGTGGAAAAGAGGACAGAGGATAAATTAGATTTTCACATTCCACATCAGAACGTCCTCAGTTCAAACCAATACCAGAGTGCCCATATGCTTGTGTGTCTGCTGGTGGGGACAAATGTTGGAGTATGACAGTTTGACAGTTCAGTGAATATTATACACATTATATACATATTATAGACATTCATTCCATATGACAAGGTTTTTTTTGCATTTTGTCTCTCTCGCACTCTCACTTTCTTTCGTTCTTTCGTTCTTTTGTTCTTTCGTTCTTTCTTTCGTTCTTTCTTTATCTCTCTTACTCTGTCTCTGTCTCTGTCTCTCTCTCTCTCTGTCAATTCAAAAGAGTGTGGCTTGGGACTACATGCTACATGTGTTTATGGTCATTAATTTGGTCGGGTGAATCACCAAAATTAATAAGACAATGAGTGACATTTTCAAATCACTTTTGGCTTTGCAGACTAATAACACAAAATGATTGCTTCGATTTGTATTTACATTGATATAAATTGATTCCATCATGTTTTTGTTTCCTAAAAATGCTAAAACAACCCTGATGTCTGTGTTTTTATTGCTTGGAACATCTGTCATCTCACATTCCCAGTATCACACTGACCCTGACTCTGAGAACCCTGACTCGTTGATGAGTAATCTGTGTTATGGATCAGCCTGTCTTCTGACACAACAAATCTGCACACAAGTGTCAAAGGTGCATACAGTATTCCCAAGAAATCCTATGTGCAGCATGTATACAACACAAACACACATGACCAAGATAATAAACATAGGCCTGTATCATTTATGTATGGTTTCAATATGAGATTTGGTATCAGAGTCAGGTAACAGACCTGGTGAGCAAACATTGTCTGCAGAGGGATCCAGGTTGGTGATTGAGGCCCCACTGTCCTGTGTTGTCTGCAGTGAGAATGCAGTAACATAGAATTAAATAGAGCGGTAAGATAAAGAGCGCCAGTAGAGAGCATGCATAACTCGCTTTTGTCTTAGAGTTCAAATGCCCTTAACAAATTCAGAAAGTGTCCAAATGGAGTTTGCATGTAAGTCTTTCCATCTCAACATGAAAGTGTTTCCCAGCAAATACAACTATGGCCAACCTCAATGGCCTACTTAGCATGTAGATTATATGCCGTTTCGGTGCATTGACAGTTTCTATGTGTATTTAAATGATAATATGTTTGGAGAAGCCAACTGCTTGAAGAGGTATTGGAGGGATTCTAGCACAACAGTGTGCAAGGAATTTAAGATGAATCTCTCTTTGAAACACAAGACTTGGTAAAAGCGCAATCATGATCTAATTTAAATCCCAAACACATTCCCAGAGCTTCATGTGTGAGGATTAGTTTGAGTTGCACACACAGGCATGCTCATGAACTTTTTGAACTTGTCCCACATACTTTGTAATTGTTTTAGGCCTTTTCAAATTGTGGCTAAGATTTTCACCTCATATGGTTTAGTTCTGATGTCTTCTTTAAGGGAAAAGGAATGACTGGAAATGAATTCAGCCGTGCAATAAGAATCTAAAATGTGTCTGATTTGTCATGGGTGTTTTGGATAGACCACAAAATACAAAATAAAAAGTTTCTGATGTGTCACATTTTTGAGACTAGTCTATGTAATACTTGGCGCCGTGACTACAAATATTGGAGGTGTGTTGTTACAACTTGGGATTTTAAAAAAAACTATGGAAATGCATTAAGTGAAAATTAAGCCAGATCTTGCATGTCAGACAATTTTTAGGAGTGCCTCTCTAGGTGTACCTTTATAACTGGTTACACTTTAATACTTTAATTAATCTCTGAAAGAAATTGATCACCGAAAATACCTTGGCTTAATGCACCTTGATCATGACAAAGTTTAGGATATGCCCATCTCACACTAAGAGGTCATATGACATATGTTTTCTTTGAGTTGTATTTCAGAGACAAAATGGCAGTTGAGCTGACTCTCTTGAGTCACAAGTGATCCATGGGAGTAGAGAAATCACCTTGTACACATCAACACCAGCCTCACAAGGGCCACTCAAACTCTGAGTTGCCATTTTCCTCTTTGCACAAGTGGACATTTGTAGACTCCTTCTTTAGTGTAGCTTGGACACTTGAAAAATGGCCCCATGGACTTTGCGAGTGCCCAAACAAACACATCTGTCTATTAATGCTGAGTTAAGAGCCTCTAAAAAGCTCACATACTGTACACAGCATTCAAGCCAACACGGGTGGAATCACCAGCTCCTCCAGGCTGTTGACATATCAGCTGATCCCCTGGGTTCATGATTTGACCTCTGTGACCTGCACTCCCGTTCCCTCACGTGCTGACATGGCCTTCTTCAGGGCTGAGGACCACTGTGGTCCCGGTGGCCCCCTTCCCACATGCCTGTGCCAAGGCTTGCCCATCGCCATGGAGACTCATCTGCACATGAAAGTGGGTCTCTGTCATGGACGGAGACCTCGCTAGTTCACTCCTCCTTCGCCTTTCTTGCTTCCACCCCCCCCCCTCTTCGTCTTCCCATTTGGCCACTTTAAGGCCAAAAATGTAGTATAGGAAACATTGTGCACAGTAAATATTCCTGATAAAATGTGTAAGGACATTGACAGGATATTTTTGTATGCAGACTAAAACAAAACTTCTTAGGCTGTCTGTCTGGTTAGGGTAAAATATACACTGTTGAATGGATATAAAGACATTTTCTCTTTCATATGCAGTATAAACTTTCAGAGTAATCACACTCAAAGTGATTTAAATGCAACACATCATGTGTTCAGTGTGCTACATATTCTGTGTTAAGCGTACAATCTTTAATCATATAATCACACTATCTTATTTACCTTCAAAACTGTCCAAGTAAAGGAAACCTTGAAGATGCCAGTACATGTGAATAAATATAAAAAAACATAAATAAAAATAGCAGTATGACTTTTGATAGAAAAGGTTATGATCATATACTTATCAGTAATTATATATAGAAATCCGATCCAAATTACAAGTTTGTCAATGATAAACAAGTGTTACACAAGCATTGTTAATACCAACTTGTCCACACAAGACTGCTGCATACGGTTATTTACTGATCAGTGCACAACCCATATGAAGACCATGGTCCTTACTGAACTCAACCACACCATTCCAACAGAGACACTGGCAGGAGCCATTCAGTCAACCCGTTCCTATCCTCTGTGTCTGCTGTAGGTTCTGCACATTACCCCAAACACATTCCATTAACTCCGAACCTGTGATGGCATAATAAGACAAGGGGCTGGGCCCATCCCTCCAACAAGCAGGCAAACAAACGCTTACACGACTGCTACTGTCCGCCCCCTGAATCACTGAATTTATTAACCCTCGCCAAACCCCATTCACATACATGCCCCCCAAAAGGCAGAAGGAGTAGAGACCTCGAAAAGGTCGGGACTGGGGAGGAGCGCTGCTTTGTGTCCATCTGCGGTGCCCGAAAATGCAACAGGCTTTAACCAGACCCCCTCTGCATTGGCCACTTAATGGCCTGAACCCCAGAAAACTGGCTGCTGGACTAGAGGCCCAAATGTGACTCAATACGTTGGCTTTTAGACATGCTAATGGATGGTCAGTATAGTTTCCATGTTAGCGAGGGCAAGAGCCAATGGCACAAAGGAGTAAAGGCGTGGGCTGCGGTATTGGCGGGGGGCGTGGGGGGGGGTAGAGGGGCAAATCTGGGTCTTCTTTTTGGGGACCATGAATGGGAGCACAAAGTGAAGGTCAAAGTGCTCCAGTTAGCACAAGTTAGCTCCCCACACAGGAGTCTTTTTGGCAGTTGCATGCAAGACATATTGACACAATTGGACTCTTATGGTGTGCGCACGTAGCTCTGGATTCGTGACCTCACCTTGGTTCCATCAATCAGCAGCCTAAACAGCTCTTTCATCACATCAGTTGAAATGTAACGTTGCTCAAGTAAAATGAGGCATGACGAAGTCAAATTATGTAGTTGTTAATAAGAATTAGACTTACATGCAAGTGACTTTGTTTATTTGAAACATACTGACAGGCAAGATCCAATATGAAATATGACAAATATCAAATTATCATAACAGTTCTTGACAGGTATGCGACACATTTAGCCACAAACCAGGTAGTTAGACATCCTTCCACACTTCCCATTAATTTTATGACATTCAATGTTTTATCATAGGTTTTGATAATGCCTTTTTTACTGCAGGTTACAGTCTAAACATATAATTTATTTACATGTCATTCATTCCTATTAATGTAATTTTATTGATGGTTTGTATTTCTTAAAAAACTTTATGTACCACAAGAGTCACTCTTGGGAAAAACGATTAACTCAATTCATCATTAATACCATATTGGTGTGTAGTTAAATCATTGCAGACTGTGGGAAACCTAAATCTAGATATGTCTTAGAGGGCATCTGGTCCCTGGTTGCCTTCAGTGTGGGGTACAGAGTGAACACCAGTTGATTTCCAGTATTTTCCTGGATTCCTAAGGGGATGGAGTCCCTAAGGCAGACACTTCTATTAGGAATCATTATTAATAACAACACTAATATGTGTTCATCTGCTGGGCTCTTAACGCCATTTCAGTCCTCAGTGATGCAGGGACTGCATCAGTGTTTATCTGGGTCATATTTACACCCCTACTGTACAAACCAGTGTGCTTCTGTTGCAGCTCTACCAGGCAGAGTGAAAGCCAAGGCTGTGAATGCCCACGTTAGTTAATCTAGGAGTTCGTGGACTCTTATTGTCCAGCACCATCTGTTACATTAAGGCAGGAATGCGGAAAAGTCCCCACTGAATCTTTCTAGATGCCTATGAAGGGGGGGTCTCACCAGTACTGGCCAAAAACAAGTGGGCTTTCTCTCCCCCATTTAGATGCTGTTTATCTATAGGATGATCTCGTGGACACATCAATTCATGACTCCGCTTTATCTCGTCATGAATATTCCTATAATCCCCTGGCCTGATCCCAGCCGCTCCATTCTCTCACAGCCGGTGCTGGAGCCCCTCTGCTCATTCAGGTCCCCCTTAAATCCCGCCATTCACGTCCTCCTGGCTCCTGATCTCCACATGAAATGATATCGCTCTCAGTAGTCCTACTTATGGACCTCTAAGCTCCCATATGCACACAGACACAGGCACTGCTAAAGCCTATAATTGATCTGTAATTGAAGTCTGAAACAGTGTGACTGCAGAATCCCCCTGGTGCTCCATGCCAGCACACACACAGTAGAAGGATGTGGTGAGGGGGCAGTGAGCCGGGGGAAAGGGTGGGGGTGGTGAATTCCACGAGGTGGAGAAGGGCATCCCCAGCTTAGAATTTACCATATTACCATACATGGAAATACACTATGGCACTGGTTTATGGGCTTTAAAGGTCTGTCTGTAAAGAGAGATACAGTTCTAAAGTATTATTTTCTATGTGCTGCGTCATTAAGGACTTTTAATATGTTGTGATAAATATCAAGTAAAGTCAGGGGGTTAGGTTGTAGGCATATAACCACAATAGGCATAACAGGCAATAGCATCAGACATATTTTACAAATCAGTTGGCTTACTGACATTAAAGAATTAAAGCAACTTTTTTTCAGCTAGTGTCTCTAAGTAAATGGACACTCTCATGAAAATTGACTGTTTTTCCTTCTCCTTGCCCTGTGTATGTGTTTTCAACTCAACTCATCAGAGTAACTGGCGAATATGAAAGTAATAATGTCCACAGAGGTAAGTGAAGTCAGAAGTTTACATGATACTGCTTCTTGTGATATTTGACACTTTGTGAGACTGAGGGTCCCGGGACAGACACCCAGATATTGCAAGCGTGGTATTCTGTCCACAGACAGCAGGGGTGGTTGAGGAAATCTTCATTCCCCTGGTAATGACTCATAACATGACACATTCCCCTGGTAATGACATATAATGACACTTTATTGATAAATGTACTTTATTTAATTAAAATATATTTTATTTATATAGTATTATAATAATATAACACATCCATAAATTATGGCTTGACTTATATTTCTTTTTGTGTTCCAAGCCTGTCTACATAGATAAAAGTTAAGAGATACAGCCCCATTTCGTTCAGTGCCTCACATATTAACATGTTGTCATGCAGGTTCACCAAACAAAATGTCAAAATAAGACAATGTATCCAAATCACATTATAGTGAGTGACACCGTGTCATTAACTTGACACTATTGCCTATTATATGAAATTGGCTAAACACAAGTCATTGCCTAAACATACATGCAAACCTGATGGGCATGTCTAGTCATATTTAAACACATTTTGTTACTCATTGGCTTATATTATTAGTGTTACATATTTGTTTAAAATTCTGATGCTTGATTTGATTGTATGGAGATGAGTGTTGTTGACATAAAAATATGTTTGAGATTACACAGAACACATATGACAGACATTAGCAGTCTCCAAAAAAATATATATTTTGCTGCCCCCTATTGGTCCTAAAATGTAAGTCACCAGTGACCGAAAGACTGTTTGATTACTCAATTACTTTCCAATCGTTATCGCTGTTTTCAGTTCAACAAAGACCCATATAAACCATTTACTCCAGACTGGAGTACAAAAAATAAATCAAGGTAGGTGATACACAACACAAAAACATTGTTTTGTTGGCCATGAGAGGTAATTTAATACTTTGCTTGTTTATCAAATCATTTCTAAATATTAATACATTATCTAAATGCTAAAATTACAGCTATTGAAACAAATCCAAAAGTGTACAAGTGTTATTTTTGTTCTGACATTATGCGCATTTCACATTGTCAAATGGTCCCCACTGTTAGTCACAATATATACATAAACATTGATAGGTGTCACAAAACATGAAATACTTTTCAGCAGGTTTTTGCTTAAAATTAAAAAATGTAAATTACAGAAAGAGGAAGTCACATTTTTGTCTTACTCCAATCATCTTGGAGGTGTGTTACCACTGATATGCTATACAGCTTTGAATTATCATCTACATATAAAAACAACTAGCAGCAAAAAATCACATACAAATTGGTATTAAGGAAACAGTACCAATGTTACAAACTACACCTGGTTATAAACACTTTGAGATTAAGGTAATAAGAAATTAAAAGAACCAACATTAACATCATGCCCCACACCTGCCACACACTTACATTTTTTCTTAAGGAATGTCAGAAGGCAGTTGACAATAATCATTGTATAGATGCAGTAGGTGAGATGATTAATTTCACAGCAGTGATACACTATGTGTTTGCACAGTAGTGATACACTATGTGTTTGCACAGTAGTGATACACTATGTGTTTGCACAGTTTATGTCCGATTGTTGTCAAGAGAGAAAAAAAGATGAGTATGATTAGATTTCCAATGCAATGATGATGTGTAATGAGGCGGCTGATCCCACACAACCTTTAAACTACTTTGGGCTGCACTCACCGCACCATCAACCATGTTGCAAAATATGTTAGGTCTCACCAGACACAGCTTTACTGTTGGGTGAAAAGTGTGCATCTGCAATCAGCCAATTCGTGCCATTAAAAGTACCTATTTCTGGTAACACATTCATCTCGTATCGTGTCAAAAAAACTACAAACAGTTTTTTTCTAAATATTCACTTTTGGTAAAATGTGGATTCCAGTCAAACCCCAGTGAGGGACAAACGTACCATAGTCCACTACAGTTATTTGCATGATGACATCATATTCACAGCTGTTATTAATAGCATACACCACTGTACCCCAAAACTTCCCTTTTATCCCGGTCATTTGCTTTCCACTCACTTTCTCCAGCACACACAAACACACACACACACACACACACACACACACACACACACACACACACACACACACACACACACACACACACACACACACACACAAAGACAGCAAAGGGGAAGACAAGAGGAGAGGAATAAAAGTTTAAATGAATACTACCTAATTATTCTGATAAACTTCTTCCACGGGAAGAGATAAAACAAGTAAAAAGCACATTATGGAACATCCTCTGAAAACCAAATCAACCTTAATTAAAAATTGAGACCTTTAAACATCATAACCTTTGATGACTGAAATCCTTACACCAGTAGAGTTATAACAGTAGTTTCAGCGTATTCAGTAATATAAGTGGTTTGTTAATTACTGAACCTGTAATAAAACAGCTGTATTGCTTATCATGGACGATAAATAAAAAAAGCCCGCTGGAAATTTAAACTTGCCAATAAAGTAAAAAAGGTAAAACAACTCTCCACTTGCAGTTTCTTAACATGTTTCATCAGCCCTCGGATATTTAAAGTGCAATCTATCCACATCACACTCTGGTGTGGCAAAATGAACACCTGTGGTAAGAGCTGGTTTTGCAGGAAATCAATGGATTCTTTACCCAGATACTCCATATTGCAGGGGCATGGCATTGTGTCTTTAGCACTATGGTCGTAGGGTGTTAGGTACAACATGTACTTCCAGCTGCATGAGCGCAGTGCGGGCTGCGTACCCTGGCATGCTTGTCCTGCTGTTGTCTTGAGTGGACATTGGAGCTCTGTGTAGCCAAGGATTTTGCCAGTCTTGGCTTCTGCAAGCTCCAGACAATGCATAGTTGGCAAAAGGCACAGTATACCAAAGACATGATTCCAAAGGCGTGTCGGGCCTTATGGAAACGTTTTCAGCCAGAGTTCATCACGGTGTTATCCCAGAGACAGTAGAAAATTGTAGAGGATTTAATGCTAATTTAGAACCTACAGGAGTTCAGTTTTGCATATGCACTATGCCTTCGCACCAATGGGTTGTTTTGAGTTAGACCCAAAATCTAGGAGATACAGCTTGCCACAAAGACTAGACATGGGAGTATACCACGGTCCTTATGGGTGTATACCTTGTGTGTTCCATTGGGGATTTGAAATGCTGTGGAGAGACGTCTATCAGAGGTTGAGAGAGAGATGGGGTGTCTTGCCATAGGTGCAGGTCTGTGGTCTGGGTGGCCAGTCCAGGTCATCCTGTAGCTCCTGCGCCAGCTGACTGTAGCGAGTCTTAGGTGTCTTTCTGTTCTGACAAAACAGCCAAGTAAAGAACCTGGTGCCCCACCGGTCATTACTTTGCTGGAGACAACAGGGAACAGAGGGGGAGGCAGAATGTGAAAGGTTTAGGATTCTTACAAATGTGCATCATAACAAAGAGAGCCACATGAATAGCTCTGGAGTACTATTGACATTCCAAGATAAATGAACAATACAGCCATATGATCATGACATTCTCACTCTGCTACAAGGTGGCAATGTAAAAGAAAGAAGAGAGGTATTATTCCTATAATAAGGGGCTAACAACATGATACTAATGTAAAAATGACACTGCGCTTAAAACAGAAGTATTCTACTTAACGGTTGTCCTACTCAGCACCAAAGCAAGTTTGCAAAAAGGAGCCCCAACCTTAACCTTAACCAAACAACACATGCACATGCTTCATTATGCCAAAAGCTGCCTGAGACTGTGCATCCCAACAGAAGATGGAATATGTTAGTGAACAAGAAGGAAAAAGAATAAAGCAAAACCAGGCAAGAGAAAACCTCCACGTGCCAACCTGAGTTTTCTGGGCAGCTGAGACCACCCCATCCTTCCCCAGCTTGTCTTGGCTGAATACAAGCCTCCATAAGATGATGTCAAGGACCAAAGTCTATGGAATATTGCAGTTGGCAGTAGGGAAACAAGATGGCTGCCGATCATATACAGCACAGGTGATTGTCTTATATACAGTAAAGCATTTACAGTTAGACGAAAGCAATTAAAGAGGACTTTGGATGCTTTTCTGTTTTTTCCCATGTTTTTTTGTGTTAAATTGCTTTTCTCCATGTAAATAGTACATGAACTTTCTGAAGTACACACCAGAGGGAGCTATTCCGCAAAAGGAACCTTCTCTAATTTGCCAAAAAAATGCCTCGCTGCAACCATGGTCTTTTTTTTTTCTTTTGAACCGGTGCAAGGTCATATCACAACTAAACGCATAAGAACCCAGCCCAGCATTCAGTAAGAGGACAGCACAGCTTTCTTGACCAATCAGAAAAGAGTGGGTGAACTAATCAATAATGACATGTTTCAGGCTGTTGCTGAGTAGTGTTATACAATATGAAAAAGGCTATGTGTTTTGAAATACCCCAGAGATGAGTGTTCTGAATAGTGAAAGCATCCGAGGTCCACTTTAATGATGATCAATCAACAGGAAACTGATTGATGTGCATATTGTAATAGTTTTGATTTTGTTGTTGTAAAAACAATTTAACAAGAAAGGAAAATTAATTTAAAATATACTGGATTTTTTTTTATTTAGTAAGGATTGTCTAAGACACTGTGTAGTGCCAGAGTATGCATTAGAAAGTTATGTGTTTTAGACCTAGGCCCTTTACCTCCAAGATGAATGACACCACCGCATTAACAACAATGATGATCACCATAGTTATTCGCCATTCATAGGGAACACACACAATCTGCAGGAAGAAACAGTCATGTTATAAGAGCCCTTTCTATCCAACATGTCAACATGTCAGTTCACCCCCACCTATCTGCTTTCACTTATACTGTGACATTCCTGAATAAACCTGACAAAATGGCTTTTTAATATTTTATGCTGTTTTATATGATGTTTTTTATTACACAGTAAGACTATGCAGTTATGGGTGCCTTGATTATTGTTAGTGGTGTCTGTCTCATTCCATTCACTTATACGGGAATCTAATCCTGCATGCCTAGAATAGCTATCTAAAGGTGAATCCAACATGGCTACAATAGTACTTTGATTTTTTACAAACCTCCAGAAAGTTGTCAATGGCTGACACAGGGTACAGCATGATGAGAAAGAGGAAGATGTACAGGCTGATGCAGGACAGCACAAGCGGCCCTGGAGAGAAGATGCACATTAACATATAATGTTAACAACAACATGCTACAACATAAGCGAGGTTTCCTCAGATCACATGCTTGAAAAAGCTCTGTTTCCTTAGAAGCTCTTGAAAAATCTGTTTCCTTAACTGTGTTCTTACTCTCTATGCTTCAGACACATTAAATTAGACTTTTGAACTGCCCCCATACTGTTATATTAGGAATAGAAAGTGTCTTCCTCTTAAACTACCAGCAAAAGCTATATAAAGAAGTTGGAGAAGAATATGACTACTACATTGCATTGTATTTCCAGACATCAGGCAATATATTCTGATTCTGACTATTTCTATTCTGAATGGAGTTACTACATACATAGTACCAGATCTGTTAAAAATATATTGTGGTTATACACTACAATGTTTAAAAAGTATTACCAAAAAGACCTCCAATAACACTGTTAATATTAGAAACTGACTACAAGAGAGAATCACCATCCTGTACTGACAAATCACCTACTCCTGCTGGATCTACTAATTATAAACACCAAGGAAAATATATTCTCACAGTTCTTGTGGCTGGGCTGTCTGAAGGGCTTCCCTTTGGAGTAAACGATGGCCACTGCCAGATACTGGAAAGAGGAGATGTAGAACAGGGTGGTGTTCTCATAGTTCCTGATGTTCTTGTGGTCTGTGGGGTGGGTTATGTTTGGGTCGATGGAAAGTCCTGTTCGAGTTGCATTACAAGCACTGGACAGGAGAAATCATTCAGAAATCATGCAGAGAAAAAGAGAAAGGAGACATTTCAACGGATAAAAAGACACAGCTTTGAATGTGGTTTCAATTAACATTAATTACTAAAATAACAAAATAACCAAGTCTTCACATTTTATTCTGTCTCCATAATATTCGTGCTTTTATCATCTGATACTCATATTACTCTCATCAAACAGGAAAGTTTCAGCAGATAACAAACTGCATTTAAGAACACAGCTGAGCCCATGGAGCTTGAGGGAACACCTGCACTCTACACTGCCTGAGGCCGGGTCCACTCACTTGGAGAGAGGCGTCCATTTCTCGTACCAGCTCTGGTGCTGCACCCAGATGAAGGCGAGGGCCTGGAAGCTGAGGCAGACCATGATCTGGGTGAGCACGGAGAAGAGCAGCGGCACAGAGATGAGGCTTGAGGGGGGCCGCTGGGCCACCAGCTCCTTCCACGCCGGGTTCAGGCTCACTGTGTACACCACAACACACACACACACACACACACACACACACACACACACACACACACACACACACACACACACACACGTATGTATCAACACACACACACACACATACATATGTATCAACACACACACACACACACACACACACACACACACACACACACACACACACACACACACACACACACATATGTATCAACACACACACACACACACACACACATATGTATCAACACACACACACACACACACACACATACATATGTATCAACACACACACACACACACACACACACACACATATGTATCAACACACATGTATACACAAATATAAATGCATCATCACGCACATTTTATATTCATGTTATATTAGCTAGACTGGTGATCGTTTGCTCACTTGTAAAGGCTATGACGAGAATGATGACCACATCAATGAAGAGGAACTGGAAGTCTCCCAGGTTGCTTAGAATCTGGAATTAAACAGAATAAAAACCTTACTGGAAAACAACACCTTGGGGGCAAGGAGTTAATGAAAATCTTGTGGTAATAAACAGGAAAAGTTGTACTCACCGAGTAGAGCAGTATGACACTGACATACTGGATGATGCTGTAGAGAGCCATGAACTTAAACACACAGAAGGAGGTGACGAGAGCAGCACGGCCCTCCCTGTGGAAAGACAAGTGGCTGCTGCTTACTCACAGCACAGACCTGACACATGATGATGTGTTCAGCGATATCAGTGATGTGACTGTACCTGATGAGATTGGGCACACATGAGATGTTGGGGGTGGTGGAGGTGAACGGAGAGGCGACAGAGGCTTCCAGCTCAGAGAGGGAAATGCCCCCATGGGCTCGCTTCAGGGCCTGGATACGGGACAACACCAGGCACCAGAGAGCAAATGAGCTGGTTACTGAGTGGTCAAGATGACACAGCCACCTATGCTTCTAGTGTAATAATACACAAAGGGTATCCTTTTGTCAAGACAATAATTAATATGGCCAGAACTCTATCGAGAAGAAGCCCATTCTAAGCACAGTACAAGTCTTCAGATTCTCCTCTGTATAATTACGCATAAATCATCTGGTATTGGGTTAGGTGTTTCTATCTCAGGCACTGCTTAAGAAGGATTAGTATAAGAGGAGTGTTGACACTTACACCACAGTCATTTGCACCATCCCCACACATGCCCACATAGTAGCTACAAAGATCAAAATGGAAAAAAAGGACACACACTTTTTAAAATACAGAGCCTCGATAGTGTTTTTGTCATACCATACTTTTCAGTTTTAAAAAGACTTTCTTTAACATAAAAAAGCCATGTACAGTAGTTCCAAGCATCATTCCTGGCATTAAAAAATGTTTACAAAGATACACTTCACGTCCTACATCTACTGCATTTCATAACCAAATTCTTTGCAAAAATGAATGCTTAACTCACTCAACACTCTGGAGTATCTCCACCAGCTGGGTCTTTTGGTCGGGAGCCATTCTAGCAAAGACAGTCCCTCGTAGAACCAGCTTCGACAGGGAAAAAAATGAGGACAACAGTGAAACAGATGGGAGTCAGAGGCCTATATAGCATAGGGCCACTTCATCAATTCCCCCTCTTTACAACTAAAAGGTCTTTAAATCTGTCAATTGATGATGTGCACATTCAGCAACAATGCCACTGGTCCAACACTTTGGATGGTGTAATGTCCAAGGTGTCCTCCAAGACCTTCTTGGTCTAAAACCAGTCCAGAAGAATTTGCTGGCTGCCCTCCAATGAGGAGATGACTGGCAGCACTGTCCTGGAAGTAAAATAAGGGGGAAAGGGCTCGTTACTGACCTTTGGGACAAGGTCTGGGAAATGCTCCAGAGTTACAGCCAAGGATTTTCCACTCATTGCAAAGTGGTACTGTCCCCTCAGTCTACCATTCGATGGGCCTCCGTCTGACTCCATCTCCACGAACTGCAGGAAAAACAAGAGAAACTCCTAAGCTCAACAAAATAGGCCACTCAGACTTTGTGCAACCATAAAAAAATTGAGACCATGGAAAAACTGTATTCAGGTGGTCCGCGTTTCATTGCACCAATGTATATACATAATGTTTCATTGACACCTAGTCTGTGATATGATGACATGATGCTAACAATCCTAATCACATGATGCTTGCTATGTGATATTTTGCTGCTGTGGAATATCACAATATTATAATAGATCAAATTTCTACCCCGTCCGTTGTAAACACAATGACATATAAATCATATTTGCAGCATTCACACTTGCCTGTATGCTGTTGTCCTTGCTAGTGAGGGCTGAGGAACTGTCTGTGTAGTGCCAGAGAATCTCAGCAGCATGACCCCCACTGGGAGGTTGTGCATCCACAACAATGACTCTCTCCTGAGGTCCAATCATGCCACAATCTCTGGCCACAGAGATGGCCGTCAGCATGTTATCACCTTAACACAAATGAATGGACATATCAAATAAATAGTCATGAGCAGTAAGTCTACCAATTATACACTTTCAAAACGAATTTCACGAGTTTACATTTATTGTTTCATTGAGTATTGTTCACTGGCAAATCCCATCAAAATGATTTACCAGGAAGATTTATCTGCACATTTGTTCTACATTAAAACTGGAGGCTTAATGGTGAATTGCAGATGTCACCTGTGACCATCACAGTGCGAATATTGGCTCGTCGCAAATCTTCCAAAACATCTGCTGTTTCTGGCTTTAGTTTGTTCTGCATGATGATCAGGCCCAGGAAGTCCATGTTAGACTCAATATGCTCTCTGAGGCACAGAAGAAAAAAAAACATTGGTTTGGGCCTATCTGAGGGCAACTCTCTCATAAATCAGTAGCCAGTAAACAGACAACATGGAAAACTTTACTGGGTTGGTGGAGATGACAATGTAGTACCTGTTGAGATTCTGGACCTTATGCCAGGTCAGTTTGGATTCTAGCTGACGGTGTGCCAAGGCTATAACACGGAAGCCATGCCTGGTATAGTCCTCTAGTACCTCAGTAAAGTTCTCCGGAACTGCAACAGAATGAGAAGATGGTATTCACTGATGCCCAGTAAAAATACTGAATGAATGAATTCAACATTAAAGTTAACACAAATTCTGTGTCCTTTTGAACTTCCTGAATAAATTTCTCTATTTGCATGGACAGTGCAGCACATCTATCTTCATTTTTTATTACATTTGTTTTATTAACACAGATGTTGAAGAGACCTGTGGAGGTTTTGCAAAGGCCAGCCACCACCTCTGGCGCCCCCTTGAGGTAGGCCTCGAAACGCTTTCCCCCAAGCCAGCGGGCCACAACACTCATCCTCTGAAGCGCTGAAGAAAAGGGGAACTGGTGCACGATCCCCAGCTCATGTGTATCCTGAAGGGCAAGGGAGGCATTACATGGAATATTTCAGAGTTGTTCCTCAAGAAAGACAGAAGAGGAGAGGAGAGAAGAGAAGAGAGGAGAGGAGAGCAGAGGAGAGGAAAGAAGAAGAGAAAAGAAGAAAATTGAAGAGAAGAGAAGAGGAGAGAAGCGGAGAGGGGAGGAGAGGTGAGGAGAGGTGAGGAGAGAAGAGGAGTGGTGGGGAGGGGAGAGGAAAGAAATAAAGATCAGAGAAACCAAAAGAAGCCAAAGCCGGGAGGAGAAAATAAGCTGTCATCGTACTTACCGGCAGCTCATACAACTCCTAAAAGTGACAAGAACAAGACAAGAAAAGTTCACTTTTACACGAACTACAACACTTGCCTATGTGTAGGTACTTAACACAACATTTAAAAAAATTACCACAACTTTTTATATCATAAGTAAAATGCAAGACATATACCATTCATCTGACATAATATAAACTAGGTGAGTGTGTGTAGCATAGACTGTGTGTTCTCCAAAATGTCTCTGATTATGGGAAGGTTTACCATGCTATGGTCTGGGGTCGCTGTGACCTCAGACTCATTGACCTTGGGCCGTTTGGGAGGCTTAACAACTGTAGGCATGATGGGATTGTGGAGGGATGTCTCCTCTTCTGTAGCTTCCTCCAATAGCTGTGCAAGTGAATGAATGACAAATGACATATGAAATGACAAATGACAAATGAAATATTTTCCTGTCAGCTATGGACACACTCAGATTCATAGAGCCTAACTGCTCTGACGAGCATTTACAAGGCAACAGCAACAAATATGGATACAAAAAAAGATGTGGAGTCAGAAGCACTGTATCACATTTACCCATCCAGTGGCCTTAAACATCTTGAGGTCCAGTGGGTCCCCCGACAGCTCCCCATTGATCTTGGTCAGGGAATGGCAGGCAGCCATGCAGGCCAGGAAAGGTGAGTCCAGCTCACAATCAGTGCCTGGGTCCTGCTCTAGTTGTGCAAATCTGTGAGTCACAGAGTCAGAAGCTGCTTTAGTTTAAGGACAATCATTAAAGAACCATTAAGAACCATTAAATCAAACTGAGAACATTTCTGAGAACCAAACTGAGAACCTTCCATTTTCAGCTCGGTGGACAGCCCAAAGATCAAGGCCATCTTCAGTAAGTGTCCCTGTCTGTTCATTGGGACATCATAACAATGTCATTACATTACAGTTAAGCACCAAACAATTACTGAATCACATACATACTAGTTGAAACAGCCAAATGTTTAAATGTTTTAATGAGCCATTTCTGATGACTCATTAAAACAGTTCCTTTAAAATTACTAGCATAAGGGACACACACCTTGTCAAAGCAGATGAGGTTAAGTTGTCCGCAGACATTGATCCTCTGGGGACTGATGCAGAAGATGCCAACACGTTTGAGACGGCGCTGGGCATACACAATGCCCGCTGTCATGGCAGCGGGGAGAGCAGGGGGCACAGTGATCGTCACGATGTCCAGAGACTCAATGATTATGGTTCTGGCTGGCACCTGCAGAGGTTGGTCACAAGAGGGCATGCATTGCATGTTTAGCAGTCACTCATAACAAATGCTACTTTTAAAATCTAACAAAAGGTAAAATGTCTTGAGTTCAACAACACAACCAGAGGTCATGATAATGAAAATGCCATGAATAAGTCTTGAAACATAACACACACTTTTCTGTGCATTACTCATTACTGTGCAGCAATGCTACTTTAGCATTATAGTACAGTGTGTAATTAAACATCTCCATGACACATGGTGCATATTAACCTCATACATATGGTATAACTAACGTTATAGCACTTCAGCAGTTATTTCAACCTATGTCTTCATTAACCGTGAGACACAAGCAGTCTTTGGCCCTAGTTATCTATGACCCTTAACCGATTGTGTAAGCAAGCTTTATACAGATAAAAATGCTGGCAGTGAAAGTCCAACTCCAACAGTCCGTATTATGCGAGTGCATCGAAAGGGTTTGTAGTTCATGCAGCAGGTTGTGCTTAGCCACATGGTCTTCCACCTTATCTGGCAGAGAAATTCATTACTATTCTTTCAATTAAATTTTCAAATAATCACAATTAGCGCAGCATAACAACATACATAATACAACAAGTGTAGATACTACATTATATGATACAAGCAGCAATTTTATTTCTCATTAGGGCCCACCAAGTCCAATGTGCTTTTTGAGCGGTCATGTGAAGTAGTTTGTTTCTTCGTGTTTGAGCCTATGTGTGTGTGAAGTCAGGACACTGGTGAGATCACATACAACTAATCTGAATAATCCAGTGAGCTAGTGTAACTCAGGATCAAACTTCCCTCTATTGCCAGTTGGTGGTGCTATGGCAGTTATGTCTCTTGGCTGAGACATGCCCTGAGTAGTGACTTAATGAGATAAACAGCTGCTGGGAATGAGGTGATACCTAAGGCGTCTGACTTACTGTTGTTGAAAGTAATTCATCGTCGCTGGAAAAGCATGCCTAAAAATCTAATTAGACTGGAGACTTGCAATTGTAAATGATATGTGACATACATTTCCACCAGAGGGCCAGCTGACTAAGAAATATTTGGGATGGGATATTCTGCAAAATTTAGGAAGGCAGACTATGAATCGCTCATATTCGAGGGGGAAATCGTATGTGGACCTCACCTGGTTCATCACGCTGAGAACAACTGTGTAAATGAATCCGATCCCTGCCACTCCCACTAGGCACAGCAGAAAGAGGTAGGCGTCCCTGTACAGCTTGAAGTCAGTGGGTTTGGGGTATAGGATGGAGCGCACCAGCTGGCCTTTCTCAGTGCAGAAGCCTGAATGGTAAGACAGAACCACTCACTCAGCACAGGAACCCTAGACAAGGTTACTTAAAAAAAACACACAACATTCCCCTGAAGAAATAATGCATATCACTTCAACAATTCATAATTGACCCTTTCTCTTTTAAACATGTTTTATTTTCATTTTGGTTAAGGTAGATTACACGCCTGTTATTTTCCCTATTCATGATGAAATACATGGTAAACACACAAGTAATGAACATATAGGGAACACATAGGCTGTGACCCATTATCACCACTGACCACAGCGGACCACCAGGGCCTTGACCAGTTCTCCGGAGTAGAAGCGTGTCTGAATTACTTCGGTTCCACAGAACAGCGTGTGTCTTTTGTGCTGCTCAGAACTGTATAACTCCTTGCCTTCCACGTCTGAGTTAGGGAGGCTTGTTTTGGTCACAGGCACACTTTCCCCTGAAGGTACAGGCACAAACATGACTCAAACATCTGGAAGATTTTTTCTCTATAGATTAGGGTGACTAAAATAAACCTTTTGGCATAAAACAGTGGGGGAAAACACACACAATGTCTACATGAACAAGACCACTAGTTTACATCTTTACAAACACGGTGCTGTTTATAAACATTACATTGTGCGTCTGGAACACCCTTGGGCAAACACCTCACCACAGGGCAGTGACTCTGTGACTGGGGAGCAGGGTTCACAATGTTCAGTGCAAGATATCATGACAAGAGTAGGGTGTTATCCTCTAACAATGTCAAGGGTAAGGTTCTACCACTGCTCTGCATAATATACCGAAGACTTCCTGGGTGTATCTTCAGTACTTCACTGTGACACAACAACAACAATCAAATTCTGAACATGAAAAAAGATTCTGAGGTTGTAGCTAACCCTTTTGACATGACTACTGACATCCACCACATGGAAATAGGAAATAGTGCTATATTGTAATTTACTCTATTATCTGGTGTACTTCACTCCAGGTAATCCAACTGAGGCATATATCCACCAAAACAATGACTGGAGCATTACCTAACTACAGTGTACCAATATCTATAGAATACTTCTGGTAAACATTGTGAAGTGTATGCTTGTACAGTCTCATACAGTAGGTCCTGTGTACTGATTAACCCTAGCAATCAGTCTGCATCTCTTCAGAGATGACGATCATGTGTAATAAAAGCGAAGATTATCAGCGCTACCTGTCAGCATGCTCTCGTTCACTATACACGTTCCACTGATCAGCACGGCGTCACAGGGCATGATGGTGCCATTGGACGGAATGACAATGACATCACCAGGAACCAAATCAGTGGACATGGCCTCCTCCACTTCTGCGACCACAAAACAGATAATTCCATCACAGAGCAGAAGAGTTTGGATATTTGGAAGGCAGGATATTACACTGAAAAAAATAATTGGCAGTGAGAAAAAAACTTGATCAAAAGAGCTATACCATTTTTCCTTCAAGTTAACAGAAACTAGTCAGTATATCAGTCAGTATATTAAATCAAATACACCTATAAGCTATAATCTCTCTCTCTGCTAGTGCCACACAACATTTACGCATGGGCTCACCTTTGTTCCCTCTGCAAACTGAAACACGAACTATGCTGTGGGCTGCAACCATGTCGTGTAACATCACATATTGCTGTAATGCAAACATAAACATTCACACTAGTAGGAAACGCACTACTATATGAGACAATGTCCAAAGGCCAAAGATGTTTTGCCCCTAAGAGGCAACTACCTACACTTACCTTTTTAATGGTGTACAGGGAAATGGCTATGGATATGACTGACATGAACACAATAGCAGCAGCATAGTAGTAGTACTCTTCAGCACTCCACAGAATTACACTGAAGAGTTGGAAGATGTAGAAGGGATTCAGCACCTGAGTAACAAAGTAGTAACACTGTTACTGATTGCCACATGTGACACTGAATGTAGATCGCTTCTCCCCTCTAAACTTAAAACTTAAGTTAAAAAAATGTAGTATACATACTCGTGACACTGCTGCACACATTAGACATCCTCATTTCTTTTCTCATATAAACAAAACTGATGTAAATAGATTGGTTCACACGAATCACTTAACACACTAGTAAGCACAGATATTACACAGAAGCGTACACTAGATGGGCAGACAGAAAGAAAAACGGCACCTATATGAGGACACCATGTCTTACTTCTCTACAAGCTCTCTCAGTCCACATAACTGTTTCTCAACTCTTGCACTGTCAGCACAAGAACTGTCATGAAATAAATCAAACACATTATGACCAAAAGATGCCATTTGATGGTAAGAACATATATGCTATCCTAACCTGTCAACCTCACTCAATGTCTTTGACAAGTTGAATTGCCACTTTAACCTACTGTTTCCGAACATGTGATTGTAGGTTAACAATAATTCTTGAAAACTAGCTAGACACATTTCAAAGCGTACTGTCACCTAGTCAGGCAGCTTACATGCTGGGGCTATACCCAGCATTCTACTTTAATTCTGTATGAATGTACACACTGACCTCCTTAATTAGCAGCATAAATAATGAAGGCACTCGTACAGCAATTTCATTCTCTCCAAAAAACAATTTCCTGTTGAAAAAGGCACACACACACACACACACACACACACACACACACACACACACACACACACACATACACACACACACACACAGAGACACACACTCACACCTTAGTAAAGGCAAAGAAGCCGTTGCCATGGCTCCACAAAATATAGCTCATGCTGGCAGATCGTAACCTAAAGCTCATTTCGTAATCTTTGCATTCCATAACTGTGGGGTGCTGATGTTCGTACATGCCTTTCCAGAGAGCCCTGCGCTAGAACTGCGTTGTTTTGATTTGTTCACTACCATAGCATGCTCTTCATATTAACATTTGCTCCTGCTGAGGTGGTGCACTCTGCTGTAAGTTAGTACCTGCAGTGAGTAAATAACACAAAGTACTGGTACCTATACTCCTGCTGCGGCCTACTGAGTCCTGAGCTGTACTCAGAAAGAAGGGATGAGCAGCTCAACCTCAGGTCCTCCATGCCACTGCAGGAAAACACAACACACACATCTCATGTTTTACAAAGCATAACACCTGATGTATTGCCATGCATCCCTTTAAACCCTCAGGAATTAGCACTTAGGCAAAAGTATGGTGTCTATAAAACACTAATTTTGTGAGCTCCTGACAGTTTAAAGGTGTCATTGCATTGCTTTTTCATTAATTTTGCGCTGGTCTCTAGTATTAATGAATGCCCTGTGAGCCGGTTTTGGTGAAAAAATGCTTTAGTGCTCCTGTTACAGGCTGTTCTAGTTTGGTGCAGGAGACGGAGCGAGGAGAATGACAGGTTCTCGGCTATGATAGGCAGCTGTGGCCTAGTGGTTAGGGAGCTGGTCTTGCAATCGGAAGGTTGCCGGTTCAAATCCCACCCTACCCATGGTTGATATACTTGAGCAAGGCATCTAACCCCACACGACTCCAGGGACTGTAACTGAAACCCTGTAAATATCTGTAAGTCGCTCTGGATAAGAGTGTCAGCTAAGTGTAATGTAATGTAATGCTAGTCACAGGCTACAATCATTCAAAGCCCATTCTGTCACAGCAAACCAAATAGAAGATTTAAACGAACACACCCACATACCTATATTTCGCTAGGTGAATGTGTGCTGCAATGAGACTCTTCCAGTTATCACAACTATGGCATGACTTTTTTTCTAAATAACAAACTTGCGTCATTTCATTTGACCTTTTCTTATTCGCTTGTTTTGCCGCCTATAGTCTTTCATTGACTGATGGAGGCAATCAGGGTAAAACACCATTTTGTGTATGTATGTGAATGCATATGCAACCTATTGTATTTCAAAAAGACCAAGTACTAAATAGTTTCTCAGAGAACAACATTTTTAAATAATTAGACAATTAGACATTTTTTCAAGTTGTTTTACAATAATAATTGATATTACCAACATAACAACCATAAAATTAAGTTTTCTTACTTTATCACTTCAAAATTCTGAATTGTATCATTCCAGAAGTATTGCATGCTGTGGTGGTTGAAGTAACAAATCTGTGAAGGGGAAGAGGTCAAGAATGCAGATGACTTCAACTTTATGCTCAGTTTCCCTCATTTTACGAAGCTTAACACAGCATACAAATACATCTTTTACAGTACATGAAATGTGAAAAAAAAAACACTCAGTACTAAGGTGTCAGAGATATATTAACACAATGTTTTAATTAAAAGGGCAACATTGCAAGACACACACTGGACACAGACAGACCACATGCTCACATCCTGGAGCACACACATGCCACATAATAAAACACAAGAAAATAAAGATCTGGACCTTGAAAGCAGCACAAATATCAAATATTAGCAGCATCTTCAGAAAGAATAAACTAGCATATACCTGCATGGTCTGAGGTTCTGTGTACGAGACATCAGGATATGGGTGTATCCCACGCCCTCCGGCTGGTGAAGTTTGAAGATCCACAGCATCAAAAGGACTGAGCCCTGGAGACTGCAACACATGCACCCGAACTCGGAACCATCGCCTGAACTCGTCCTGTAACCACAGCAACAGGCATTATTTAAACATTTAGACCATCAGACATATTTGTTTCAAGAACAGACTACGGAACACAGTGGACCTGTGTATCATTCCATCAGTATGTAAGGAATAACGTCTGACGAGATGATGAGTTCCATGGACCTGATGGCAAGGTGCAGGCAAAGAACTCCATAAAGCAAAGTGGAGTTACCTCCACCAAGTCATTATTTCCACAGAACTATTCACCTTGCAGGCCGTTATCCCTTTATCTCCTGTTTGTATTTATAATATAATTTTATAGAGCTAAACTACCGAAATAGGCTAAATGTTTGATTTGCTACTTTATAGCGTCCGTTAAGAAAAAGTAAGTAACTAAAACAAAATTTGCTTTTTGCACATGCCAAAATAGGAATTCCTGTGGGAAATATCTACAGTTACAACAGAGGACATCTATTCTGGTGATAATCTTTGATGGCATTTCATTGAAGAGAGATGAACTACATGAGGCATCCATCACATAGTCTAACATCATCTCCCTCCGGGAATGGAGACCCGGTACATCAGGCTTTCTAACACCTCTGCTGAAGGTGTGAGAGATCCAGCACAGGGGTTCAGCACAGTGGTACTGGAAAGGAGCCATACCCCCATCGAGACATTTAAAAACATCAGTACTTAGCTTAACCCCAATGAACTCAAATCAGCCCTTAAATACTTGGAAGAGCAACTTCCCAGGGGAGACACTCCAAACAGAATTTTAACAGCAACATAAAAGGAAAAAAAATACAAGGGTGGGATTAGCCGGAAACATCCCATAACTCTTGTAGGTGACTCAGCAGTGAAAAATGTACGCATAATGTACTTTAGAGAGAAAAGACAAATCATGTAAATAGTAATTTCTCTTTCTCTTTTTCTGTCACCGAATGACCCTGTGGTCCTCTGGTCTCCGTATAGTAGCAGAGCAAAGTTAACCTGAGAAAAACAAGAATTCTGGGAAACCCTAACAGATCACAACCACCTGCAATGGGATGATCTTAGAGAGTAACACAAAAGCATTGCTAGAATATAACCTACTAAGACTTCCCCAGAGTTGCACAGAGGCAAAAAAAACCTTTTATCACCCATCATGGCCAAAGGCAGGCTACAGGTGTGAAATGCCTGCATTAGGACACAGTGTCTGTCACTCGTGCTGAGAGCTATGCCAAGACTGACATAATAAAACCCTCTTCCCCTGTCTGTTGTTTTACCATCACCATCCCTATGCACCTGCAATTAAAGGCAAGCTTGCTGAGGAGGCAACTGGTTGACTTTTTGAGCACCCTACCTACATTCATAAACACAGCTGTGGAAGCAGATAATAGTCTATGTAGGTCCTCATAGCTACCTTTTAAGCCATGTTTGGATTTTTATTGTGCATATGAATGCCTATGAATGAGAATTACTCGGATTTGCTCTGATCTTTATTTTCTTTTGATATTTTTTTTATAATTTCAGATTTCGCATATGTAGCCTATTCATTTATTTTTTAATAACTTTTTACATTTTCCTCTGCATTTCACCTGTTTTTTTATGTTAAGCACATTTGATTGTCTGTAAGTATGAAATGGGCTATATTAATGCAGTTGTCTTGCCTTGTCTGGTTTTGGTTTACACTCTAAACGTTTACATTTAAAATTGTACATAAACAACAAACACCACCTTGTTCTGCTGATGTGGAATATGTAGAGTACAGATAATGTTATGTTAAAAGAAAATGTTATTTATAGCATCAAGTCACATGTTTTCAAATTCATTGTGCATGTGTGAGTGGGATATAAGCATCCAATATGTCTACCGTGGATCTGAGCAGCAGTATCTGGGCCTCCTTCAGAGGGCAGGGTCTGCAGGTGCTCTTAACGCCCCACTCGGGCAGCCAGTAGAGCAGCAGCAGCAGCAACCCCCCTGTGCAGAGCGTGCCGACACCCACCAGTGCCACCCGCCAGCGGCTCCGACAGTACCCCCACACCTCCTGCAGCGCAGCACACACAGCAGTGTCCATTATAACACAACAACGCATGTGCCTCTCTGAGTGTCTAGGTTCCTGATAATAAACATATCTAAGTTAACAAGAAAAACAAAACAAATAACATGCAATTTACTCCTTTCTCTGATAACGTATGGTAACCACAAAGTGAATACACTTTTTCACTCATAAACTAAATACCAGCAGTGCCACTCAGACATGACACCATCAGAAAATCATAATCGCTCAGCTTGTAAAACCATGTAGTGCTTCCCCCCAATAAGTGTAGTGTCTACTAAAAGTCATCTGTCTACCGGTTAGGGTTGTCCCCATGGTAGAATTTAATACAGACATCTTGAAAAATATGAGTGCAAAATGTATTTATATGTGGGTTTTTTACCTAATATTAGTTGTTTTTATCAACTAGTATCACTGGCACAACTGGTATCACTTTTGACAAATCCACTACCAACTGGCCTTCAGAGTGACAACTTGAATGGAAGGTTGATTTGATTCTAGGTGTTTCAATATGAAAAATGACACCAAGTACAGGTCTTCCATCATATTTGATGCAGAGTACAAGAGAGGTAGCAAAATCAGTGCTCCACAAACTCACCATTTCATCATCCAGGCCCTTGTTGATCATCTTCATGCAGTCTGTCTCCATTTTGACAGGGAGGCACTGCAGCCTTCCTGAAAACAGAAACATTTCAGTTCCATAATGTTTCCTTAAAGACTGGATCAGGCTGAAAAGAGAAAAGTAACCGCTATTTAAAGGTATTAGTAATGCTTGACCTCCACTGTCTAAAGGCAGTAAAGCACTAGTAGGCATTTTTGTGCATTTTCCTTGGTACCCTTCTACCATATAAAGATCGTAAAATATAAATATAATATCATTACACTACATATGGGTTAAAAAGTTATTACAGACTGTGCAATGGCACCATCACAGCAAGGAAGTCTGAGCCCATATCACTTAACAAATATGATCAACTGCTTAAAAGCAGTACATGTAAAAGTCAGCCATTTATATTTCAGTAATGTAGGCATTTACTGACTACAATTTATCACAGTTTATTATCCTGCTTTTCTAACATGATTGTGCACTTTTGAAAATAAGTTGTTCCAAGAACTACAGTCTGTACACCCCCATTTCTTCCACAGGAAATGCAAAATGGTGCAGTTAAGGTTTGGAAGTATATTCATTCACTCTCCAAAGCAAACAAAGAAAAACAAAACAGTGCATCAATTAAAGGTATCTGCTCTGAAACAAAACATAAAACACATTTTGATCAGCCTGGCACCACACACAACAGATTTAAAGTACAACTCTAAGCACACAAATGTGCCATAATTTTCAAAGTACTGAAAGGCCTGCAGTGTTAGCCTTGTCTTCTTCAACTTGGCTTCTAAACTCCCTGAAAGTCCCTTATTTTAATCAAGACTTTTTAATGCAAGCAGTGGCTGTGACCTGATTACAGAAACAGTGTTTTGGCATAGCCTGCTACTTAAAACTTGCTGTTGGTCACATGGCAGGCAGAGGGTATTTCTCATGGAGGGTAGGCTGTGGCATAGATTTACACATGCTATTTCATCAGTGTCAAAGTTGCTTCCTCTGGTCCTCGTGTTTACATTAAAACAGTGCGGATCAACAGTTTACAGATCAAATGCCTACAGCTGTTTGCACATTTAAAGTTGTGAAAGCGAATTAACTGTGTTGTTTTATTTTGGTCTGTCTGTTTCTGCTGAGTGAATTCCACACACTTAACAAGTTACTCACACACTTTTGATCAGGTGAAATTGTTGCCTTATCTCCGGCCCTTAGACTGGAGGAACGCTGAAAAATCATAATTTAGGAACACCTGGATTGCCTGAATATTAAGCGAGGAGTGTCTCAAACAACCTCTATCAGTGTAAAACACTAACTTTATGCCCGAGTCTCTCCGTACCTCACGAAGCAAAAGCGGGCGCTTTAACGCTATCTCGATACAGTGCGGGGCGCGGATCAATTAATCATTTATTAAGCCAGATCTGCTAAACTGGATTTTTCAGGTACAGTATGGGATGTGTATAGGTTACAGAAGACTTCGAATAACTTATCTTAAGTTCACAAAAGATTGCTTAATTAAGCTTAGTGCAGGTAACCTAACTTTAAGTCTAAGTTTAAAACTTATCAACTCTGATGACATATGTCGTGAAAGACGGGTTATTAAAAGCGACCAAAAACAGACAGTCTATATAAATGTAAGAGGCACTACACCAAAAGAAAGAAGAGAAGAGAATGTGAATCATGCTGATCATATAGGCTACATTCGAGGACGCGCAACGTTTCACGTGGAATTATAGGAATGCCTTTAAATTGGACACGTCGTAAGGTGGACAAACTGTTGCCTTTTCTCGTGAATCAAATAATACAATAACTTACCAGTATAACCCGCCTCTGAAACTGATGAGCTACATAGTTCTCTGCATAGTCTGTAGTTCTAATGTTCACAAACGCATGTTACCACACTTGCGAGGACCTGTAGCAGAGGTGCAACACATTGTGATAAACGTGATTGAGGTTGCTCTGTTGGGGTAGACTTCGGGCGGGTGGTCCAAAGAGGAAGTTAAAAACAGGATATGAGGTCATTTGAAAACCAAATCCCGCTAAATTCGGCTGGGATGTGGGGGCTGTTGACCAATGATCAGGAGTTTGGAGGATGTTCTACCCAAAGACATCCTATACATATATGTATAGGATGTCTATGGTTCTGCCGACGCATCTCCTCATGTGTCACTGTGTCAGCAGCAATCTGGTTAGAAGCTTTATGAAACGATAGCTTGTGTATCTAACAAGTAACAGTTATTGTTGTTGCACACGTGATAATCAGAATTGGTATGTTACTTTTTAAAATGTAATAGTTACAAACTGCCAGTCTGTCAAAATGTAGTTCCATTAGTAATCTAATGCTAGAAAGTATAGGCTAATGGAATAATTTTTCATAAAACTGTGTTGAGTTTAGAAGCTCTTTTACCAAAATGAACATATTCTGACTGAAACTCATTTGACCAACATTTTGTTTAGGCGAATGACAGTAATTCAATGACATCGAAGATCTCCGTATGCTTACTAACAAACAACTAGGCTACTCTTTTTTTATCATCACCAAACTAATATGTTTAAGCTACCCCCGTTTTGCAACTTGTCATACTCGCTATAACCCTAGGCTACTTGAAAATGATGCGTTTTCCCATATTTACCCCATTGACTAGGCCAAGTGATAGACCTATATGGCCGATATATGGCCTTTAATAAAATGATAGAGATGCAATTGCTCAAGTTACTTGATGTTGTTATGCTAAAAGTTGGGGTTAAGTTATGTTAGTGCACCAAACAAGATCTTTTAATTTCGTTGTACTTGTAATGACAAATAAATCTTGAATATGAACTGTCATAAACTATCATAACAGTTTAATAACCAAGACGATACGTTTGTTATAAACGGAACAAATGGGGAAATTGTAATATTTGTAATAATAGCTTTAATAAATATAAGGTAATCACGTGCGCCTCAACCTTGCCCGCGCGGTACATAAAGCCCGAAGAGAGGACGCTTGCATGATGATGATAACTGTCTGTTATGATAGCTTACTTTTGAATCACAATAAAAGAATATAGAGATTTAAAAAGTCACCGATTGTAACATTGAGACCACAAACACTAAAAGAAATCGCACTAGTGTAATTCTGTATATTTTCACCAGATGTTTAACATACCTGCCACCTACCGGATACTTTAGCACACATCATTAGGGCATGTCGGTGGACGATAGCCCACCTCGGACGATTTGTATACCTCACGTGACGACAAAATCCAGGATATTTAAACTGTTTAGCAGATTATTGGTGTTTTTGCACGCTTTCCATTCATGGGCGCTTTTGCACATGATATTTACGTCTGTTTAAAATAAAATTTAAAGACAATTTTTAATAAAATAATGCTGATGGTTTCTCTGATGTGCTGGCCCGAAAAATAATACTAAATAGGATTTAAAAACAGAAAATATGGTAGGATAATATAGTAATGGTGTAAGGCGTCCAATTCCTCCCTTATCGTGTCTGATGTGTGGTCCTCCACATTTTCTGACATGTCCATTTAGGCTTTTGTAATACAACAATATTATACAAGAAATGGCATAAGCCTGGTAAAGTATTATTCAATTTTCATTTGGAATTGTTATTAACAAAACAACAACAGCACTATTTTTAAACAATGGTGACCTTTTCAGTGTGGTGCAAATCTCATGAGGTTGTAAAAAGGACCAAAGATCCTATGTGTTGTCCCTGTTTCAGACATGTCGGGTGCCATTGTAATCCAGCAATGCATTTAAATTGTTACTGTAACACTGTTAAAATGTACAACACAGTTTCCGGTATGGTCAAGGACATGACAAGGCTAATGTTATTCTTGAAACAGCGACCTTTTGTGATGAACATCATATCGCTAACCGAGGGTTGTAAAACAGGCTAAAGATATCCCAATGGTTTTGATCTCCCGCGCCTTGTTACTGTTTATTGACCTCAGGGGTTTATGTGGCATCCTGCTAGTTTACATTTCAACCAAGCAGAAGTGGCGCAGTTACCCCCAAAGTTTGAGTGCCACAACACAGATCACAAGATGAACTTTTTGGAATTTCACGAATGTGAAAACTTTTAAGTGTAGCACCCAGACTCAGGGGTGCCACTAAGGGGTAGGACAATTCTAGGGTGCCAAAAGCTTACATGGGCCCACAGAGGCGCTTGCGGTCGGGGCCCAAAATTATTTTCTTTCAGGGAGCCCACAATTTCTAGCAGCGCCCCTGCCCAGACTATTGTTTTAGGGGTAAATATAATCCTTGGACAACTGTTGCCTTTCAATTTACCCAGTCGCCAGCGGAACTCTACCGCAATTAGCCCACTAGAAATTACGCACTAACAAAACACCGTATTAAAACAAAGAAAACATTCTAAATAGTTGAAAATACATACATTGGATATTATAGCCTATGTAGCCTACGTGTTTGGTGAACAAAATACGAAAATACAAACAGTATTATGAATGACTACTGATGTCCTAATCTACTTTTGACCACCTCCTACATCCTTGTTAGGTGGTGCAACCCAGCGTGTATTTATTACCATAGCGGTCTCCAAAAGCGCCACTCAGAGGAGACGGATTGGAAAGACATAAGCGACAATGGATAGTAGTAACATACAGGGCAAGTAGGATCAACAGTCTGTTTCGTCCGAGTGTATACGGGTGCGTTTGTTGATAAACTGGAACTAGATAATGCATGTTAACTGACTGACGAAGAAACGGACATTTGTCTGAACAACTATCAGCACTGACCTCTCTTCGTAATTGTAAAATCGCTCTGCATCGACTTGGAAGCATGTTCAGGTCAAAGAAAAAGAAGATCAGCATATCCAACGACACCCCTGCATACACCGTTGTTTACCTGGGTAACTCAACCACAATTCAGTCGAAGGGTGACGGTTGCACAGACGTTGCTGTGAGCAAAATCTTGAAGAAGACCGACATGGGGAAGACTGGCTCAAAAATGAAATTTACAATAAGTTCCCAAGGTATCCGCATGGTGCCAACAGATGAAAAGGCGAAAAAACCTGGACACTTGTACTTACTGCACAGGATAACTTACTGCGTTGCCGATACAAAACATCCAAAGATATTTGCGTGGGTTTACAGGCATGAGATCAAGCATAAAGCTGTAATGCTTCGCTGTCATGCGGTGTTAGTGTCGAAGGCTGAGAAAGCCAAAGCGATGGCACTTCTCCTGTACCAAACTTCAACAACGGCTTTGGCAGAATTTCAGAGACTTAAACGGAGAGAAGATGCCAGGCATCAGCAACAGCTTCTTATAGGCGAGGACACAATTCCACTGATCCCCATGAGAAAACTGATGAACGGACAGTGCTGTTATAAACCTCCTGTGGAGCGTAGCAGGAGCGCACCAAAACTCGGTTCCATCACCGAGGATTCGATCGGAGAGGAGGAAGAAGTGAAAACGTCTGCACTTTTTGATTGCGACGAGTTTCTTGACGGAGATTGTTTCGAAGACAGCAAAGAAGAGCTGTGTATGATAATTAATGATCTTGGAGAGCTGTGCATTGGCAACGATCCTCAGGCACTGAAAATTGATATTCATGTTACACGCTTACTCTCAGGTGAGAGCACCGGCAGCGAATCTTCCATTGACAGCAATCACTTCTGCTCAAGTCCTGATGACTCGGATGAATCGTCAGATGACAAAAGCTCAGAATCTATTTAAACAAGCACTGCTCTGTGGCATGCCGTACACCTTCTCTGTCTCTCCCGAGATATACTTCAAGCTCATGAGAACGCATCAGAAGAGCTTTATTGTCCTATTATTATTGACTATATTCGGTTTTTTTTTTGCAGGTTTATGTTTTTTTATTGTGGATCTCACAAAACTGTTGGCAGTTCAACAAAATGTGTGATATTTTCGGAGTCCCTCAGTAATCTGACCTATTGTGTAAATAAATTGTGTGAGGTTGTAGAGGTATTTATATTTTCTGCATAGATAGATATGTCACTTCCTCTTGACTTTTTTTTTCAGTGTAGTAATTGTATACAAATTAATGTAGAATATTGTCTTGATCAGTAGTTTTGCAAACATATCTTTGCTATGCAAAAGATTGAATAGTTGCAGACATTAACTGTAAATAAGAGTTTGTTGTGTTGTTTTATCCCTTACAGTAAATGAATAGTCTCTATCTTTGTTATGCCTGTTATACAGCCAATAAAGAGCAAATACTATTGCTTCAAAAAGTTTGAATGTTATTATTAACACACTCGCCCATACTGACGTTGTTCAATAAAAAGCCTTTAACAGTGAAAGGGAATTGTTCATGCAACTGTGTTGTCAAAGACATACCTATTTAGTCTGAGTTAAGAATAGTTAATTGACTGAATGAATTGCCACTTTACTAGATGAAGTATGTATTGCTTCTGCAATATAGTCTTCAAATGTTTGCAAATACCTGCACTCAGAACTGGGTCCAGTGGAATTTATACTGAGACGATTGTATAGTTGAAGTTAACTGCTGACTAAACTCTCCTTCTAGCAGCACACACTGGAATTAATAATGTTAACTGGTTATGATGATAGCAAATTAAGTGCTGCCTAGTGCCTAAATTCATGTAGCCAGGAAGTCTAGTTAAAGCAACACTTAACCTTTAGTTTTAGTGCCAGATTTAGTAGTGGTAGTAGTGGTAGTAGTGGTAGTAGTAGTGGTAGTAGCAGTAACAGTCCATAATCAGGCAGAGGGACAGTGATAACAAATGTGCCAGAAAGGACATTTTGCCCACAGCACTCATGACAAAAAAGCAGGATCCTTTTACATCCTTTAAGTGATGAGACCTGATGGCTGAGAGGAGACAGCAAACGTTTCCCTTCATAGTATGGCCTAAATATAATTTCCTCCACCATGTCTGTCATTATCCACCCATGTATTTGCATGTTCTCACATCAGATTTAAGTTAACTTACGGTTTCCAATATTTTTGCATTTTCTACATCCACTGCAGAAATAACACCAATCACTTAGGGAGCACAAGGGCCAAGTCTGTGGCTAAAATGCACTTGCCATATATCAGCTCTGTCTCTGCAGTGTTATAAATGTAGCCTAATTATTCCCAGGTATAGGTATATGCCTTCATCTTAGCATTCTTTTATTGAGAACATCTGTCATAGTATTGGTATGGACACTCTGAAGCCACCCATAAAAAATAAACTGTGGAAAATTGTAAAAACATGCAGGAAAATGGGAAGTCAGCAGGCTGACCTATACCCTGTATACTTACCAGCCGGACCCAGCAGGCAGATAAGGTCTGCACAGACACAATCCATCCATTTTCAGTGGGGTTCCCTTTCCATCAGGTAGATAAAATTGGTCAAAAATCCTCTATTGCCATTGCAATAACTCAATTAAACAAATTTTGGGGAGGTGCATGTGAAACTAAATGGGGCTAGATATAAAAACAACTGTACTTACCTCTTACATTTTACTCATTATGTGAAGAAGTGCAGTATACTTGCTACTTTATCATATTTACTGATATGTTTAAGTTGTTGTCCGGCTCACAGTGCTATAGATAGGATATGTTCTTGTTGTGCAATATATGTTGTGTACTAATGTGCCAGTGGTTATGTTTGTCTTGTACTGTTAAGTGCTGATGTCTATGCAAATTCCTGCTCAAGGACACTTACGTTTGAAAAGTTAGTACTGAAAAGCAATGAAGCCTGAGGTCATTTGCGAGTGTTCAGCTGAATGTGGATGACATTTACAAACAACAATGAAAAGGAGACTGTTGTTTAGAAAAGTGATTTATGTAACCACAAATAGAAATTGCAAGTGAATTGCCCTGTAAAACATGATTGAAAAAAACACATTATAATGCAGCCCAGAAATAAAACAAAAAGCACCAAATACAAATAGCAATTGCAAAAGAAAAGTGGCTAACATCTCAACAAATTGGGCTTTTCTGTCCTGCCAACACTAAAACAGAAATCATTTATGTGATAACAGTGCAGGCTTATTTACTCCCCATCCCATTTATTACATTTATCTTTGATATTTTAATAATTTTAAAATATTTATTTAGTTTTTTACTGTCACAGCCTGAAGAATGACCAGTAGTTACTATGGGTCAAGCCCTATCACATGGGCGGAGGTGTCAAATGATACTGCATCAAAATTGGCAGTTTGCTATGTTTGTTGTTGTTGCTATTGTTTTTTTTTCTCGACTTAAATGTGATTTTCTCCTTCTTCTCCATACTGTCTTAAACAAGTGAGCAGAGTACTGCTGTACTGTCACACATCCTCACCATCACAGTTACTGTCAGCACCCTTACAACAACAGACAGACACTATAGGCCACCCAGTACAGCAAGGGAGAGGAGGACGGGCTGTTTGTCAAGAAAGACCAGTGTGAGACAAGTCCAGGTGATGCCTCTGGAGAAGGGATAGGAAAGGATGGTGGGCCCCAAGAATAGGGGCACATGACAGGTCTATGCAGGCCATGGCGGCCTTGACTCAGACAAAGGGTGAGAAAGACTGAACACCAAATAATACTGAGGTACACAACAGAGGATTTGCTCCTATGCCCCCTTCCATACCAGCCCCCACCCCCCACCCCCAACACCTGACACACATACATCCATCACTGCAATGTAATTACTACTCTGAGGTTTTCATTCATTGTTTTGGTATGTAGCCATTTTTAACAGTTTTGCTGAGGACATGTTTTTGAGGCCAATCTGATGGTGCAAAGCAAAAACAGCTCTTCTCTTGCCAGCTAAAATCAAAGATCAGCTAGATCAGTTAAATGTTTTTAAGCAGTGTGTTCTTGTTCTTCAAATACCACTCCTGCGTGAAAGGACTGGATCACATACTGAAGTGAAGAAAGTGCAGTATTCTGAAATCAAATACATTAGAATCTATATGCCATCTGACTACAGTCCATAGTGTAATTTAAACAAACTCAAAGAATTCAATGCCATCATTTATAGATTTTAGGCTGCTACTAACAAATTCAATCTGCAATATTCTTATTTAAATAAAGTGATTAACTAAACAAACTGATTGACTGCACGCAAGCATAGATGCAGCACCAAGTAAAGGTTGAGGGCAGCCATCAATGGATTGCATTGCCATGGTTCAACAACCTGTGCTTATCTAATTAATGATTTGTTATGCTTTTTGACCATTCTTATCTGCCTTATAATGTGTGTTTATGGTCTGAACAGAACATTATATCTGTACTGTGTCCCTCACCTCAAAGTGATTAACCTGATAGAACAAAGCACACAAAGGGTCAGTCTGGAAATGTGGCCGTGAAAATGTTACTGAACCACAAAGCCTACTCCAAAAACTCTTGGGTTAAAAACAACCCAAAAGTAACTTATGTGCTGGGTTATACATGGACCTGCCCACTGGGTTAAATTAAGTCAGGGGGTTACATTTTAACTCAATATGTTAGCAGAATTGAAACTACCAAAATATGGGTTAATATTACAATCCAAATTCTGGGTCAAGACTTGCGTTAACCAAAATGACTTTTTCGCTTATGGTTGTACCATCCATCAGTGCTGGAGAAAAGCTAGGAATTGCTTCATTATTTTATCTGTAGTTATTTTATGTCGTCCATCTAATCACATCTAACAGTTGTGCAAATGCATTTAGGAAACAGACACAGGTTTTAATTATTGTTTGTGGTGATTTGTTATTCAATTTAAAACACACACAGCCTCTATCTTCAGCCATGGCATATCACCAAGTAAAAAAAGAAACACAAACACTGTAACTTAAATGGCCATAACCTCTCACAGAGAAAACACACCGACTAACTTAATTGGCTTTGAGATGAAGCACACGCACACACACAACCTCTAACTCACAGTACCAAGCATTTCATTAATGGAAGCAAAAAAAGGGAAAAAATCTACACATACACACACACAAACAGTGGCACACAGTTATGGTCTCTAACTCAAACCATTAATTAAAACTATGACTTAACTATAAAAATATCCAGTATAAGTCTCTAACCATCAAACATCCATCCTCTAACTCAGCTCTAAATTGAAAGAACTACTAGTTTTCAAGAAGTATTCAAAAATCAATAGGTGCCTGTAATTAAAACAGCCACAAAAGATAAAAAGCCTCCAACTGTTAAATATAAATCACAGATACAGCCTTAAACTTTGCATGCCAAGAGACTTCAAAACTACCAACTCTTTATGATCACAAAGACTTGAGAGCACAGAGAATGCTCCCTTAACATAAAAACATGCTGGTACTCCCCCTCTGCTTGTGAGAGGTGTTCAGCCATGTTTTCTCTGACCTGTAGAGAAGAAGGGAAAAACAGCATTCATAGAACCTATTACTGCAAGAAATTATTTAAACTGTTTTATTCAACATTCCAGAAGTGCCAATGCAATACAATATAATGTCAAAATTGTCCTAACTCAACAGCTGTTCATCAATGAATGCCCTTTGGCACTACACCAGTACACCAGTTGGTCAGACCAGTCTCCTCCAAACTTCATAAGTGCTCCGTGGGATCAGTCCAGCCAGCAGGTAAAAGCCACATTACCTGCTTTGTCTGCAATATAGTAAAATAATGCAGCAATGATTTGCAAGACAATGAAATCCAGGGTGCATGAAACGTGGTGGGGATGAGGAGAACATAAAAAGGTGTTAAAAGCCTCCATAAAGTCAAAAATGTCTGAAAAATAAAACAATATAAAACCTTACATGTGCACTAATTTTGTATAAAAACTCATATATACAAAGAAGATAATGAAACTTAGAAATCTCAACTTGGCTTCAGAAAGATTTCAAGAAATAAGGCACACTCACCAATCATAAACTGTTCTTTGCACAGCACATGGCAATACCATCCTGCAGTCACCCCATTTATGCAGTCACACTATGTATGCACACCATAAATGCAACATGTACGCATTTAAAGACTTAGGGCTCATTCACACCTAACACTCTCCGTATACAGTGCATGCCCGTTTTCTGTCCGTATTCGTTTAGAATGCATGTTAACAAATTAGACCATTCACACAGCATGCGTGATATGAGCATATTCTGTCACTATACAAACATATTGTACACGGTTACGTGCTGTACACACTCATGTCGGTGTGAATGAGCCCTAAAGTAACAAAAAGGCTATTTGCTGACCAGGTTTGTCACAGAGGGAACCTGGTGAGGCTTAATCAACAATCTTCCTCCCAAAAGGTCTTTCCTACCAGTAATTCCAATCCCTCTATGTCACACAAACTGCTTAGTCACTTAGTCACATTAAGCCTGCTCATTCCACCCTGTAAACAAATTATTTACTATAATGCAGCCTGTGCTACCATCTGTGGCAGTTCTACATTGAATTACTCCCCGAACGAGACCAATAATAACTGAACTTGTAAGAGTTTTGTTGCAAAGCCAAATCTTATGGTGAAATTAGATCTTGTGTTTGTTGAGCTAAGACCGAAGTCTTGTTGAGTATAGCAATCGTAGCATCATAGCTAGAAGGCTAACAAACGTAAGAGTTATACCATGATTAACATCAGCCTTTCATTCATGGCATGGATAACCTAATCATGCAGGGAGACTGTAATCATGCAGAGAGCTTGTTTCTACTCTTCTAATGGCTTTGACCTTTTTCTGTCCATCTCCTTGTGATTGTCACTCGACAGTCAACATACTGTATTTCCCATCCCCAAACCTTGTCACTGCGACCAGGAGTTAAGACTAAACCAATTCACCTTGGTGATCACATAATCATTTTGTATTTCCCTTTTTTATTAACCTTTTCACACAATTGCAGGAATTACAAACCCGTAAATATAATATTATGAATGAAATGTGCGTTATTAGGAAGAAAGCTGATGTGTGACTCTCTTTCGCTCACTAATTGCAGACTATTGCCCGCTTGTGTGCTGCATTTGAGAGACCCAGAGGTGAACTGTCCACCCTGCCCCCGGGCCCCCTCCTCTTTCCCCTTCTCACACAGCTTCTGTGCACTGGGCATTCTCAGCAGGGGTGCCTGCAGCCAGAGCTGGTGCCAATTTGCCAATTTCCTACACAGTGATATGATAGATAATAATTTTTTTTAGATGATATTTTTTTCAAGCACTCGTGAGGCCATTGGCGCCCTTTACAAAATGGTGCCCAGGGCGGCTGCCCCACTCGCCCCCGTCAAGAACCGCTACTGGCTACCATGCACATCCTGGACAGAAACGTGCCTGTTTCCCCCATGAAATATGCCTGATCATTTCAGTGCCTTGGCAGCAAGCTGATTAAAGTGTTTTCTGTTCATCGGATAATTCAGATGAGATGTGCTTTTGTCTTTGGACCAATGTCCCCAGAGAGGATGTTAAATACAACACAGGACTTTGTCTACCACCTGATTTGATATTGTTATTTGACTGTTTTAGTACATTGTGTTTTGTATATATGAGAAATTTGCTCTAAATATGCTGAATTAAGACCCATGAAGTTAACACAGACAAATACGTTACATACATTTAAGAAAATGCACAACACCCATACTGTGTGCTCTAATAATGTGGTTCATCTGAGTATATTTTGGTTTTTGCCTCAGTTGATGTTTCACACCATGTTCTTCTGGTCCTTGTTATTCAAAGAAAAACAAAAGCACCTTGTTTTTTTTATTTATGTGTCATTAATTTTAATCCAGGACATCATCTAGAGGATCAGGTCCTTCACTGTCATCACTCCCAGGTAAACACATGTGACCTGACATGGTTGAGTGTAATATACTGTAGTGTAATAAACACTAATCTTTGCACATGTACAGTGACTTCACGTGGGCTAACAGAATAGCTAAGTAAAAACAATAGTGATGGTTAAATGACACTGATTTTTACAGCAAACTACATGAGGTTCCACAAGTAGGCCTGACATCCCCAAACAGGAAACAGTCTGCTATCATTCTGTATTTAACTTCCTGTTTGTGCGCACCAGGATATGTAGGAAGCTGTCCAAAGTTCTGGAATTTTTTCCTGGCCACCTGGGTAGGCATGTCCAGCTGAGACAACATGAAAACAGACTGGCCACTATATATTTATATACAGACATTACTGACGTGCTGTCTTGTGTGAGTAAAACATCTTAAGGGTTATTTCTTCATGATTATGAACAAGTTCAAATTCAAATTTCATTTCATGTCTCATCTTTTTTTTCATGTTTTACATTAAAACATAATTATTATATGCAGGGGTAACAAACTGTCCTATTTGTGTAGTATATAAAAATATCCTGGCACTTACAACTATATAATGTAAATCCCAAATGTATTTTGATGTCAAGTAAAATAATGGCTTTGAGATGGTTGCATTAGCTCTGTTGACTGCTCCCTATGTGAACAGTGGCTTACTGTACACATTGTAGTTGTCATTATAAAGCCTGTGACTGTTATTTATTTAAGTAAATATTTCATGTCTTTAAGTCTTTAAGGTTATTGTAACCTTGGTTAATTCAAAACACCAATTCAAGATGACAAATGGATTCTATGAGAATGATAAAACAAAAGTCTCATGTCATGTAGTTTGTATTCACAGCTTAAGGATCAGGTAAAGTGAGAAAACGACATGGTGCTCGCGCCTGCTCATTAAGCCCTTCACTTGAAACACAAGACATGTGCTTCCTCTGGGTTATTTTCAGTCATATTGATTGTTAGTGAGGTTCTTTTCTTAGGCCATCTTTGTCTGTAGAGGAAAGGACAACAGTCCTTACAACAACAGCATGAGAAACTGTTGGATGGCTTCTGATATAACATAAACAAAGTTAGAGGTAGCACTAGTCTATCAGAGAATCGCCAGCATCCGTAAGAATGACACTGGTCACAATGTAATTATTATAAGACATAAAAAAATTACTATTTAGTGGACTAATTCCACTGAATGTCCCTAAAGACTAGGGGAAAGAGACAGGCTGGAAAATAGATTCCCACTTGGTGAGTCAACCAAAAAAATGCAGCCAAGGGCATCCTGTTGTTGTAAACCAAAGCCATGGCCTTCAGGATGTGAAATCACTGCAAGAGGAGTTTCCTGTCATTCGCACAGCAAGAGCTTTGAAAAGAGGCACACATGCATGACTGGGGGACTTTATTTACACTGAAATGGTTTCTTAGATGCTAAGTAAAGAATTAGAAAAATAAAAAGAATGTAGTGCAATTTATCATTGTTTAACATCAGAAGGGAGTGACTGCGACTCAATTTTTGGCAGACCAGCTAACGAAAGCACAATTCTTGCACATTTTACAGAGTGAAGGCAAGCTATATTTTCTATTTAAGCCATATTTGTTTCTTATGATGGCTTCTTCCTTTGTATACATACAATACTGTGTATAGAAAGAAAAGACTCAGTGACAGCATACTGCCACCCTGTGTTCCAAATAGGAAATTGATATTTATTTCTTTACATACGTTTTCAAAAAGCTGTTTCTGACATCAACACACCTGTTGTCATAAACATTTCTGCCAAATAATGTTATTTAGGAAGAGGAAGCTTTTAGGTGACAGTTATACCGCAGTCTAATTATGATTCTGATCTGGGTCCCTGTGGTCCTCGTGGTTAGGACGTGCCAGACAAAGACATTTAACTGACCCGAGATCATTTTGAACGCTTTAAATGTTTTAAGCGAAAGGTTACACAAACAGAATGGTATATCACAGTTCACTCAGTTCACAAACGTATTAGTAAGATGGGTCATTTATCAATAGATAGCTGACTAAGACATGTGGGTGCTCTCTCAATGTAGATATTAAATTTATCACTGATGTTATGATAATGATACTCATACGGCAATATGGAGGAACCCAGTCAGTACGGCTGCGGGGCCATTCTACCAAATCGGTGCCATTTCTGTCCCCAGGACATTATGTCTTTAAATATGATGTAAAATAGCTGTAAAATAGGCGTTAAATGCATTTTATTATAAAATAACATGCCCCACATAATTATTGAATTAAAAATGTAAAATAAATCATTTTAAAAACGCTACCCAGAATACTGAAATAAATGCATTTGTTACCACTTTCAAACACTACACTTTACCATGAAATACAGTTAATAAAACCCTTCCGAATTTTTATTTTTTCATGTTTTTTGTATAATTCTATATCCCTCATTTGCCTTAGATACATTTTAGAAATTGGGAATGTGAAATATTGTAGCTAAAATATATTTTAGTCGTGTCCCAAGGTTTTCACTCAGTCCTGTTACCTTAACACATTACACCTCTGAAAAATTTGGAACATTCCAAAAGTCACATGTTTCCCAGGAAGTTACATCATTTGGAATATCTGAAGGACATGGGAAGACCAAAAGATTTGTTGATTTGTTGATTTGTTTTTTCACTGACTTCATGATAATGGAACTATAGACAAGACAGATCTATCTCAAAATACTGTCCTGTTACCTAAATTTTGTCTTAGATGTTTTTTGTTTATTTTCAAAATATTAATTTTGGTAAATCACTAGAATGTGCACAATGACCTCGCACCATTAGCCTAGCCTCCATGTAGCTATATTTCATGTTTTTGCAAATTTTATGCTAAAAACTCAGTCCTGTTACTTAAATGAAGAGTGAGTAATAGTTACAGGACAGGAATGAGCAGAATTCTCCAGTTTATTGTTTAATTTTGTATGTATATGTATAAAAAAGTGCTATTTAGCTGGCTTTTAATGTTTACAGCTAAAATTATTGCCTGGTCCCCCGCAGGGGATTGACTGGGTATTGCAATGATCCTGTCCGTGTCTGTGTCTGTGTATGTCCACATAGGGGACCAGGTTGCCATCTCTGATGGCACTTGTTGAAGCCGTTATCATTTAACATCAGTTGTATGATGTGAATACAATATTTACAGGGAAAAAATGACATTATTAAAAAATCAATAAATAAATGAATAAATAAATAAAATTACTAAAAAAATGCACAAAAATGTGCTCAGGAAAGCATGTGAAAAAATATATCACTCATAAAACTGGATTGTCTTTATTTTGTATTGTACTAAAACTTTAGTTGTCACTCCTTTTTACATTTATTTCTACATTTCTGCCTTGGTATGCAAATGAGGTGGGTTGTCTCGCTCATTGGGTGATCGAGACTTACTGATACTTCCATAGAAAATGATAGAAGCGAGAGTTGCTTTGGTCATTGACCATAGTTGTTTTATTGCAAATTTTGTAGTGGATAATTCTTGGAATACAGTTGTGAGGGAGCTTCGAGGCTTGGCTGACATGGCTGAAAACACAGCTCCAGATTTCATGCTTTTCCGAGTAGAGTCCCACATAGAAAGTTTATAAGTAAGACACACAGCAAGAAAATAGTAAGAAACACACATGCTCCAAAAACAAAAAAACAAGAGTTTTCCCTGTATAAAACAATGGTATTTTAATTTGATTTGAATATACATTGAAGGGGGCATAACATCCCAATAAATTGTGGTGTGTCTTACTATTCCCATGTAGCCTAAGCATTTTGCATTGATTTGGACATCACATACACATAAAGCACAGATCTATTGAAAAACAATGCTGTTTGGGCAGTAATTTATGGATGGTCCTTAAGCTTACACTCATTCCTGTTAATTATATTTTTTCCTGTTACTTAATTGTTTTTCCCAAAAATAAAGACCATACCTTGTATTAAAGGATTCCTAGTTGTTCCAGTAGTTTTTTAAGCAATTAATAAAATACATGCTCAAGCTTTGGATAGGTTTTTATTTTTTCATGTTCTTTAAAAAGAAAAAAGCTGCTTCGCATTCTTAGTAAAATACAACTTGGGTTCGAATATAGTGCCTTTTTAGTCAGAAATATTAGTAATTTGAACATGTAACCAGCCCTTACTTCTTAATGTACATTTTTTCTAATGGACAACAAAGTGTTTGTTGGATATTTATTTAAACAAGGTCTTAAAATGTCAGTTTAAGTAACAGGACTGAAAAAAATCTACGATACCCATCTTGAAAACTTTATAAAAATAATAATAAAATAGCCTGAGATGGACCACTACTCATTTTGAGTAGTTAATTGTGTGTATTACAAGATTCTATGTTCAAATTGAATAAAATTTTAAGTTTAAATTTGAAGAGTTGAAACAAACAAATGGCACTCAATTGGTGGAATGGCCCTGCGGCACTTCTTGTTCTCTCTCGCGCGCGTACGTATAGGCCTACCTGAGATCTGAGTCATGGCCTTCATGTTATTTCTACATGAATAGCCTACTTGAGGGACCAAAAGTGAGCACCTTATGAGTTCAAATATTTTCCCCTGTCTTTCTTGGCCTTTTATTTCTGTTCAATGCAACGTTTAACGCTATAAACGGATCTTTAAGAAATGTTTAGGAGTGGATTGGACCAACCCCGCAAAGCCGTTTACCGAAAGTACAGCCGAACGACTTGGGAAAACACCTTAAAAAGGTAGAGGCAAGGTAGGACTTTAGGCTTGACTTGCTATTTGACCACATGGGTTTCAGGGGAAACACTGCTTTCTGATTGGAGGGAATTGAAAAAGGGGTTGGTACCTGTTAGGAAACAAGGAAGTGAATCCAGTTAATCAGGGTCAGAATGTTTTTCACTTTCGAACTACTCCACAGTAATGTTGTATAAATAGAGTGGACAACATTATCTTGCGTGAAAGAATAGCGGTCATATGGGCGTTGTATTAGGTCAACAATCACTTGGGGTTTTTTTGTTTTTGTGAGCATAGTTTAGACTGACCCCACGCGTTTGCATGCTGTTGGGTAAGTACCTGGAAGAAGTCAATATGTTGCAGTAGGTTACTTTTTTGTAGGTATTTTTTTTCTACTGTGATAGGTTCACTGATGGTCGTGTGTTGTCTTGAATATAGCTTTTGTCCCTGAAATTCACACGCTATACAAAAATGAGCGACACATTCGCAACCCCTTGGGCACTGTTAATTGGGTCCAGTTTCGCTTTCTCTGGATTATTCTACCACCTGTACCAAGAAAAGAAAAAGGAGATCATCCAGCTGAAGGTAGCGTGCTATAAACGATCCTTTTATTAACGTTATCATATCTGATCCATATACTGAAAATCTAATGAAGTTCATCTAATGAAGCCAATTGTTGACGCGCTGTAGGAGATACCAAAATTCCAACCAGACCATCACCTGCTGAAAATTCTAAAAGCCTCCCCGCACCATCGGCTGCAGTACGTTGCTGTTGAAGGTAATTTCCGATTGATTTCCTAACTACAGCCTGTATTTTCTTCTGTAGAAATTTCACATAAATATCACGCTGTCTCCTTTTCCTGTTCAGGTGTAATTCAACCCGATGGTGAACCTATGGCCAGCCAGTTTGTGCCTAAATGTTTTGGAGTTGTCCAGAAGGTTATTATTCAGGAGAACTGGAAAGTGTGGAACTCTGTTACAAATCAATGGTTGGTATGGTGAGCTGCTAGGTTTATCAGTATTGGTGTAAAAACTTAACCATAGGATCCTCAATGCTATGTTTGCTAACTAATTACTGTTTCTCCCACAAACCATTAATGTTACAGGACTGACAAGACAACGAACAAGAAGGTAACCAGTAATGCAGTCCCTTTCAGCTTGGTAAGCCCAGGAGCCTATATTCCAGATACCCTTGTTAAGGTGCAGTCTCCACTGGAGGCCTCAGGAGACTTCCTGGAGCTTGTGCACAAGCAGCGGAAGTTTTCTCAGGGTGGCGTTGTGGATGCAGTGTTGCAGGGTGTGAGTGGCGAGAGGCCTGTGAGCCAAGATGTGCGGGAAGAGATGCTGACCGTTGGAAAGCCTCTCACCGCCTTTGGTGAGGTGGTCCTTGAGTATGGCGAGAAGATTAGCATACACCCACCCCGAGACGGGCGGACATACGTCCTGATGGCAGGAGATCATCGCAGCTTCATACAGAGGCACGAGGGCACGGCTGGATGGTGGAAAGCCCTGGCAGCCTTATGCGGGATCACAGGATCAGCGGTTCTGGGAGGGCTGATATATGATGCCACCAAGGGACACGGTGACAGAAGGAAGTAGCCTATAAAAGTGGTTTAAATCGTGTAGGCCATACTGGGCACAACATATAACCCATCCTTTATTCTACTGTGTGCCATCCATTTAGAGTCATAGACTAAATTATTTTTTTCGTTGGAAACTTTAGCAAATGTGAAATGAAATGTGCCCATAAAATGTGATAGGCAGAGGTAACATCAAATCTAAGACTAATTTATTGAAAGCCATGCCCCACAGCGTGGGTAGCGAAACCCAGAATCAGTGTTCAAAACATGACATTCTGTAAATGGGAGTCCTGTCATGTCAGACATATTTGAAATATGCAACAGCTAAGTTCTGTACAGTTTTTAAACTGTTGACCGAGATGAGTGCCCTTGTTTACAGAGTTTGCTTTATTGACAGTGAGTCTGATAGGCCTTTCCAATCCCGATTCATCAACACTGTCATAATCGGCCACCAAATTACAATACAGCTGGACTGGGGCAGCTACCTGCCACGCCTTCTGCCTCACACTTCTGTTTCCTGGTTACTGTCTGTGTTTCGATTCTTAATATATGAAGTGTAGATTTAATGCCATACAAAGGACCTGATTACCAAGGAAGCAGACTCATGCACAGCCATGAAAACACTACCTCCTCAGATCAAACACGACGCAGTATCACAAAGTAATATATACTGTAAGGTAAGGGGTGTCATTTCCAAGAAGGGAACTATTTTTAATTGTAAAACACAGGAGGCGATGTTGTCTTCAAGACTTCCTTTGCTGCTGTTTTTTTGCTATGCTAACTAAAAATGAATAAAAAACTGGCAAAGCCTCTTTTTTCTCTTTGAAATAACCGTTGCATGATTTAAGTCCCATCATAGCTTTTTTAAATATGCATTTGATAAAATCTGTTCCAACGCAGTTCTACTTTAGCTTGGGTGAATTTGATGTTAGTCCTTTACCTTCAGGTCCTGTCACTGACGGCACTAATCTTGGTTTTCAGTGTTTACAGAAATAATGATAACACTGCTTCCTCTTTCCTGAAAAACTCCAAGTGCTGACCAAGTTATGCCCAACTACAACCCCAATTTCGATGAAGTTGGGATGTTCTGTTAAATGTAAATAAAAAAGAAGTGCTATAATTCTGAAATCATACAAACAATATGTTTTTGAGAATAGTCTAAGGATAACATATCAGTTATTGAAACTGGATGTTTTTGTTGTTGTATGGGATATTTATGGTCATTTAAAATTTTAGGCAAGCAACGTGGCTCAAAAATGTTGGGACAGTGTCAATAAAAGGCAGGAAAAGTTGAGTAAGACTAAAGAAAACAACAGTGGACACTTCATAGTTAATTGTTACCTCATCATACAAAATCATCTTGTCAGTTAACATAATTAACTGTGAAGTGTCCACTGTTGTTTTCTTTAGTCTTACTCAACTTTTCCTGCCTTTTATTGACACCGTCCCAACATTTTTGAGACACGTTGCTGGCCTAAAATTTAAAATGACCATAAATATCCCATACAACAAAAAAATCCAGTTTCAGTAACTGATATGTTATCATTGGACTATTCTCAAAAACATATATTGCTTGTATGATTTCAGAATTATAGCATTTCTTTTTTATTTGCACTTAACAGAATGTCCCAACTTCATCGAAATTGGGGTTGTAAAATGGCTTTCCATGACCATGTCATTATTTCTGTTTTGTTTAGGAAGTTGTTAAATTATACATTATTCTTTGTTCCATATTTTCTTAAAAACAATTTAACAGCTGTATGCAGACGTGAAATTTTACCAATTCATGAATTTTATTATTGTAACTGTTGCACCCATTAAATAGCTGACAAGAATGTCATGCAGCTATTCTACATGCAACCCTGATGCTGTAAGTCAGTGAAAAGGCTGATGTAGACAAGTTAACATTGTCCTTCAAACTATTCACCAGCACTAAATAAACTGCAGGCAGATGCAAATGTATGTAACATAATGATCAAAGTGCACACAGATGTCCATGTTTGAGCGATTCCATGCTGAGTCCCACGATGAAGGGTGCAGCCATTCCTTGTCCGCAGCATTCCCACTTTACTCATCTCCCTCTGATGACTCTTCTGCCTCCTCCAGCCACTGGATAAACTTCAAAAGCTGAGGAATGACAGCGATTTTTAAAACTTTACACATTATTATATAATTACATGAATACTGTACAAATAACAGACATAGAGAAAGATTATTCAAAGCACAATAATACAAAAAATCTACTTTTGAATTTGTCTCTCCCCTTCATTCACTGAAGGAAACTGTGTGTGTGTGTGTGTAGCCTATACATGTGTGTTTGTGCATATACACATAAATGCAGATGTGTCAACAGGTTTCGGTTTTAGAAGCCAATTTCCAGAGGGCTGGCAGACTGATGCCCCTAACCATCAGGTATCGTTTCATCCTGTTTGACTCACCCCTTGATTTTTACGCAGCTGTCTGCTCTTGTCTGAGGTGGCCCCCTGGGAGAACCAGCGCATGATGGCATCTTCCTCCAGGATCTCCAACTGGTATGTGTTCATCAGCACCTGGGATAAGGATGATGGTCATCAGCTTAACCTGCTCATTATAACCACTATCTTTTGGCAGCTAGTCCTCCCTCTCAAAGGTAAAACATAATTTAAAGCTGGAATCACTCAATGAAAGGACTCAAATTCTACAGAACACTGCCAACCAGGAGAAGAATAAGCCCTCCTCCATACCTGTCTCACTCAATGTCTGACAACCCGCTTTCTCTAAATTAGAGCTCCTGACATTTAAAACAAAAAGACATTTAAAGTAAAAACATGTTTTACCTTAACCAGGGCTGCCCAGTGACCCTCATGCTCTAGAAAGAACTCCTCCATGGATGTCAGACAGTCCAAATGGTCTTGGGCCCTCTTCACATAGTTTTTAAAGACAGGTGCCCATATCTTTAAAAGCTGTGGAAAGATGACAGAAGCCTTTAACTTCTTCTAAAAACAAACGAGGTTGACTTTGAGTATATATGATTACAGAAACTGAGTTTCAGTGAAAGACATACTATTGCATCATTGACACTGTCACTTTAATGTGAGCATTGTTTCCTAGGATACCTACTGGGAGAAGTAAAGCAGTGTACTGAGCTGCTGTCAACTGTGCCCCCTGCTGGTAGAAGGGGTATTCCAGCACTACCCTCATGAGGATCTGCATGACTTCCTTCAGGGTGATATTATAGGCATACCTGTCAGAAAAAATGTAGCAACAGTTGTCAGAATGTTGCATATAATCAAGTTTGTGTGTATTTTAATTTTTAATTTAATATCCTTTGTGGAGTTTTACTTCAGTGAGTTGATCTCCAACACAAGATTATCACAGCCGATGTTCTCTTCAAGTCCTCTCTGCAAAGTGCCTTGGACCTCTGCCTGGAAGACTACACCCACAAAAACACACAAAGATACAAGACAGACAGACAGACAGACAGAAGAAATGCATGCATGTTTAGATAATTCATTAATACCCTAGCATTGCGTACCATCCATTGTTTCTCATACTCTGTACCTTTAACATCATCAAGCTCTGGAGACATGCCCCGGCTCCCTGGCTCCTGGGAGCCTTCGCTGGCCTCACTCTCACTGTCACTCTCCAGGTCAGCATTTAGCACCAGTCCTGCAAACACACAAGCATTTATCAGGTAATGCTGTACTCAGGTAGATCAACTGCGGAGTAGCTAATAACTGTGCAGATTAATGCTACTCTGGAGTAGGGCCACATTAACTGCTGCAGTGGCATTAGTGAGTATGTGTGTTTATTTTCATTAGCTATAACTGAGTGGATTTACAACTCACCCCATAGACACTGGGCAAGCTCATCCTCCTCTGTGTCATCCAGACTGGGGTTCCTCCAAATGTACCCTTTGCCCTCTGTTCCTACTTCAGCTGGGTTGAATGCTATGAAGAAAAATAAATAAATAAATAAACCACCAGATGTAAAACCTGGTCAGTGTTCAAATAGACTAATATATGAAAGTAAGAGTGTAAAATGTCAAACCAACAGTGGAAATTCAGCGATGATGGGTTCTGGAGAGATATTGTGGTAGTACAAAAAAAATTCTCTCAATTCTTAAAAACCTCAAATCATAGAGGAACTGACAGAAGCTGAGTTTAGCAAGTTGCACATACCCTTCTGCTTTGTTACGCCTTTACTATGGCCAGTCTCAGCATCATCACTCAAAAACTCATCATCGTCATCTTCCTCTTCCTCATCAGGATGATGCATGGACACCACAGTCCCCTCTGAAAGGGTGAGGTTAGGTCCAACCACAACCTGTACCAATCAGGGAAATACCACTGTATCAGCGCTGCTCTTTGGGTCAATCATACAATTATATGGTAGTATTCAGTAAGCAAGCCTTACGTTAAATGCCAGGACACACTGGTCCTTTAAAGTGACACCCTCTTTCACCGCCACACCATCGCAGATGACAGACTGATGGACCTCCACATTGCTGGCGATGTTGACATTACTCCAGATGTAGGCTCTGTCCAACACCACATTATTCCCTACAAGTGTTTGGAGAAAGGGTTGTATAACATCAGGGCAGCATGAAGTTTCCAACATTTGCTACAACACCAGCATTAGAAGTTGTACAATGAAATGATTACGACAAATTGCACAGGGAACCACGATGAAAAAAATCTTGTGACTCAGTACCTATGGAACAGTTAGCCCCAATGACACTATTAGAGATGAAGCAGTTTGCTCCAATGCTGGTATCTCGGCCAATCAGAACATTTTCCTCCATTTGACTGCCATGGCCCAGGCTGACCCCAGGGCCACGGTAGACATTGTGCCTGGAGTGAGTGCAGCACTGGCCCTCTTGATCGGAGAAGTTGGCCTCGGGTGTAAGTGGGTACACCCATCGCCGGATCATGTCCGACGAGACTGCGTCATACATCAGCATGTTGGACACACGAGCTCCGTAGCCATCTTTAGTGACATGCATGTGAATCTGGTTTCCCAAAATCTAAAAGGAGGCAAATAGTATGAACCACACTTAAGAAAAATGTTTTGAACATACACTAATGTTAGAACTTTCTTAACTCTCAATATTCTTCATGAAACATACCTCCTCGTTGACCAATATACCTCGAACAAAGTCATTTCTGGTCTGGTAGTCAAAATTGTCGGTAAACAGCTGAGCCACCTAAATAATTATTGAAGATGTGAATAAATCCAAACACATATTTAATCTGTCAAGTAAAATGTTCCTCTTTTGAACAACTGTTCTATAAATTATACGCTATATGCATCATAAAACCCTTTCATGTAGGCTCTTGTGTGGACAGTCTACTTGCAGGATCATTTTAAACAAAAGTAGATCAGGAAATCTGTTAAAACTATTGGATCCCTGGGTAAAACAGTGTCATTATTCTGGATGCCGATTTGTACCTTGTTTTGTGTGTGTAGGAAAATGACAACAAACAGGACATCTCATGCATCACCACAGAGTGCCCTGGTGACGTTTTACATTGTTCTAGTGATGTAAAATGCATGGTGGGAGTAGCAACACTCGCTCACCTGTGGGGAACAGATGCTGATGTGACAGTCTAAAAGATCATGTCGAATCTCGTACTCCTCGCTCCCACTGTGGAAAATATTCTGAAAAGAAGATTTTACACTTCACTGTCATATCACAGACATATTACCAAAGCAATTTCAAAATGTAAATACAGAATAACAATAAGTTTAGGATATTACCATGGGAAACTGGAGTTTCCTGAGTCCCTGGGTCTTCTGATAGTGAAGAACACGCTTGCTTTTACTGTCCATGACAACCATAACATCATCTTCACCACAGCGGGACTTATGTCCAGGTGAGGATTCTTTGAAGATCATGGTCATCACTGAAATATTCTTGTCGAATTTGCGCCTTTGTCTAATGGGAGATATAAAACATGTCTATGGTCAAGTACCATTTGAAGAGTTAACTTCAGACTCACACAATTCCTAATAACCGTTTCTATGCTAGTCTTGGGCCTAATGAACCTGATTAGGTTGCATCACACATATCTTAAATTGTAAATAAGTGCAAATCTAGTGATCAGTGAAAGCACTGGGTACATATTTAAGGGTGTCAAGTTTGGGATAAGCAAACAGGTAATGCCCTTTGATTATACTCACCGATGCTCCTGTAGTGCTTGGGTGACATCAATGTTTGACACAACATCTCCATAAACCAAGACAAAATCTGAACGAATCAAGGCCTTGGCATCAACGTCTCGTAAAACATCACCCAACGACCGGTAAAGGTCTGATGTGATAATGTGCACAGTGTTTGGAGAAGTGGGGCGACACCACTTTGACTTTCTATAAACATGAACAGTTTAGTGAGGACAGGTTATGTGAACAAATAACGACACTTCGTATTTCTTCTAGTCAGGCCAAGAAACTCACAAGAGATGGTCCTTGATTTTGTTTGACATCCAACAACAGAAGATAAATGTCTCTTGAACTCCAGTTGAGGTGAGAAATTCTAATGTGTAGTCAATCATGGACACATTCGCTAAAGGCAACAAAGCCTGTGAAAAGAAAAACGTTCCAAAATTATCTGGCCAACCTGCAAGGCTACTGTTTGTCATAGCATCTTGCTCGTCTAATCATCCTTACCTAAAACACACCAGGTTACATCGGCAAGCATATGTCAAGTAGTTTTACAGCACATCGAACCAAACCACGATGCCAATAGGCGTAGCTAGCATTCATTAGTGATACAGTGCTGCTACATTACGCTTGCAGCAAATTCGCAACTTTCCATTCATAAACTTCAGAGCTAACTAGCTAGCTGATAATGTAGCTCAGAACACGTTTAACTCAGTTAAGCACATCTTTGTTACGATAGTTGATTGATTCTACACTAGTTAGCAAAATGGTCTGATTTGTAGTTTAAATTGATAATGCAAACTAAACTGATAACAAGAGTAATGGGGTTTGTAAAGCATCCCTGTGTAACGTGTTTCAAAACGCGAGGCCACTCACGTCAACACATGACACGGATACATACGCGAGGCTGATCTTTAGTGATGGGGAAAAACCTGCGGTTAAAGCTGTCAGCTATCAATACAGCTTGAAGGGGCAGTTCCTCATTTTCTTGCTCGGTTGGACCTTTACGGACAGAATTCCCAGCGCCGGAACGGCTTTGCTTCGCTGTTCTACCTGCCATGTTTGACACCCGTCTTCACTACGGGACCGACTACAAACTACGGAAAGCCGCGCAGGACTAATTTTGTAACGCAACTCGACATACACAGACAAAAAAAAGGTTGGCTCATAGCAGTGTGTAGTGATTGTTGCCTTGTTGTTTTTCAGATGTCCTGTCTTGTCAGACTAGGATCCCAAAGCATCCTAAGGCTAACGTGGCTCTGTATGTTTTAACGAATAGAAATGTATGTTTACTTTGAATGTTAGTATATGTGTTTTGTTAAGATCAAGCTTCTGCATTGCACAATAAAAAAGTGTTAATTGGTCTTATTTGTCGAACAGATTTCCAAATGGCTTTTGAGAGCTGCACTGTCATTATTCGTTTCCAAAACAGCTGTCTAGCCTGCATTTGAGTCAACAACAAGTATGCTTATGTATACTACGAGCATACTACGTATGCTCTGTGACAGGTTGTATTGATTTATATAGTACAGCTGTGGCCTAGTGGTTAAGGAGTTGGTCTTGCAATCGGAAGGTTGCCGGTTCAAATCCTGCCCTACCCATGGTTGAGATTCCCTTGAGCAAGGCATCTAACCCCACACTGCTCCAGGGACTGTAACTGTAACTGAAACCCTGTCAATATCTGTAAGTCGCTCTGGATAAGAGCGTCAGCTAATTGTAATGTAATCCACATTTGTCAGTGTTTGCACAAAGAATTTGCACAATGCAGTACAAGTCAAATAAAAAAACTCAATTCATAATTAACTTACAAACATATGACAACAGCTTTACTGCAGGGTTTTAAACATTTCCTGATATTAAATTACTTGTCAGTACATGAAACTCCAGGCCCATTGGAAGAGAATAAAAGCAGGAACCAGGTCTTTTGAGAAAAAAAAAGCACAAAGCACAATTAAAGGGAAAACAGAAACAGAGGTCATGGTCTCTTTCTCTCTCTCTGAATGAGTAAGTTTGGCATTGCATAAGCAGAACAGGTGGTTCTGGCATGGCACATCCGGACTCTGAAATTACACTTTGAGAAATCTGTGAACAACTCCGCCTTGCACCTGCCCCTGCCCGCAGCCTCCTCTGAGCTCAGCCCAAACACACTCACCCTCCAAGAACACCAGTTTCGCAGTGTGTTCAGAGCAGTGAATCAGAGGAAAACTGCTGCCCCCGACGGAATACCCAGGAGCGCTGATCAGCTGTCCACCATGTTCACCAGACTGTTCAACCTCTCCCTGTCACAAGCCATCACCCCTCACTGCTTAAAATCGGCAATAGTTCCTGTCCCCAAGTCCCCCACCATCAACACCCTCAACGACTATACACCCATTACCATAACACCTGTAGTGGCGAAATGCTTTGAGAAACTGGTCCTTAAACTGGTCCTTTTTTTTTTTTTTTAAAGCATATTTTTTGGGCTTTTTGTGCCTTTATTGGATAGGATAGTGAAGAATGGGACAGGAAATGAGTGGGAGAGAGGGATGGGGTAGGGTTGGAAAATGACCCAGGTCGGACTCGAACCTGGGTCCCCCATGGGCACTTTGCCCGTTCATGGTATGGATGCTCTACCAACTGCACCACGGCACCCCCCATTAAACTGGTCCTTAAAACAGTTTGCCTACAAAGCAAATAGGTTTACTGAGGATGCTATCTCCACTGCCCTCTGCTTTGTCTTACACCACCAGAAGAATCCAGGGAACTGAGTAAGGATGCTTTTCATCGGCTTCAGCTCAGCCTTCAGTAACATCATCCCAGACATCCTCATAGCCAAGCTGTTCATATTGGGGAGGCAAAACAGACTAAAAAACAACTTCTTCCCATGGACAATGAGAATTCTAAATACATCGGGATAGTGACACTGCCTTTTACATGAATACTTCACTCATTGTCATTTAACTGCTGTGTGTGTGTGCATGTGTGCAATCTGGGTGTTACCCCACTGCTGCTAGTGCCCATGGTCTACCTGGATAGTCTCTGAACTGGCTGAGAAATGAAACAGGTTCTGGGCTCTAGCTAGTGAGAGATGGTTGGACTATGACTCCTGTGGGAAGCCCTTGGATACTCTTGAGCTCGGCTGATGCTAGGTCTGGGCACTGCCGAATGAGTTTAAGTACTGTACCTCTGTGCACTGCGACTGTAAGCTGTGGCCTGGCTGCGGTGTACTGTAAGCCTGTGGGTGGTAGCAGGCTCAGATAAGGTGAGGCCTGGCCATTGTGTGTGGCTATTGGACACTCCCTGGTCAGAAGAGAGTTCATTCTTGGGTTAAGGCCTTTTGTCACTATATCTTACCATTATCACTAATGCTGTTATCAGCTACAAGGTATTGTGGCACAGTCAGTGACAAGAATCCGCATGTGTATATGCACTTTTCCTATAACTTAGGACATCTTGAAGACATCAAGTCATAATGTCTTACCTGAATATAATGCTATCCCAGTGGTCTGGATGGATATATATTTGAAGTAGTTTCACAGTCAGTGATGAGAATCGGGCAGAGCACCTTTTTTGTAATTTAGGATATCTTGAATTATCACACTTTTATTGACACAAGATCTTAGGTTTACTGTGTAGACAATAAAGCACCTTCAGTGGTGTGAAGTATTGTGAAGTATTAAAATTATTGCTGGTACACTGTAATGGTGTCTGCCTAGATATTTGTGTCCTCCAGGAAATCCTTCTCCTCTGATGTCAATTCTGATTGTCAGCCTTCATCATCATCATCATCATCATCATCTTTATTGCCAGACTCAGGGTCCAACTCAAAGAACAGACTATAATCATTAACTTAAATTAAAAACAAACACATTAAAAGACATTAAATAAATCCAAATAACATATATAGGAGATGCATATGATAAAATGTCCACTGTCTTTAAAAAACAGATGCACATCCTTGGAGTTCTAAAAAGCCAGGATCTGTTCTATACCACCCACACCTAACATTTACTCCTCAAGACCTGGACCTGCTCAACACCCTAGGCTACCCAACATGTAGGTTACTCTTCGAGAGGTAGAGCGTCTTACCTCTCATCTGGGACATCTACCTTCTCTGCGTAAAACCAAAGAGTTAGAGTATACCATATTATTATCAGGTGTTAAGTGTAAATATAAAACATTCCCGTTGTAGCTGAACAGTTACAAGAAGTCTTGATGGTGCCAAGCCCTGCAGTACGTCATCTTGAAAGGTCAAAGGTTAATCGGGAAGCTCGTGTAAATTATTTAGTTTCGTTTCCAAGTATCTACTTTCCCACTGTAAAACTTGAATCGACGTGAGGAATTCTTGTGCATTTTGAACACTTCTGCGGGCATGTCTTTATCAGTAAAACCCCTTTAGATTACCGTGGCCTTTATTCTGGCGTGATTGACCTGTCGCAACCTCGACACAAATTGATGATGTAATCAGGCAACTTGCATGTCCCATCATTTCACCCGAACATGCATGAGCGGTTGTCAACTTGCTAACCAGCCAAGTCGTCTTTATTGAAAGGCCGCTGTGAACCTCTTAGAAGCCACTTTGTGAGTAACGTTGTCTTATTTCGTGTTTTGTGACTTTTCTACAAACGGGATTACAAATATGTCTTCGCCATCTACATCAAGCAAAGACGATGACCTTGCCATTACAAGGTCAACCATCAACCAAATCCTACAGGAAACAGTCCCTTCCGTGCGGGTATCGAACGACGCCAGAGAGCTTGTGTTCAATTGTTGCAGTGAATTCCTTACTCACTTTTCCTCGGTGGTTTCTGAAATGTGCGACAAGTCTAAGAAGAAAATGATATCTCCATCACACGTCTTCAGCGCACTTGAAAGCTTAGGATTTGAGTCATACATCCCCGAAGTCGAAAAAGTTCTGCAGGACTGTAAGACAGTGGCGCGAAAGAAGACAAAGTCTCGCCTAGAAAACCACGGCATTCCCGAAGATGAGCTACTACGCCAGCAGCAAGACCTGTTTGCACAAGCACGACAGCAGCAGGCTCGACAGACCCTTAAGGAGTGGCGTGATGTGCAGCTGACAGCCCAGCAGGCCCAGGAGTCTGCGTCAGCCGCAGGCCAGCAAGACGGCTGCTCCACACACCAGGACGAGGAAGAGGATAATGCCATGTGAGATGAGAAAAAATGGGAGTGAGAAAAATACACACACATGCATGCCTTCCCCCATAGCGAAAAGGAAATGCATAGCGAAACAGAACTGGCAAAGGGTGGAGGATATGTTCCTGGACTGTTTCTTGCGGAGTAGGCTGTGTAGGCCTACAAGGTTGTTGAAGCTCTTGGGATGCCTTTTTAAGTTGATTGTTTATGTTGATCCACAATTGATTTTTGTTGTATTCAGTAAGAAAAGCCTTAAGAGGATCTTGTCCTTGAATAGGGACTTTAGGGTCATATGTACATATATTTTCACGTATGAATCAGCTCCTCACCCTTGTCTTGCTCTGTGGATAATATGCTACAGGTATTATTTCTAAAATTATTTGAAGTGTTTTTTTCTGCTAAAGTAAGAGTTTTGTGGTTTTGTTTGATTATTTGAGTTATGTCATTCTATTTGAATCTGTTTAGTTTTCAACAGCTGTTCATTCTGCTTGTGGCTGGACAGTTTCTTTTGTGACTGGCTGTATGTTCCAAATGATACGTTTACAAGTTCCATATTCATTTGTACATAGAATAACCATTCTGATCTTTCAAGCAGAACACCAAGTCACTAAATTGAAATGACATTTCACACAGGAGAAGTGGATACAACAAATATTTTGTGCATTTATTTTTTTGTGTGTGATAAAGAATAAAGAGAGGATTTAAAATGCATGTTGATTAAAGTCACTTTGTTCTGTGATGAAAAAATGTAAATACACCAGAAACAACATTTTTCCCTGAGTGTTTTTAGTCAGTCCAGTCAACACATTCCTGTTGGATGCAGTTACGTCTTCCCCCACAATATGTGCTTCATGAATATAGTGGCAGTAAACTAGTCACCTCTTAGAACTTTACAGGAACCAAATAATCACTTGAGAATCACTTGTCATGAGCTGTTTGTGAAGCTTGTTTGTTGTCTCCAGAGAGTCAATGCTTTGATCTGCCTGGCTTTGTGGTGGTGGAATGGTTCTGGCTCTTGTCTGATGATGGATGTAAACAAGACGAGGGCAAATCTGTTAGTGAGGTACACATAAAACTTCAGAAAACAGCCTTAGAAATTAGTGAATGCAAATGATTAGTGTGTTGGTAAATATGAGATGATCCAAATCTATGCAATGCCTTGTGAGGGTAGAGCTCAAAATATTGTGAGGATCTAGCAAGTAAACTGCACAGATTAATGGAGCCTCATCCTGTTCTGGGAGCCTCCCTCTGCCTTGATGCCACTGGGCTGCAAAACTGTTCCACAGCTGACTGTGTCTTTGGTCGTGACATCATCATATCTCTGTACCAGTTTTAGCAGGTCATGGAGTCTTGGGACTTCATTCCTGGGACAGGTGCTGTTTGGGTCCCTAGGGGATAAAACCATGATTTCAGTGTCACTGGGTAAACTATACAGTAAACTCTGACAACATAATTCCAAATATATGCTAAAGGCAAAAAAAGTGATGCTTCACAGTTAAGAAAAGAAAAAGCATGTCGACATTGCATGGCAATGCTAGGAAACAAAATCTTTCTTAGGCATAACTGCCTGCCAGTTTTATTTACACATCCCCCCCTGCAATATTTACCTCCCCAAATTCAGCGTTGTTTCTGCAAACTGATCCTCTCAGTTAAAACCGCTTCAGCTTATCAGGCTCATTGGATGCCATTTGGGAGAAGTCACGGAAGATGTCTTGATACGTCTCATCTCCTAGAGGGCACAGGAGATTTATCAATACACGATAGCAGCACAAAACAATCCCGCTAAATAGTGTGGTCGTGAAGTGTCAAAAATAATACCTTCTGGCATGTGCATGTGGACATGACATCTCACACATACACACCCCCACACGTAGCTAAGCAAACGTTGAAGACATGTGAATGAGCAGAGAGACAAGACAGCCATACCTGGACATGTTGCACAACGATTGTCAGCACCAAGCAGGTCAAGCAGTTGTTAAGCAGAGAGGACAGAACCCACACGGCCAGATGATTAAAGCAGACTACCTCTCCTTATCAAGGGTTTTAAGTATTTTTTACAGCATGGGAAAGTTATAGGAAGAGAGCAAAGGAAATTGCACAAGTTAATATTAACAATACAAAGAAATTCGGTGTGCTCCACTTGATGAGGGGAAAAGACAACATGGACAACAACATGTTTGCTAATGACCATACTGTATTTAAAGTGCAGATTTACAAAGAAATCAGAGAACAGAAAAAGGCACAAGCTCTGGAGTGGGAGGGCAGGAGGAGGCAGCGACTGCAGGTGTTTGCACAGCAAAGGAATCATGCCACCGACAAGAGGCGGCACACCCAGACAGAAGCCCACTTCTCCAGGAATATCACACAGCCATCAACACAGCTCTTACACAGCCTTACTGACTTACACATCAGATGTACAACAGATGTGAGCAGCGCATCCTAAAACTCTCGGTCTGATACACAACAATTTAAGCATTCCATGCACTGTGTCATCATGAACTCTGGCTTTTCCAATACAAGGGCTTGTCTTTGGCAGACCAGTTCATGTCTCTGCCCACAGAATACCTCCAAATAAAAGCATTTCACTTTCAAACTTTCACTGCAGACTACCACTAAAAGGAGCTCAGGGCATGACTGCATCATGCACAGATTCCATTGTCCACTCATGGCTCTTTTAGTTAGTGGAGCACAACAACAGGAAAATAAAAGCAGGTGTCGGTCACTCAACGAGACTTAATACAAGTGTTCTCAGATGCAGGGTGTCACAGGTCTTTGTGAACAGATAGACAGCAAACATGGTAGCAAAAGGACTAGAATCTATCATTCCTGACTCGTAACCAACCATTGCTGCTGCTAAAAGAGAACACGTGATTTGAATTTGAACTAATGAACACTATTATGGGACATTGTATATAGCATCAACATAAAATAATGTGCACTGCAATACTGCAAATGCTTCCACTTAAGACCATTATAAACATGTTTGTTTTTGTTTTTTGTGTTTTTTTTTGTGTTTTTTTTTTTTTTTTTGCGTAACCGTGTGCTATGGCAATGTAAATAGTATAGTTGGAACAGTCTCTCTGGCAGGTTAGTGTATAGTATGGCTCCCACAGGGCAGTGTGCTGACCTGAAGAATACAGTAACTGGTAAACGGTGACACTAAAAGGTCTGTCTGACACCTGCACATAATGGTCTCACAACCTACCGTGTGTGCTGGTTTGGTGTTAATATCAACTTATCATTAAGATTGATGTGTCTGAAGTGAACAGTATGGATATCCCAACTATTATTTGCTATATATTGTGAAGTTTACAGTAGAGCATTGTAAGTTGAACTGGCTGTATATCGTATATTTACAGTATATAGATTCACTCCAGCCATGTGGTATTGAAGCTTAATGGTCATAGTCATTTTGAAGCTACAGTAAGTAAATGTTCTACTGGAACAACATGAAGCACATGCACAGGTTGAGAAATAGTTATTAGACTGAATGTCTGTAATGGTCTCCACTGAACCAGTGGACATGAGGCAGAGTACACCTGCTGAAGAGAAGAGGCAGATAACCCTGGCTTTAACTAGGTACCCTATTTTAGGGCCCATGCACACAGAGTCAGTGGTCTCTGCTTTCAGACTGCGTGACAACAGATGTTCCATTATGCCTGAAGATAACAAGGTGGTGCATTTATTATATCTCCCCACTCTACTCGTGGTGTACACGTAAGAATTCATGCTGTCTCTCTTCACCGACCAGAAAGAAATAGTTTGTTGCACATGTGCATGAGGTAGCAAATACCATCACCTCTCTCACTAAACTCTCCAAAGGTCTTACTGTCATCCTAATGAAGCAAACTGCCGAGACCAAAGACCACTCCTCTGTGCACAGGGTCCAAACTTTCAAACCGAAGGACTTCACAGCATTTCAATGCATACAGTGAATTTAAAGATTCTCTACATACAACACAGACTAGCATTAGGAGCAGGAGAGATTAAATACAATATGAAATGGATGTCTTCACAGAGCAGAAAAACAAAAGGAATTCAGCTGTAACAGAGATAATGTGCAAATGTGTTTGGATAACAAGGCGATAACACTACAGCTTCTCTTTTTTTTAGGAAGACATCAAGTCAGAAACCCTGCTTTGATACCCATTTCGTCATGAAGTGAATGGGTATATTTAGTTGTATCACCAGCTAATTCTATGATTTCGAATGATTAAAAATGTATTATTTTTAATGAAAATTCAACCTGCATAACAGGTTGTAAACAACCACCTTAATAGTTTAAAATTTAATACTGACTGAATACCTAATATTGGAGAATATACAAATGGATATTCTTGCTTGCATACAAATGCACATTCTTGATCATATTTGGTCTTTTATCTTGTGTAATATTACTTGGATTATTTTGCTAGCCTTCATGAGCACACGTAACATGCCAAGATCGTTTGCATGAACAGTACAACAACATGTCCATGAGGTAATTTCCATACTTATGGTGCTTTAATTTGGTGAGGGTTTTGAGCAGGGTATTGGATATGGCTGAATTTGTGTGCTCATCTGGTTCCCAATTGAATGATATGATGAATGGTATGATGACTGTTAAAACTCATTGAATAAATAAATAAATAAATAAATAAATAAATAAATAAATAAATAAATAAATAAATAAATAGTTTTTAAGATTCATCCAACTGTAGGATAATAAACTCCTGTATGCATTTCTTGTACTGCTGCTCAGTTTGAGTGTTGTGGGAGGAATATTGACCTGGCTGGCCAAAAGCTCCCTCTGTGTCCCTCATCTCCTCGTTCATCTTGGCCAAGCGCAGCCTAGGCACAAACACAGGAGTACAGGATGGTGAGAGGCAGGAGAGAACAGGCACAAAAAGGGCTGTGAGTGAGAATGGGTTAACATGTATTGGTCAGAGAGTTATGAGCTGGATTAGAGTCATTTTGCTGACTTACAGAGTGACTATGTCAGCATTGGCAGCCTCCACAGCAATGGACAGTGGCGTCCTGCCGTCAGTGTCAACAGCATTTTGTTTGGCTCCCCTCTTCAAAAACAGGCACACTTGACTGAAAGAATGCAAGACCAGTTACATTAGGCACTATGTAATGTCATGACTCATTACAAGCAAGCAGCTATCATTAACAACACAACAGACCCAGCCAAAAATATATATCTATGCTATTTGAGAGCCATTGCCTAAGTACATCATTTAATGCTCAGCAGTGTGATACAGCAATCATAATATAGTAAATGAAGTCTATTCTTAACAAATATATCTTAATTTTTAACTTCTTGTTCATTGAGGTTTAGTGATTCATGTTATAGGCAGAAGTGGGCAATGTTAGCTTCTGAGAGTAAATGGGTTTTAATTAATGCTAACTAAACTCAGCTGATTTAGAGAATATTGGAAAAAATGTAAACTTGTTTTCTGACACAGGGTTACTCTCCTCTGGATATTGCTGAAGTACGTATTACTCTGTGGCTGGAACAATGATATCTCTGTCATTGTGTTCAAAAGGTTGGGTTTTCACCTGTCTAAGACCTACAGCACTTTCAAAATGCTCAATTTTAGCAGTTCAAAACACTATCAGTGTAAACACACTACTCTGCATAGTCTCAGTGACCGGAGGCATCATGTGACCTACCCTGTATGGCCTAGAATAGTGGCATGGTGCAGTGGGCCTCGACCACGGATATCCTGTTGGTCCACGTTGCCAGCGTTCTGGAGAAGGAACTCACAGGTGACCAGTGAGCCCTGGAGCATAAAGCATCAAACACACGTGCAGTTATGAGTTCACATAGCCTATACACAAACACAGATTCAGACAGTTATGAATTAACATAGCTTATGCACAAACATAGTGATCTGCTCATATAGTCACACTCATTTCACAGATATTCCCTGATTAATTCACAAATGAATCAATCTTTGTCATGTGTTCAAAGTAGACTATGTTGTAGTTGCTGAAGCCACTCCTCTAATAACATAAAACTGTTATTAATGCATTGAACCACATCATTACAATGCAGTGCAAAGATACCTACTCCTTGGACCGCCTGTATGAGAGGTGTTCGGTTGCTGTCCTCTGTGTTTACCCAGTTGACGTCAGCACCGTGTGCCATGGCCTCCGCCATGTCGGGCAGCCTGCAGGCACAGGACGCCCAGTACAGCAGCAGGTCAGAGGAGAAGTCCGTCAGCTCGGAGAACACCGGTGGGGACTCGACCCGCTGCAGCGCCACTGGGGACTCGGACTCTGGCTCTGTGGTGTGCAGGAGAGACAGGAGACCCCTCATCAGTCATATTTAAGGACTCCGAAGTCTCCACCGATGCTAATATTGGTTTAAACCACAATCTTTTGCCCTGCAGTAGTACACCTTTACAAAGTACTTCAGGTTCAGTGTACTTAGAATTTAGTTCGGTTTACTCTTTGTATTTTAAATAGTAAGGGAAATTACATAAAATATAATGAATAACATGTATGATCTCACTACATATTATTGCCAGTAAGTAGTATACTGTTTCTAGTTATCTGTGAGTTCAAATTAAAATTATGACAAATTTCAAAGTATTTCCTCCAGGTCATGTGTTCACAAGAATGGGCTGGATAAACATCGAACAACAAACAACAATGAACAGATTTACACAAAAACCAACCTTGTACCTTTAGCTGTGGTATTCGGCATTAATGAAACCTGAGCAGAACCACCACTCCTTTCCTACTGATCACTCACCTGGCTCACTGAGGCTGTTACTAGAGGGAGTTGAGGCCAGCATCTCCCGACTGCCATCTGCACTGTTTTGTATGCCACTGTCTGCACTCCTCACTGGGAAGGGAGAACATGAAGACCAGAGACTTTTTCTCAAGGCACATTCACACACTTGCCTTCAAGTAAAAAGAAAACACAGAACAACAACTGGGTGTGAAAGAGAGACAGGATTCCAAACAGAATATCCAACGGACATTCTGGAACATCCTGGAAAGGAAGTCGGTCAAGAGGCGTCAGTCAGCCACTCCTCTACACTGCCAGCCTTTTGGAAGCACTCCGTACAGCACAGTGAATGATGGCAAGATGATAACACAGTAAGTATGATGGAGGGGCACAAGACATACATACAAACATACAATAACATTTTCACTTGCAGCTACTTACAACTCCGCAGCTTTGAGGAAGTGTCAAAGTAGGAGAAGAGTGAGTCAAGCTCATCAGGGCAGAAGAGTGAATCACGGCGAACTTCCTGGCCAGTAGCTGCTACTACTCAGATTTTGAAGATTGAGGGGGCCAAACGGCAGCGTTAGTAAGGAAGGGAAGCACAAAGCAGGTCAAGGAAGAAGAAAAGGGGCCAAAGAGGGGAGGACATGAAGAGAAATGTATGACTACGAAGAGAAACAAGCAACTCTCAAGCTGAGGTGCAATTAGTCTACAGGCAACAGCCAGAAGAGAAGAGAAGAGAAGACAGCCTTGCAAATGCTAGTAATGCTAACCATTCGGAAATGCATGGTCTTCATGTGTTAGGCGGGGGAAACCACCCTTTACAAACCTGAGGTGCTGGAGGCAGTGCGGAGCTTTGGGGTGGGGGGAGGAGGTCGTGGTGGTAAGAACTCAGCACAACTTCTTGGCCGCTTGTCCTGCTTGCTCAAGCTAATGATCCTTGCCCTCTGTTCCATAGCTGAGAGTTTCAGCACAAACTTCCTGTCTATGTATTTGGCTCTGATGTAGGCCTCAATCTCCTGTCTGTGGAGGTAGAACATCCGAATGTTGTCAAATGTTGTCTAAAATTAGTAGAAGTGACAAAAATAATGCTGGTATAAATCAATGAGTAAAGCATGATATTAACACTGAGGTTAAAAGTCACTATCAGACAGTTTAACATTCCAACAAAGAAATGTTACTTCACCTTGAACTGGGCTACTAATACAGAGTAATCTTATCCTTAATCTCATAACTCATAACGGAGAGTACCGTGATTCTCCAGGCTGTGGTTTCCTGCTGCCCATCTCCTCTCTACGGGCCTCATAGATCTGGTTTATGAGGCCATTTCCAAGCTCACACATTAACTGAAAACACATATGGCAGAAAACCAAAGTGATTACAGCTGTAAGAAATTATATCAGGGATTTCTGCAACTTCAAGACCACATAATGTGCTTGTTCTCTTAAGATATTACACTAACATTTTGAATGCTTACCTTCAGCAGTTCAGGTTCCCAAGAGTCTAGTGTGAGTGACCTGACTTTGGAGTTATGCACACCCAAACTCCTTAAAGAAACAGAATCATCAAACAACACAACATAACAATCTGTTCCTGTCTCAGACAAACAAACTAAAATCCCATTCAATCCCATTCACAGGCAGGTGTTGTAGTATAGCCTGAGAATAATGACCTCCACTGGAAGAGGAGGTGACAGACACAGAGGAGTGAAACTACCTGTGTATACCAGAGCACTCGATGCAGAGAGTAATGCCCAGATTGATGCTGGCCCAGCGGGGCTCAGGCTGCCCACAGTCGGCACAGGTGTCGTTGCCCGGTATGGCCAGCACCCTCTGGAGGGCGCTGTCTCCCTTCATGGACCTGGTGTCGCCCCCTGAATCCAGACTGCCCAGAGATGCAGAGGACTTGCGATCCAGCTTTGTCTAAAGCAAAGCAAGAGTAAATAAATAATTATGTAAAACCTACATTCAGGGAGTGTCCTTGAACAAGTGATACAAAAATGTCGATCTCACTGATTTACCATAATACCTTTTTTTAACAGGCAATGTCTCAACAAGCTCACACAGTACGACCAGACACTCAACACTCATTTAGACAAAACAATAGTCTTCTCTGTTTCATCCCAAGAGCATTGCCAGACAGAGGGCTGGCGTTTCCAACATATTTTATTGTGTAATGGTGATGTACACTCATGCTGAAGAGTATTGTTTCAATAATTCTTGTATACAAACACAGCAAATACAACCTTTATAAGGTCATCTTTTTAAATATGCTATTAGTACAAACTATGCATTAATAGTCTGTACATATGTAAAATACATTTTGTGACACATAAAATGCATGACATCTATCAGTACTAAAAATAATAAAGATTTTTTTTTTTTTAATAACACACTTTCCGACCTCTTTAGTCTTTTGCACAGGTGACGGGCCATGCAGAGACAATAACATGTTCAGGTGTCATTACTCACTATGGGCTCCTCTCCGTTCTCCCTGAAGGCTGTAGCAATGCTGTCCTGTACCGCTTTCACCCAGGCCTGCCGCAGTTTCTCTGAATCCGCCTGCATCATGCAGCTCCTGGGAGTGGAGAGGATCACAACACAGCTCATATCTTTGCCGCGGATTTCTCTTTTCTTTGTGTGCCTCTCGCCCCCTTTGTTGTGCCTGTGTGATCTGACTGGTACAGCATGGCACCGGGCAGACTTGACTTCAGTGGGTCTGACTCCGAGGGAAAGCGCTAATAAATACTGATCCAGCCTGTGAGTCTACAGCCTGTGGTTTACTATTGTTTAGAGATTAAATATCTGCGCTGTTATCACATAATAAAAGCAATGATTTATAGTGTTGATTGAATGTGCTTATAATGGTAGTGTTGATTTTTTTCATATAAACAAATGAATGAAATAAAATGTTTTGCTCATTGTTTGATTATCGTCATTTCATCAGCTCCATTTCTGTCTTTTCACTGTAGTACTTACTTTGTGGGTGACACCACTTCAAAGCAGAAGCGCCGCTCAATGTCTTCACACTGCTTCACTGTGCACAACCGCAGGTCCTCCACAACCACAGTAGGATTTTCCTACAAAACAAACGTGTGCACAAAGGCCTGTTCCTACATAGACCAAACCAGCTGAGAGAGAGAGAGAGAGCAAGAGGGAGAGAGAGAGAGAGAAATAGTTGAATTACCTACCTTAAATTTCTTCTGATAAACCAGCTGATTGTTTTGAATTGAAAACCAGCGCCTAAAATAAACCATAACAGTTACTTGAGCATGAATCATCGCAATAGTCTCTTCAGCAAAATCTCCAGCACCTCCATTTGACAGGGACTGCATGTTTTAAATGACATGTACCTGTTATCATCAGCTTTTTTCCTGTCATGCATCAAAACAGAAGAATGGGCCGCGAGCAGATGGATAGGTTAACGGAAACCAGGGGAAGAACATATCACAAGGACACAAAACACAAACAGAAAAAACTACAGAAAAAATTAGGGACACAAACCAACAGGACAGTTATAGAAAACAAAAATGTGGAAAGCAGGGTGACTGATATGGTATGGTCTTGTGTGAAATGTGAAAAGTGAATGTGGAAAATGAGCGTAGCATGCCTAAACTCCATTGCCCCAGGGCCATGTGTTTTTTGGCTTATTTATCACAGTAATATTTTTATATTTACCTGTTCCATGTCTTAAAGGCATTGCTAGCCCTCTTGAAGAGATATCCTTCCATGGCAATCCCATTGTCTGTGTCAACATTGTACTCTAACTTAGTGTCTTCATTAAATAAGTCCTGTAATGAAATGGTTCACAATCAGTTCATACAATTCTAGATATTGCATATTAACTGATTTTTTTTTTCTCTTGGAAAAAAAAACAAACTACTAATGGTAAACAATAACACCACACTTTCAAACTCAGGCAGTCATACAGCTAACACATGCCGTCATGTGGAGTGTTTGTATAGAGCTATCAACTGCTTCAATTTAAGAGAGATCATAGCAAGCAGTGCACATGGCAAGAACAGAACCAAGAGTTGTGGTCACACAAGAGAAGGGGCACTTACTTGCAGTGCAGCCTGAGGGAGCAAAGTAAGAGGAAACAGAAAAAATCAGCACCAGTGACCAGAGCAAGACAGAAGAGGCTGAGGGTAAGGAGATCTCTCAAGGGTGAGACGCAAACATAGAGAGTAAATGTGGAGAGTGATCTGCAATACAGTCTGAGGATGATTATGTACATTTATCTGCTTTACAGGAGCATTACGGCAAAAGACACATGTGTGCGCAAATGTACAAACATCTATGTTCTCATTTCTGGCGTTGGGTTTCAGAGCGAAAGGAAACAAGAAGCTACCTTCTGTTGAATAGTAGAGTGTTTTTGTTCCATGTCTCTTTTCTCTTTTGCAGCATCAACCACAAGCTGATCAAGCTAAAAGAGCAACAGGGGGAATAGGACCGGGGTAGGGTAGAGAGAGGGGCAGATGGGAAGAGACCAGATGTGTCCAACTCAGTTATCAAAGGCAACTTTCCTTACACCAAATAAACAACTGATCTGGTTTTAGCCTGATCCTGCTAAAAAAAAGTAATCTCTAGTACAGCAAAGGCTGTAGCCGTTTGAGAGGGACAATTCTCACCTGTGTGCCCAGCTGTTCCATAAGAGGCTGGAGTTCACTAAATAGGTCATAGCCTTGGTGGAAAAAGCTGAGATGAGCTTGCATGAAAGACAGCATCTGTGACACAAAACAAAAGTTGAAAATGATCATAGTTTCAAGATAAAGTTAGTTATGTAGGCATAGTTAAAAGGTGTCCAGGAATTCAGTGAGTATGGCTATTTTCCCAGTTTCCAAATGAGTGTACATGGTTTATGTTTACACTGCTGAAATACCACAAGAAAACTTATGAAGTATCAATGCAACTGCCTCACGCAAATATAAAGAAATTGCAAAAAGCTCACTCACCGATTTTAGGATTTCAGATCGTCTTTTCGATTGGAGGACATTAATCTGGAAGAATTAATAAACTTAGTTTAGAAATACAGTCAGAAAGTGCTCATTCTTAATACGAGTACATCTAATAAAGGGTCCTGAAGGACCAGCAATTAAACAGAAAAAAAGCACAAAAGATGACTTAACAGACCAATAAAACCATCTGCAGGCATGAGGTTGTGGTACTAACTAGTCTCTACTTGCTATATAAAAAAGGCACTATTCTGTGGAAACATCTGCAACACGGCATCAGAGTAGAAACTAGTCTGTTTGGTCGCCTCCCTGTGTTTGTTGGGTCATTACTATCTTCAAAATAAAAGACAGCAGATTTTATGTGTGAACTCTCACCTGCAGCACATAGTCGAGGGCAATATGCCGGAAGCACTTTCGCGTGGTGGTGAGAATGTTGGTGGCCTCGTCCACCTCATGGGTCTTGTTCCGGGGCACCTGAGCATTCTTCACAAGGGCCACCTCCTTCTCCTCACTGACTTTGTCAAACTGCTTCTTCGTCTCTTTGATCTTCCGAAGGTCCCTAAGGACAAGTATATAGTTTGGACATGCCCACATGTTTCCAAATCAATGATATAGGGATGTCGTGTCTTGGTAAGGTTCGAACTAAGTAAGCACAATCCTTGGTATTTATGACTATGTTTTCCCTGGCATATGCCATGAAGATGGATACAAATTTAACCAATGTGATGCTCTTCTTAAAAGTGTCACTCTGAATGCACTAAAGATTTAAATTAATTCTTTGTGATGTGTTAAGGGCAAAGACACACTGCCCGTAGTCAGAGCACTGATCCATGACACTTACTCCTTGACAAAGGTCTGGAGCTGAGACTTGATTGACCTCTGCGCTTGATCAAATAAAATCTGTGAATCAGAGGGAAACGGGTATCTATCAGAATTATGACAAAAACTATCCTAGCAATAATGCTGTCAAATGTAGTCATATATTTTGAGAAACGATGACTATACCATACAACTTAGGTAACTAATGTCACTAAAAGAATGAAGATGTTCTTACTGTGTGGTAGTTGTTCATCTCTTGTAGACTTTCAGCAAATTTAGTTAAACTCGCCTGAAAAAGAAAAGCACAGTTTGTACAGTTTTTTTCAAATATGCTTGGATTAAAGACATCGTTTAAAAGTTAGGTAAGTGTACACAGAGGTAAAACTGTCAATCGTGTGCCACACACATTCACTTACCTCAATAACCACATCTCTAGTGGACTGCAGAGCAAGGTCTCTGATACCATTAACAAACTGCTTATTGGCCATGATGTACGCCCTTCCAGCATCAATCATTCCAATACAGAGCTTCACCAGCTTAAATAACAAAGATGGAGACAGAGAATGCAGTTATACATATAATACAGTAAAAAAATATTTTGTTTACTTTTAATGGAGTAAATAGGAGACTGTGTGACTAACTAATGGAATATTTCTGTAATTCAGGGCTGTATCTGTAAAGCAACAGCATTGTCATTGCAATGGCTATTGGGTGCATGCTGACCTTGTCTAGTTTGGACTCTAACTCCCCCACATCTCCCTCCACCTCCTCGATGGTTGCTCTGCAAAATACAAAATCAAAATATTGGAAAGGGAGAAAAAGCACTGATTAGAAGTTGTGTTTTTCTTTTGACAAGTAAAACCAAATTTTGCACTCAAACGGACGATCATGTCAAAAATAAAAAACTCAGCCACTTCAAATACTAAATACATTTTTTATCCAGGTATGGTGAGAACCCTCCATTATATTTTATTTATATATTTATTTTGTAATTCTCTCTTCTTTTTCAGAAATGAACCATGATAAATGTGCTGAGAATTCTCCCAGCCCTGATACATTTTGGTCTATAACCCAGTGCTTTGGGAATTCTTATAACATGAACATTCAATCTGTTCACTTTCCCCTGACTTACATGATGGCACAGATTAATCATTGGGACAGAATTAACTATTTTGAAAAATCAGTGATGGCAGAAGTGCTAACCAAACAATCCTCTCCCCCTAGGTCTGACAAATTCCCAAGGGTGTGCAGAGATTGGAATCTTTTTGTATTCATGCTCCAAAGCCACACCTATAAACTACACTGAAAGTGTGGAACCAAGGAAGCCACTGACTAGTACACTTAAGATTCCTTAATGTGGAAAACATTTACATTTGGATTGCTTGTTTATCCATATCAAACATGATTAAATCAAAAGACAGAGATAGCCTCCACTACAGAACCACATGACTATATAATCAATAATATAATCAATCATAATACAAAGTTTGTAAAGGCCCTTTGAATAATGTGTAAAGAAGAACTGGTGAAAGAAAATAGATGGGGCAGAAGCTGAGTCACAGTGTCCCGTGACTGTACCCTCTATAGCTCGCAGATCCACACATGCAAATGCTCGAATGCATGCAAAATGAGAGGGCAAACACAAAGGACAGACTGTTAATGCACATCATGACACATAAACACAAACAGAATGTGAGGCCTTCAAAAAGTAAACACAGCAATTGCCAAGGTGCAGTTAAGTTTTTAAAAAGCATGATAAATGCATTCACCACCCATTGCTAAACCTGTGGCACCCCTTCCTAATCATGTGATTATACCATATCAGACACTCTGTTTCAACAGACAGGTCATCCAGTACGCAGTTTACCAGACAGAATGACACAAGCACACCTCATAGTAACATGTCCTCCGGCTCAGATCAGGACAGTGAAAATGGTGCAAAACCATATCTGAAATAGTTACACTGATGTAAATGTAACTCTAAACAGACCCATGAGTAGAACTAGCTACAATTGTTTTGCTTGTGCACACCAGGAGAATTACTGTGTACTTAAAGATGATCTAAAATGCTGAAGTAAAATATTTGACAAATGACAAATTTGTCTTTCTTAGAATTTCAGAATGTTATAAAAACAATGTATGATCGTTTGACAAGTGACAGAGGGGAGGTTAAAATTTGTTTCTTCATAAAGTAGCTAGAAAATGTAGGCCACACAGTCCCCTGACATTTCCTTTGTTGCCCTGAAGACAGGACAACAGTGTGTAGGGTTTATAATGAGAGCCACACAAACCTCAGATAATATTTCAGTTCAGCTAAGTGTCTAAAGCTATGCTAAATGTGTCTTTGATTTGTTCATGTATTTATTCATGCTTTCTGTGACCGCCTCTCTCCCAAACTACTGATAGCACAGGTGAGGTACAGATTTTATCAATATGAATGCCCTCTAAGAATCAATCAAATCAATCAGCTATTACCCCCCCCCCCCCCCCCCCCCCGCCCACCCCAGTTGGGCTACAGAAACACTTCAATTTTAAAGTGGATGTTTATTTTTTACTTACACTAGTCAAGCATTTCTTAGCAACAATACAAACACAGTCTAAAGTGCAGTGGTAAAGCCTTGTCTGTAACTATTGGAATGCTGACAATCATTTACTATGTTTATAACTTAGTCCTACCTTCCGGCAAGCAAAAGCATGACCTCACCCAGGTTTACACTAAATAATCCTGACAAAACTGACAACAATCTAAGCTCTTGTGATTATGATTAGTCGAGACATAAAGGTGTAGGCTAATGTAGACATCTGGACATAAAGGCACCGTTGACATAATTTGACTGATCCATATAGACTGCATATAGCTATGCAGAACCTAAAAGACTAATCAGGGTCTATCATAAAATCAGGCTCTATCATAGGATAAATACAGAAATTGTGTTCTGTATGTCTAAGTGGGATAAAAAAATATCAGGACTGGCAGTATATCTCTGGTTCCCAGTGGCACTGGAAAAGCAACTAAATCTGACAATTCTCAGATGTCATCAGGGACATGATTTCATTACATGCACATCATCATGGAAATAATTTAAAAACTGTACCTCCAAATGTGTATTTGATTGTGTCAGATTGACCGGCCCAAAAGAGGTATATTTAAGATGATTAAGAATGGTTATTAGATTTTGGTGCAAAATTATACAGCATTTCTGGTCAGTTCCCCACAATGTGGATTACTGCTGCTCTTTCTAGCCCAATTGTCTAGCCTAAAACAATAGAATATTACATGTTTTCCAAGCAAAATATGGCTTATATTCTCATTCAATGTATTTCAGCTGCAACTAAAACTTTTGGTATAGGTCTACTTGCAATCATTGTAAACACAGACATGGGCAAAGCATTTAGAAGTGGACAAACCTTTACAGGTTTTTACCAAGGTAGTCAAATACAATCTCCTGTTTCATGTATTCCTTATGCTACCACAAAATATACCACACTATAACCAATGAATGGGCTCAGTAGGCTATGCTATGCCAGGAGCTTTCTATAGTTTTTAAAGGTTTATGTTTTCCTACAGAAGAACAGCTGTTCAAAGGTACAATTACATAACACATTAATTGTAACAGCTGTTTTGTTGTTGTTTTAAAAAGCAAGAATTGGCTGGCTTCTTGCTGTTTTCCCAAGAAAAACAATGTAAAGGTCTGAGTCCTCTCCTTGTAGGCTCAATATATTTATTAGGTAGAAGTTCGAAAAAACATAAGATGTCAGTGAGGTTTCCTTAAGGTAAAACGTGGGAATCCCCATCTGTTCATACCAGTCGTTTTGCTTTATGCCTGGAAGCTCTGAAACATCTGTCACCACTTTCGTAGTATACAGTCGCACACAGGCGCAGGACAGAACAGGCTAAGTTTTTATTCCTTGGGACAACAATGTGAGAAAAATGGCAACGAGAAAACAGCATTTGTATCCGTAGGCCTGTCACACTATATTAGCTACATTAAAAAACGTCTGCAGTAAAGCTGGGTTCGTTAATCTACCGGGATGCCTGCAAATGACAGAATCTGCAGCATCCGTTCACCCATTCCCACAACTGCAGTCGTGGGTGACCTACTACCCGCTTTGAATTGCTACTAGAGCAGAGCGCGACTGAGCGATGATACCCCGTCCATCTATGGAGGTTAATCCAACAAGGAAGTTCGAAGTGCAGCCAGCCAGTGCATGGACGCGGCACTGTCAGTCTGCATCATTCATCACAAATATTCTGTTCCCTGCATAAGCAATAGCACCATCGATTGCCCGGAGCACAATATTGTGTTTGACTATGAGCATTTGCATCGCTTCGGGAGGGATGACAACCGAAGGGAATGGGCGATGAATGGGAAAAATGAATAGGGCAATCTTTAAGGCTTCTAAGGCACATCTTGTTTTTCATTGTAGCATTTGGAGAAGACGACAATAACTAGAGGCCTACCGGAATCGTGGAGAATCTTTCAGACAGTCTTCAAAATCCACAGTCACCTTCATTGCTTCAGTTGTTGTAAAATAAAATGCGCCTGTGAAACCTGTCTCCTTCACCAAAACCAACGATCAAGATATAAGAAATACTGTCTCGACTAAATGCTAGCGACTATCTGGCATTAATACATTATATTTCATAGTCTCTAAGACAAAAACAGAGAAATATTTGCAAAACACATGCAGCCAATTATTGCTAGTATGTTCATTGCATCGATTACTACAACCCTACGTCAAGCCGTTCAACAAAAATTCAGTCCCACCCCATTCTGCCAGCTATTGTGAGGCACATGAATGTCAGTGCGCGTGGCCAATGACAGTGGGTCTTGTGATGACAGGAGAGCCAGGAAAATATGTCTAGGTTGGGCCAGATAGGATTCAGCTCTTTAGCTTCAGATCTTCAGTTTATAATACGATAGGTTACCAATAACTTTAATCACCACTGTGAGAGTACAGTTCTGTAATATGTCAAAATAGCCTATTCTCCTATTACTAATCCATACCCAGGTGGTGTATTTTAAGTATAAATGCAATTATATGTCCTTCAATACTCCAGTGGAAAAATATACTGCCATTTGGAGGAGCATGCTTTATATGAGGTTGAGCAGAATAACAGGTTTCTTGGCAAGCTCTTACTTGCCATTTTCTTTACTGGAGTATGAAAACACATACCAACATCTGAAAGTGCATTAACATCTTTACAACAGCATTTCATGAAAAAAAATCATATAGAGCAGTGATGCAAATATTACAAATATGTATCCAACACAATGATATAACCCATAGTAAAGAAAAACATTGCTTAAATAGTAAATCACAACAGATTCAGTTTCTGTGGACTAATAATCTGTGGATTATCAAAGGTGATATTTAAAGTATTGTGTGTATTGGAACATTCATGTGCACACAAGAGGTATATCATCACAGATAAACCACAGAAGAGGTATACAGAGGAGAGCATAGTCACGCTCTAACCTGTATTGGCCTGGAGCACATATTTCTGAAGACACAGACCGGTATGAAGATGTATCTTGTGATGCATTGTTTACAGGGAGAATACAGCAAATAAAGCAGCAGATATCACTTGTACAGAATGCAGATATGTCAAAAAGCTAAAACCTGCCTAGTCAGCCATCTCTGTGATTTATATTTGGTAATGTTTTATGTTTCTACAGAGGTGATATTGTGTGACAATTACAATAAACTTGAACACAACCACCTGAAACAAAGCTAACCTGGATGTTTCTAGTACATACATTTAATTATATAAAAAACACAGCAACATCACATGCAGAGAAGTTCATCCAAATTCCTCCAAAATGCTCCGCTGTTTGCCTGTCATTGCAAATAACAGGAATATCCAAAACAACTGGATACCTTGTTACCTAAAGGCCTGCAGTGAGGACAGATCTATGTTCAGACCTATTTGGTCACAGAACTCCAGCAGGTCCTCCACCCTCTTGGCCTCTGGAGGATGGTGGCGGGTGGCGCAGCAGAGCCAGCTCAGGGGACACGGAGCTGATCTGGGAAGCCGTAGCCATATTGGCCAGCACCATGAACTCATGCCCCAGCCTGAGAGAGAGGTCATATCAACCATCTACCGCAAAACAAGTCCATTCCCTCACACAACTGTATGTTTTAGCCACTGGTGTATTATTACTAATAAACAGTATTGGAGACGTCATGAATGTAGAACAAATTCCTAATTATTCATTTTTCATACCTTCTGCTATCCCAGGCTACACATTTAATCAGAAAAGGCTGTTACTCAGTTGTTGCTGTCCCTAAATTTCCCTAATTTACAAAGTTATGTCCCTCAGATGGCAAGGCTGGGCATAAGATTAGCTGGTTAACAGCTAACTATGCTTTGCTAAAGACACTCATGATCTTAACCTTGATGGAAAATCAGTCAGAATGCAGCCAGCACCACCATCTTCTCACTCACTCCACCACTACAGGAGGCTTCCTCTAATTAGTGGGGGCCGAAAGCTGGTTGACTCTATCTAAAAAAAAGCCAACAGCTATATACAAAGATAACATCCTCTTCTTGATTATTTATTTGCCCTAGTAAGTGGAGATGAGACACAGGTGCTCATCCGTCAAACAGGAGTAACAGCAGGAGACAGCATGATGAAAGCAAGTGTGTGTTGGTGTGGACAGACATCGGCCCACAAGTAGCTCTGTGATGCCCCAGGGAAGGGGCACCACCCAGAGACATCCATCAAATAGCTCAAACGGACGGTGACAAGTTGGCAGACTTCACTGTTGTGTTGATGCCATTTCTAGGTGATGATTATGTGTTTTGAAATGGAAAATTAGGGACTTAGAGTACCTAAAGAATATTACATATGACAGTTTATCTTTTCAAAATAATGCCTTCGCAATTGGTTTAATCATTTGGACAAAACTTTGGTCTCCAATATGGCCTCCGCATATTGTAGCAGCATAATGTACAATCAACAGTTGTTTGGTCCCTAGCAAGACTAAAATAACTTCTTTATTTGAATCATGCTGCCAGCATACAACAGCAACAAAAATGCATGCACAAATAATCAAAGAAAAGACATACATTTTACAATAGCAGGACACCTACGTGGCTGGACTGTTTTTGAAGTTACACATTTGGTAAACAGCCACTGGTGGGATAGCGAAGTGTTCGAAGTGTGCGAACTGTTCACCTTACTTGTCCAGCCACGGTGCCCGCTCCTCCAAAGCACTGTGCCCTCAGCTGCTTGGCATTGGAGTGCAGGCTGAGCATGGCCCAATGGACCTTGGTGATGGGATGCTCTGAGTGGAAGCTTGTTGCCGTTGGAGAGCTCATCTCGAGCCTCAATCATGCTCTGGGCATGCTATGGTCATAGCTGAGCGTAATGCAGGAGCGGATCACAGACCGACCAAACCACTTGGTCAAAATCTGTTGAGAGAAAGCAGAGGGGATCGGTATGGAATTTGGGAAAGTTTATCAAAAGACAGAGAAGGAAGGACAAGTAGGAAGAAAACATTAAAACAATTCTCTGAAAAGACAAAGATTTTGGGAAATGATGCATAATCGACAACTAAGAAAGCATTTTGTACAAGGCAGTAGGATTAACATCAATCTGCCCAAGTTCAAACATAACACTGTACCTTCCCCTTGGGAGAAAGTTTTCCTATGACTGAGAAAGTGAAGCGATCTGTCTGGGGGTTCAGGCTACAAAACTTTTCACAAAAGAGACGTGGCACTAGGTATCACCTGTGTGGAGGACACAAGGCAATCATAAAGAACTGAAAAGAGGCTTTATGTGTCTTTACATATAATTGTAAAAGAATATAATTACTCTAAAACAATGTATTGACTTCACAAACAAATTTTATAAAATCTTCTGTGAAAACAAGTGTCAAGACAAGTCAATGAGTTTTTTTTTAGCATAAAGTAAATCTGTTTCCATCCCTGCAGTACCTCACATCCCTGATGTGAGCTTAGTCATACATCTGTTGTGGGTTACTGTATTCACAACATTACAAAATAACGTAATGTTACATTCAACTATTAAAACTATTTTAGAAACTTTTATTTTGTATACAGAAATGATCTCAAATGCATGTTGTCACTTGTGATTAATCTCTTTTGAGTTGCTAAAGATAAAAAAAAAATATTACGACTAGATTTGACCATACAACAATGAAACAGCAATAACAAAGAATGATGTAGCAAAACAGCCTCTGGTGTGTGTTTACGTGCAAATCTGATGGTACAATGGAACTCATGATATGGTGCGGACAGGTAGAGACATATCTTTAAGATAATGGCAGGACAATGTGTTAGAGGCAGACAGGAACTGATGAGTGAATTAGAGGAATACACAGACACTCCAAATTGTTGTGACAAGTTTTTTTTTTTAAAGAAATATTTTTTTTAAAGAAAAAGGAAGCTCAGTCACCTCACTGTCCTCATTTACCCCTAAAACTCTGTGATTAATGCAAATGATGAAAACCTAATGTTTTGACAATGAGTTTCACATAATAGAAGACAATGAACAAAATACAGACAAACAAATAAATATCTCCCTTAACAATGGAATTCTCTTATCTGATTGGCTGATGAGGTGGGAATTAAGTTTGTATAACTGGTACCTTTGAAGTAGATCTCAAAAATCGGAATCACCGTTCCATATCAATGCGTTTATGATTGGTAACCATGACAACTCTGGTAGCCAAATCAACCTGGTCAGAACCATAGAAAGCTGTATAGAAAGCCATAGAAAGCTAGTTTTTATATGTTCCCAGTGTAGAATGTCAAAGCCGCCCAACCCAGTGATGTAACGTTTTATTGTAGCCCAAGCTGGTGCAACACTGTTGCAAAAATGCAACTTTCTAGGACTTGTTATTTCTAAACCACTATCACTAACATTATCCAACCTATTGGATTTATAAAGTAAGAATCATTATTTCAAACCAAGAAAATTTTAAGTAATGTTTTATGTCCTCTTTTTGCCTCCACCTCGCCATTATCTCCACAGAACTGGTCACCTCGTCGGCCGCCCAACCAGGTAGACACTTGTAGCTCTTCAACTCACAATGAAATCAAGTCCATTAACTTCTTCAACAAAATAACTTAACTTTGCAACATTAATAACAACTTCAAATGTCCATGTGACAAAATGAAGAAGAAAGTACATCTGAGAAAAGATAGCTTGCCACCTGCCTCTATCGACTATTTTTAATTAGGCCTATATATTTATTTACAAATAGGACTTTCTGTTCTGTTTAGTGTGTAATTATGTTAATTGAAATGTTAGTGATAAGTAAACTAAACTAAGTACTGTGAGGATTTATTTCAACTTTGAACACATGTCAGTGTATGAAAAAAGATGGTAGTATTTTATCAAAATGTCCCCTATCTCTGGGTCAAGCTCTCCTGTCTGACCCAGACTCTTGGCCAGGCGTCCATGTAGAAATGTGCACAGGCTTTAAAAAACATTTATCAAACACACAAAAATAAACACTTATGAGGTTGTAAATTTCTATTCTGCCATAAATTCTAAATTTAAATTAAAGCATCTATCCATTGTGTGATTCGATAAACAAACAGTGCGTTGACACAGGACGGGAAATGAAGTCTGCTGGACAGTCTGTATAAGGAATGTTCATTTTAGGAACGCGACAGTCCATTGAGGCAAACAGGCCAAAGTTCCTATGTGCAAGAAACTTGAATGCTGCCAAAGAATGCTTCTGCTTCACAACCTAATTAATGACCTGCGACAACAAACAGGTGTTTTTCTGTCTTTCTGATATGGGTATGACTGAAAATAGATATTTACATATTATTATTATTTGTATGATTTGATATATAATATTTACAGCCCACATACACCTTGCACCACACCTGCTCACGCTACATCTGTGACTCAGATGTGATTTTCTATACGCATCTTCCTGCTGTCCTGACTACGGAAGAATCACAGTCCATTTTAGAACTGTGGGGCTATTCTGGATAGTTGAGTGTTTCACAGTCCTTCTCTGCCATTATCAGTCATCTCAGTGCAAGGGCAGAACAGAAGTGGGGCAAGACTGAGCTATTCGCACCGGAGAACTTGAAGCTTAATTAGATTAGGTAGGTAGTTATCACAGGTAGGTATCACAAAAACCAGAGGATCAGAGAAATGTACAGACAAGAAATAAATTCACTTAGACATGTCACAGTAGAACTGAATGAAGTATTCCTATATTTCTAATAGACAGGAACTATTAGACTGCTACAAACAAATGACTTACCTTTCCTGTCCACTGAGGAGCACACTCTGTGCGAGTTACTGTTGTGGTCCCTTTTTTGGTGCATCTGAAATTGCAAACAAAGAATTAAAGCAGTGCATAAATGACTTCAGATGACGTAGCTCAGTTTTCAATGAATATGTTAACATATATACACAAATATAACATATCTGTAAACTTTTCTAACTGAGGAAAGAATGTCAAATCAATCTTAACAGATATGTTTGTTTACATTAAGAATGAACAATCAGGTCCTCAACTTCAAAATATCCTTTTATAATACTTTTCTTGTTACACCTGGCACATATTTGCAATTATCTACAAACAAAACTATTCAACTTGATAAATATATCCAAATAGCCTACTTTTTAATGGAGCTCACAATATGTAGAAGTTTCATCACTTTCAGGTTGACAGATCTCCCAAATACAACTACATATTTTTCAGTAAATATGATTGAATGATTTCTACTTACTTACAAATTTTGTAGCTCATAAACTGCCAACAAAATGAGGTAATTAAGATATGAAGTAGCTTAACGATAAAACTACGTATAAAAAACAGGTTGATGTAACTATAAATACAAAAACATAAGATTATTATTAAGAATTTAAATGTTCATCTTCCCGAATTTTGCCTTCATTTGTGTATCTGTTTTGTCAGTATTGTCAGAAGGCATGTTTTGGCCTACAAAGCCAATAAATGACCTAAATGCAGTTAACATCAGACGCAAAAAGGTTATTTGGGGATCCATGGATGAGTCATTACTGCTTTGATGAAAAAAAGATGAATAGCTCACTTATCCAAGCTAAACAGTCACGTCCCTCTGCTTCTGACTTCAGTCTACCAGCATCTCATCTAAATCAGACCTGACACAATGGAATCCATCTTAATGAGTGACTCAAATGTTCAGTGATTTTACATGCTCTTCCATTTCCTTCAGCAAATGAAAAATAAACACATCTTTGTATATTATGGTGATAATTGTAGGTGTTTAACTTGAGTTATGGCTTGAAGTGACAAACTCGCCTCAAGGTAAAACACTTCCTATGCATTGTCATACAAAAAATGTTTTTGATCAGTGACATATCACGCCACCACTGCAGTCACAGTACTGCACATTTTAAACTTACACCTTAGGTAGGTTTATGGTGAAATGAGCTGAAATCAGTAAAAAGAACTCCATAAATGTTCACTAAAAGTCCCTTTAAAATGATTAAACAAAGGGGACATTTATGCTTTTCCATTTTCCTGCCAATTACAGGTGATGTTATCCAATGCTATAAACCTCCATCAGTGTGAAAAAGAAGCTGAGCAGAGACACACAATATCGTAAAATATATGCATTTTCATTCAATATCATAAAATGCATGCATTTTCATTCACTGGCATCTGTTCATCTATTTCAGGACATCCCCAAAGTTTAAGTTATGAACATCAAAAAATAACCATAAAGTATCCACATAAATGTATGATGGACAGGTATTTATTGAGGCAACACCACGGTCTGCTTAGCCCCAATTTAATGGGTTTCCTTTTTGTTAAATCCATATTTTGCAAACACCTGGTCCAGGTGGAGCTTCTACAATGAACCCAGGGCTGGGGTAGAGCACTGGCATTTGGAGTTTCAGTACTGATTTAGTTACCATGCAGATACCATTTGCAATTATTTCTACAAAGTATTTTGTAGAAAGCACTACATTTTGTAGCAAAGCACAGCACTGTGAGTTTCAAATATGCCCCCATTTTTATTCATTATATTCAGTGACGTATGTGGTTAAAAAATGTGCACAAACTGGGGAAATGCCATGTGTTACACCACTAACATGGTTCTTCCTGTTCTTCTTTGGCTAGTGGCAATCATCTTTGACATTTATGAATCAATATTAAATAAATATACGCCAAGTACTTAGTAACACTAAGTTTTATTTTTTATAGCACTTATCTGTAACCAAGTGTATTTATGAGGCCACAAGGCCAAAAGGACAGAACAATTCCACCCATTGCCACTGTTTCTTGGATAACAGAGGGATCTTTCCCTCTCCTCTGGGTCTGCTTCCAAGTGTTATCCATCTTACCCTTCCTTGTCCCACTCCTTGGTGGACAGAGGCATTGGCCAAACACATGCCTTTTCTCAGTGTCCTCTGAGATTACTAACCAACACCATACGTTAGCCCCCCTTTTTCTCAGAGATCAGATAATGCCTGTCAGTTATCTCCTAATCTGCCAGTTTCCCATGAGCAAAAGAATGTTTGTTTTCAGAAATGCTCATATTAGATGACTATTGCCAGATCTGTTAAAATCATCACATACTGGCTTAGACTGAGGATTTTATGAAACTCAAACCTGGTTCACTGGTATGTGTCTGTTAAAATTCCTTACCACACTTGTTGCCATTCCTCTGAGTCAATGTGTATCCCCATCTTAGCCCTGCACAGACACCTGTCACACACACCCTGAATATTTACGTGTAACAAGGAATATGGTTTGTCTGTCCAGCTCAAAAATAAATGTGTTTTGCAATAGACTGTTTAGAAACCTCTTAACCCCTAGCTTTTTGCATGGTGTGAAACCCTAAGCAAAACTCTGATGGGTTTATAATGGTGTAGGAGCATTGGTGCTGATTAAAATCCATGTAATAATCATACATGCAGAAAAAATGTTTCATGGCCCCATAGTCTGCAAAATAATATCAAGACATTGACATGTCATGCAGGAGAGCTGAAGGCACTGGAAACACCTCTGTGTTGTCTGACCCCATCCCTATTGTTCCAACCAATACTGAGTGCTTAAGACATCATTTCAACCTACAACAAGATTCTTTTTTGTTAAGCTGTTGAATATAATTTCATCTGCAGTTCTGACTTGTTTAGACTCAGAATAGCAGCTTCCCCACTATCGAGCAAGAGTTGAGTAAACTGGGTGCCAGGGCTAGCCTGTTCCATATCACATATGGGCCTTCATCAAACCTCAACAGGACTTGAGTGATCAGACCACTGAGTGTTTCTCTGAATGTCTTGTCAACAGCAGGTAAACAGCGAAAGTGGTTAAACTAATGTTAACTTGCTACAAGGTACATAATACTACATGGACTATTTTCAGGTATAGGCCACAGTAGTGTTACAGTAGTGTTAGTATAATGTCAAGTCACTGTCTGATCCTAAAATTATTCCTAAGCTGTGCATCAGTTTCACTGTGTGGTAGTAATTACACAATATCTTTACTAAACTGTGTGACACAGCACAATGAGGTGGCTCAAAAGCAACATTCTGCTACAGAAAAAACACTGCATATCAATTTCCTGTTATACTAGATTTTTTTAACATACATTTTCTGTGACAGCTGATACTTTGTTAGGTGGGTATGTAACCCACTCATCAACTCCTTTTAATACAACATCAATGTCACTGTGTCACATAGGTCTCATAACTCTAATTCATCTCATCAATACATCAAATCCACATGACACAACAAACAATTTAGCTAAAGGTTAGCAGTGTTTTCTTGGGGCACTTTTCTCCTGTGATCTAAGTGTGCTTAAATCCTCAAAATGAGGCAGTCACCTCAGATGCACTTCAGATACTGTACAATGAATAGGAAAAAGTTGTCAGACCGTCTAGTAGTTTCCCCTCCAATTACAGACATTCAATCCTCCTGATTATTTACAATGTCTCTTCTTTGATTAACCTCCTGTAAGCTGTTTCACGTTCTCTGTGCCAAACACAAAAAGGTTTGCTAAGTGCCTCATACACAAAAAAAGTGTTGCTAAGGGCCTCCAGAGTTGCAAACACCTATTGTTTATTCACACCATGTCATCGTGTCTGACTTCAGACTACTATTTATAACATGATCTTCAGACTACTATTTATAACATGATCTTCATGACTATGGCGGCATGACATGCATGAACACATGCCAGGGCTAACCACGGACTGTGCATAACATCATCAATTATGAACTTATCAATGGGAACTTACTAAAAAAATCTAGGTGAAGAATACCAGCAAACACACACACACACACACACACACACACACACACACACACACACACACACACACACACACACACACACACACACAATAAAGCGCTCAACTGGCAAACAAAAACACAATGAGTAAACTCATCTAAAACACAGGACGCTGTCAACTGTTAACTGAACCTGACATCATAAAACAGTTGGTATATTTGCTCAAACAAGACATAGACATTTGAGTAAATGTCCTACAATATCCTTTTCTCTGGATGATCCCTTTGCTTTTATTTATGTGCAGTGCCTTGCCATACACAATGAGGCAAGAAAATCATTAATAGAAAAAGGGCAAATGACATCACATATATTTTACTTATATTAGATGCTTTGATAATAAAAGTTTAACCTAAAACTGCAATAATTTGATGGAAACGGTGTGGACATTAAATAAATAAAATAATAAAACAAATAACAGGTACCAAATAACAGGTTGTCTGCCATTAACCTATCATTCAACTCTGTTATTATTCGTTGGTTTGCTGTTAATTGGCAGCCGCAGAAGGCGTTGATAGGAATGACGAAAAAATGTTGACATCAGCACAAGCAGATTATAAATTCTTCAGAGCAAGGCCGTTGTCCTCATATCCTACTGATCTGGCAGATAGATAAATTGGACTGCTGCATCACGGATTTAAGGACAATGGATTTTGCGTATATTATCATTTATGGACTGATGATTACTTCTATTCTGCACGCAAAACCTTTTACAACACCGCATAAGGTAGGCTATCCTAAAGCATGTAAAAGGGGGCGTCATTGTGCAGTGATTTGGGAGTGTTTTCTTTCTTTTCTATGTTGTAAGACATAACTAAATAAAAAAACACGTTTAATTTGCCATTTTAATTCATTAGATATCATTTTTTATTTAAAACATTAAAAGTAAAAGTTTAATATTGCTATTTTCAATATGTCATATTTCAGCTCCCAATAACTCAGATGGCCAGAAATCATTCCGAAAGTGACCCAGGGGACAGACTGGAGGCTGAGGGGATACATTCCACCGAGAGTCTTCAGATGGACCCCCAAAACTCCACGCAGACTCCAAAGTCTCCCGCACAGAAAGATCCAACTGGTGGTCGAAAGAAACAAGCAGGTCCTAAAAGGAGTTATACATCAACACATGTCTGCTTTGGATACAAGTTGGACAGGATTAGCATCAATAGTATGGGCTGCTAAAGATGGTCCTGTACTGGCAGAGTACATTATTATCATACACGTCAACTTGATTGTTGTTTCTTTTCATCTGTCATTTTACATCTTAAAACTCAATTACTGACCTATCTTAAACCCTTTTACTTTTGTAGTGTACTATGTTAATAGCAGTGAATACAAATAACATTGGAGTGTACTGTCCTCAGCAAAACATTTTAACAACTCAGATGTAGTCAGTGTGAAACCGAAATATTTTGCCTTTGGTGGGATGAACATACCAACTTTTTAATATTTAGTGTTTGAAACACCTGCAAGATGTGTGTATGAGAAGCCAAACAACTTTCATAATTCTCATTTCTCTAGATAGGAAAGCCTCCATGGCATATTGTACTTTAATTTGTCTATTTTGTGTGTGAAAGCAAGAGATAAGGATTTCTGTGGGTTTCCTCCTATTTTCAAACATGTTCAATGAAATAAAATTACACAAACAAAAAAACATCACTTTCTGTTTCTAATTTTACAAGGTAAACCCATCTTGTGTTCACATTTGGAAAAGAAGGAATGCTGGCTTTCGCCTGGAGGACCTATGCCTATTGTTACATTTTGACACAGTTTACCTTTAAGATATATGCCCATTTTAGGTAAACTGAATCAGGATGAGCATCATTTGGCTAAGCATATACATCAAGACTTTATTTCCAGCCATTGTTGACTCAACACATGCAGGTAATATACAACAATGGACAATCTAATCTACACAGTCCATTATGTACAGATACAACAACACAAATGTACACGTGTCATCACCGGTAATCTCCAAATACAAGCTGTGTCAATCTAATAATACAATCTAAACAATATGAACCTAAAGCAATATACACACATGCATCACACAAACAGCAACATTTATAAAGTGAATGTGATGTGGGGAACTAGAAGGAATGAACTGGAAGAAATTTAGTCAGTTATAAGGAATAATCATAGTGCATGGAGCATATTCACTATTAGCTGCGTGACACACTCAATGTAATGACAATGATTTATCCTGATAATGCCATCTTAAGCCTCTTAAGTACTGTGATTATTGGCCAGAGAGCTGTATGTTAAAAGACAACACGATAATCCCAATTAGCTTGAACTGACGACTGAAAAAATACTGTTAAATGATGGTTACGTACACCATGCCTGAGAAAAAAGGAGATAAAATCAGAACTATTCAATGCTTTATTCATAATGGGCACCGCAGGAGACAGGTGTGTTACAGCCTTTTCTTTGAAACCAAAAGTCTCCATAGAAGGTGGGGACCTCCATTCTACGCCCTAACAGCTCAGCTGGGGGTTTGCCAGCGCCTCGCCGACAGTAGGCCAAGTTCGGGCAAAACCGAATCAGTGCGTTTTTCAAACAAAGGTGGGGGTCAAGTGAAAGCTTGTGGCGGGTGGAGCAAAAGATGTCACCCGGGTCTGGCAATGTACCAGTGTCAACAGCAAAGCAGAAAGGCACACCAGCACCCTGGGCAAAAACAGACCATGGTCAGCTCCGCCTCAGCTCCAAGAGTCAGAAGAGCTCAAAGGACTGTCGCCAAACAGGTCAAAGATCACCCACTGCGGTCAACAATGATGGAGGGGAACAGGCTAGGACTTATGTGCAAGGACTTTGGCATCTTGACCCCCACAAACATCCCTGAGATAGGAGTTTTGGGACTCAGGAACTCATCTTCACCATCTGTAAATGTTAATGTGAAATGTGAAACTTCATTTTTAAATACAAGATAGAATTGGATTAGTGTAGGAGGCTACACAGCAGCAGTATGTACATTTACAACTAAAGGAACAAGTGCTCCGTCTCACATCACATCATCCACACCTTTCAAAGTTCTAACAATGTCAGTCAGAAATCATTTGACATCTTTTTTTCCCTTAATATATTTTTTTTCATTCATATTTAACTCTGTGACAAAGATTTCAGTAGTGTACGTCTGGTTATCTTGTCTTGTGGCTTTGTCAGACTAGTGTTTTTGTGGTGAAATGTTAAGGCAGGTTGCCCTTAACACAGACACACATGCATGCACTACAGCTGCATTAATCCCTTTTTAACTCTCTTTTGCATAGGTGAGCTGGAGAAAGCGTTGCCATAGCAGTAGTTGTCAGCTACACATCTGTTTGTGTTTGGAAATCTGTGTACAGAAAAAAAATTCAAAGCAATATCTGACCCTCCTTTTTAAAGTAAATCTAAAAAAAAAAAAGATTTACAACAAACAAGTGGTGGTAACAGCTAGCACAGCTCAACTGTAGAACATTGGTAAATCTCCCTCCCCTCGACTTGCCACCCCCCACCCCTTTAATTCTTTCATACAAATCTCCTGGTCAGAATAGGGGGGAACTGCTGTGAAGTTGGTCATAAGTTCCTTTCCTGGGGCTATATTACTTTTAGGCCTGCAGCATTGGGTAAGCCTGCTTGTTTACAGTCTTATTCAGACATTCACTGATGTCCGCTCTGCTGTTTGCGCTATTCTCTCTCTCTTTACATAAACCGACAAATGCCTCACTGCTGCATAACCTCTCTTTTTTTTCTTCAGCACATCAGAAAATAATCAGCTTGAATTTAAACACTCCATAATAGAGTGTCTTTCTTTGCTGTAGATATGGACAGCAGATTCTAGATTCTTCTAGATTCCTTGAACATTCTCTGACACAAACATTCTGATTTATAATCTCAGCATTCCAAAGAGAGCACATTGCACATACCACACTACTTGAAAACTTGAAAACACCATTTAAGGGCTGTTGAGATTAGTTATAAATGAAATTCAAGGATTAAAAGTTAATTTTACTTTTTTTGTCAGCATCATTTAAATCATGTTAAAATAATTATTTTCATTTAAATTCAATTTGCCTCAGAGTAGGTTTCAAGCCTCAGCAGGCATGTAATAACTCGGTAGCCCTTTGGGTGCCGCTATTGTATCATGCCGTTCAAACCCGTGTATGTAGCTCTGATGTCACTGGAAAGTCTGGACTATTATGAACGCCACTAATGTTAGTCTGAGTTGTTGTTGTTGTTGTTTTTTTTTTCCCACCAATTTTGTGTCAAGCATTCACAGAACACTGAGAGACCAGGGAACATGAAACTTGGTGGGGATGTAGCCCCATCCAGATTATACAGAATAGAATGGTTTGGTGCTGGGGGACAATGAACTTCACAGCATACTGCTGCACTTATACCATGTACTGTGGTGAATCTAGTTTACATCTAGGAACAAAAATAGTATTTCTGTATGTCCATACTAAACTAAGGGAGTTAAGTGTCAGTAGCTGTGTGTGTTTCATCTAATACGTGTTGTTTTATGAATAATATTATTGGGTGAGGGAGGGTATGAATTTGACTTTGACATATGAGTTTTGCAGATGGGGTTTTGTTTTAAAGCTTGTGCACTCATGGACTCATGCAGCACTCTGATTTTAGTATCCCCTGATTTCAACTGAAAACATACAGTATATGTTTATGTTGTAAAGTTAATTATTTAGTTATTTATTTGTTATACGAGGCAGCCTACCGAAAGGAGGTCCTGAAGTTGGCCGCCTAGTTTTATTAAAGAATAACCTGGCTCTGAACAATAAGAAAACCAAAGAGATCATTGTTGACTTCAGGAGGCACAGCACCGAGGGTCCATACCCTCCGTTTTCTTGGCGTCCTTGTCTCCAATGACATCTCCTGGGCAGACAACACACCAGTGGTAATCAAGAAGGGTCAGCAGAGGCTTCCCTTCCTGAGGATCCTCAAAAAACCATAACCTGGACTCCAACCTGCTGCAAACCTTGTACTGCTCTCGTCCATTGAGAGCCTGCTGACGTACTGTATTACGGTACTGCCTCAGCAGAGCTAAGAACATCATTAGCGACAGCTCCCTAGTTTTGATCCATTTGATCTGTTGCCTGCAGCAAGGCACTACAGGTGCATCAGAACAAGGACTAACAGACTTAAGAACAGTTTTTCCCCAAAAAGCTGTAACCACTCTGAGCTCACACATGCACTAACCTCACAGTCTAATCCCTCGCCCCCGGACTTCCTTCCATCCACCTACTGTGCAATATTTAATGTAATAGTATTGGAATACTGTACAACATCTGTATACTGAGAAATATCATTTCTCGTTGGTGCAAAATCCACTACACATACCATAGAACAATCATTACTGTGCAATATTAATTAATGCACAATAATTCTGTATAATTAATATGCAAATGCTGTTTACATATGATCTGTTTGTCCTTATGTGATTTTACCTTAATGGACAAGCAGACCAGTCTCTTCTGCAGAGAAATATTTTTGTTTTTGCCATGGTCAGCTTACCCACCCATTTTTCAGTTTGCGTTGGCAAGTTTGTCTTCTCTCATAGACTACATCATTCATTTGATAAAAAATGTAGTTGTGAATCAGGATGCATCAGAAATGTCGAAAGATCTTTGAACAAATGGGATATTCACAAATTCAAGGAGTTTGTAAATGCATATTTGGCAAGCCAACATTTACCCCTGTGTATTCTGTGACATTTATCCTTGGCCTATGGGAATCAGGAAAATGAAATTGTGAATAATGTGACATTATTATTGAATACATAGTGTGTGAACAGTGTGAATACATACCATTCAATTTAGCAAGTGTCATTTTTACTGATAGCCCAGATACACAGAGGAAATGTGTTTTGGGTGAGAAATACTGTAAATTTTGACAGTTTATTTTTGTACTGCTTTTTCCTGCATTGCTGGTATAGTTTGGTACAGTTCTGATTTTATACTCTGGCACGGAATATCACTTGACTTTGCATTGGCCACATTTTCAGCTTTTAGTTGAAACCGTCTATAGTTCGAATGACCAGGAAAAGTCGTATCGCCCGAACAGGGACTTGAACCCTGGACCCTCAGATTAAAAGTCTGATGCTCTACCGACTGAGCTATCCGGGCTCTTCTCAGCAGAAAGTGAACTTTTATTTTGGTGTATTTTGCAGTCTCCTTCCGTGCATCCTTATTGGTTAATATTGTCGTTCTAAAAACGTTTCTGTCGCTGTGTTTATGAAATTGTGCTTGTTTGAAATGACTGGGTTGTCGAGTGGCTGGTTTAAAGCAATGCATTCTGGACTTTTTTGGACAATCTCATCAGAACGTCACCGTATCACGCCGTACCCTCCTATGTGTAAAACTATCTTAGGAAAGGCTAAAAAATTGTATTTTCAGCAACAAATTATATAATCTGCTACAAATCCAAAGACACTATGGCAGACTCTTCAGGTTATTACTGGCGATAGTGAAAAGAAAAAGAACTCAAACATCCCGGGTACTTCTAATACTCTCACCACTACCGTCCAGTCAAGATCCACAGGAATCTGCCAAAGTGGCAAAATGCCATAACCTTTTATTTTCAGATTCTAAATAGCACGTCGCCAACAGTTACTGCACTTCTCCCAACACACAATGCAAGACAAGTGCATCTTATCGGATTAGTTTCACAAGCACTTATATCAGTCCCTGCCTTTAGAAGTAGTTATGGTCAAAGGTCCTTCGCCAAAGTTTGGAATGACATCGCTTTTCACATCAGAGTATCACATTCTATCACATCCTTCAAAAAGCCTTATGGATTACACCTTGCCAACACCTGCATGTTGCATGTATGTATGTGTTTGTATGTGTAATGCCTATTGCTGTCCAAGTTGTCTGTGTCTGGTTTATGTAAATTTCCTGTGTTAGCGCTCCTGTCTGCTTTTTGTTTTGTGTTCTGCAGGAACCTGCTTTAAACCAGTTTTTTTAAACTGAGTCAGGCCTGTCTTAAATGCAAACTGTTACTTTTAATACTTTTCTGTAGTAGTGAGCAGTGGCGGTTCTGGGGGGGGGGGGGCAGGCTGGGCCTTTGCCCAGGGCGCAATTTCGTGAAGGGCGCCGCGCTATTGGCCTCACGAGCTCTTGAAAAAAAAAAAATATATCATCAAAAAAAGTTTTTAATATCTATCACATCACTGTGTAGGAAATTGGCAAATTGGCGCCCCCTTTGGCTGCCCGCTCCCCTGCTGAAAAGTTCCAGTGCACAGAAGCTGCGAGAGAAGGGCAAAGGGGAGGGGGCGCGGGGGACAGTTTATCTCTGTCTCTCAAATGCAATGCACAAGTGGGCAATACTCTGCAATTAGGGAAATACAGTATGTTGACTGTCGAGTGACAAACAGAAGGAGATGGACAGAAAAAGGTCAAAGCCATTAGAAGTGTAGAAACAAGCAAAAGATGAAGGTATGCAACTGTTCTCTCTGCATGATCACGTTATCCATGCCATGAATGAAGGGCTATGTTAATCATGGTAGCCTATAACTCTTACGTTTGTTAGGCTATGATGCTACGATTGCTATACTCGGTATATTCGGTCTTACCTCAACAAACACAAGATCTAATTTCACCACAAGATTTGGCTTTGCAACAAAACGGTTACAAGTGAAGTTATTATTGATTTCCATAATTTGGGTTAACGTTGAGCCCTGTCATTAGCCAACAAAATGTTATTATGGTAGTTTCAACATTTGCAATTTGCTGCAACATAGTTTACATAGTTTAACTGGGTAGTTAAGCATAGTAAACCAGTCATACCTGAACGTGTAACAAGCATACTGTAGAATTCGAGGCAGTAACCAAGGAGCTAATTGTCCCTCCCTAAAAGATAGCGTCTAATGACGGACATTTGGCATGTAAGGGCATGCTATCATAATGAAATTGTAATTTATGGATGTTTTGTATAAGAGTTTTTGTAGCCTACAGTGTTTTCATGTTAATTTCAAGTGCAATTCAATAATAAGAATCACTATGTGCTCATAACAAAACGTGCAAAATTATGTTTTCGGAGGGTGTCTCGCCCGGGGAGTAATTCAATGTAGAACCGCCACTGGTAGTGAGGGGGGCAGGTGACACAGAGTTCAAGAGCCTGGTGTGGGCTAGAAACTTCTTGTCTTGTTATGGGGGTGCACAATGCCGGATGCTTGTCATGTGACCAGACTAGTATGAATCAGGAAATCTCTTACATGGTCATGTTCATTTGTTGAGTTCTAAAACTAGGTACTACCTAATTAAGCATCTATGTTAACCAAAAACTATATGAAGAAGGCACTACTAGGAAGTCATAAATCCACAAGTTGCCATTAACATCTGCTGTAGAGAAATGTTGTTATTCTTTGGATTTTTTTCTTTGTCATTAATTATTATGGCAGGATTGCACCACGTGATTTTTTTTTACTTTCGAATTTGCCATTTACGATTGACCATATCACACTACACAATCTTTAAACCACAAATCTCTCCACGTCTCAGTTGAAAGACCTGGAATTCCCCATGAAGGTCTGACAATCTAGACTTTTTGTCGTGGTGATGTAGCACAAACAGTAAAACACAGGTCATTAGATCACATTATCAGACTCATTGCTCATTCCATGTTGTGTCCGACCTTTCAAGTTTGGGTAATCCTGGACATCTGTCATACCACCAATATGTAGCAAAATCTGGCTGAAATTGTGTAGTTGCACAGTAGAGTATTCAGCTCATGTAAATTGGGATAGAATATGGGAGCAGGACCCTATCTATAAGGTTATATAAAAACATTCTTATTGGTCTTTTGGTCAATTGGTCATTACACACTGAAGCTTGTGGCTCTAAAACTGTAATATGCCCTGAATGGCAGGCCCCGAAGGTCCATACTGGCAACTTCACATACCACTAACACTCACTGCAGGAGCTCAAGGGTGCTGTGTATGGTCCTACATTTTTATGAAATATGGAAATTTTCCACACTTCTGTTGCTCTTCTTGGCACTGATAATCAGAAGCAGCTTTCAGGATAGGGAAATATGGACAACACCAGATATTTACTGAGAATTCAATGGATGACCTGTCCACCTGAACAAATAACTTGGTTGCTTTTAACCCACACTTTACTTGGACATGACACTGCCTCCCACCCAGTAGAGTGAAGGCCTCCACGCACATTTCAAAGGGTTAGATCTAGTGGAGATAAGAGATTTAATTGAGCAGCATAGACAAAAATAGTCCCAAATTGTACTCAACTCTACGGCAGCAGCAGAGTTCAATGCTGGCCAATCAGTGATGGTTTTTATAGGCCCCTGTGTGCTGCTGCAGCTCTTTGCTGCCAGTGAAGATGTTTTCTCATAGAGAGCTGCTCTCCATATTTTCTCCCTTACCTGTATGTCATGCCCAACTCTATTGTCAAAGCTGTGGATGTGACCCTACCTGCTGTATTAATGCTACAACGCTCGCTACAGCAGCTGTTTGCTAATCCACCATGCTATAGTACAACAAAAGAGTGAGAGCAGCTGTATATATTGTCACATCCCATCATCTGCAAGCTGAGCCATGGCCTCATCTGTCAGTTAAACCACCTGAATTTTACCCTGCAGTGTGATCATTCCCCACCCGAGTGAATTCCATGTGCAAGCGGCATGTGTGAACACATCATGAATGTGTGAAAAAGTGTGAGACTGCATGTAGATGTCCAGAGGTCATGTCTAAAAACTGCTATAGAGATCAAGATACGTTTGACCTATCTGATGTATCAGGCAAAGTGAACCTCTCTCTGAAATCCTTCATGTTAATCATCAACAGTGCACAGAATTTTAAAATCCCATTTCCTACATCTATCTATAAATGCAAGGAGTGTCACTCTGTTCACACACAAGTCTTGAATCATTCGTTCCATACACTCACTTTTGGGCCTATGTGCCTAGCATACATAGAGCAACATACATGTATGAGGGGCCGTTCAAGACATTATTCATTCTGGCCTTCACACATACATATATTCTCACTCTCACATGCATACATTCTCCTCGCACATGCATACATTCTCCTCTCACATACATACATTCTCCTCGCACATGCATACATTCTCCTCGCACATGCATACATTCTCCTCAAATACGATTCATTGCAACTATATATGGTGGTAGTAGTAGCATAGTAGTTAGGCAGGAAGTGACATTTATAATGAGGGAAGTGACATTCATATCAGGAAATACTTTGTAAGAGATCTACTGGATATTTTTTACTGTTCCTACTTTGGTTCATTTGCTGCTCAGTATGAGGTCATTCAGAGCCTTCAGTGGCACTTTTCAAGTGTTTCTTTTCCTTTTTTTGTTGGTAAGTGCCAATGAAGATGACATTAGGAATTTTTTTAGCTTAATACTTAATACTGGGGAGGGGGAGGGTGGTGGTAGGGGAGGGTGGTGTTAGGGGAGGGTGGTGGTAGGGGGAGGGTGGTGGTAAGAGTGAGAGAAGAATGTATGTATGTGCGAGGAGAATGTATGTATGTGAGAGAAGAATGTATGTATGTGAGAGAAGAATGTATGTATGTGAGAGGAGAATGTATGTATGTGAGAGGAGAATGTATGTATGTAAAAGGAGAATGTATGTATGTGAATGCAAAATATGTATGTATGTGAAATGAGAATGTATGTGTGTGTGAAGAGCATGTGTGTATGTGAGTGTAAAAAATGAACATATGTGAAAGGAGAATGTATGTATGTGAGAGGAGAATATATGTATGTCAGTGTTAAAAATGTATGTATATGAGTGGAAACTATGTATGTATGTGAGAGTGAGAATATATGTATGTGAGAGGGGCAGAATGAATAATGTCTTGAACGGCCCCTCATATACATGTACTGATTTCATTCACAAGCATAATGTTACTCAACCATATTATTTAATTGTGTATAATTTAGCACTCAGCCTGTACCACTGCATAAGGTAGATTTTTGGTCATTATTTCTTGTTAGTTCCTGATTTCACCCATTTACACAAGTATGCACAAAGATGTAGCCTAAAACCGTATAATGCTCCGGGGTGTTATCGTGATGGCGATGAGGACTGGGGTGTTGGTATTGGGATGGCCCAATTTGGTGGTAGCTTTGTCATTACGCAAGAGTCCTACCTCAACCTTTATGAGACTCAGAAGCCATCTACAAACTCCTATTACCACTTTTGGTTGTTTCCTTTTCAACGGTCTGATAATCGTCTTCCATAATTTGGCTTTGTCTGAATCTTTAGTTTGGTGCTTTGTAGCCTAGACTGATGGGCTTTGAAAAACATAGTCAGGCTTCATCCAATTTTGTCTTAATTCTAGGTCCGTATCCCCATGTAGGCCTACCCCATGTTTTTAGTGAGGGTGGGTTAGGTCAGCCCCTGTACTTGGGGGCTGGGTGGATGCATGTGATTGGTTTGCCCACATCGGCTGTGGCAAGTGGACGACGGGGCACAGAAAGGGTGTTACTGAAGCCCGGTTTCAGTCGGAAAAGGCACTGAATATACAGACACTTGTTGGGGGTCAAAGATGTTGATGTTGCCTGCGAAAATGTGGGATGGTTGCGAGAATAGCGTAAATCAAGTGCGCTTTTGATATACTCTTAACACTATGCTCTGACCGACCGCAGAGGAGCAGGTGGATTAATCACCATTTATGGATCGAAAAGAAGAGTTTACTGTGACACCGACAGAGTGAGTTGGGTCGTCCAGGAACCAACGCACCGCTGGATTTACTTGCCTCAACTGGTGTGTAAATAGACCCTCTCTCGCGTGTTTGTAGAGGCAGTGGTACAGTACAACTTTCATATGTTTTCTGTGCGGCAACATGGTGTGCATTTCCAGAATTGGGTTGGAATAATATATAAATCTGAGTTGGGTCCTCTTCTAAAATCCGTAAAGAACACCAATTGCACTATTATGCGGGTTATTCAGTGACAAGTCTCGTGTGTGTTCTTGTGATGTATTTCGTGTGGCTTTTTTGTTTATTTATTTGTTTGTTTTTCATAAAAAAGTTACTTGATATTTCAGTGGTCTTCCCATACCTTATAGGCTACTCTACGAAGTGCAAGCTGTAGATAGTACGACAAATCGATTGAATAACGAAACAAGCAGGCTGGAATCATTAAAGCAAATTCAACTACACTCTGGCAGGGAAACATCTTGGACCGGTCGGACCTGTTTCCTAACGTTGTTGTGAAAGATTTTGGAGTGACTCGCACAGACTAGAATAAGTGTTTTTGCAGTGTAGGGTATCGCTTTCGTACATCTTCGTACGCAACGCCCCGAACGACGAGTGGCCCCCTGATTCCTGCCCGGTCCGAGTGAAAGAAGGCATTCCACATCGTGGTCCCTCTGAGACTCGAGGCAGTGTCAAGCCAAGGAACCATATTTTGACCAAGTAGTAGGAATACGCAGGACTAAACCGATTTAGTGCCTTGTAGCAGTTGTAGCAGACCTACATTTTGTTTGTGTTTATCCCGGTCTTAGTGCTGAAGTGAGTAGTCTAAGCCCAACGTAGTGGACTACGATGGAAGTGGGACGGATATTTAAGCCGCTGCGTCTTTTTGGCTAGGCATTTAAAAGCTGACCAAATGTGAGTATTGCCAAGATATGTTATGGAATACACAGACCACTTGTTAGGACAACTTGGGTTGCCAGTTGAGGCTACTTAGCCAGCAATTATAAAACGCATATGCTATGTATTGTTTGGGGTCTGTTCGATTTAATGGTGGGCTAATCCATGCTTAGTATGCAAATTTCCCGTAAACTCCTGTCTATAAACTGGTTGCATTACAAAAATCTGGATAGGACATAACCAAACGTTGTTGGTGTTTTAGGGACACGATGTTGCTGGCCTCTGCCGTGGTCGTCTGGGAATGGCTCAACGAACACGGACGGTGGCGGCCCTACAGCCCAGCCGTGTCTCACCACATCGAGGCGGTGATACGAAGCGATCCTCGGGGCGGCAGCGTTGTGTTAGGCCAGGTCGACAACCGTCTTTCGCCGTACATAATAGATCTACAGTCTATGCATCAGTTCCGACAGGACACAGGTAAGTGACTGTAGCCTACTAGCCTACTATGAATCACGTAGTTTGTAGTTATTTCTATCCGTCTTGCTGAGACGGTGACAAGACTGTTTGCTCGCTGATTATTATTAGAAGAAGAAAGACTGTGCAATAGACTAATGGAGTTATTTTGGACATAGTAAGGGATTTCTTTCAATGATGGGCACATTGACTTCAGATCGTCCTTTTAACGAGATAAACTGACGAAAGTTCGGCCACATAACATCTGGTTGCATCTTTGAGTGGACAGAGCAACATTCTTTTCCCATTACCAGGCTATAACAAAACCAGTACAGCTGTTCCCTGTGGTTGAAATATTATTATGGTTTTGAGACAGAGGTGAATGCCACATTATTTATTTTAATGCGTGGGAAAGCTTTTCTGAGTGCGCACAACTTCCATCGCCAACACCTCTCCCTTTTGCTTTGCTACATTTGCTTTGGCAAATGTAAAAGCAAGGGAAGAAGAATCACGTGTAGGTAGGGGATGTGGATTTGGTGTTGAGATGTTATGAGCTTTGTTGGGTGCGGCCACTAATTACCAACAGGACAGTTTTCAGTCATCGCAATTACCATATGCTTGTTTTTTCAAATAAAATGTCAATTTTGTGTTGAAGCGTTGTAGGAAAGTATTACCACATAGCTTTTCTTTGCGACTTCTCTTTTGTCTGTCAATACAGCAGTGATTTTTTTCATGGATGACAATGTTGTCACAGCTAGGTCCTTATCCCATGTGGCTGCAGTCAGTGTGAGTGATCTAATTCAATCCTTGCATTAAAATTCCCTTAACCAAAAAAATAATATAACGCAACTAGACTTTCAACATATTAAACTTATGATAAAAAGGTTCCTAAAATACTTGAAGGTGCTCCTGAAATTCCAAAAGTTTTGGTTTCCTTTCCCCTTTTGGAAAACTTATAGCACTCAGGGAACTTTACTCAAAGCAGGATTTTCTTGTCTGAAAGACCCCAGTAAGGATAAAAGTTGTTTTTCTGTGTGTCAGGTTATTGTTAGAGACTTGTTCAGGGTTTATTTACTGCCAGTGTTCATTAAGGAGGCTGGAAAAACATGTCTTTCTATCTCTGTATTTGCCCTGACAGTTAGGTGCTTTTCTCTTAACATCAAGTGGGAAAAATCACTTTGCTTTCAGAATGCACTCAACTAAAAGAGGTGGGAGAAAGACCAAAACACTATGGCAGCGGAGACACAGAGGCATGGTAGCATGTTTATCTTTTGCTAAATGACATTATCTTTGGCCTTATTTGCACTATGAAGTAGCAGCGGACTCTGCTCAGAGTCATTTCAGAATCCTGTGACAAAAAGGATCGGTTGAATAAACAGTACGCCTGACAGTACCTCTGACCGTATTATTAGGGGCCGTATCAGTCCACAAACACATCCATGCCATCAGACTGCCACGGATATGGCTGTGCGCTGAATGGATTTGGCTTGGAGACTTTGAGAGTTTTTTCAGCTATGTCACAGTGCTAGTTCATGTTCCCAAAGATGAGGTTATGATGATGTCCTTTCTCTGGGCAAATGCTGAATCACACACACACACACACACACACACACACACACACACACACACACACACACACACACACACACACACACACACACACAGCCTTTGTGATTGAATGCACAGGAGTGGGGGGAGACAGCTGCTGTCTGAGTCCTTGCAGTACCCCAGCTGGTCTGGCTAAACAAGACACGTTCCCAAACACTTACTGAGCTGGGGGTTGTAGGACGGGGGTCATGGGGTCATAGGGTCATTCGATGCTTGAGGAGAGGGAACAGGGCAGCTCTGTCTCTCTCTTACACACACATACGTACACATACATAGAGAAACTCTCACAGGGAGAGAAACACACACATTACAGAGTGAATGAGATCCCACCAAGGAAGTTATAACTTTTAGAGAAGGAAAGTGTGTGTGTGAGATTAAGGGGACAAACTGAGGCCACTTTCATGTTGAAAAGTATCAAACCAAAAAGAAAAAAAGTGGGGAAAAAACACCCACTCACAGTGAATAGGGTTGTAGTCTAGTCGAAGGCAAAAACTGGAGTGGAACATTGGGGAGAGTGAATGGTGGGTCAGGAAAACAGCAGAAGGGGGAAAAGAGTAGTGCAAGAGCAGGGGGAGGCAGAGAAAAGAAATGTTTTCTCCCTGCTGGTTGTGCAACAGGCGGAGTAGAGTTTCATCAGCCCCAGGGCCCCCTGGGCACTGTCATTCATAGTGTGTTTTCCAACGCGAGCCAGAGATTAGGAGCGCAGGCTTTTCTCCAGGGAGGCTAGCACACAGGGCTGGATTGTGTGGCCCTCGGCCTGATGACTCTCATGTGATCGGGTTAAGAGTGGTCAGGGAGAAAGGAGGAGGGAAAGGGAGGAGGTCTTTGTTTTAAGAACTTTCGTCTGACCATTTAGTGAACCTTGCAGATTTTTTCCCCTCTCCCACTTGTCTGTGTTTTTGTGTGCATTTGCTGTTCCTTATGAGTCTGCTCTCCCTCTGCACAGGTGGCCTGTAATATGATTTCACTAGCAAGCTCAAGAACAAGCTACATGCAAGTTCGACTTGGTGTCTCAGCACTCTTGGTCAGATACTGGTCTTTGTGTAGTGCCTCTTCAGTCTAGACCTAGTATGGTGAACTGTGTGAGTGGAGAGGGGAGGTTGGGGCATGGAGATGTGTCCAGACAAGTGAGGACAAAGCTGTGAACGATCACATTGTGGGGCTGGGCGAAGAGTCTTGAGGGGGTATATTTGTTTTAGCACAAGACCCCCTCCCCAGCACATACCCACACAACCTTGCACCCAACCCCCATCAAGCTTTCCTGCACCATCAGAAAATCCATTGTCTGCCCTTCCCCCTTCCTACTCATAACAAGGATTAAAAGAGCGTAGAAGAGCATTAGAAATATAAGTAAGCAATGACGTACAGGATCTGGCAAAATTCTGTAAATGTAAATGAGGTAGAGGTTTTTTAGAAAAAAAAAAGTGTGTATGTGTGAGAGTTGCAAAAAATTTAACCAACTCATTGTGATACAGTGTTCAACATAAGTGTAGACGGGGCATTTGAGCATTTGTAACTTTATGCAGGTTTAAGAGGGTGGCAGCACAAAACAAGCTGCAGGTAAGCATACACAGCCCTGCGTCTGGGTAGTGGGTGTTACAGGCCAGTTACTGTTATTGTGTCCATATTGCTGCTGTTGCAAAACAAATGAAAGTCCGGCCCATCCAGTCTTTTTGGCTGGAGAGTTGGGCTGTCAGTGGGCAGCTTTTTGACCCACTAACCATATAATTTCTCCCAAGGGAGCATGTGGATTCGCCCAGCCTGGGCGTGTGGGGGGCGGGTTAGAAAAAAGGGGGGGAGTGAGGGATGGAGAAAGGGAAGGAGAGGAGTGGAGTGGAGAAGGAGGTCCGCAGAGCCAAGGCAGAAGTAACAATAGACCAGATGGACATTCCCCTCCTCTTCACATACACCTGCTTAAGGGCATTGAGCTGACTCTGGGGTCCTGGGATCCTGAACTTAACGTCACTCTGCGTCTTGTATCAAACATTTAAAAATGTTATTGTCTTAATGTTAAACTCTTAGTAAAATGTCAGAAATGTGGAATCTGGGTGAAAACCTTGTGTACATCCACAGTAAGATCCCATCCACTACATGTAGCAGCACTAGCAAGAATACTGTGAACATTATGCAATAGGCTGAACTGGAACTACCTTCAAATGTAGTAATTTGTTAATGTTTGAAGGTCTGTGTGTTCACATTTTCACACAATGACCACTTTCATGAACTTGTAGTGCTAATGGTTCAACGCTATGTCAGTTGTATAATTTAGGTTTATCATCGGCATGTGAAAGTGGACAGGCCCATCTGTTCAGCTTTCTGAATGTGAAACTGATGACAATGATGTTTGACCTGTCACCCCTCTGATTTCAGTTCTCTGCATCAGCATTTATAAAAGGCTTGTTCCTGTCACACATGCCAACATTCTTGGGAAATGCGTGAAAAGCAAATTTCAGCTAAACCAGTTAAGTTTTAAACACCAAATGAGAAAGGGGTACGTTTTAAAGCAGATGTTTTCATAGCGGAATGAAGTCCAGGGTTTAGGAGTGGTGCAATGGCAGTGTTGAGATAGGTTACTGCTTCTGTATTTCTAACAGGTCAGTCCCAGCTAACAGTGCTGTATTTTCAGCTTCAGTCCTTAGGCCTGTGGGAATATAGCTCACATGTGAATTACTACATTTATGTTAGAGAACTGAGAATTTTCATCAGAAGATCCTGTAGGATTGTCACATGAGATGTTTTTGTGTGGACTTTGCTACCAGCTGTGAGTGAGTATTCCAGGGTTGTTTCCAGTTGAGCAGTGACTATGGCTCCACCCAAAAACTTTTTTGGCCAGGAAACTACTACAGCAGAGGCAATTAACAGATGACAGTGTCATTCACTGGGTGGGTGCCCTGTGGTTGTCGGCGTGTTAAGTCAACTGAAATGATGATTCACAAAGAAGTTTCTAAGTACTTAATATTTTTATTATTCTGTCACACACCTTAGAGTCCTCGGCCGTAATTGTAATATTCAGCGAGGTGGTTATTATCGTGGAATAAGTCCTGACAGAGTGATGCATGCTTTGAATTACTCTGTAGTGGCTTACTTCACAGTAACGGATGCCTCACTAACATTATCCTTCCTATGACAGCTACCTATTGGAAATGGCAATAACCTGATGCCAAGACAAGGGTTTTACAGTATTTATGATTTAGATTTATTATCGCTTCCCCCCCAAAAAATGGTCGGTTCACTGAAGCCTATGCAAACTTTCATGGCAAGGTTCTGCTTATCACACAGCCTAGAGATGAGCCGATAATGCTTAGTAACGAAATTTCTTGGGGTTTCTAAAAGCTAAGGAACTGTTTGCAGAGAGACATACAAAATGTAAATCAGAGACAAAAAGTCAAATCTCTGGTCTGTTATAAATAGCAACATTTCATTATTCAGAAAATATCAGACTTCTAAACGTTGGGAAAGCCCTTTCAAAACAATGGAACGTTCTGAAACACTTTGATGAGGTGTGTAATAATAATTAGTACAATGGAATTACATACTTTAATCATTCCCATTACCCCCACCTGCATCATTCAGTATTATGTGGTCAAGACAGCCTTCTTGCAGGAGGCTGGGAAGGTAGTTTTAGTCTTAACTTGAAGTGGCTAAGAGTACACTATGAAATCGAACTGCAGGGGCCCCTTTTGTTATGAAGTGTTCAGATGCTTTTTGGTGCCAATGCTGCTGTTTACCTTTAAGAGTACCTGCGGTTCTCAGCAGGTTGGGTCTCAGCTCCTCCCTCCCCATCAACCACTCCCTGGTGAGGTTGATTTGGGGGTTGACAATGCCTTTTGTGCCGGTAATGACAGGCATACAGGGATTACTTAATCACACAAAAACCAGGGGGCACAAGGTAAAGTGGAAGCCCAGCAGGAAGTGATTTTTGTCAATAGAAATAGTTGATAAGCAGAGCGCAAATACACTGCAAGGAAATCAAAGGACGCCAACAGGGCGATGGGCACCTATAGGAGCTGAACAATTCAAGTCAAAGACTTGACAGATAACACATTTATTCACTGATTGCGTGGCTATATACAATTTTTAGAGCTTAGATTGTGTAGCACAATCAGAATTGTACTGCATAAAGACAACGAGGCCATAAGACACAGTTATTTCATGTGTGCCCAGTTCATGTAAATGAAATATGCAATGCTTCCAATTATGAATGTTGGCTCACAGAGAACGATGTCAGTGAGAGCTGATTAGTTTTCTTGCCTTAAGACAGCAGCGCAGTCCTCTTGTCCATAGAAAAACCCACACTGGGTCTTGGATTTTCGCCCTTTGAGCTATTCTCCCTCAGTGCCAGTGTCTCACTGCCAGCCTAGCTGTATTGGCACTGATTGAAAAACCAAGCTGCCCATCTCCCTTAGTGATGGCCAAGGTTGTGATTGGACAGTCCCTATACCCATGTTCATTAAGGGCCAACATGGAGGCAGGCAACCCCACACTCCCCGCAGAAGATATGTACCATTTAATTCTACCATGTCAGTGGTGTGGGAGTAATGACAGATTTTGCTGTTACTGTAGATTTCTTGTTTTTTGTGTCAATAGGAAAAACAAACAGTAATGGCTGCGTGAAGTCAATCTCAAGGAATGTTGGGTGTGGACAAGTCTCTGTAGTCTAAAACATGCTGGTGTAGTGCTGTTGCTGGAAACTTGTATGATATACTGGTCTCTCCAAATTGTTCTCTTGTTGACAAGGATTCTTGTACAGTCAAAGGAAGAGAGTACCCATATTCTAACACAAGTTCTTCAACTTCAATATGGGTCCATCATCATTCATTCAGTGCCTATGGTGTTCCTGTGCTTACAATGGCATGCTTACTACAGCATAGTTATTTAGTCCGTTCTTGAGAGGTCAGTTGCCAGTGGCAACTGCGTCTATTCCACCTATCCTTTGCTATAGGATTTTATGTCCATGTATCTCAGGAGTTTTAAACTAATCTCCAATTTTCCCTCTTTCTCTGTGCAGGTACATTGAGACCGGTACGACGCAGTTTCTATGACCCCACATCCGCCCCTGGTCAGGGCTGGTTGTGGGAGTGGGAAAATGACACAGGCTCCTGGACGACATATGACATGGAAGTTGGCATTGCCATCCAGGCAGCTCGGGATCGCAACCAACCCTGGCTGGACCTGGCACCGCTGGGTTTTTGCTACCTCATAGATTTCCAGAGCATGACGCAGATAAATCGGCAAACACAACGGCGCAGACGCATCCAGCGACGCTCAGACATGGCTTATCCTCTGGTGTCTGGTCCACTCCCCAAGTCAGCCCAGGGAGGCTGGGCAGCCTCTGGCACAGGGGGAGGTGGTGGAGGAGGAGAAAACACAACAGCAGGTGGTGGGGGTGGGGGTGTAGGGGCAGGTCTAGGTGTTGGGGGCTCGACGGGAATGCTGTTAGGTGTTGGGGTATCTGGTCTGACATCATCCAGCGGAGGAAACAGTGGTGATAGCAGCAGTAATGGAAGTGCTGTCTATCCCAGCAGCACAGTCTCCATGTCCTCCCTAGCTTCACTAGGACAGCCATGTGCCTGTCAGCAATGTATGCTCGTCATGAGTGTCAAAGCCAATGCTATGGCTGCATCACACACTTTGGGCCGCAAGCCTTCGCAGTCCAAGCCATCTCTGACCCCTAAAGGTACAACTACAGGTACTCCTGGTTCCACTGGTACAAACTCAAACTCATACTCTCATACCTTACCACACGGACTCTCATATGCTTCCTCAGCAAGGACTCTTTCCCCACGTAGAAGTGCTGCTGCCTTTGCCCACTCACTCTCCCTCCTCACATCTGGCACTGCCACACTATCCGTCTCCAACCGCCCACCTCCACCACCTCTACCCCCGTCCCAACCGCCACTCGCAACCAATCAGCAGGAGCCACCAGACACATCCTCTACACCTGCCCCGCCTCCTTCTACCTCCCCATCCACCACCTCACTGCCATTGGTGCCCACTGCCACACTCATCACCACGGCCACCACCACCACCTCTTCTTCCTCAACCCTGCCCTCACCTTCGCCCGCTGTGCCCGCCCAGCGCTCCGCCGCCTGTGCTGCTCCACTGCCGCCCCGCGCCAGCTTGGCGGGCCTCAGCCGTCCTGCCCTGCAGCGCATCGCCATGGCACAGTCGCGGGCGCTTATTGCCTCAGGGTGAGTTACCACAGAATAACACAATCCTCTTTGTCTTTTTTAGTGTGCATTGTGCTTATGTATTGCAAATTAATATGCAATTAAAGCTGTTCCATTCCAAAATTTTAACTGGTTAGGCCTTGCCAGTTATCATGTGGGTTATTGTGCATTGTCTTAAACTAACATTATTAGACTAAGGGTTCTTTTCTGCGATTGTGATTATTGGTATGTCATGACAGTTTTTTTTTCTATGGCGATAAAACCATGCACAAACATGAGTGGCTGCATGAACTTTAGTATGCATGATGCTGTCTCATGACGCTACTCTCTGTGTGTAGATGCACTTCTCTGCACATCCTCATTCGTAGTCTCCATGTATTAGCAAAAGTAGCCTGGCTGTCGTACCAAGCTCGTGGACTTGGTCTGGCAAACCTCCCATAGACAGCAAGTTCTAAGAGGTGGGAACAACAGGCATCTTTCAAATGCCTCTGTGTACTACTGGACAGAGCTACAACCAATCAGACCACTGATTCCAATGACGAATGCATAGCGTTCATTTTTCATTGGTTACGGATTTTCCCGGACTAAGAACTGAGAACAGGCAGGTTGGCCAGACTGATTTGAATGTGAAATTTAATGTAGCTTCACAGGCGGTAGGGGCAGGCCCAGGCTAAAGCAAAAGGGAAATATAAGACGAATGTGGATGCACTTCACTTTAAGCCATGTGTTCACAATATTTTCATGCAACTGTTGAATCGGAATATTAAACATATTTTACGTGTGTTAACAGATGAAGCTGATAATTTTCATGGTGGTGCAACCACAATTGCCTAGAAACACTCCCCTGTGAAGATAAAACAACCAAATCAGCAAAAAAAAATCTGAAGAAGGTTATGTTGTGGTCAGACAGTCCATTATACCGGTCTTGTCTTGTTGATTTTATCAGTGGTGGCTGAAGTGGGGAAAGCTGTGAGTAGTGAGGAAAGAAAAAACAGTGTTTTTCTTTCCCTGTCTGCATCAGTGAAGTAAGAATCACACTGGTTAGAGAAATTTTAAGAAAAGCCCTAGATGTTAAATAATTTGAATAAACCCATTTAAATACATTTTACACTTTTTTTATCAGGTTTTTAAAAATAACAACACATAAATGCTGGGGAGTGGTAAATTTACACTGAAAACACTTTTTAACGGTTTTTGAGACAGATTGATAGTTTTTAAAGGCTTTCCTTTTCCTGTTGGAATCTAACTGTGCTGTTAGACAGGAGTGTCCTGTTGACGGTGTTTGTGTGATTCAGATATGAAGGTTCAGCACAGCATTTATCATTTGGTGGGTAATGTCATTCCCAGCTGTGCTTGATTTCAGTGCTGGCCATTTCATGTGGTGTTCTCTTAGATTTAAAGTGGTTCTTGTGTCTGGTCTGTTGCTCTTTGTTTCCATTTCCTGTCATGTGTTTTGAGTTAGACAGTATGAGTCTGGGTAATCCCATTTGTTCACTTTGTCATCCAGATGACAGTGTCAGGGACTGTACAAGAACAGCTAAGTTCCTCTTGCAAGTCCTAACCACCAGAGAGAGAGGGAGAGATAGAGAGAGAGAGAGAGAGAGAGATGGAGAAAGATAAATGCTTTTGTGTGTGATGTTTTTGGAAAGTTTGTGTTTGTGCCTGTGTTTGAGTGTGGCACTACATATGTGTCTGTATGTGTGTTGTTATTGTTGTAAAGCATTGCAATAGCAAGTGTGGGTGTGTGTGTGTGGATATGCGTTCAGCAGCGTGTGGGAGTGTGTTTCTCACACTGCTAAATCATTCAGTGTGTGGCAGGCCGACGGCCATCTGGGAGCAGAGAGACACGTTTGCTGAGTCTAGGAATGAGAGCACAGGGTATGTGAGGGAATTAGGAAGACGAGAGAGAGAAGAGAGTGTTATGGGGAGTGTGTGTATGGGGGGGTGGGGGGGTTGATGAGGGTCAGCACCTCCCTCCGTCTCCAGGAACACCCCCGCCGCCATACACCCTATCCTCCCGTCTCTACTCCTGCTTCCCAGGCTTTGCTGAGTTTGGATAAGGGGGTGGGTAGGGGGGTACTCCTCAGCCTCATTGTGTATTTGTCATGCGTTTCCATGACGACTTTTGTTGGCACGCCGACAAGCCTTAGTTGGCATTAGCAACACAATGCTGCCTTGACTGAGTTGTGTGTGTGTGTGTGTGTGTGTGTGTGTGTGTGTGTGTGTGTGAGAGAGAGAGAGAGTGTGTGTCTGTGTGTGTGGGAGTTGGGTTAGATCAGGGGGTTTTGGTAGTGGTGGGGAGCAACTGGAAATTGGGAAGACAAAAGAGGGCACAGTCATTATTGTCAGGATCTGTCTCAGTCTGTCTTGAGGCATTTGTCAGGGAGTTTTGCAAAGAGAGTTTGGAAGGAGTGGAGATTGAACCGGAGAGTTGTGTGAGTGTGTGTTTGTGGGGGGTACACACATGGCTGAGGGAAAATTGGGTGTGAAGCCTGTTAGGCTGACACAAGACACTTACACACGTCCTGAGAGGGAGAGAACGGGAGGCACAGACAAAAGAGCGACTGGGAGATCTCAGTGAGATTGATCACACTCTGAAGTGAGAGTCCTGAAGTCAGTACATATGGAGAGAGGAGGGAACAGGGGCATAGGTGAGGGAGGAAAAAGACAAAAGGGAAAATAAGAATTGATCAGTGCAGGGAGTCTGCAAAAAGAAAACGGTGTGAAACAGTTAAAACTCTGAAAATGGTTTGTTAGCAGGTGTCAACCAGTGGCCTGCATGTGGACATGGGCTCAGAGCTTCACACAGAATGACCTTGTAAACAGAACGGCACCCATGCTGTGCAAGTAAATATTGACCTTCCAGTGTGGCTGTGGGATGGAATGTGCCCTCTCTCCTTAGCAAGTGTAAAAAGTGAACAAAAGAAAAGTGAAGTGGGGGTGGTGATTAAGAAAAAGAAAGAAAAAGTCGAAATTGAGTTTGAGAAGAGAAAAGACATGGGTGAAGTAGTAGGTGGAAGTGCAATGCAAGTGAATTATTTATTGTGAGGAATGCAGCTTCTATCCCAGATTGTTAGTCTTCAACAGGTCCATGGAAATGAACTTGTCTGCCCATTGGAAAGAGCTGTGGACACACATACACTTAGGCCCCTTCAGACAGACAGACACACACACACACACACTTTCGTATGCAAGTATGTGAATCACGACCATGCTTGATGATTTTGCCTCTTGGGTTTGACCATGGGGACACGGATGGGCGGGGTCTTTCTAGTCCATGTCATCCACCACTTCCCTTCCATATCACATTCACACCTCAAACACATTACCAAATCCAGTATTACTGGTAATACAGGAGGTGTATTCTGTGCAAGATTCAGGGTGTGTGTGTGTGTGTGTGTGTGTGTGCGCGCGCGCGCCTCTGTGTTTGTGCGTATACATACGGCCCTGTGAACACAAGCTAGTAACAAGTTCAGTCAAGTGTGACATTTCAACCTAAGGAGGAGAAATGCTGATTTAATTAACCGCAATTATCACTGGAGGTGCCAAGATAGTCGTGAAAACAGCTAATATTTTTACAAAGGGCTTTGGATGTTTTTAACTTTAAACAACGCAGTAATGAGGCAGTGTAGAGGGTGGACTCTCTATATCATGGTATCAGTGACAAGCATAGAAAGGACAGAAACTTATATGCAATATTGTGAGTCATGTCAATATTGGGAAGTCATGTTGTAAGAAGACTTCCACCAGTGAGTGAGTGAGTAATGAATGAGGTTTGCTTGATGCATAAGTAATCCCATGGGTTTTGTGTGTGTGTGTGTGTGTGTGTGTGTGTGTGTGTGTGTGTGTGTGTGTGTGTGTGTGTGTGTGTGTGTGTGTGTGTGTGGATAATCATGGTGCACAGATGCAGGCTTAAGGGTTTCTCCACCATACTGTTCACCCATATGCTTGAGCTCTGAGTCCATTAACAGATAGCCAGGGGGTTACCTTTGTTTGGACACGTGAGAGGTGCACAGCCACTGGCCACCTCTCATTCAGCAGGACACCTGCGTGTCTGTCATTAACACCTCTATCAGGTGTTCCACTGTCTGCTTGCCAAACTCTTCCTGCACCTCCTGCCTAGTGTTGTTAGAATATCAGCCATAGCCAAAATGTTGGTTGCTTTTTAAATCTTCAATCCTTTTTTTCCATGTCATAGTGAGTGATGGTATGTACTTTTGTTATGTTATGTAGTACGGGCAAGTAGTACAACAACAAGTAAATAAGTGTGTGTGCACACGTGTGAACGTGCTTGTATGTATATGTGTATGCGTACGTGTGGTAGAAGCATTTGAGAAGTATGTCCGTGAGGTCTGGATTAGCAGCGTTTCAAACATGACTAAACAATCGCCACTGTGCCACTACCAGCTGGCCTCATCCCACTGACATGCTGTAGGTAGCAGCATTAGCTGGGTATTAATACAGGTGATTAGGCCCTTAGTCAGTCAGTCTCTGGCTGTTTTCCACACAGCAGAAGCTATCCTCTCACCACCTCACATAGCAGATGGCTGGCCCTGTCCCCGGTTTTGTTGGTTTTAACAGTAAGTCGATGTTGTGCTGATTCATGCAAGGTGACCTATTCAAATTTTCGCCGTTTTTGTTTCCCCTATGAAACAAGAGAGGTAGTGCTTTATGAAGTCTCTGTGGTTAGAGCTCACCTCTGTGTAGAGCTGAGATTTTGAACAAAAGAACAAAGTCATACACTCTCAGACTCTCTCTTGCCTCCGTCTTTGTCACACACAGGTGATCCTAGACTACGTAGATCACAATACCATGCCAGTTAGATCACAAATATCAGGTGGAAAGTACGCTTCTCTTATTTCTTTTAGCATTTGGTGTTAATTACACACTGGTGGAGGTGGCATCAGAGTATTTACTAAAGAGTTTTCTATTACATGGCTGGGATGGGATCCAGCAATCCTAACAATCCCCATAATCTCTGTGTTGGTGGCTCAGTATCTAATCCATTTGCCCAAACCTCTTTTCCAGTTCAGCAAGTGTTAATAATTTGGAAACACAGACTGAGTTTTGCTCAGTGGTTTGAATTGTTAGGGACATCACCAAACCCTGGGCATGTGAATGTGACTCTACTGTGGAGTCATTCACAGACTACTGTGTCCTTAGGTTGAACATAACTCACCAATTTGTCTAACAGTGTCTTAAAAGACACTGTGTCACTACTTTGTTGGCCTGCTTTGTCTGTCTTTTTTTGTTTTAAAAGTCTATTCAAGGGATTCACTGAAACGTATAATTCTCTCTTGAAAAGGGATGGGGTGTAGGGTGGGAAGGGAGTAATGTGGTGTCCTTGTGAGGTTTTTCTTCCATGAATGTTTGCTACTTAGTGTCTTATTGGATGATGGGCAGAGAGGATTGAGTGCTTAAGGAACGGTCTAACTGCATATTTTCCTTAACTATTTTTTAAATTAGGCTGCACTGTAGTCTAAATATTAAAACAAGGGTACGTCTATTGAAATAATATCAATTAATTGTTATTGACGTTTTAATAATGCCAATAAATTTGCTGAATGGTGATTATGACTACCACTTACCATGTAAGCAGTCTGAATGAGTGTGATGGTCTAAAGTGGGTCTAACATATGATGTGCAGGGTAATCCCTGACAGGTGTGACACGTCACTTCTATGAGGTAGATCAACAGAAGGATTAGTGCTATAAGAGACTGGCTAGACTGAGACAGTGGTATACATACTTCAGCAAGACCTGCACAAGGAATGGGCACAAAGTTTTGCAGGAACTAAAAGAAAGAGATAAACCTCTAGTGAGTGCCAGACCACGGGACCAAGGCAATCAGAGGAACTGTGTGGAATTGAATGAGAATTGAAGGAGACACTGCAGTGCTGGGGCAATTTCATTTTTCTGTTTGGTGGAGACTGGGAAAACACCCATTTCTGACCCTCACAAAGAGTGACAAGGAATCCATTCTTGATTTTTTTTTTCCCAGCTCAAGGGCTGGTTTCTTTGGAGGCGTCTTTTTTTTCTCAGCCCCTTAATTGATTTTCCTTGCCTGATTTGCCTCCCAGGGGAAGATGACTGTCATCAAGCCTTTCCAGTGAGTATCGACCCACTGCCTCTGTGGACTATTCACATCACTCTCAGTGCAACTTTAATAGAACTCATTACAGAACACAAACATTAGCCCGGTGATTGGCCGTGTGTTGTGTGGAAGGTGTTGACAAAAGATTGAGATGGCTTGTAGGCTTATGAATTGAACCAAGTAGGTCAAATTTGCCAGTGCTATTGTAGGACCACCTTGAAATACTGCTAAGGTAGTTTGACTGTGTACTTTTTTGTGAAATGTCTGTTGGTTTGTAGTCAGATATAGAAGTAGTGGTGAGAATTACAAGGTACCAGAAATAGAGGAATAGACCAGAGTTGTTTTGGAATGTATTTCAACCAGGAATAGGAATTAATGCATGAGACTAGGCATTGGATACAATCATTGAAACTATTTACAGGCTGCTTTTACATTTTTTACAATAAAAATAAAATAAATAAACAGGAATTATCCCTTTACACTGATGAGCACAAGTTTGGCAGAGTCACTTCTAAGAGTCACCGATACCAACACCACCAACACCAATAAATGTAAAACAACATTGCAATTGGTCACTGGTGTGCTGTCTATGTATGCCTATGGGCATTGTTAATTAGTGCTGTAAATAGTCCACCTCCATGTAATGTCTTCACTTCAGCAGGTAGCATCTGTTACAGAAAGCATCTGGAAGTAACTGTGCCGTGATGCTGGTTTAGTGTATCAGAGAGCAGGTCAGGTCAGCCTTACCTGCCTGTCCGTGCCTGCTGTGGGAACAGGGTCAGCAGAGCAAGGGCCGGAGTGCTGGCCTTCGTGAAGTCTGTTAAATGTTGCTACAGTTGGCAGGGGTACAGAGAGGGTGGAGGTAGTGGGATGCGTGGCTGAAGAAAGATTACAGATCACAGGTCACGACTGTGACATATGGATACGTATCAATTCAGCACCTTGGTGGCAGATATTTGTCCATGTGTTTCAAACAGATCCTGGATGCAACCTGACAGGATTGCTCTGATGGTTGTTGACCAAGTTGGAGCTCGCATTAGTGGTGTAATGCTTATGTGTGTGTGATCAGCTGTTCAGTCTGGAAAGGCTTTGTAGACCACGAGGAGTGTTAAAAGACACGAGATGTAAAGAATCAACGGTAAAGGACTTAATGTAAGGCCTTACAACTGAGAGTAAGACCTGGTCTGTATCAGTCATATCAAAATGTTGCGCTCGTAATACATAGAAACAAGGCTCTATTTCAGAATCTAATACAACAGAGATTCTAGGACATGTTGTCTTTGTAGGTTGTGCATTACATTTGAGAATGTAACGCTATACTGTAATTAGTTCCAAAAGCTCCAAAAGCTGAATGTGTGAACGGTTCTGCGAAAAATTCAGATTATCTCTGTCATGACATACCAGTGGTCATTCGCCTTTCAAGTCATTCTGTTTTGATAGCGTGCAGTCTGAAATCTCATCAAGCTGATCAGTGAGCTCGCTGCATGTCGGTAAGCTGCATGTCGGTGAGCTGACTGTCTGTGTGCTGTGGCAGGGTGCCCACAGTACCGGTGAAGAACCTGAACTGCTCGAGCCCGGTGCACCCAGCGCTGGCGGGCATCACGGGGATCCTCATGAGTGCTGCAGCACTGCCTGTCTGCCTTACACGCCCACCCAAGCTGGTGCTGCACCCCCCGCCTGTCAGTAAGAGTGACATCAAGCCCATACCTGGCCTTGGACACTGCTGCCGAAAGACCACCAAGAAGCAAGCTCGCAAGGGTGAGTTTTGAGCATGCCTCAAACGTGCACATACTGATACTGATAGACTCTCACACCCGTCCACACACCATTGTGCATTAATATTGCTACAACAGCAGGGGCTTCCCATTCTGTTCTGAAAAAGCTGTTGAAAATGCGTCTGTTACAAAAACACCTCTCATTCTAACAAATCTAACTCACTAACCACCTAACCAACAACTACATGCATTCACTCCCTGCACTTACCCTGCAGTGTCTTTGTTACCTTAACTTGATTGTTGTGCTTCACTGTAATTCACTTTGGATACATGTGTCTGCTATGTGTAATGTCATGTAATTATTGTATTTTTTACCTTTACTCCATCATCATATTTGTCAGTCAGCATGCTAACGTTTATTCCCTGTCTCCCTCACAGGCAAGACCCCAGAGGAAGTAGTGAAGCGGTATCTACAGAAGGTCCGAAACCCGCCTGAGGAGGTGAGAAGCTGGTTCCGCTAGTTTCTGTTCTCTGAGGAAGTACTTGATTGGTGATGAGTTCAACCACACAAGGGAAACAAAAAGTCAAAACGTGTTCAGTCAGATCTGAGGATCTAAACACAACACACAATGTGATGTTTGCTCTACTACTGCTCTCGCTACTGATAGGGAAGTTGCACGGCTTCTTAAAATATTGCTAAGTAAGGAATCATTATAGCTTAACACACCACCTCACCCACACTCACAACCAAACTGCCGTAAAGCCAGTAGCAGTAACACAAAACACATTTTCTGTACTCATTACATACATTTCAATCTCTATAGTGCACATTAAAGGAGAACTTCGGTGTAAAATGAAAATTGGAGTTTCTTCGAGCTGTTTTAATGATTTAAAAATAGCGTAGTCGTCATGCTTCGTCTAAGGGCACCTACCACTTCCATTGTTAGCCTTCTGGGTCAAACTATAAAAAATAGTTAAACTCTGAATGCAACAGGCTAAATCAATTTTGCTCCTCAGTACACATACCAACTCGGTATGATGTTTTAACATGCCAATTTTCATTTTACACCGAAGTTCTCCTTTAAATGTGTTTTATAGCCTATAGGAAATTACACATTTAATTACATTTTCCTGTTCTCTCCAACAGGACTGCACGATCTGCATGGAGGCTCTCGTGGGACCATCGGGCTACAAAGGCCCAGGGGTGGGTAGTATCTCGAGGGGGGAGTCTGTTGGCCGGCTAGCCCAGTGTGGGCACCAGTACCATGTCCAGTGCTTGGTGGCCATGTACAACAACGGCAATAAAGATGGCAGCCTACAGTGCCCCACATGCAAGACCATCTATGGGGTTAAGACGGGAAACCAGCCACCCGGCAAGATGGAGTACCATGTCATTCCTCACTCCCTGCCGGGGCACCCTGACTGCAAGACCATCCGCATCATTTACAACATCCCCCCAGGCATCCAGGTTAGGCCCATGAGAAATGTTATTCAGTAGTAGTTGCGTGGAATTTGTATAAATGACAATTCAGACATGCAGTGTGTTGTGTAAAAAAAACAAATAGCGCCTGACATGTCAGAACAAATTTACAAAATGTAATAAAGTGACATTTATTTTGTTGTTTGTGTCTGTCTTTAGATTAGTAGAGAGTTTTGGCTATAAGAGCATGCCTGTGGAAGTAAAGTTCACACACCCTTCTCTTTTTGGACATTCTGAGAAGTTGACATGCCTGCCCTTTGTTGTTTTTCAGGGACCTGAGCACCCAAACCCAGGCAAAGCTTTCACCGCCAGAGGCTTTCCTCGTCATTGCTATCTCCCTGACAGTGAAAAGGGGCGCAAGGTAGGTTTCACTCTGTATTTGAATGCATTGCCTTTTTTGTTTCTGCTGTGTTTACCTGACCCTGAAGCCATGATGATATCATTAAAGTGTTTTACATGTACATCCTATGTATGCATGAGTTTGTAATCATTGAAATAAAATGAATATTGTCACTCATAACCCATTAAAGACATGTTTATCAAATGATCTGCTGCCAGCAGTCTTGGGTAAAAAAGGTCTTGGGCCCTTGGGTAAAAGACTGTGTGTTGTATGGCGAATCCTGGTTAGTCTGTGTGGTATTAAGACCTGTTCACACCAAGAACTAAAATAACAACTATAACTATTTCTTTGTGAAACTCACTTTAGTAAATGCCATTGTTTATATATTAACTGTAATGACAACATGCTGAACGATATTGTTCGGATCACTTTCAGAGCGATTTCATAAACTATAAAAACACTATCTAACACTATGTAATTCTTTACAATTGAAATGTCAGGTTCTTTTAGTTGTTTAAGTCACAGGGATAATGTTGCCTGTTGTTCTTTAGTGTGGACGCTCATATAGTTGTAGCTATAGTTGTCATTATCTTTACTCTACTGCACATAGTTGTCTGTGTTGTGTCTCTGACGTGTGCACGCCTCCCTTCCCAGGTGTTGCGACTGCTGCTGGTGGCGTGGGACCGGCGCCTCATCTTCTCAGTTGGTACTTCCAGCACCACGGGAGAGTCAGACACCGTCATCTGGAACGAGGTCCACCACAAGACTGAGTTCGGCTCAAACCTCACTGGCCATGGTTACCCCGATCCTGGCTACCTGGACAATGTTCTGGAGGAACTGAAGGCTCAAGGCATCACAGAGGATGAGATCCAGCAGTGAGAGGGGTGGAGGAGTGGCCCTTTATGGAAGAAGAACAGAAGACACCCGAAAAGGAATACAGAGGGACCAGAGAACACCTGGTCAGGGCGTCACATGCTGGATGAGGGAGGATATGAGGGGGTGTAGGGATCACTTTGAGGGCTGTATGGCTTTGAGAGTGAATTCTAGGAGGCAAGCTGTCCCTCGCTGAAGTAACATGCAGAATGTGAATATGGCTTAATCTGACACAGAAAAATAAGCGAACAGTAAGTACTGTATGTGGTGCTCTCAAGTGCAGGTAGCATTGTTAACTAAGTCCTAGGCAGGTATATAAATCAGTTGTATAAAGGAGGTACTAGTCCTTTTCTTTTTTTGTTTTTATTTTAATTACATCAATTAACATGCTGATGCTAACCCAGAGATGTCAGTAGAGAGATTTTAGATTGAGAGGGAAAGAAAAGATGGTAAAAAGATTAAAAAGGAAGAAGAAAGGACACGGATGGATAGACCAGAGGGGGAGGAGGAGTGGAACTCAGTGAGAAGGCAAAGGTAAGAAGAGAGAGTGAAGGTGGTTTATGAATGTAGTTTCTAACCTAGCGGTAGTTTTTTTACTCTGCAAAACCCAAAACATGGAGGCTGTTAGGTTGAATGATTGAATGTGGGGCTTGCACTTCGGTATATACCACATACAATGGATGGAAAGGCTGGTATTCAGTGTTTGGTTGAATGTTGACTCTTTGGCACCCTCAAGTGTCTAAAGTACATTCCATGGTTGTTTGTCCATGTAGAGAGGTACATTTTAATACAAAAAACATTTTTTCAGTATCACTGTTGTTTAATATCATGAGATGCTTTAGATTTATCATGTACTGACACAACTTACATGTATTACTTTTATACAGGCTATGTATTATGTTTTATTTTTAAATGTATACTTGCAATACGTTTCTGATTGCAGGAGCACCCTGCACCCAGTTATTGTGCCACAGAGACTACATTGTCTTTGCCAGCATCACTTAAGGTGAACTACATTTTTTCCTAGTGAATAAATGGTGGAATGCAGCTGCCATTGTCTGGTGTTATGATGTGAAAATAAGCAGCCTCTTCTTGGAGAGCTGACAGGGCAAAACTTGGTTTTTGCTGCGCTTAGGAGAAGACAGACAGAAAAGATGTCAAGGACTAAAGATTGAACAAGTTATGGTGGCTGGTGTGGAGCAAACAGTGCAACAGGTTAGACGGATCATCTATGTCCAGACATATAGGGGTACAGTTGGACCAAAATGTGTTTCCTTAAATCAAACAGAAACAAAAAATGAAAATTTCCATGGTAAAGAGGCCAGATTCCGCATCATGGCCACCCTCAGTATTTTGAGGAGAGTACAGAAATGGGCATTATAGTTAACATATTACCAAGGAGGGTGATTCTCTGGTGCCATTCGATTTTTCAAGGATGCATACATATCTCTGCTGTGTTAAGGCTGTCAGCCCCCATCCCTGTTTTGGGTTGCTCCCATTACCCTATTCCCTGTGCGGTCTCTTAAGTTGGGTCTATGACCATGGTCTGTATTCAGTGACCTGATGTACGGGCAAGAGTGAACAAAAATGTGTGTGTATGTGTGTCTGTGTGTGTGTGTGTGTGTGTTTCAGTATGTGACCATGCACGAGTGAGCCCATGCATCGGCAGTATGCATGCATTTATACTTGATAATGTGTATGAATGTGCCTGTACACAGACTTGTTATATGAGGTACAAATATGTGAAAGAGCTGTGTAATTGTTTTCATTGTAAGCTTTTTTGTTTTGAAAAACATCTTTTTATTTCTCTCATTATGCTCTGCAGAACACAAAACAAGTTTTGCAGTTATAACCATTTTTTTCTGGTCTTTCTTTCTCTTTAAATTTTTTCCTGTGTAAATGCATTTGTGCTCAGATGAGGCCAAGTGTTTTTTTCCCCTTCATTATTCTTTATTATTCATTGTGTACAGAATTTCTGTATCTAAGTGTCTTTTCTTTGTGAAAAGGAATATACTAAGGTAGACTTTTCTAAGTGTGTTATGTAAAGTGCTGTTCTCTCTGGAGACAACTGCATCATTCGACACCCATTGTCACCTGCAGAGAAGCTAAAAGAGAGATGAAATCAACAGTAGACTAAATCTGTTTTTTCAACATGTGCACACCCGATGGACTGCACTGTCTTGCCCGTTGGTATTTTTTTTAAAACCATGTCTTTCCCACAAGAGTTCAGACAGTTGGACTCTTTCATAGAGGACTGGTGTTGTGGTCAGCAACAGAGCATTAAACATGTACATAGTGCTGAATGAGGGGGGTTTGTAAATTTCAAGATGTTACTGAAATATGTAAGCAAAGCAAAAAATAAACATCATGAACATTATGGAAAATCGTGGCTGTTCCTGTATTTCTTACACTATAGGGTAATTTATTGTGAAGTTATCGTGACAAAAGCAGACAAATACTTGTTTCGCAGTTCAAATGGACGTTTTTTTAGCTTACTGCAGCATATTTCAGTTTCAGTAGTACTAATTCAGTAATTACACACAAACTTACAACACGACGGTGGGTACAACTACAACAGGGCTTAACTCTGTTCTACGTTATAAATGCAATGGCAATATGCCCATAACTCATTATTACACCTTCTAACATTCACCAACACATTTTATACTTAACTGTAATGAAACACTGTACTCCCAGCATTCCCGGCAACAGGAAGTAACAGTAACAGTCCTGCTACAATATACATAGTGAGTAGCTTTGAAGACCACTGCACATTTTATCTAGCCTGGTAAACCAGCAGCTCGTACTTCATTTCATTTTGTACAATGTATAAAATGAAATGAAGTACAAGGGGCGGGTTTACCAGGCTACATTTCATCCACCATAAGCCACGCCCTGTGTGCCTAAGGATAATGATGAAAAGGAAACCCTCCTTTGAGCCGGATTCGAACCAGCAACCTAAGGATGTCAGCGAACATACCCCTACCACTCTACCAACTCCACCATCAAGAGATGCCAATGTATGTTGTCACGTGACATTGTAACATCATAATGAATTTTCTTTCTTTTCGAAATATTTTACATACTACCTGTCGTGGAATATAATTTATTTTTGCTACCTGTTTATCACTTTTATGACGGATGAAAACATCACTGTTAAAGACATATGCACATACATATTTTATTTGTAGCTTACGTTACTACTAGAGTGCATCATTCATTTACTTTTTGGCGATGGCGAGGGGGTTTGTATTTTAGAATCATATTTAGCTTTTAGCTACAGGTAGGCTATGCAAGCTCCTAAAAGAACCAGGAACCTTATTTTTTAGGCCAAATGTTGCTTCCATCAAAATAATACACCTTTTGGATATAAGTCGATGGTCACATCCGACCAAAGTTAACATTTTTACAAAATCTTTTTCTGGTTTCTCTCTGTGAATGAACATACAACTCACAGTCCAAGATTGTCATCTGCCATGAAGTTTTTTTTAGCAAAGGATGGCACAAGGTGCTAAACCCAAATAGAAAAGGGTAGTGACCTCTGCTGCCACTACACCCAACATCAGTCCAGATGCACAGCTAGGACAGAAAGCTATAACATTTCTGGTCCTCTGCAAACCCAACAGCCCATACCCCTTCAGAATACATTTGAGTGCCTCAAATCTGGAACCAGCGGTTTCCGGAGACACAACTCAAGACAGACAAAGACTGAACTACAAGAATAAAGGAGTGGGCAAACATGGAAAGCAGCCATCAACACCTGCTTATCCTACAACCCTTGTTATAGGTTATGCCACTGTAAGAAATTTAAAAGGAGATTGGATGACCGTATGCTGCCTTCCTAACGCATTCCATCTCTAACACTAAAAACAGTATTTCAAAGACAGTGTCAAAGCATAAAACTGTTAAACGCATCATTGTGCATGTTGGAGCAAATGACATTTTTAGAGAACAGCTGTGTCAAAGAAGATTTTAAAGAACTTTTCTCTGCACTAAATAAGCTTGGAGTACAAACTGTTTTGAGTGTCCCACTTCCAGCACAGGGAAGCTTTGCATTCTCTCGACTATTCAGTCTAAACACCTGACTAGCAAAGTCACGTTTTTCCCTTGGGGTGAGCTTTATAGACAATTTTAATCTTTTTTGGAATCGCAGAGCATTCCAAAAAATTCCATTCTACCATGCAACCTTTTCTCCGCCGACCTTGGGTCCACCTGCTGATAAGCGCTCTGTAACAGTGCAGACAGAACCAATCATGGTGGATAAAGACTCTGTTGGGGTACAAACTGAAACAGACATGTACATAAACAAACTCTGGTGAAACAAAACAACGGCCCTCACAATCTGGAAGAGAGAAATGCCCAATCACTTTCTCTGTTGCGACTCTGAACATGCCTCTGGCAGCTGCGTACAATGCTTGCACTGAAGTGCGGAGCCTGAAGGATTGTTATGTACAAAAGCATGACAAGAAGGACACTGCAAGAATGACTCAAAGCCAAACATCAGCACTGAACCTCCCAGGCTCTTCGAAAGAGATTATGGGGAAAATGATGCTGATAACATTGGAGTTTAGCAGAGGTGCAAGACGCCAACCAAGGCTGCTAAGAAGATATCAGTTGCAGAGGGTCATGCTAACATGTCTGTATCTGATACAGTTCTGGGAAACCATCTGATGGCTGACGCATCACCATCCCAATCCTTGCCACCGCGGGACCTTGATGACAAGGACACTACTGGAGTCAATCAGGACTCAAATGAGCAAGAATGCGAGGATACATCAAAGGAGCAAGAATGCGTCGATGCATACACAGAGAATCGAACCACAACTACTTCACTAAAAACCCCTAATTTGTTTTTACCATCTCCATCACCACCCCGCCTTACATTTCCTTGCAAGTATGCAGAGACTGCTGCCAATTGCTAGACTGCCTTTTTCTAGCCCAAGACACTCTAAACAAGCAGTGTAGACAGACTATCACAATGGACAGGCCTTCACCAGCCCACAACCTTCAACTGCATACGCATCCACTACAGCACCCAAAAAACGCAGGGCTCCACCACCCCCTCCACCCGCAGTAGGATCACAGCTGAAATATACAAACAGTGGCAGCGGGGACGACCTCCATGATTGTACCATCTGATATGCTGTGGGTCCCTGCATTAAGGGTAGTTTTGAAAACAAGCTGGGACCATTCTTGGACCATTACTATTCAACCTTTATATGCTTCCGCTTGGGCAAATCATCAAAAACAACCCAGTCAATTACCATGCAGACGACACCCAAGTTTACTTGCTCTGTCACCTAATGACTATACCCCCCTTGAGTCTCTGGGGGTGTATCGAACAAATCAACAACTGGATGTCACACAATTTTCTTCAGCTGAACACAGATAAAACTGTATTTGGGAAAAAGGAAGACAGACGTAGGACCACCACTGCTCTTGAGGCTAAGGGGCTTAAAGCAAAAGATACTGTTAAAAATCTTGGTGTCTTTATTGACAGTGAGGGGGGGGAATACAAGGGCATAACAATAAGCATATACACATGTGCATGTATGTATGTATGCATGTGTAGTTCAGCTGTTCAGTAGGGTGATGGCAGTGGGGAAGAAGCTGTTTTTGTGTCTGGTAGTTTTGGTGCGCAGGGATCTATAGCGTCTACCAGAGGGAAGGAGGTCGAAGAGGGTGTGTGCAGGGTGAGAGGGGTCTTTGATTATGTTCTCTGCCCGCTTCCTGGACCTCCCAATGTACAAGTCCTGGAGGGAGGGCAGGGGGGCACCGATGATTTTTTCAGCAGACCGAATTGTGCGCTGTAGTCTGTGTTTGTCTTGTTGTGTGGCTGCTCCAAACCAGACTGTGATGGACGAGCAGAGGATGGATTCTACTACAGCTGTGTAGAAGGTCACCAACAGTTCTTGTGGTAGGCCATGCTTCCGCAGCTGGCGTAGGAAGTACATCCTCTGCTGAGCCTTTTTGAGGATGGCGTTGATGTTGGACTCCCACTTCAGGTCCTGAGAGATGATGGATCCCAGAAACTTGAAAGAGTCCACCTTTGATACTGGGCTGTGGACAGTCATGTGAAAGCAATCACTAAATCTGCATTCTATCATCTAAAAAACATTGCTAAACTTAGAGGTCTTATGTCAAAACAAGATCTAGAAAAACTTGTACATGCCTTTATTGACAGTAGGGTTGATTACTGTAATGGCCTTTTCACAGGCCTTCCTAAAAAGACCACCAAACAGCTTCAACTGATCCAAAATGCAGCAGCAAGGGTTCTTACAAGAACAAAAAGATCTGACCACATTGCTCCAATTTTAAGGTCCCTGCACTGGCTCCCAGTAAGTTATAGAATTAACTTTAAGGCATTGCTTCTTGTGATTAAATCATTAAATGGGTTGGGACCCAATTACCTATTGGACATGTTTCAGTTATATGCACCAACTAGGTCCTGCTGTTACAACAAAATGTGGTGAAGCAGCTTACAGCTGCTATGCTGTAAAGCTCTGGAACCAACTTCCAGAAGGCATTAAAATGCTCCGTTGGCAGTTTCAAATCTAGACTTAAAACCAAACTGTTTTCAGATGCTTTCTGTTTCTGTTTCTAATTCTATACTTACTTTGTGTGTTTTTTATGCTTTTATATCTTTTATCTACCACATACTGATTTTACTTTTATGCTTTTACACTTGTTTTACCTTTTATGCTTCTACACTTACTGTCCTTTGCTTTTATTTTTGTGAAGCACATTGAATTGCTGTTGTGTATGAAATGTGCTATACAAATAAACTTGCCTTGCCTTGCCATGAGCGTGGTACCGTCCCCACTCGCTGCTCCTCAGATACCATCTTTATGGCTGCTGCCTGCTCATGTGTGTGATAGGTTGAATGCAGAGATGCAATTCTATTGTCTTTGCTGTGGTGTGAAATCACAATAACAAAGGGAAATCATTTTCACCTGCTGCAGCAACAGAGACTACACACATCATCAATCTGTCTGTCTGTCTGTTTGTCTGTATATTTAGCTATGATTTTCAACAGACAAATGAATCAGTGAAACGTTTTATTGTGACCTTTGCATAATACTTTGCGTATACTGTACTTCACAAATCGATGCACATTGGCATCTAACCCTTAAAAAACCTAATAAAACGGAACAAGTAATAAACACAAAATCATATATTTATGCATTCTGTATACATATAAAAAGATCAGTGATGTCCAAGTGCACATTAAGCAGTGGTATATGGATATGTTGTGAGAGACCTAGACATTATTTCCAAAGCTTTTGTCATTATTTAGCTTTAACTACACAGAAATTAGCAGAAACTTTACCCGGGGAAATCCAAGACAAAGGAGCAACCTACAATGTATTGCCATAACCAGATAACTTACTGAGACACATACTGTCTGTATGTAAGGTGAACTTGACACAAGGTCATTGCATGTGGCATCACAATCAAGTGCTAAAGTGCTTGGCAGCCAGAATTAAGAGTTGGAGGCAGCAATGAAATGCAGGAGGCAGTCATAAAAGAGGTATTCAGTTTGTGTGGGAGGGTGAAAAAGCCAAGGGTGTCGCACAGTTGAGAAGTAATACACAGGGAGCAAAGGACTGGCAGCTGCAAGTAGAGTTGTGATGAAGACTGGTGGTCCCTCGAGATGGTTAACACTAACTTGAGGCCTGATATAGTCTTTGGGCGACCAGTCAACAGGTTGTATATTTTATTGAATTGACTGTGCTGTGGGAAAGCTCCCTGGAAGAGGCATATGAAAGATAAAAGCTCAAGTACAAATAGTTGAGAGCAGAGTCAGAGCAGAGGATGAAGGCAAGACGTTCGGTGTTCAGTAGAGGTGGGTTGCAGAGGATTTATAGGAAGGCCAGTCATTTCATTGTTAGGCGGGCTTGGTGCCTGTATGAATACAAACCAAAGACAGACTTTGCACTACAACCCTTTTTTTATTTCTTCCCCCTTCTTCTCTCTCTCTCTCTCTCTCTCTCTCTCTCTCTCTCTCTCTCTCTCTCTCTCTCACACATACACACATACACACACACTGGTCCATGTTAACCCTTGCTGAGTGCCTGTGTGGCTCGCAAGGGGTTACTTGAATAGCTGTAGTCAGCTGCCAGCTGTGTATGTTACACCTCGGTAGGTAGGATTTAGAATGTGGTGTAATCCAAACAGCCATCACATTCCAAAGTCTTAAAGACTAGCTGTATACTTCCACATGAGTGCCTCCAATTTTAACAACCTTCAGCTAACTTTATGCATATAGGCCTCTCGACGTCTTGCATCATCTCTTCCCCAACCTTGCTGCACACTGTGAAGATTCTTCCTGCAGTCTGTGACAAGATGTGAGGTGAGGGAAGAGTGATGGTCGTTTAAGGGAGAGCCCTTTTAACCAATCCATTGGTCAGGAAACCTGATGTTCAAGAAATCCCTCACTAACCTGGAATGGTGCGAATGGGCTTCATCTTGTTAAAAAGAAGATGCTAGCAAAGGCAAGTTGTTGCACAGCTTGAGGAAAGAATCTGCACCGCCTGCAGCGTGTGTGTGCGTGCATGCGTGTGTGTGTGTGTGTGTTGTGTGTGTGTTTATGTGCGTGCATGAGTGTCTGTGTGTTTGTGAGTGTGTGTGTGTGTGTGTGCATGCATGTTTTTGTGTGTGTATGTGTGTGTGTGAGTGTGTGCTATACTCATGTGGTTCCTGAACATCTCTGCGTGTGATCGCAGAGCTTGGTGCTCAGCGTCATCTCCTCCAACTTGAGGGGTCCTTTGTGGGGGACGGACTCGCCTCCAATATTTCTGGCACCAGGCCGTAGGCTGGAGGGAGGTTTGGGGCTGGCTGGCTTCTCCAGCGCTTCTGAAAGTTCGAACAATGCCACATATTTGTAAACATCAACTGGATGAAGACAGGACATGAAGCAGTCCTGAAAGGTCCTAAAGACCCTGGCAGGGGAGGAAAGCTTTGAGAGCACACCAACAGACCGTTCCTCACCTGCCTCATCTGATTATGCATCAACATCCTCCTTTGCCTTTGGCTCTTCTTCCGCTTTAAGGAGCGACTCACCACCTGCCACAGTAAGTTCTAAGTCTCAAATTCAATTTGAGAAACAAGAAAACCATGCCAGCAGACCAAAAAAGAAAGATGGAGGAAGACCTTAAAGTACAAAAGAAAGGATGCACTCAAACATGAAAAAGACATCTGGAATGCATTACTGTACATACATTACTAAAAAAGTTTAAAACAGAGGGAAAAGGAAAAAGCAAAGCAGCAGAAAGAAAAACTTGCAGAGCAAAAAAAGCTCGAGAAAGGAAAAGGAAAAAAACTTTAAGAAGGAGCTGGCATAGGATGGAAAACATAAAAAAGCCTATATTCTAAGAGATTACAAGGAGAAGAAGAAGAAAGAAAAGGAGCAGAAAATGGAGAGAAAAAGGGAGAAAGAAGAAAGTAGGAAATTAAAGATATGGAAAAAATATGAAGAAAGGGTTTGTAAAAACAACAGGAAGTGGATGAAAAGAATTGACAAATATAATAGGTTTTGTTACAAAGTAAGGACAGGACCAGGACGTTGTTGCCAAGCTCTGGCCAAACTTTTCAGGCCATGTTTTGGTGAACAAGGGGAGAAGATTTCAAAGGAGGAGAAAATGAAAAGAAAGGAGAAGAAAATGAAGGAAAAGAGCAGAAAAAATAAAATAAAATGTTGAAGATAAATTTAAAAAGGCAATGTAAAAACAAGAAGCAGGTGCATGAAAAAAATTGCCAAATGGAATAAGCTGTGTGACAAAATAAAGGCAGTACCAGGAGCTGTGGCCAACCTTTTCAAGCCATGTTTTGCCAAGCAGGTAGAAAGGAGGAGGAGGAATACAATTTAAAACTGCGCCTGCGCCAAAGAGAAAAGTAAAAACTGAAGAAGGAAGCTGAGGCCAAGGCAAAATGGGTGCAGTGGAGGAGTGATATCATTTCCAAAGTGGAGCTGGAAAGACAGCAGGTGGAGGAGGCGGAGAGAGTAAGCGCTGCTGAGCAGGAGGCAGGAGAATGGAGCATAAAGATGCTGCTTGAGCTGAGGAAGGCAATGGTCGGCCCAAGCAGCATCAACACAACAAACTAATGGAAGATGAGAGGAACCCAAGAAGTCAGGGTAGGAGAAAAGGTCAGTACAGCTGGTCAGGCAAGCCGTCCATAGTAATCACACATCTTAGTGCTCAAAATGAACAAATGAAAAATAGTGACATGCTTTTGGATGTTTGGTGCAAATTATGTTATAGAAGCATTTTTTCTGTAAGACTCTTTGACAAATGACATTATACTTAGTGGATTGTCTGTAGTCTGATGTAAATTATCTAAATGATTCTTGCCTTCTGTCCTTGTAGGCTCACACTAAATGCGTCCTGATCAAACAAACATGTATCATGCAACATGGCAGCTCAGAGGAAATTCCTTTGGAACCAGATCATTCATCCCCAGTGGGAACTCTCTCAACTTAAAGGTATAAATTGTACACGATACAAAGAATTGAGTGCATATGTAAATGATGCTTGTTTCAGTCACTATGTGGTGTTTGTCTTGCATAAATAACTTACAATAATGTTATGGATATAAAGACATAATGACAATCGTTCATTTGATGCATGTTGATATGGGTATCACCCTGTCAGGAGAAACCATTATGATGATATGAAACTGACGGGCTCAACATTTCCTGTTTCAGCTTCTTTCAAACATCTGCTGTCCCAGCACCAGCCCGAGGAGGACGGGTCCGCCATTTTGTATTTTTCTTTTGCCAGACCTAACCATCAAATTATATATAACCATCAAATGTATGATTTATTAGAGAAGAGGAGAAGGACTTTCAGTCATATTGTATTTTGACATTTAGACAAAATATGTCAGTTTTATAGGCTATACTGCTGTTTGCCTTTGTTTTAACGCTGTATAATTGCAAGAGAAGAGTGATCCATTCATTTCAATAATGTAAGTCTAAATACCACTGATTTATATTGACTCTTCCTTTAAATACACTTACATTTAATCCTGTTATGTATTTGTTAGCCTATAGGTTACTCCAGTGACGCTAATGAATCATTTTAGCTTTGGCATTATTTTTCATGTCAACCATTTCTTTGGATGCCTTCTGTTATGACTGTGTTTATTTATTCATGTGTTTATATAGTGATTTATTTATTTATACTGATACTGATAGACATCCTTTAAAAATAACATCGATTTAGACAGCTTTCGCTTGTTTATATATAGCCTAATATTAGTGTCACAACCTTGCACATCAACCAACTTCAGCAGTGTGGGATATAAGGACATAAGCAAATGTGAGATGTAAATGCAATGAAAGTAATTCTGTTGTCTTAACTTTCAGTGAAATCCTGAATTACCGTTTTTTACACTTGGCTACCACTCACATCACAACCAACAGAAAACATGTTGGTTCTGCAAATTTTATGTTTTTTTCCAAAACAACAACATAGGCCTATGTAACCTTTTTTAACTCTAACCTTTTTAAACATTCTGTTTTCATAGCACAGTCTATTCTAGTCATGACACAGCGTATCCTACTCTAACTAGTATGTCTATGCACATGACAAATAAAATTATCATTGTAGTCTTGCCTAATATCTTTTTAAGACCACTTAATAAAAGAATTAACCATGGCTCTGGAATTAACCATAGTGTCATCATGATGTCATAATATTCTGCCATGGAATGAAAGTGTCATAATGTTCCAGAATAGAATGTCACAGCCTTGTACACATAAAAATACTTTCAAAAGCTCAGTTCAGCACAGCAAATGTTGGATGAGGACACATACTGCATACTGCACAGAGATATATTGTTTTAAGACTACATCAGGCTACAACACAGTGGCTTGTCTGGTAAAACTCATCTTGGTCATATAGTGAGAATATTATTAAGTTGTAGTTTTTTAGTTTTATGTACAAGAACATAATTTACTTTTGGCTCTGCACATCTCCTGCTCTTTGTGGTTAGTTATAGATATTATTTGTATATCACTTGCTTAATCTTATACTCTCCTCAGGTCTTGAGATGTGGCGGAACCGAGTGCATCCAGAAGTACCACTGCCCACCCATAAGGCCAAAAGAGGCCTCAGACCAGTGAAGCTCTCCCTGATAAGCCAAAGTTTGAAGAGCTCAAATGGTCTGTCACCTCATGAGCCAAATGACCATGAGGCAAACCAGTTAATCAATCTTACTGGTGTGCAGTCAACCCTAAATCCTGTTCACTTATATGAGAACAGGGTGAAAGTGATGGAGAGAGGGTGGAGAATTATGAACCTGACTCCAGAAATACGTAAGGCAAAGCTGCAAGCATTGGAGTTATACAATCTTGACATCAGAGGCCTTAAAGCTGAGGTGGAAATGAGGAGGAAGGACCATGAGAGTAGGATTGTACACACGAACTGCATGGAGACAGGAGATGAGGCAGTCCTGGCAAAGGTCCTAAAGACCCTGGCAGGGGAGGAAAGCTTTGGGAGCACACCAACAGACTGTTCCTCACCTGCCTCTTCTGATTATGCATCAACATCCTCCTTTGCCTTTGGCTCTTCTTCCTCTTTAAGGAGCGAGTCACCACCTGACAGAGTAGGTTGTAGCTGGTCTTCTGATTCAGTTGGTATGGCGCCATTACGTTTTATGGTTTGCATTTTTAAGTTAAAGAGAATGTGAAAAAGTGATAGGCCTACATGATACTAACTAACATATATTACATGTCAATTGCTTTACAAATTAAATTCTTATTATAAAAGATTCCTTAGCAAGACCACTGTTTAACTAAACTGTTCTCATATGCAGTTAAAGGAGAACTTCGGTGTAAAATAAAAATTGGCATGTTAAAGCATCATACCGAGTTGTTATGTGTACTGAGGAGCAAAATTGATTTAGCCTGTTGCATTCAGAGTTAACTATTTTTTATAGTTTGACCCACAAGACTAACAATGGAAGTAGTAGGTGCTCTTAGACGAAGCATGACGACTACGCTATTTTTAAACCTTTAACACAGCTCGAAGAAACTCCACACTCCATCGGTAGTACAACAAAGGCTCTGGCATTTAAAACAAAGCACTGAGAATATTGTAAGTGTACACAACGTTTATTTAAAAAACTGTTACATGCAGTAGTTTGTAGTTGTTTCTCTTCGCGCCATGATGAAAGTCCAAACAAGTCGATTGTACAACCTCTCCTCCTATTCTTCCTGCTGGTTCGTGTTCGTCAATCAACTTGTGCGGACTTTCATCATGGCGGCGACGAGAAACTACAGCAAGGTACTGCCTGTCAAAACTGCTTTATTAATAAATGTTGTGTACACTTACAAAGTTCTCAGTGCCTTGTTTTTAATGTCAGGGCCTTTGTTGTACTACCGATGGGGCACCTACCACTTCCATTGTTAGCCTTCTGGGACAAATGCTAAAAAATACTTAAACTCTGAATGCAACAGGCTAAATCAATTTTGCTCCTCAGTACACATACCAACTCGGTATGATGTTTTAACATGCCAATTTTCATTTTACACCAAAGTTCTCCTTTAACTCTGAAAAGTCAAAGACCTTTAACCAAAAACCAAAATCATGTTTGTGCTATTTTAGGCTTCAAAGGATGATTTAATGACTGAGGAGGGTCAGGTTAATGAAAACCAGGACAGTTTTGAAAAGGAGGACCCAACCTGGCGCATTAAGGAATTGAAGTACTTCATAATGGTCACTGAAATGAAATTGGCCATGATGAAAGAACTTAAAATGGATACAAAGTCATGGTCAAAACAGGAGAAAGATTGCTTACTAAGAAATAAGAAAGATTACAAAAGCAACAAGAAAACCATGCCAGCAGAGCAGAAAAGAAAGATGGAGGAAGACCTGAAAGTACAAGAGAAAGACATTGAAGAGGGCCAGAAGCGTGTTGAGGTTGCACTCAAACAAGAAAAAGACATCCTAAATGCGCTACTGAAAAAAGGCAAAACGCATCTGAAAGAGGAGGAAAAACAAGAAAAACAGAGGGAAAAGGAAAAAGCAAAGCAGGAGAAGCAGAAACTTGCAGAGCAAAAAAAATTAGAGAAGGAAGAGGAGAAAAACTTTAAGAAGGAGCTGGCAGAGGAAAGAAAAAAGACAACAGCCGATATTCTAAGAGATTACAAGGAGGAGAAGAAGAAAGAAAAGGAGCAGAAAATGGAGAGAAAAAGGGAGAAAGAAGAAAGTAGGAAATTAAAGATATGGAAAAAATATGAAGAAAGGGTTTGTAAAAACAACAGGAAGTGGATGAAAAGAATTGACAAATATAATAGGTTTTGTTACAAAGTAAGGACAGGACCAGGACGTTGTTGCCAAGCTCTGGCCAAACTTTTCAGGCCATGTTTTGGTGAAGAGGGGGAGAAGATTTCAAAGGAGGAGAAAATGAAAAGAAAGCAGAAGAAAATGGAGGAAAAAAGGCAGAAGAAAGAAAATAAGGAGTTGAAGATAATGAGGAAATATGAAGAAAGGAAATGTAAGAACAACAGGAAGTGGTTGAAAAGAATTGACAAATGGAATAAGCTGTGTGACAAAATTAAGGCAGTACCCGGAGCTGTGGCCAATCTTTTCAAGCCAACTTTTGCCACGGACCTAAAGAGGAGCTTGAAGAAGGAAGACAATTTAAAACTGCGCCTGCGCCAAAAAGAAAAGGAAAAACTGAAGAAGGAAGCTGAGGCCAAGGCAAAATGGGTCCAATGGAGGAGTGATAATATCATTTCCAGAGTGGAGCTGGAAAGACAGCAGCTGGAGGAGGCGGAGAGAGTAAGTGCTGCTGAGCAGGAGGCAGGAGAATGGGGAAGAAACATGCTGCTTGAGCTGAGGAAGGCAATGGTCGGCCCAAGCAGCATCAACACAACAAACTAATGGAAGATGAGAGGAACCCAAGAAGTCAGGGTAGGAGAAAAGGTCAGTACAGCTGGTCAGGCAAGACTTCCATAGTAGTCACTTAAATCTTAGTGCTCAAAATGAACAAATGAAAAACAGTGACATGCTTTTGGATGTTCATCTTTAGTGGTGCAAAAGAAGCTACATGTAACACACTAGGAGTTCCCAAGGGGAAGAGAGCATCTTCACAGGGACTGCTGCCATCATACACATGGAGACACAATGTGAACTCTTTCACATGGTTTGCATGAGAACTGTCAGGCCATTGTAACCAAGGTAAAGGAGACATCCTTAGTTAAATATTACTGGAGCAGTGATCTGGACTGGAAACAGCAATATTCATGGCACAGGTTGTATGTAACAACTCTGTCTGGCTCATATGATGCTAGAAGCATTTGCTATTGGAAGACTGTTTGAGAAATGACATTATACTTATCGGACTGTCTGTGGTATAATGTAAATTATCTAAATTATTGTTTAAACTTCTGCCCTTGTAGGTTCACGCTAAACGTGTCCTGACCAAACAAACATGTATCATGCAACATGGCAGCTCAGAGGAAATTCCTTTGGTACCAGATCAATCATCCCCAGTGGGAACTCTCTCAACTCAAAGGTATAAATTGTACACATGATATGAAGAGTTGAGTGCATATCTAAATTATGCTTGTTTCAGGCAATTCTGGTCTTTGTGTATCATGGCAGGTGTATCACCCTGTCTGGAGAAACCATTATTTTGGGCTTATGGGCTCGACATTTCCTGTTTCAGCTTCTTTGAAACATCTGCTGTCCCAGCACCAGCCCAAGGAGGACGGGTCCCCCAAAAGACTGGGTCCTCCCAAGGTTTCTTCCAAACTCTGGGAGTTTTTCCTTGCCACTGTCGCCACCGGCTTGCCTTTGGGGGGAGATGTAATTGACTCTTACAGCTACTATTTGACTATTTGAATAAAATGCTTTTATATGTCCAAACATGTCAAAGGATGCCCACAGTTTTTGGGACATTTGGGAATAAAAAGGAACACCTCCTTTCAGTCTCTCCAGGTAACAAGTATTTGGCTTCATTAAAGTTTCCCTCCTTAAACTTAATTTTGGGATTGGGTTGAGCGACCAATAAACAGCATCCTTTCACAGTTGTGCATGGTGTGAGACATTGCAGCTACGCTTAACACTGAAATCTATGCAAAATGTGCTTAAGGCAATCTTATATTTGAATAATTCAATGACTGATCGGCCTTCATCATCCAAACTGAATGTCACATTTTACTTGAATAACTCCAATTAAACAGACTGAATTTCAAATACTGCTGAAATATGTGACATTTCCAGGAAGAAAAAACTCAACCAAGTCAGTGAGAGCATCTAAAAAAGAATTATTTATTTGCTGTTGTATAACATATGCTTTATTTGCTATGTTTTTAACGTGTCACATAAGTGCACTAAAAGAGCCCCTCTACAATGGCCTACATTTCATAGAAAACTAAGACATTTATGATTACTTCTGGAAGAAACTTACTTGTGGATATCATCTGAAGGAACTGGTAGGCTGATACTTCATTGAAGACCAGTTGGTGTAATAGAAGCCTAATCTGTCAATTTTACATTACATTACATTACACTTAGCAGACGCTTTTATCCAAAGCGACTTACAAAAGGAGGACATAATAGCTAACAGATGTGTAGAGAACATCGAAGGTACCTATGTAAAGAGATGGTTAGAAGAAATTAGTTTTATTAGAAAGGAAAGCAGTCTCGGAAGAGAAGGGTCTTCACAAGCTTTTTGAAGGTCGAGAAGGATATTGCTGCTCTTGTAGCGACTGGTAGGTTGTTCCACCACTGAGGGACAACAACCGAGAAAAGCTTAGAGTGATCTCGCTTTGTCTTAGGAGAGGGTACGGCCAGGCGGTTCGTATTGAGACTCGCAGCGCTCTGTATGGGATGTAAGCATTTAGTATGACGTTGAGATAGGTAGGGGCAGATCCGGAAGTGAGTTTGTAGGCTAGAGTCAAAGCTTTGTGTTGAATTCTGGCAGCCACCGGGAGCCAGTGCAGGTTGATGAAAAGTGGAGTGACATGTGTCCTTTTGGGTTGATTGAAAACCAGTCGTGCTGCTGCATTCTGGACCACTTGCAATGGTTTGATTGCACAAGCAGGAAGGCCAACCAGGAGGGCGTTGCAATAGTCAAGAGATGACCAATCTGATCTGTTTGCAAACATTTCCTAAATTCTGCATGTATTTGTGTGATGACCTGTGATCAAAATAAAATTTCTTAGGGTCTGAGTTAATTTAAAGGCCTCACCTGAAAGTAGAATCCACCAATCCAAGCTGTTGTCCTTCCGACTATTAAGCCCCTGGATTCTGTACAGAGGCTACTGCCCCCTGCTGGTTGACACAGTGTCCCTGAAAGGGATGGGAGGAACATCCATTCAACTACAAAACTACTACTACATAACAACTATGACTTGATATATACTGCAAAGAATTGTATTATGATTGTATTAAGATGAGCTTTCTCCACAGCAAATACTGTAAAAACTAAAGCTGTGCTAATAACAGATACCCAGAGTCACTGATAATTTTACATGGTGACTTGGATTTCAATCAGTTGGACTACAAAGACATTTCATAACAAATGAAGTATATTATTCATGTATTATTCACTTACACATAGGGTTATTACTTACCTGGAATCAATCCTCCTGTTTTTTTTTTTTACAGCAGCAGCGGTGAAGAACGTAAACAAACAATTGCCAGCACTTAAATGTCTACAAACTGTTCAATAAATATGACCATACATTAATACAGCACACATACAAAATAAATTCAGATTAATCAATGGTGTTGCTGTTCTGAGCATTGTTGAAAGACTCAACTCAACTTGCATCTGAATCAATTGTGCATAACAGTGCCTCCAGAGCAAAGCAAATACGAACAATAAAGTGTTTAAGGGTACATACTATTACCCTTCTAATTCACCAGCAGCAGCCACAGTTACTGTTACCCTCCTCCCCAGGGACCCCAGATAAAAAAGAAAAGTGAAATCATGACAAGATAACAATATGGTGATCGTAGTCTGGTCAAAGTCCCTTACAACATCTTGCTTTTGTTATTGTTTTTTTTTTGCCATTGTTGATATGAATAATGGAAAAAATATCAAAATTCAATTATCTTTGTGCTTTTTGAGTAAGATCATGACTTTTTTATTTAGTTATTTATTAATAATAGAAAAAATGAACAATTTGAGAACTCTTATTGGTTGCTGCCCATGTTAAAAAAAATACATTTAAAGAAAGGCAGAAAATGTCAACATCTTCATGGTGAATCTGTTGAGAATGTGAGCTAAATATTAAGCAATTTTTATTGAATGAAAAATAACACATCTGTCCCATTTTATTTATGTCAAAGTTTAAAACTGTGTTTTTAGATTGCAAACACACACCTTGTGCATATGGCGGTTTAAGGATGCTTTCAATCAAGAAAAAAGTGTTGTGGCACACTCAGAACTTCAATATGCTATCATTTATTTCACCAATGTTTCGGCTTATGCCTTCGTCAGGGTCAGAGAATAAAGTTGTGAGTGTGCCACAACACTTTTTTCTTGATTGGTACTTTAAAGCTAATCAAAGAAAGAAGAGCATGAGTAGGAATAAGAAATAAAAACACATTTGTAAGGTAAGACTGGTCACTTAAAGTTGCCCAGGAGAGACCTTGGATGTGTTAGTTACAGATGGTGTTACTGCTGGCTTATATATTCTGTACATCCACATAAAATGTTTCACCCACTCAATCAGGAAACAAAATGTGAAAGACAGGTATTAATTGTATCTGAGTATTTATCATAGGCTGTCAGAGAATTGCAATGCCAACTGAATCATTTGTTTCTGTAACAGAATGAGGTCAGCTGAATGTAAAGCAGTGTATGTTTATCTGATTGTGAGGACCACCCAGACAGTAGAATGCTCTTTGATTTATTTGCTTACCTTGCCATTTTTTTAAGACTTCAAGACTCTTATTGTCATTGAGCAGTTGCCTGTACAACGAAATTAAGCAGCAAGTCCATAAGGTGCCAGATAAACGTATCAAGTGTCGAGTACAAAAGGTACAGACTACAAAGAGTACAAGTGGAAAAAAAGAGCTAAAAGAACAGGGGGTATATACAGGGGCATAATAAATAATAATATAAAAAACATAGTGAAGGGAGCATGGAAGAGAAAACATTACACATTTCTTTGTGGCTATAGCACAGGAGACAATGGGACAAACCCATGTAGAGCATGGGCACTAGCAGCAGCACCCAGATTGCACACATGCACACACACACGCACCCATGTGCTCGCACACACACATGTACAAATGCACACACACGCACGCACATACACACACACACACAGACACACACACACAGACACACATCCACACATATAGCAGTTAAGTGAAAATATGAGGTGTCCATATATAGAGGGCAATTTTGTACATTGGTTCTAAATTATAACATCTGCAAAGTGTATATGTTATATGCATTTTCAATTGTTTTTACCTCACTCACTTTAGTTTCTCAAGCATGGAAGATCTCAGTTGGAAAAGGTTCTGCCTTTTGCACATCTACTGGTGAATGAGTTTTCACATTTCTTTTTACTTATCACACCTTGGTGCACATATGCTCCATGTGCTTTTTATTTTATTTTATTTTTTGTAACCTTGAATTCTATTCTAGTCTTATCTGACAGACAGCACTGAGAAATAGAAAACAGATAGTTCCAGATCACATTCCTAAATGAAGGTCATGGATGACTTTAGAGTGTTCAAAAACATAGAGTATGGAAGATACTGCAGACTTCTTCAAGCTTTTTATTAATTGTTCAGAACCACTTTTTAATTGTGGCCCTGTCCTTGCTTGAGATGCCTCTACAACTCACCTGTGTAGCTAAATCCATTGTAGCCTAAAAAATAAAGAATTGTCTAAATTTGTCTGTCCAACATGTCAAGTTAATGGAGTATGCCAGCGAGGTCATCAGGTCTGAACAACTGACCCAGACAATGACTTTTATTTTGACGACATGACGACACGGAAGTGCATCGTAGGCCAATTGCTAAAGAAAAGCATCATTCACGGACAGGCCACGAGTGGAAGAATTATAAACAGGGTGTTTTTGTTTGTAAGAAATCCATCGTTGGTTAGAAAATGACCCACGTTGGCTTTCAGACCCAGATAGCTGGTATTATAGAAGAGCTTGCCAATGCCGCTGTTGCAGAAATTTGCAAAGTTGTAGAGAATGGCTACGCTATTTTACACTTAGAAATATCCCAAAGTCGCAAACAAAATGATATCTTAAAAAGAAAGATACAGATACTCGAGGCTGAGAGAAATTATGGCTCTAAATGCAATCAGGATAGACCTTTACCAATTAATCAAATATGCAAAATAACTCTGAAGAAACCCCCGCGAAAGAAAACCAGGGCATCAGGTAAGTTTGAAGCGAATCACCAATAAACGCCTGTTTGTTTTGCTCATGGAGGCGGACAGGCGACGTGAAACAGTAGCCTGTGTGATACTCATAACTTATCACAAAAACAGAGGGTTGCCTGTAGTTCTATGCCATTTGAGACACGGTTGTTTTGTTGCTGCTTTTGTAAGCATTCATTTTCAGAACAGTTTCTCTCTCGCTCTTTTTTTAATCAGGCAGTCCTGTAAATGAAGGTTTGGAAGTTCAAATGGATGGAACGCCTGGATTCAACAGTGAAGATAGAGCAAACGTACGTGAAGAAAACTGATTGTTGATGACCCGACAATATTAGCAAAATCAAATGTTTACTTTTGGTAATGAAGAATAATCGGAAACGTACATTGTATTGCGTAGGTTGTGCCGACCACTGCAGTTTTTTTTTTTTTTTTTTAGAAACGAAATACCCTAGCTGTCATATTTATAGGCTATCCGTATGCATTTAGTGCTACTGCATCCTTCTCCGTAGTCCCGGCGATGCATCTGCAGTTTCATCAGTCAACCAGTGGTAAATCGAAAACATTCATACATAACTAAAATGCCAGACACCTGTTCTTTTCTATTCATGACATTTTAATACCTTTATGTGACCACTCCAGCAGGTACTTCAACTGAGATGAAAGAACTTGGTTATATAGTTTTAAAGAGATGGCAGAATCCTGCAGAATGACAACCATAAGCAGACAGTTCATTAGTGGAGTGGCAGGACAAAGGCACAAAAGGTGGATCACAGGCCACTGGAAGTTAAATCTCTCTTTCTCTCTGTCTCTCTCTCTGTCTCTCTCACACACACGCACACACACACACACACACACACACACAAATAATAAGAATAATAACAGACACTTGAATGACTCTCAGATGCAGACTCCTCCCTTTCAGTTGGCTATTTAACCACACTTTCCTGTGGTGTCTGTAGAGGAAAAATGCATTAAGTATCATCCTGTGCACCGTTTCTGCAGTCCAACCCAGTGATGGCAGCATCATGCTGTGGAGATGGGGCAAGGAATGGAGGTGTAACAGGGTAGAGGATAGGATGGCAGCAAAACACTATTGCAGACTCAAAGGAGCCTTGAAAAATGGCTATGCACTGACTCTGCCATCCAACCCAGTTGAACTTAAACGCTACTAAAGGAAATTGTGCCAGCCCGGTAGGATTGTTCCCAAGTATCCATGAAGCTGTCATTGCTGCCAAAGGTGCTTTACCCAAATACTTAATGTAAGGTCAGAGTATTACAGTCTTATTTTATTTTGGCATCGTATAGCATTGTGTGAGGCAAAAATAATGGGATTGGGGTTGGAAGACATAATGGGTGCACTGTAAAACTGCAGGTTGTCAACTAAATGTACATAAAGTTTTGTTGTTAATTGACTTGTGTAATGGCCTAGTTGTGGCTCTAACTAAAGTCAATGTTATGTGTATATGTTAGTCTGACCACACAGGTGCAGTGACTGAGGTTTTAATAGTGAAAGAAGAAAGAATATCTGACACAGTAAACCTGGAAGGTAACCAAATACAGACACAGAAGAACTGCTTTAAACAGAAGGCATTTTTCTTACCCTGAAATTATACTGATTGAGTTGTGTTACAGAGCCAACACCCAGAGATCAATCAGTGGATGCTCAGCACAGCACGACAGACATGCTGCAGCAAATGTTGGAGTGCAGAAACTTGGAGGTTTGTCAGGCAGGATATCACTTATCACATTTACATTCTGTTTGGAAATTCATGTATTCCCATGTGTTTAGTCGAACACATAACCACAAGTCTCTTTTGTCTTCACATTGGTAACTAGAACTATTATCAATATTAGTAATTAGCATGATTTAATGCAAAGGAATACACTGTTGTATGGTAATGCTTGTAAATTGAATTGCGATGTTCAGCTGGGTAGAAGTTGGTGTGTGTACATCACATATCTGTGACTTTGTTCTGTATTTCAGTGTGCTGATATCGACAAAGATGAGCGTATAAAAAATGAGAGCCTGGAGACCTATATCAAAGATGATGAGTCCTCTAAGTTTGAAGGTAACAAATGAAAATAGTTTGGTGGTTTGTGGGTTTGGATGAAGCATGTATACAAATGTTAGACTTGAGTTGAGTAGATGACTTAATATTGGTTATTTATGTAAATAGGTTAAAGCATTCTTGCTTATGCAGTACAATGCATGTCATATCTGGCATTTTGTTTCCTGTAAAAAAAACACAGAATCAAGAGCAGAATACAACAGAAGAGCTGCTCTGTCACAGACACATTCAACACAAGATGGAGCACCAGTACCTAATGCAAGCACCCATGACCCAGTCAGTCATAGTTCTACATTTAATCCTGATCATGAGATGGACTCCTTCAATAATTTCCATCCTGTCAACTCGGTTTTCCACAAAGCAGACAGCTCAACGTCTTCCTACACTACAGCAGCAGACCTTCCCCAAGAGAAGCTCTATCATGCTGATGGTTTCAGGCATGCAACTGAGATGTCCAGGGCACCCGCATGTCGAGAGGCTGAATCATCCCTGCATGCTGAAATGCCCTCACTGAGTGCTCTTTCCACTACTCTAGAGTACACCGGTACTCAGCAGAGACAGCAGAAACAGTGGTTGGTCTGCAGGACGTGTGGAAAGGTCTGCTCAAGTGGCAGCAGCCTGATGGAGCACCAGCAAACACACTCTGGACAGCGAGGGTTCATCTGCCCTCTCTGCGGTAAAAGCTTCTCCCAGGCCTCCAGTCTCAAAAAGCACCAGAGCATTCATACCGGGGAGAAACCATTCCGGTGTTCGCACTGTGGAAAGCACTTCTCAGATTCCAGCAACCTCCGGAAGCATGTCAGCATTCATACTGGAGAAAGACCCTTCCGGTGTAGTCAGTGTGGAAAAACATTTAACCAGTCATCCAACCTTAAGACTCACATGAAGATTCACACAGGTGAAAAGCCCTTTAGCTGTGAGGGCTGTGGGCAGGTATTTGCTTATAAGATAAGCTTGGTGAATCACCAGCTAAAGAGCTGCCTGGGGGACCCAAGCCTGACGGAACACATGCCCCTGGCGTCTAAAGAGAAAAGACTGGACTGCAGAGTATAGTTACCTACAAAGTCTGATGAATTGGCAATGTCCAGAAGTCTCAGTAGATATTTTGGTAGACCATTTAACTGATTTGGGTTGGTTTGCAATGTGTTTGTCCAAGGTTTGTGTTTGGGCTTCATCAGTAGTTAATGTTTTGTGAACTCCCTTTGGTATTGAAAAAAAAACATCAGGAATACTGAAACAGATTCTGAGGAATTCTAATGCATTATCACAAAGTTTAATTGTATTTTTTTTTTAAAGGGGGTTCGGTGTACCTATTAATTCTTCATAAATGTCTGTAAAAAAGTTTGTAAAAAAGTATGTACTCATTACTTGCACATGTTATGGTCAAGGGTCTCTGGATATGTGGGGTAATGAATCACTGCCACATAACTTTTTATTGTAACAGCAAAGTGAACATTACTGTGTGTTTTATTAAAACTTGTCAAAGATATGTTTGGTGATTACCAGAAAAGCTGGGTGATGGGGGAAATAACAGCAAGTTTAAGTTGAAGGTATCAGGTACACATGGTCATAAATGAGAGGTGAAAAGGATAGGAAATTAATTATTAAATTTAATTATTCAATTTAATTATAGTGCCCTTTTCATCACAGGATCTCCGTGGGTTACATGTCCGAATAAAAAGAAAAGGGAATGTGGGATAAAAACAAAGTAAGCAGTTTTATCAAAGATAATCTTTTTGTCTAGTCATTTTATTAACATTCTGATGCTGATGTGCCGTACAGGGCTATAGACGGTGGGCTTCAGTAAACAGCAGGGTCTCACCAAGAAACTTATCAGATGAGATGACCTTTACAGTGTCCCTACTGTTATGATGAAATAGCTCCACTATTATCAATAACAGTACTGAATACAAATCTCAAAGTGCAGAAAATAATGAAAATATTTTAATGTCCTTCAAATTTAAAAAATTAGTAGGCTACTACAGCGACTACATGTCTGAATAAATTTGCACTATACATTTATTTCGCCATAGAAAGCTTAAAGACTTCGCCGTGATTCGCCAGCTTTGTCAGAGCATACTATTTGTCTGTGCTTTTATTTTGATGTTTTCGATGCTCAACCGGAAATGCTTGCATGATTCCTTCGAATGTGTGTTTACATTCTACAGCTGACATCCGAAGTAGCCTTGATAAAAAGTAAATGTCCTCTCAAATGTCTAACCTTGTTGACGTCCACACACAGATAGCCTCTATCATGGAGGTTTTGGCCAACGCGGCAGTGTCCGAAATTTGCAAAGTAGTGGACGATGGATACGCCGTTTTGCGCCTGGAAATTTCAAAGAGTCGAAACGAAATCGACACCCTGAAGAAAAAACTGCACATGACCAGACTCCGTTGTCGGCGCGTGTGTTCGGAGAAACATGGACCACCATCACAGGGGTTTGGAAGGCTTTCATCATCCGGCTTTCACATGCGGAGCAGAATATTCAACCCTGTTCGAAGTCTCCGTAAGTCTTGATGGCGCTCTTGGGAGGATCAGATGTTTTCAGATTACACCCATATGCAATAGGCTCTCTCTTTGGAGGACTACAGCTCATTAAATCCCCCTCCTTGAGAATTTCTAAAAGAAAACACACCACTGAAAGTGTCATCCTCTGAGTTTAGTCTTGTCGTGGTGTGTTTTTAAGTCAGATGGGGGTCTGTTTTAGTTCAGGTTATCTCGTGACCGGATGAAAGTCCTTCCTGTACTGTGGTTTTAATGTAGCTAAAGTATGTCTGCTTTGCTTATGGTGTTAACATCACTCCAGTAACTTCATTATTGTGGCAATTTGCTCTGTTTGCAGAGAATAGTAACAATTCAAAACCAGAAGTGGAACGTGGTTCTATGTCAAAAAATCAGAACGACAGTGAGAAACAGTGCTTGCATAATGATATGAGCAGACCTACTCAAGGCCAACAGCAGGTAAGATAAAGACCTAAGACCTAATATACCAGTAAAAGTGACTAAATTAAATCAATTACATGTCTAATTTAACCCTACTACATTATAGTCACCAGGTGTAAACAAACAAGCAATTGTCAAGGCCGAAGATAACACTGCAGATTTCATCACATCTTGCCTTTCAAGAGGTAAGCCAAGACAAATAGGAAAAATTCATCATGTGTCTCAGAACTCAGATCACACAAGTCAAAATAACTTTGAGCACATTCACTTCCTTACCCCATTGTGTTATTTATTTTTGGTGTGTTTTATTTCAGAAAATGTTGTTGTAGCTGATGACCATGGTGAAAGTGTGAATTCCTCTGAAGGAGTAACAACAGAAGAGATTACAGCCCTTGTTAAATCAGACATAGTCAGGACTGGTCACTCTCAGCCTCAACCCCAAATCTGGCAGCAAAACACAGCAGCAGAGAAGGAATCAGAAGAGGATTCCCGCTTCAGGACTTGGCAAGAAGCTGGTCAGTCCGTAGAAGATCCTTTACCTTGGACCGAGGAACAGAGAAATTCAGGAGCTAAGGCATCTAAAGCAAATTTGGACCATGGCACTTTTTCCACAAATATGGGTACTTCTGATAATGCCACAAATTGTCTGCTCTCAGCTGGTTCAATAGACTGGGAGCCAGATTTGGTACTTGTTGATTCAGTGCCTATTAAAGTGGAGACAGACATGAGTTCAGACTGGAACATAACAGACCATGGAAGTGTTATCAATAATAGCCCAAGTGCCTCCAATGTAACATGCCCTTCCTTAAATCATAGGAGTGAAATGCTCCCAGTACCTCACCACTTTACTCAAGTGCACCTGGCAAACCAGGCTGTAGGATCTCAGCAACATAGCAGAGCTCAATCAGGAAATGCTGGCAACCCACCTTTCCGTTGCTTGTCGTGTGGTAAAGTTTTTCTCCAGATGGCACACCTTAAGCGTCATGAGCGTGTGCACACAGGCGAAAAGCCTTTCGGCTGCCTACGTTGTGGAAAACGCTTTTCGCACCGTCACCAGCTCACAAACCACGTGCGCGTGCACACCGGTGAAAAGCCGTTTCGATGTATCCACTGTGGCCGCCACTTCACGCAATCCAGCCACATGAAGAGGCACCTGAGCATCCACACGGGCCAGACACGATCCCACAGTTGTGTGTCCTGTGGCAGGTGGTATACGACACAGGGCAGCCTCATCAGACACCAGAGGAAAGGCTGTAGCCTTAGGAGTTAGCAGCAGCAGTGTTGCATCTGTACCCCAGCCATTAGATTCATGGCTGATTTGCCACATCTCATTTAGTGTGTCACATTTTTCTTTATTGACACATGCAGTCAAGGAACTAGCTGAGTTTCTGGCAAAAGGTTGTTGTTGATATTGTTGTTCAAGCGATGGTATTTGTTTGCTAGTTACAGAGCCAGGTGTGTGCACAGAGACTGAGGATGTGTTCTTTTTACAGCTCATACTGAACAGCCAGCGAACAGTCTGTGTGTAGAAATGTAATTAATTGGACAATTTATGTATTGGAATCAAAGACCAAACCTTCAAAAAGATAAGTTTACAGAAGTGAAGAGCCTGTTTTACTCCCAGAAAAATGGCTGCATTTACTTGAAGTGTTTTTCCGTATGAGATTTTAGAAAGATTACGCGAAACTTCATACAAGATATTAGGAATCTTTCTTAGTTTTTTTTACTTTGTTTTTTGGGTGTTGGGGGTAGTTTAAAATTAAGTTAATTTAATGTAGAATATATATCAAGTATTCTCTTATTTTATTCATCTGTATAAATGGTAGGTTATGTCACAAATTAAGACACTAATAAAAAATGTGCTTTTGAAATTTGAATTTGTGTTATTACTTTTGACTTGGCTTCTGGAACTCTGCCATTATTATGCTCCATGCATAAAGGAATGCTACCATTACAACATAAAATGAGCTATAAGTAGCTTTGATGTTTTTGTATAGGTACTGAAACATTGTATTAGTGACATTCCAAATTCAAAGTATTAAGCAAGAGTTGTTTTCCAAAACTTTATCTGACTCTGAGACAGATGATTTACCAGAGCAAACCATATCAATACAATCCACAAACACACAGAAGGTATACATAACATCAAACTTTGAGAATCACAAGCAACAATGACCCTACACTGTAAGTTAGTCATATATCTGATGTATTGATTTGTAATGTATGAAAATGTTTAATTGCTAGTGATCTATTGAAGTATGACAATATGTGGGGTTTTCAAAAAGTATCTAATGTAGAATTTTCAAATTCCCCATTGTATTTAGATTAAAAGCAAAAAATACAAACTCTGAGCTGATAGAAACTGCAAGTTGAAGATGTGTGTAGTGTAAACGGTTACATGCGGATTGCATGCAGTGTCTTACAATGTATTGTAAATCTTTTGAAAAGAATGCTGAGGTCTAAGGTTGAAATGTATGGTTGCTTGCTTTTAAGACTGCTGTTTGTCTGCCAGTTAAATTTGTAACTGGCAACCTGGAGGCCCAGGGCAGTGGGCAGGTCACATAGGCCAAACCACTGTCTGGAATGGACATTTCAAAGGTGAAAATATTGGCTGCAGCATTGTTGTTACAGATGTCAGTATTCAAACATAGTGTTTTAATCTTTCTTGGCACATACAGTAGTTATTGTATTTTGTTTAAATAATGGTCTTTTACAGTATGTGTGCAATTAGACTGTAATAGCAGGCTTATTCACGCAATTCACATAATAGCACAAGGCAAAGCACTGTAGTGTCATTGTAACAAGTTATGACATTAAAAAATCGGTCCGCTACTGTTTTTCGACAACGGCTAGAGAGACGCATAACAGCACCAGTAGTGTGATGGCTTCGTCTTTTACAATATACGTGGTAATAAAAGAAGGAAGCCCCTGCGTCACCATTGACACAACACCTCCCACCCCAGCCTGGGATTAAGCGAAAACAAGGGCTAAGCTTTCTTATCTTAAGCGTTGTCGTTTTTCTCTTGGTAAAAATAGTTTTTGAGTCAGACAAACGTTACAATGTCTCATTCTATTGATTTTCAGGCGCAAATAGCGTCTATTATGGAGGTCCTGGCGAACGCAGCCGTGGCAGAAATATGTAAAGTTGTTGACGACGGCTACGCCGTCGTTCAATTGGAGATGTCTCAGAACCACAAAGAGAACGAATTTTTGAAGAGAAAAATAAAATTGATGGAGCTTCAGATAGCTAAACTCCGCGCAGAACGAAGATGTCAAGACGGAGCCCTTCTGAACCGATTCCATGGTGTGCAATTACTGAACCGACAAAACAGAGAGAGGGCTACCTCTGGTAAGCCATAGTGCGGCGTGAACAGTCAGATTTTGCACGATACATGGTTGTGGCCTAAATGTGTATGTAAACAGTTGTTAAAGCGTGCGGTTACAGGCTGTATAATATACCTTGGTAGGATGTGCGTCATTTTATCATATATTGTGTGGGTAAAGTTCGGCCTATCGTGGCAGTTGTTTGAAACGTTTTGAGTAATGGTTATTAGATATAAGGCATGCAAACGGAATATCTTTCCTCACACTGAGAAGCTAGAAGAGCAGCAGAAAGTATCCCATTTCAATTAGATGTAGTGTTGGGAAAGCAAACTAGAATGCATAAACATCCTTGAGCAGAGTGTCCTGCGTTTGTTCAATAAAGGTCAACAGATTATTATAAAGTTGAAAGATTGAGCTTTGTCTGACTGTGTACATACCTTAGGGTCTCTTTCCAGTAAACATATTGATGTTACATTTGTTTTTCTTACTTATTTTGACCAGCAGCAGGTTTGTCTATGAAGAATCGCTTCAGAAGTGTGGATGTACGTGCACACAGGCCACCCACAGAGCTGCCCATAGAAAAGTCCCCTCATGTACTTGACAACGGCAAAGGGGTAAGTCGGCGGTCCCCTTTCAAAACTTGTATGTGGATATTATTGTGTGTGACAAGAGTGTACTAGCTGAACAATGTACAGACCTACAATAAAGTGTGTTTGATCGTTTCACTTTTAGTCAGAGGACATGGAGGAGGGAGAGCCAGATTTGTTGATTATCAAGGAAGAAAAGCCAGATGAACCAAAGAGCCTCGATCAGGAGACTGACAACGGGGGTAAGGAGTTTAAGTCAGACCATTTGGAGACCTGAACCAACAGCTAATATGATGCATTCAGTCTACGGTAGTCTACTTATCTATACAGGGCAGAGTGAATGTGATGTCACAAAGTCTGTACTGGAAGCATATCTCCTCTCGTTGCAGAATCTGGTCCTTGTCATGAAAATGCCTATGATGTTGATGCACACTTCCTGCCTTCTGCAGTCCCAGTGGAGCCGAGGACCAGACATTCAGATGTGGAGGTCAGTGGATCAGACTCCCTCCACAAGTCAGAGGCTGAGTCTGAGGGGCTAAAGCACAGTCTGCAGCACACTGGATCTGAGCACAGTACTAAAAGACTGAACCATGCCAACATTGCTCAATCAGTCAATAACTGTCAAAGTCCTTCAGCATTGCCCTTAAATAAAGAGTGGACAGATTTGGGAGTCCCTACTTCATCTCTTTGTCAAGCCACTGAAACAGGCACCTTGTGTCTCATAGAAAGACCACCTGGAGCTGGTAATTGTTATAGCTTAAGTACCTCTTGTTCTACAGCTTCTGAAATGCAGCCAGATGTGATTGTAGTGGAGCCTGAAACACCAGGGCACTCTGTGCAGAGTAATGCCAGTTGGAAGCAGAATGTGTTGCCCAGTAATGAGAAAAGGACAGGCCCCATGCAGGAAATTAACAGTAAAGCTCAAGATTATATCAATGCTAGTATGCAGCGGGGTTCTGATTTACATAGACAGAATTTCATGGAGCCACAGTATGTACCTACTGGCTCCTCCTTGGATCCAAGCCATCTTCAGACCTCTGGGCCTACCCCGGTAACGGTCCCAACTGTAGGTGAATATGTGCATGTGAAAGGGAATTTGCAAAATTTCAGCCAGTCACACAAAAGCTATCACTCTCCTGTTGTTGAAGCACAGGCCAGGGAGGAGCCTCTCAGTAGTACTAGGAGCACAAAGCAAGCCTCTTTTACTCTGCTACGCCCATTTGGGTGTTCTGGGTGCCAAAAAAAGTTTGTCACAGAAAAGGACTTGAAGAAACACCAAGCCATCCATAGGAGGGTGAGAGCCTTCCCTTGCCTATTGTGTGGGAAGAGTTTTGTGAGCGCAAGTCAGCTGCATATGCACAAAAATGTCCATACAGGAGATAAGCCATACAGTTGTCATCTGTGCTGGCGCAGGTTCTCTCATCCCAGCAACCTTAAAAGACATCAAAAGCAAGTGCATTAGTACTGTCTTGGTAGCACATTTTTAACACTGTGTTTTAAAATGTTATTTTTCTTGCTTTATTTGTGCATTGATTTCTGTAGAAGACATTATAGAGATTTAGTGATTGCTGTAAATGTGTTTTTAGATTTTATAAATAAAGCATCCAATCTGCTACTAATTAAGATTTATCTGTTGCATTTCTATGTCTAAGCCACACTTTATAAATTTCCCTTCATACTCATCATAGTTGTCATGAGAGAATTCTAACAGCACCACATTATGTCTGGATATTTTAATGGTCTTTAAATCTCCAATGAATAAACCCATAATCACTTGTTATTGTGATATGCCATGTTTGTAGGAAAGAAGGCAGTATGATGACAAAAATCATTCACCATTGCGTTGCAGAATTTGCATAATATATTATAATCAGACCTGTTGACCATTAAAAAAGAAGGTGGTTAGAATTGGGCACCACAACAAATAAGCACTTCATGCAGTAACAGATTTAAATGAGGTATTTCTGATCAATGTCCAGGGTGTATTGTATGTGATTTCCTTGGGTTGGATGGAGCATTTTGATACCTCCTTTTTCATCAAGTCCCAAAACTTCTTTTTCCAGGATAAAGGCCTGGATGATAGGAAGACCATAACCAAACCAGTTAAACAGGAGAATGCAGAAGAGACTTTAGACACCAGTGACCATTGTGATAAACCAGCAATCAGTGCAGAAGGTGAGTATGGGGGGAAGTGATTACTTGAGACCTAAAAAGATACTCTTCACCAGTAGTGGTGTAATTATAATATAAAAATAAAAATTGTTTTAAACACACCAGTGATTACATGAAATCTATTTCTGCAGATGTCTGCCATGTTGTTGAGGTCGGTTTATCAGACAAAGCCATCCAACCTGAGGGCAGAAAAGATGGCATGAGGCAAAGATCACAACCTTCAGGTTCAAAGGCTCTCTCCAAGTCACAGCAAATTCATTCTGATTGGCCATCTTGTTCAGCAGGGCCAAGTCTAAACTGCTCGTCATTCTGCAGCAGAGGCAGCCTTCCGCAGGCCCATGGAACTATGGGTGAGCTGAGCCCCGGCTGTTCAGACGAAAAGCCAGACGTCATAATAATCGACCCATCTCCTGTTAATGAGGGGCAAAACACACATCCTCAGTGGCACAGTGACACACTGCAAAGAGCAAACAAGCAGCCTCAGTTCTGTAGACAAGGATACACCGATGGAAATATCCATGGGCCAAGGGATCAAAGTAATGGCTGTCATTCACACAGTCAGAGGGAGGGGGGAAACATCTTTAATTCAGAGTCTTATGAAATAGAGATGAACACACTTGGGTCATATGGTGATCGGTGTGTTGGTCTAGATAACTCATCCAGTGGGTCACAACATCTTTCCTGGGTGCTAACAGACTCGGTAGACAATGCCGCGTCTGCTGCCCTAAACTCACTGAGGAGGAGCAGGTCTTTCAGCTGCACCCTGTGTGGCAAACGCTACATGACTGTCAAACAACTCAAAGTGCACCAGAAGGTCCATGCAGGGGAGAAGCCCTACAGTTGTATTCAGTGTGGCAAGCGATTCATCCAGCTGTATAGCCTTAAACGTCATCAGAGAGTGCATACAGGGGAGAGGCCTTTCCGCTGTGCCCAGTGTGGAAAACAGTTTGCTCACTCCAGTAATCTGAAAGTTCACCAGACTGTCCACACAGGCGAAAAAAATTTCCACTGCACCCAGTGTGGGAAAAACTTCTCCTTCTTAAGTAATCTCATCCGACATCAGGCAATTCATGCTGCAAAATAATTGCTTTTTTATAGCCTACTTGGATTTATGTTAATAAAGCATTTTTTAAAATGACTATGTTGTAATGAATACTAACATGCAATTAATTTTATTTATGGTTGACGGCAAAGAATAAAGTTTGTTCAAAGTTGTAACCTGTTTTAATATCACTTTTCTCGTGTAACCAACTGTCTTTAGAGCATCTTTGCGAAGAGGTACGGTAATGTAGCTTTTCGTCACCATAGCTACCCGGAAGAGAAAAGGATAGACGGGAATTAGTCAGCGCAATCGATGTAAGCCTTTTCTTTTGTGGTGCTGAAATCAACTCGGATTGCTATTCTTTACAATGTCTAATTCTATGGATTTTCGCTCACAGATCTCCACAGTAATGGAGGTTTTATCAAATGCCGCAGTGGTAGAAATATGTAAAGTCGTTAATGAAGGCTGTGCTGTTTTGGTATTGGAACTGACCAGAACTAAGAAAGAAAACGAGTCATTAAAGAGCAAATTAAAATCAATCGAGCTTCTAATATCTCAAGATGTAGACAACGGAACAGAAGGAATAGCTTTAAACATTAATCGAGGGAATACCACAGAACAAACATGTGACTTCACAGGTAGGATGTCCAATTTAACTTAATACCGATTTTCTCTATTTGTTATCCTGAAGTGTCGAGCTTAATTATAGCAGCTGCCTGTTCTCAGTGTTGAACTGTCAAAGATTGACTAAGTTGAGTACCTTAAGACTCAACATACAGGTCTAACACCTAAAAAAAAAACACATTTATGTGAGAGGTCATCTTGTATAGGTTTTTTTTTTGCAGTGAAAGTCATAATACTTTAATATCTTTCAGTTGGACCAGGACAGACGACTGTTGGAGGAGAGGGAAGCTGTATGTTACATGAAAACCCAAACTCTTCCCAGCCTTGCAAAATGGCTGGAGAAAAGGTTCCATGTGTTTGCACACATTCTACTTTTGAATTCACTCTTTGATGCCTACATTTGCTGCAGCTTGCCTACAGACTTTTGCAGAATTCCACCTTGACTGCCCTATAGGTGACAAAACTGTTAAGTAGTCCTTGTTGGATAGAATTGACTCAAGAAGCACCACCCATGGGATATGCAATCGTGTAACTCCACAATTATCCCCTTGAGCACACAGTCACATAAATTGTGTATTCCCACAAACATGGAAGTGCTGTTGCACACACCTAGCTCCCCAAATAGCAGAATGCTACCGAATCAGTGTTTAAATGATGTCAGTAACAACCTATATGTCCATAATTTAAGGTTGAGTAAACCTGCATTTCTATCCAATCAACAGAACACTAAAGCCAAGAGTGTTTGTGTGTATGTTTTTTTGACAAATGTCAAACATTTGCCTTAATTATGGATTGCATCATAAAATACAACAGAAAAGGCATGTGACTGTTTCCTGCTGCACAAATGTCGATGCAAAATGGCTAAACATGAACTATGGAATGAACCTTTCCTAGAGTTATGTTTGTAACTACAGGCATCTTCTTGAAGTAATTTTTATTGAGTATAATTGTGGAAAAGACACACGTTATTTCAAGGCAGTCTAGGCAGTCATCTGTGTAATTCTCTGCACACTTAAAAAATGTGAGAGAAACATTCACAGTAATGACCTATTTAGCAGAACATTTGACTGATTAGAACATTTGACTGATGAATCCAGAAAACTATTACTATTGTTACTATTCCAAACCTTTCAACAAAATGTAGCATTTCCACATTGATTTGGAAATTGCAACTGATGTCTAAATAGCAAGCACCTGTCTTGTGTTTCTAGACTGTTAACACTTCACCAAGACAATCTCAAGCTCCAGTTGTAAAAGAAGAGATGACTGAACAAAATATAAGATGTCATGAGCAACAAGATGAACATTACATAAATGACGGTAAGTGTATCATATTTCTATATATTACTGTCAAATAACTTTATTGAGCAGGAGTGTTACTCTACATCACTTTATCTCCACAGTATCCTGATGTTGTTTAATATTGTTTAAATATGTGATATGTTGAGACAGCCAATACATCCTTAATTTGTAATCACCAGCTACCATTCAACAATACGTGCTTTACCACATTGGCATGCACAAAATTCCAGAGAAGGCTGTCATCATCTCCACTTTGCTAGCCCTCAAGAAAGTCAAGAAAGCTTTGTTAAATGCCTTAACAGCCTTTCACTGTACTAAACCTTTGTCAAAATTTCTTGTGCGTTTGTCTGTCTTTCCATAGATATGTCTGTAAGTAGACAAGGTGAAAAAAACTCATCTTTGCTTATATCATCTGATGGCCCTCGTGATCAGAACTGCGACCGGAAGACCCCTCTTCCACTTGCTGAGAGGCCTCTGTGTCAGAATGATAGACAGTACAGTCCAGAGACTGATATACCCTCTACCTTCAGCCAAAGCAGGGTCATGTCATTGCAAGAGGAGAGCAGCTCTCTGTCCTCTCATCCAGACCTTGAGTTGATAAATAATACAGGCCAGTCGTGTTCTTTCAACAGCACATCATCTGTTAATTCGTTTATTGGCTTTAAGCCTGGGATACCCATAGACTCAGGTTCATTGAAAACAGAGGAACAGGAAGACTGTGCATGGAAAGAGACAGGTTATTTTGATTTCCAACTTAAAGGGTGTAAATTGGACATAAGTGGAATTGAAGAGCCTATACCCGGCCCCAAATCCGGAGAAGACATTCAAATGAGGCCAGATTATGTAGGCCTTGACTTCAGTGGACCAGCTGACGTTGGTAAAGTGTTTAATGCAAGGATGAGTAAGAGCCACCCAACAATGATGAGAAGGGAACTGCAGCCGTTATCGTGCTATGAGGATGGTTTTGTTGACTTTGGAACTACATCTCACCACAGGCTGGCAGATGGCTTTAGCTCTCCTGACCACGCCGGGCCTCCGCAGCCTGGTCCGGCCGGAAGACTGTTTGGCTGCAGCCAGTGTGGTAAAGAGTTTCTGCACCTCCACCAGCTAAAGACACACCGAAGAGTTCACACTGGAGAGAGGCCGTACAGCTGCCCCCAGTGTGGAAAGCGCTTCTCCCAGTCTAGCCACATAAAGAGACACATGACGGTCCATACTGGGGAGAGGCCGTTTGGCTGTGCGTTATGTGGCAAGAGATTCTCACAGTCATGCAGCCTGAAGGTTCATCAGAGGGTGCACACCAATGTAAGACCATTTAGTTGTACTCAGTGTGGGAAAAGTTTTTCGGTTCTTAGCAATTTGGTTAGACACCAGGCCATACACATGAGGAAAAAGACTAATCCTGGAACTTTAAATATATGATGCTTAGGTAGATGTGGATGAGCCTTTGATAAAAGATACTGCATAGAATGCATGCTAATGTTTCAATGTTGTATCAAGTGTAATAGTGTTTTTAGGTAATAATGACATCCTGACTATCCCCTGCTGAAAGAGCATGGTTATTCTATTGCATGACATCTTTTGTACAATTTAACACAGTTCTTTGATGTTTTAATAAAGTGTCTGTGACATACGTTGGTGAAATGTCCTAAAGTATGTAAAACCAGAGCTTCGTTTTAACTGTGCCAGGGGAGCACAGTTAAGAGTGATCTACCACTCCCCTCCTTTTCACACTGAGTGCATTGCTCAGTCTGTTCTCCATAACAGAAATGCATTTGATAGTTGCTATCACACTTTTGTACAATGGATTATATTTACAGAATTGTGTGATTTGTGTGGTGCATTACATATTTGAACAAATGTGAATTTTGACACAAATTACACTTTTACCTACCTACACTGTGTGAGAAGGCCTACAGTAGTCCAAGTTTTGCATGCCTACTGAATTTGGTACCTTATCAGATGTTTGTCTTCCCAAACACTTAGAGGCAGACATTGCCTGTTCTGTGTCGCTGACAGTGGGATGACGAAGCAATGACAACAGCTGAAGTTTGGGAGTTAAGGGACAAATGTTTTAGTGGGTGAAAGCATTCCTTCCCGATAGATCAATAACAGTGAAGATACATTTTCAGCGAAAGCTATTAAATAGACAATTGTACCCCATGGCAGAGTATTATTAGCCCTTTATTGTTTTCTATTATGATTAATGGAATGTTCAAAGACATTCAGAACTAGACTGGACTGGCACTGTTTGCAGATGATGTGGCAATCTGGAAAAGGGAGTGGAACATAGATTACATGTGAACTAACATTCAACAGTCACGTGAAAACAATCACTAAAGCTGCATTCTATCACCTAAAAAACATTGCTAAACTTAGAGGTGTTATGTCAAAACAAGATCTAGAAAAACTTGTACATGCCTTTATTTCCAGTAGGGTTGATTACTGTAATGGCCTTTTCACAGGCCTTCCTAAAAAGACCATCAAACAGCTTCAACTGATCCAAAATGCAGCAGCAAGGGTTCTTGCAAGAACAAAGATCTGACCACATTACTCCAGTTTTAAGGTCCCTACACTGGCTCCCAGTAAGTTATAGAATTGGCTTTAAGGCATTGCTTCTTGTGCTTAAATCATTAAATGGGATGGGACCCAATTACCTATTGGATATGTTTCAGTTATACGCACCAACTAGGTCTCTGAGATCACATCAGGAAAAATTGTTGGTAGAACCTGCTGTTAGAACAAAATGTGGTGTAAAACTCTGGAACCAAATTCCAGAAGACATTAAAAATGTTCCTACTGTTGGCAGTTTCAAATCTAGACTTAAGACCAAACTGTTTTCAGATGCTTTCTGTTAATGATTTCTACTAATTTTATAATTATTTTGTGTGTATTTTATGCTTTTATATCTTTTATCTACCACATACTGATTTTACTTTTATGCTTTTACACTTGTTTTACCTTTTATGCTTCTACACTTACTTTATGTTTTATGCCTTTATATATTGTCCTTTGCTTTTATTTTTGTGAAGTACATTGAATTGCCGTTGTGTATGCGCTATACAAATAAACTTGCCTTGCCTTACGAATAAAATGCAATAAGGTATAAACAGTACAAGAATGGGCTCTTACAAAGGGTTTTATGATATCAGAAGATTAGACCAAAACAATAATGTTTATAAGAAAAAAAAAACTTGACTTAAAACTGAAACTGGCTGGTAAAGAATTGGAGAAGGCTGAGTATTTTACAGTTTTTCTCCATTGGTTTGGCTCATTTCTTGAAACAGAAACGACATTCTTAAAACTATAAGATCATTTGGTCAAACAGTCTTACTGTTCTGCGCAACATTACAGCTCACTATCAAAAGCTCATATCTCTCCCAAAACTGTTTATACATGCTTCAAAACTAGATTGCTTTCATTTAAAGAGTTGGTACCATCGAAATTGCGAAGATCCTTCTCAATGGATGGTTCAGCACAACACAATGAATCACCTGCAAAAGCTTATATATCTCCCAAAACAGTTTACCCATGTGTCAAAAATAAATTCCTTTCTCATATACATAGTCAGTGCCCCCAACATGCATTGTTGCTTTGGCATTGTGTAAGCACTACGAATGAAAATGCCTAGATGGTTTGTCACTATGGCAGAGGTCTAGCTAACAGAATACAATTATGTATAAAACTGAAAAAAGGATTTCACAATAAGAGCAGCCTCCAATGTTTGACATCATACACTGCATTCAAAAAGAACATGTATACAGTATTCTGTACAAAATATAAACACAAACAAAAAAAGAAAACATATATCTAACCTTACAGTGCTGTAAATTAACTTTCACAACTACAGTAACACTTTCACCATCCTAATCCTCTTGGCCATCCACGCACTGCTTCCCGTTTGGCCATAGATTTTCATCCACATCGCAGTGGATAGTTTTCCTTTTGATGTAGCGAGGAAAGAAACGGCGCAAATGTCTCAACCATCCCCTACACCGATCCGCTGCGATATCCTCACACGCAACATCCATTGCATGGAAAAGGGACATCTGGTCTTAAGGCCCAATGTTAATACACTGTCCACCTCCAAGTGGAGAATAACTCCTTGATCATATTGAGGATAGTAGAGTATGGTGGTAGCAGCTCCATGAGCATCCTTGGATGGGTAGTGAGCCAGGCCTTGATGTGCGGGCCACAGTGGAAATTCACATTGTCCCACATGATCACGTAGATGTTGTAGATGATGCCCTTCAAGACCTCTCTCATTTTCTGGGACCAAATCAGTATAAGGACAGTCCAAGAAAATAAGGAGCTTTTGAGTGTTGTATGGGCCTAAACTGGGGATGTGTGTAGCCACACCATTCTCAGATATGGCAGCACTCATTGTTATATTGCCCCCTCGCTGGCCTGGGACATCCACTGTGGCCCACTGTCGGGAACTCCTCCTTTGTTAGTCAAGTTCTAATTTCACCTGACTGTCAGTTACTGTCATGAATTCATCAAATGATCCAAAAACTCCTTATATGGTATTATGTTATTGATTAATTTTGACTGTTGAACAGACTATTGTGCATATGATGACTTACACAATGAGAGAACAACCATTAGACTGAGAATCAACCTATCAGTTCAAATCAGCAAGATGTATTAATTTGGGAAATGTGCTAAATGTGGGCTCATTGTGCTAAATGTACACTACTGGTGCGTAACCATTTGCAAAGATGCACCGAAACACTGGAGACACGTACTAAGATATTTGCAATTTGTTGAAATCAATGAGAACTGCCATTCTGTTGTGAACAATAGCAAGGTGGTTTGTCCATGTTATTTTGAGAATGTCATTTCTGTTTCAAGAAATGAGCCACACCAATAGAGAAAACTGTAAGTACCTAGGACTATGGTGTGAACTTAAAAAGATGGTTGGCAAATGTAAGAAGATAATGAATGTGATGAGGTGTTTATGTGGTGCAGCAGATTGGCACTAAAATTACAGGTGTGATAAGGTTAGTGATGGACTACGGCTACGTGGTGTATGGGTCAGCCTCTAAAACATCATTGAGACAGCTACATGTGATTTAAAATCAAGCCCTCGGAATATGCTGTGGAGCAAGGAAAACCACACCAGTAGCAGCCGTCCAGGTTGAGATTGGAAAGATGCCTCCACCTTAGGAGAGACCAACTACCAGTAGTATACTGGGCAAATTTAAGGGGACATGATAATAGCCATATGACCCAATCAGTGTTATTGCTATGTTAATAGAGAGAGCCAATGTCAAACATTTGGGTGGACAAGAAAACATAAAGTAAATGAAATGGACCTAAGCACAGTCTCCTACTGTAGTTCTCCCAGTAACTTTCCTATGGTTGTTTTCAGATCTAACCACTGACCTCGGTCTGCTGGAAGAAAAGCAAGAGATTGAAGTGGACTAGAGTAAAGTTTTATGAGCGAGAAATACCAACAGACAACTTTAGTTGGGAGCATGCCTATGTTCCCAAAGCCATGTTTCCACATTTCCTTTTTCATAAATTTGTATCAGATTTTATTCCCTTTTCTCGAAATCTGCTAGCCAATTACACCCAATCTATTATTCAGTAGCATTTGTTATTGTTTTGTTTATTGCAAACATTTAATGTAAGTGCACACTGTCCTTTTAAATAAACAAACTGAACTAAGTAGCACAGAGGCCTCGCATTGAGTAGCTTCTGGTCAGCTCAGGCGAACGAAGCGCAGCAATACCTCAGGAATGCCGGGCTGGCATAGAGAGGGGTTGCTCTTGGGATGCTTGGAGTCACTTTCCAGCTCTCTGGAGGCATTATAGGCTCATGGAGGAAACCTATTTGAAAACTCCTCTGTGTCAACCTGTCAGTGTCCTCAAGACTACTGCGCTAGAGTTTTTCGCACATAAAGGATATTTACTCTTGTACTGAGTGAGAATAAGGTTTAAATTGAAGGGAACACAAGACCTAATTTGGAAAATGTCCTAGAAATGTGGGAACATAGCCTATTTTTAACGAAAATCATAGAAATGTGGGAACATAGTGGTACGGCCCAACTTTATTGTAAAAAAAAAAATAGAAATGTGGGAACACAGAGCCGTGGGAACATAGGGCTGACCCCCTGTAGTCTCCACAGACGTGTCCAGAAGAGGTGGGAGTGGCCCATATCATCCCAAGACTAAAAATAGCAGTAGGAAAAAGAGATAATGATGACCTAGCAGTGTATATAGCAGTTAGTGGCAATATGGTTAGCACTACACTGGGTGGTAATAGACCAAAGAATGCAGTAAAAGCGTCAGACTCAAGTGAAGCTCCAATAAGCCTTAAAAACAAACAGTCTGAATCTAAACAAGATCTAGTATATGAGATAATGTATCAAGTATCAAAGTATCAAGAAAGGCATTAATTACTCAGTTGCAAGGAAGACAGAATTCAGATTGCAGAACATATTTAAGCTACAATCAAGGGAGATCTGCTTCAATTATCTGTGCAATTATCTGAATAATATAAGATTACTCAACATAGTATCACCTTTTTTATTAAACTATTGCTTGGGGGTGTTAAACCAAAGTCATTCTAGACCAGTACTGTATACTCTGTCTGGTCTAGACAGTCTCAAGTTTAACTCCAGATTGACACTCCAGTCCAGACGGTGGCGGTAAAGCTCCATATAAGGTGGTTGCCAACCGCCATAAACCAAGAAGAGGAGGAAGAAGAGGAGGAAGAAGAAGACGACAACAACAGTGTACTCTGTAATTTCGTATATTCCGTCGTCAGCAGACGAGAGTCTGTTGAATTTACTGTTTTTATGCAAGGGCCGCCTATATTAAACTTATTTAATCGTCATCGGTCGTAACGCAGAAACGCCAAAATGACTAACAACTACGCTTTTAAAACCCAGATCGCGTCCATCATGGAGGTCTTGGCCAACACGGCAGTAGCAGAAATTTGCAAGCTTATCGACAACGACTATGCGGTCCTTCGTCTTGAAATATCTCAAAGTCAGAACGAAAATAGATTATTAAAGAGAAAAGTACAAATGATGGAGCTAAAAATGGCCAGAGAACGCGCAGAAAGAACAATACGAGAATGCGTACCGAGCGCTCGCAGCAGGGGGAGAACTTCCGTCATGGAACGAAACAAAGGCTGGAGAGGTAGGGCAGCAAGCCTTAATATTTCTCTTACACGCAGTTATGAGGCGACGCCATTGCGTTGTATTAATCCGAAGTTGTCTAGTATGTGCTACCTTTTATATGTGAACAACACTGATTTCATAGTAGGCTCAGTAAATATTAAATCATCACTGTTGCAGGAGGTGGTCATTTCGTAACCAGAGATAGACCTCTATCTAGTCAAGGCGAAAGTTCGTGGAGAGGCAGAAGATGCTTCACAGAAGATCCACCAGCAAAGCGGACTCCTGGAGTGGAAGAGGTAAAAAAAAACCATACTGTTATGTGTGATATTTTAGATATATTATAATAGTTTACATGCAAGTATCAATTTCTTAATCGACAACCATGTTTTTCTAGTGTACACAGTTTATTCGTTGCACTAGCCTAGTTGTATATAATAATGTCACACACTTGTCTCGCACTGTGTCATTCCTGAGCCCACGACAGCCGACATACAACAGTACTCTGCAACAGACAGGCAGTGGCAGCGAAAACTGCACTGCAGTGTACTGTTGGTGGTAGCATGGCCCACTCACCTCCTGTCCTGTGGATTGTCATGTGACACTCAAGACACTCTGCTGCGGTACTTAGGAACTGTCCCGTGACAATGAATGGCTGTCCCGCGGCACTCTGTCAATGGATAATAAATGTAACCACAAATGCTGTTTATTGCAATTCTAATGGGTGTTTTATTCTGAGCCATTCGTTAAGTCAAATTAATTATTTAGTTATTTATAAAGCCCAACTAATTTAATGTCATGGGAGTATTTTGTTCTCGTTTCATCCTCATGTCTTATGTATTGTTAAACTGCAGATGAGTAGGCTAGGCTGTTGCTGGGCTTCTGGTGAGAGACATGGGACAGGATGAGCCCATGTCCATGGCTCGAGAGTAGCTCAACAGTACTGCCACATTTCCATGAAGGACCGGGGCTAGCCCAGGGCTTTACTCCGGTATTAAACACCAATGTGTAGCCCCAGTTCATACCTTTGCTAAACATGTCACTGAGTAGCTTAGTAAGGCCATCCTTAAAATTATTCTTGTTTGCCGTAACCCCACCGACTCAGTGAAATGGGCTCGACACGTTTTTTTGCAGACTATAATAGCCTATTGTAATTCAACCGAGTGTTTTTTTTCTTCTGCAAATTGCACCTATTTTTTTTACAACCATAATTTTCCTTTTGGGTAAACGTGAAAAAAAAGAAAAGTTTGACGCAGAATCTGCACTGCAATCAGAGTTTTGGACAGGTGGAGAGAGTAGCAGGTTGTCATGCAGAGTGTCGACATCAAAGACTGCTGCAACTCTATGTATCACTCCGGTGTTGTGCAAGCAGGGTCATGGTTCCACAAGTTGTGCAGCTAGCCAGCTATATTTCACAGACTAGACAAGTAATAAAGGGGCAAAACTTTGAATTAAATTGCGGCCAAGGGTAGGGAACTCACCATGGCATTGCTCATGCTTCTAAATGCTGTGAATGCTAATTCTTCATACACATGGGAAGGGCAGTAAAACACCTTATGTGTGTTGGTTACATATAATGCCATTTAGCCCCATTTAAGTGCAGTTAATTTTTGCCCCTGCAAACTTACTGACAGGTTGTTTTTCATAACAGAAGTAGCCTAATGTTAGGCCTTAATGTATAAGAAATGGATGCAAGTAATCACAGCTGAATGTCATGCGCGAGTGAGACTTTAGGGGTCTGTATAGGAACACTCTCACACCGACCCGCCACTGTACCCAAAATTGAATTTTTAATGACTAATGACTAAAAATATATATCTACCAACCCTTTTTTAAAATTCTGATGTTACACCAAACAAACATATTTCCAAGGATGCCCTAAGAAGTCCCATTCTTACTCGCGTGACAGTGATGCAGTGTCGCAGGACAGTTTTTGAGTGTGAATGCAAAATGTGAGACAAACTAACAATTAAACAAACATAACCCCACAATTTGTTCATGAACACTAGTATGGTTTGCATCAACGTGACAAAATAGGTCCCCTCTTCTGTCCCTCTTACGGAAGCAAGCAATGTCACATGAGTCTTTCAGTGTCGCAAGGCAGTGCCTGAGTGCCATGTGATATGGCAATTCCTGGTACCAGCAACTGTACAGTGCAGTTTTTGCTCCTACTGCTACTGGCTGCTTTTTACACAGCAGCAGTGCCTTCCCCCATTGGGGTGTCGTACGGTGGCCACGTCACAGCACACAGCATAGTGTTCTGTAACTGACATACTGCACAGTAGTCTGTATAGTCCAAAATGTCACTCCGAATCTGCAGACTACTCTTGCAGGATGTTTTTGCACATATCTCTTTGGTCTTGCAATGTTCTGGCAAATTCATGCACTCCCAGTTCAGCCAAGCTCTTGTTGCTGCACATCTCCTGTTTTTTTGATGTTTCCTTCACAAACCACAGTCCTTATCACAAGTAGTTAATCTGTTATCTCTATCTGTTTTGTAGCACAAACCTAAAGAGTCTAAAATGTGTTGCATTAGTTACAAATTTATGCATTTGTTACAGCAATATATGTTGAACTTGGCACTCTGTTACGGTAATCTTTTTTTGCTTACACATTACAACTATGCAAAAAATGTATATACCCATAGAAAATATCTTTAAAAATAATTGTTACTGAGCTGCATTTTTTGATAAATCCAGGTATGAAATTATGCAGTGTAATAAACTGTCCTTGTCATTAGCCAACAGTTACTGAGTTGGAAGGCCCAGTCATACTGATCAAGGAGGAGATCCCAGAGGCTGTCCTGCAAGAACCTGTGGGGACCTCCTGGAAAAGTAAGAACTGAGAACCATCATATCCTTCTTTATTTATCTATGTTGTATCATGAAAAATAAAATTGGTTGTATTTTTTTTCTCTCTCTCTCTTTATTGAATTCCCACCTGTAGGAGTGGTGGGACCTGTCTGTGATGGAATGGTCTTGCCCACTGTAACGGCTGAACCTCTGGCGTCCTCGTCGGCTGAGCAGCCCGGGAGCAGGCATAATGTTGTGGAGGTCAGTGGATCAGATGCTGTCCTGACGGCTGAGATTAAGACTGAGACAAAGACTCAAAGCTTTAACCAGAGACCTGAACACACAGGAACTAAAAACACTGGCAGTACACACAGCTCTGACTGTTTAGTAATTGAGAACCCACAGGCGTCGGTGGCTCCAAAGGAGAGTGGCCCTGGAAGCTCTGTTACTGAAATGCAGTTGTCAACACTGGTCAAACAGTCAGTGCCTTGTGCAGATGGTGTTCCCGACTTTTCTGAGAGGCCCATAGATGTTCAAGAAGACAACCTTGAGGTTGCAATTTTAGAGTCTTCTGTTAAAGTTGAGAATTATGAGCATGTGCAAAGTGTGGATAATACCATAAACAGTATGGTGGCTGAGTATGAGAGTTATGATGCCAGTTCATCATCGTTTGGCCTTGGAAGTTATATGCCAGTTGCTAATATGGGATTGTCAGATGCTCACAAACAAGCGCGGTATAATCAGACTTTCTGTGGTTCTGAGGTGGCAGAACAAGCAGTGGCTGCATCCAAAGACAAACGCTTTTTCTGCAGCTTCTGCAGTAAGAGGTTCAGCTGTCCCAAAAAGGTGGAGATCCACATGAGGGTGCACACGGGCGAGAAGCCCTTCAGCTGCACCCAGTGCCGCATGCGCTTTGCCCAGGCCGGCAACCTGAAGAGGCACCAGAGGGTCCACACAGGCGAGAAGCCTTTTAGCTGTACACTGTGTGAGAAGCGCTTCTCCCACCTTCACCAGCTTAAGATGCATCTCAAGGTCCACTCTGGGGAGAGGCCCTTTGGATGCCCGCACTGCACTCGAAGGTTTTCGGAAAAAAGTTATCTGAGAATACACCTTCATAAGAGTCATTCAGCAGTGGAGCCTGAGTGAAGCTGTAAAGAAAACGAGTTTTACATCTTTGTAAAATATCACCACAGTGATTTCTTTGGGGAGTTACATGTGCAGTACTTGATTCAGTGGCATAAAATAGCAATGAGCCTTTGCCACACCCAAATTAAATACTGCTCTGTTTCTGAAGCGATGTGTTAATTGACTGATATAACATACGGTCCACCCATATTTTTTTTCCCCATTTCAAACTCTAGGACCATGCATGAGTTTATTTATTTTATTTTATTTGTAGTTGACAGCTGGAGGAACTTGGGTTTTTTTTTTTGCAAAAGTGTATGAAGTACAGTTGATTGTAAAAGATTCCTTTAAAACAAGAATTTCAAGACTTATATGAACACATTACTTGTGGGATATCCTGTAGCCCTATACTATCAAATGGTTGTTCACTGGCATCTTAAAATAAACAGATTTATTATTTATTACATGGAACCTTTTAACAATTTCTTGTATGTTCATTCATGTGAAAGCATTTGTTCAGATGTTACTATGTATTGCCTGTATATTGCACATAAAACAGACGTTTTTTATGTCAAATAAAGATCTTTTATCTATATTTCTGTTTTTGTCTCTACCTTAGTGGCCACCTTTTATTTAAAGACTCAACAACTACAAGAAACTATAACGTTGAGTTTATCCGTGTTAGTGCTGCTCATGTGACACATTGGAGTTTTTTTACTAATGTTAGGTTTGGGTTGTTTCAATAACACAAACAAGATGTAAATGGCACATCCCTAATATGATGTAGTTTTGTGAATGTATCCAGTTACACATTTCTGTATGAATTGTGTGGGATATTAACAAACTTTATTATCTATTTCAGGCAGTAAGAGGAGATATTGGCCTGCCATTGGCTAAGATGGATGAACATCAGGAGAGACAAACTGATGCAGCATCATCCTTTATCCTGACCGGTTTCAAAGAGACTGAACTCACAGTTAATGATTCAGTGTCCGCTGCAGCCTCAACAAGCGATCTCAGCGTGCCTCCACCACTTGAACACAGTGTTTACAGCGTGAGTGGACAAAAGGATAGATACCGTACATACATGTCTGGCTTATGTATATGTAGTAATGCTGAGTTTGTTATTTTATGCTTGGGCTTGTCACAGTGAGATTTATGATTACTTTTTTTTCTTTTTCAGTCTGTGGTTAAAATGGAAGAACCCAGCTCATGTTCTGTATTAAACAGACCGAGTACCTCAGGTGAGATGCCATCTTCTGCCCTTGCATTCTATCAGAGAATGTATAACTTTGCACTTTATGACAGCCAGAAATTATAATTCCTAAATTTGATGTTTTCTTTTTCAATTATTAGTAATCATTATGATCTGTTCTTGGGCTGAAAATGATTCTATCTTATAAGCCACTACAACAGACAAAAGGCATATCATACACAATTGGAATTAAACTTTTTAGAAGAAAATTGTAGTATTATCATTATTATTGTTATTGCTCTTACTGTTAATATATTTGGTGCATTTCTATTTAAATTTTGCTGTGCAGGTGCCATGGTTCCCTCTAACAATACTTCTGTCTTATCTCCTGTAGAGGGCCAGTGGCCAGGGCCTGTTGATGTGGACTGGAGTGCTGGTTTGGCATCTGAGCAGACGCAGGATCATGGAAGCACAAGTGACACTTTGGAGGTCAGTGGATCAGACGGCACTCCCAGAGTGCAGACTGAGAGGCTTTCATGTGCACTTAGCGAACGTAGTGCAGACAAAATGACTTGGGAGCTCAGGACTTCCTGTATGCAGTGGGAAATAGATACTGAAGGTCAGCCAGAGAGTGTTGCGCCACAATCGGTTTCCATGACAAGACCATCAGATGGGTACAGCTTGCCATCTCTGGGAAGTGAAAGGTGTCAGACTGGCGCACTGTTGCAACGCACTAGTGACCGTGGGCACGTGGCACCTGTACTGCCCCACGTAACCAACAACAACTTTGTAGCTGAAATGGCAAATGTCGCTAGCTTTGAGGCCCCTAGGAAAGACACACACAAGGCTAAAAGGAAGAGTCCTACAAAAAAACTATTTCCTTGTTTGCTTTGTGGTCGAACCTTCAGGTGCCCTAAGCAGGTGGAAATCCACCACCGAGTTCACACGGGCGAAAAGCCCTTTCGCTGCACCCTCTGTCCTGCCAGTTTCTCAGTCGCAGGGAACTTGAAACGGCACCAGAGGGTTCACACAGGGGAGAAGCCATTCAGCTGCCCTCAGTGTGACAGGCATTTCTCCCTACGACACCAGCTCCAGAAACACCTGAGGTGTCATTCAGGAGAGAAACCGTTCAGTTGTTCCCGCTGTGGCAAGAGATTTGCGGAGAAGAGCTATGTGCGACTTCACCTCCAGAGATCTCATTCAATTTCCACTCGATTAGATGCCTAATACGTTTGCTACACCTGATAATTACAATTTCTCTTCCGTTGTATCATAGCTTACCGGAAATCAGTGTTGGCTTCACATTAAATAATACATCAAATCAATGACTCATCAAAACCACATATTCAACTCTTGAGCATAAAGTACCATATACATTTTCATGACTCTGTGGTGGCTGTAAGAAAATGCACAGAATGGGTTTCAAGACTGTTCTTTTTTTATTTGAATGAAAACATTTAATCCTAGACATTTGATCAGTAGAGTTGTCTTTCATTGCCATTGGTGACTTTTGAAACTGACAATAAATACCCTGTCATGAGTCTGTATGTGATTCTTATATTGGGATCGTGGGCCATTACCATTCAGCTTGGTCATGAATGCTTGTAGGAAGTTCTGCCAGTAAGACTACTTCTATATATCCATCCATCCACAGTAAGATTACTTATCCATCCATATATATATCTCCACCCATACATCCATTTATTTACTCATCCAACCTCCCACCCAACACCCCCTGACCAAAAGTCTGTCTACATGTGATCTTAAAACTGCATTCACATGCCTATTTTGCTGCTTTCAGACTTCAACCATTTTACTTCATTGCTTTTTCAACACAGTTTTTTGCAAGGATCGGCACACCTTGAAAGTCTTTGTTTGCAGGTGCAGCTTTTCAAAGTTTCATAGTTTTCAGTGCAGAGGAAGAGCTCAACACTGCTGCTTTATGCTTTTTCACTTGTAATTCCCTTTCTAGATAAAAATGTTAAATGTTTAGTTTTTGCCTTTATGTCTCAGTGGGCTCCTCCTACAGAGCTGGAGATACATTTGTTGTGAAGCCATATGTTCAGCGTCTGCAGTGTTTACTAGACTGCCAAAGCAAAACTAGATTGCATACTCCAGTTCCTTAACCAGAAAAAGAGCATATCTGAAGGCAGATGGAGCAGTCATTTCTTAATGTCACAAAAACATAATACTGTAAAATTAGCAGTAGGGGCCTGAAAAACTGAAAAACAAGTTTCTTGAGTAAATAACTAAAGTTTTAATACAATTACATTTTGTTGTTATCTATAATAATGAGGTTTCCTCCACAGCTTTAGATAACTCTTTATGGCCACCTCACATTCCCATAGTACGGGTCACTCACTCTTCTGTTTGAAGATATGTGAGTAGCCTATAGTGCAGCGTATAGTAATAGTATTTATAGTTCTTATTTATCTGACCTTATTTCATGGGGGGGGGGGGGGGGGGGGGGGGGGGTTAAATAGTAATTAGAGCCTTAAAATGCTGAATAATGCAAAGGCTGCTCAACACTGATAGAACAGTATTGTCATCAGCATACTGTATTTTGGGGGCAACAAATGAATATGTTAATTGGACCACAGACTGATCTCCTGAAATGTTTGTCAGCAAATTTTACTGTGGACATATGAGATGATTACTATTAATTAACCCTCAAACCCCCAAATTGGACTTTAAGGCTTTACAGACAAGCCTGTCATCAAAACACTGTCACTCCATTTTACAAATGGATTTAGGACATGGCCACATCACAACCTCTCTACAATATTAATACTATGCCTACCATTATGTTTGTCATCAGTGAGTGTGTTTGTTAAGGCAAAGGCAACCTGCTCCCTTTAATTCACTCCTATTATGGGTATTTTGAAATGCTGTGGAATATGACAAAATATAAGGGAAAACAATGAAATGGGGTGAAGTCTATGTATGAAGTTAATTTGAAATTCAATTGCAAACGCCTTAATGAAATACTAATGTATGTGTTGTATCATAAAATGTGGTTGCCTCTTATAATAGTTAGAACTCACTGTTCAATGGTTCCTTGTAGAAGTTCACTGGTTTGCAAGCTCGAGGTTGTTTGCATCAGCAGCTGTACTCTGGTGGCAGTTTCATACTTTCTTTCAGATAATTTGGGTAAAGTTAATGCATGAAAATAGTAAATAAAGTACTCCATTATTAATGAAAGCAGACCATATGTGGTGGTATTAGTGCACATTTCACTCTGCAAAGTGCACAGCAAAGCCGTAGTTTGCCCACAAGGATGTAGCTGCAAATGAAGATAGTGTTGTCAATGTTGTACTCACTGTGGGCAAGAAAGAGTGGCACTAATGAGTGTCAGTTGATTCACCAGTCATCCTAAATCATGTCTCTCAGGCAAGTTTATTTAAACATCAACAGATGTGGTTTACATCATATAATGAACTTAGAAAGAGTTGCCAAAAAACATAAGCTTTGATGGACATTTTGTTTTCGTGGCATAATCTGACCATACCGCTTCGTATGTACTGTGTAGACAAGTTGAGATGAGATTAGATTTACAACTATTTGCAACTAATGTCCATAATGAAAAATGCCAAGCTTCATATAGAAGTGATCATATCTTTGTGATATGTTTTCCACTATACCTAAATTTAATCATTGAGGGCCACTATGCCAAAATCTAGTGTTTTTACTTCTTTTTCATCTTTGAACTGATGTTCATTTCCTAATCTTATTTGAAGCCATAGATGTTCTTAACTGCATGGTGTGATATTTGTATATTACACCACAGATGTTCCTCAAGGTTTTTACTTTTAAATGAGATCTTATCATTGCCTTGGGTTAGTACCCTGTTCTACCAGAGTCTCGTCATCATGAAACAGTGAGTTACATAATAATTACACTTCCTGTGTTGTGACCTCAAACATATAATACTTACCATGAACATGAACAGTTCTTAAAAAATAACGGACATCTCCTGGTCATTTGCTCAAGGTTCAGAACATGTACACTGCTTTACAAGAAGAATAATGTATAGCTTTAGCAGAACCTCTGGGGCATTCCAAGTTTTTTAGGCTGCCATCCGCCCTCTTAAAATCATCTCTGATCAGCAGTCCTTTGTCTTCCAGTTTCTTGTGTTGAATGACATACAGACCACTGGTTTGGAAAATCATTTTCTTTTCAGTCAGACACATAACTTGTGCAAGTTCACCACTGACTGTAGTCTGTGTGTTGTGATCAAGAACAACATGTTGGTGAATACAACATTCAGCCATCTTGACCGATAGTTCTTTGTTGGTTTAGTAGTGTATGAGCCTTTGGGCTATGTTAAGTGTATAATCTGATACAAAATCAACATATTTGAGCATGACATCTAAGGCAGGGCAGTGAATAGGACCTTTCAATAGCCACTTAGCTACTGGTTTGTAGCGAGGCAGTTTTTACAGTTTGTTTTGCTTTTCAATTTAAACGAGATTCGTCCTGTGTGATACAGAAATCTCTTCTTTAACGGGCAATTTTTCAGACACGGCTTGGAATATTTCCATCTGACCAAAACCAGGAAGATCAGGAGATGCTGGAAAGCACATGGAGTTGGCAGAAGGTGGGTTTCAGTGCAGTTTGAGCAATGTTCAGTATTTTATATGATGTTTTTGGCATATTTAAATATACAGAGTACACTATAAAGTTACGCCATAAAACCACAAGTTGAAGTGGTTGGCAACTGGCAAAGTACATTTTGCTTTTGTTAAAAGGCCTTTTATTTCAAAACATTGTCCCATCTGAATTTCAGTCTCATCTAGTGTCTCCGTAATCTTCCACAAAATTTAAATTTCGTCAATTTGTGTTAATTATGTAACTGTCTCCTGGAATTCCTAGAGACTCTTTGATTTAGCCAAAGGTTTTTGAAGTGTCGCGTGTGTCATACAGTCATGGAATAGATGCTGTTTGTTGTTGAACACAGTGTATATGTATAAATGTGATTTTGTTTTTGTTTCTTTATCAGCCATTCCCAGCAACAACCGGCTTAGAGAGGACAAGAAAGCATACAGAAAGGATCAATACAGGCGAAAACAGAAGGGAGGAATTGCGTAAAAAAGAAAGGAGAAGAAGGTAAACATTTAGGGTTTTGGAAGGATGACCCTCAATTTCTCATTATGCGTTTGTTATTCTTTGGAGTATTGACTTATTTTTTTTCTGTCTGTGGGTTTTCTTAATAGATATCTTGAAAAGAAGGCAAAGGGAGAAATTAAGTCGCGAAGCATACAATATTTACCTGAAGAAAAGCAGCAACAGTTGCGTGAACAGTGGAGGGCATCAAAAGCCAGATGCCGGAGGAAAAAGAAGGACCATGGAATGGATTTTTGTATTAATGAAATGTCCTTGCCTTACGGAGCTCCACAACTATAGGACAGAAAAATGGACAAAGAAAGACTGGTTCCCATTATGGTGTATGGTTGTATGTGATGGTGTAATGTTCTTTATTAGAGTGTTGATGTATATTCTATTTAAATGTTAATAAAAGATTTTTTTATATAATAATTCATGCGTTTTTTGTTTTGCCTACAGTTCAAAATTTGTAATAAAAAAGAAGCAAATGCAATTACAATTGTCAAACATTTCAAAAATGTTTCAAATACTTTCTGATCAGTGTATATTACTATGAACTGAATTCTGTGCCATGTTGTTATTTAATTTGAAAGGATGATACAGCTGTAAAACAAAAATGACTAGTTAAATGTATATAAATAAACAATAAATAAACACCAAGCAACCATGTTATGTTCTAGTCTTCAGACATGTTCAGCACAGTATCGCACATGAAGATGGAGAATCATCAGGGGACACACGCTGAAAGCCTGGGTGTGTACTCAGTGCAGAGGGCAACAAACTTCACCACTGGCGGCATGTTTCCTGTACCAGACCTGAATCAGCAGTGCCTTTCTCGAAAAGTGAGTAGAATACATGTAATTTAACATTACATTATGCAGTTTAAGATTGCATTATTGCACACCTTCAGATGTGTGATGCTAACATGAGCAAATTAGTAGGTTTAAACATGTAACTCATTTGATGCGATTGCAGATGTTAGTTGCAGGGTCTTTATGTGTTAGGATGAGGATTCTGATATGTGTCAGTGTTTAACACAGAAATTTATTAAACTATTGGGGGGTGCAGTTTATATAAGGGGGAATAGGGGTGGGGTGGGAGGATTATAATAAATTTAATTTGCACTTTGATAACAAAAATAGTAAGAGTAATACATATGTCCACAGGCTTTTTTTGCTCATAACATTTTGATGCTGTTAAAAAATATCAAACACACACTGGTGGTTAGATTTTAAAGGTGATGACACACTAAACAAAAAGGTAAAAGAATTTAACCGTTCAGACAAACAAACAATAATGACTAGCACATACAGTTCCGTTTCTGTTCATGTTCATTTTATTACATTTTATCAGCCCTATTTGCAAACAGCTGCAGTTAGTGCTGTAGGCTTTATGTTTAAACACTGTATAGCACACACAGTCACTAAGGTGACAGAGAAACAAAAGCAGTTCATGTAAATATAACATTTCTGCACACTTACGTCCATGCAATTTTCAGTAAAATGTTCATTTTACAATGACTTATGGGTTAAATATTTGGCACAAGGCTTAGCAACTGAACTCACTGCCATGCCCACAGTTCTTACCCCATGAATTGTTGGCAAATCCCTCTCAGTTTAATACCAATCAGACCATTCCCATGTAATACTATTGCAGCTGCTTCATTACCAATACTATTACCAATACTACTAAGTCACTTGAGTTCGATAACTACTCAAGTTGCACTGCTCAAAAACGTTTTAAAACATGAAGAAATTGAATGTTGGTATGTGGATAAAAAGTTATTTTTATATCTCATTCAGTTATATCTCATTTTAAAATTATGGTAAAGCCTTAATAAACTATGGTGCTTAAATATAGGAAACGCTGTAGCTCTCCTGATCTACACTTTGAAAGGATCATCAACATGTCCTTGTCGCAGTCATGTAGCTCTTAGCCCTTCAGTCTCACAGATTTATAAACATTTTCGTACTAGAAACCATTTCATGGTATGGTTCAGCTTTGCTCAGACAACAGTTTGAAAGCCCATGTGAAGTTGTATGCAATACATGGCTACATGGCTCTCACATGAGAGAGTATCAGTATGGAGGCACACCCATGTACAGAGATAACAGCCTTCACTATTCTGGCTTTCCACAAATGTGCTTTTGGAGTGTATTTGAGGGGATGTGCGGCATAAAAAGAGTATTTTGTTCAGGTGCTGATGAGAAAGCTATGCTGACTGTGTTTATATTCATTCTGATGGTGTTGGGTTTGAGGTCCATACTATTGCCCCTATACTAGAGTTTTTTCACACAAACACATAATGGACACTGCTTCGTGGACAGCCCCACTGGATCAACGTGTTGCTACAAAGTTGCTCTTCTGTTTGTCATGCATCTCCACAAATATCAGCAGCAAACCTAAACTATCACTGAGATAAGGCAGGAATTTGAACACAACAAGGTGCAGAGACATACCACAACACCAAGGTCTGAAGGACCCAAGGCGCAGAGACATACCGCCATACCAAGATCTGAAGGACCCAAAGTTGGTTGTTCTACCTAGCTCAGCTAACCTCCCTACATGAGGCAGAATGGAGTCACCAGCATGCGCACTGTTCAGGATACGGAGCGCAGGAGCGCATGATGAGTTCTGCCCCAACCCCCTACCACATATGACGAAGGATGGCTTGTGCCTTGATAAGGTTCTGCAAACACCAGGGCAGAAGGATATGAGATGTATAGGCATACTTCTTGTTTTTAAGCTCATCGACACTCTCAGATGCAGGAATCCTGTCTGTGGCTAAAGACTACAAAATGTCTTTGGACAGGCAATCACGACAACATTCGGAGATAATGGGGAGTCACACACTACAGCATTTTATTGAGATTAATGTTGCAAACTGACACATGAATGTATTGCCCTACAAGATCTCTCAGGAAGAAAATGGCTGACTGGCAAAGGGCAAGTGCACTCGGCTTTTGTAATGGTACTGTACCATAAAATAATAAAAACTCCATTTTATGGAGTTCCACTCACCTTTTTTTGGTGGCACCCATTTTTAAGAACTGTATGTCAGTTTGTGTCTGTCTACATGTACTTAAATGTTATCACACAATGATCTACTTCAATTTAATCCTAATATGATTTTGAAGCATCACTATTTCACCATACAAGTCGACACTGACGTAAATATTTAAGGTAGTATTTTTGTTACCTTAAATATTCATATAAATATGACCGACTACTCCTTTAAAAATGCACAAAGAAGTGTTTTTATACTTATTTACTAAAACACAACCAAGATTCAGTAAACAGTTTTGAAATATGTATTATATTTTATGTTCCATAAGTTTTGGTAATGGATGGATTACATGATAATGGAACAAATGGTCCTATCAGTAAAACAACATTTAATTGTAAAGTGTTTATAATTTGGCTTCAAAAATACTCAATGGTTGACTTCCCTAATTATCTCATCCATCTGGCTAAACAGTTTTGCTATTTAGAGTAAACTGATTTCATCCGGGAAAAGTCAGCTAAGTCAGATTTGTAGCACATTCTTGCACATTCAAAAAATCTGGGCTCAACACTAGTGCTTACCAATCTCTAAAGCAAGATTTCTGCTCCAGTCGCCATGAGTTTTGAAGGTGTTAAATTGACCGAAAACTCTTTTATAGGTGAGAGAATGAGCCTTAATATTAAATTGGCATGTGTGAATGTTTAATCAACCATTGCTGAAAATCAGAATGAAAGGTGAAGAGGGTACCGACAAACATTGCATGCGAGAGATTTAAAAAGCACTAAAAAATGGAAAGAACACCTAGTTGCAAGATCATTAGCATAACTAGATGTACAGCATAGCGGTACATGATATGACCACCGCATGGTATTGCCTTTTGGCTATGGCCTTATACCGCTGCTGGGCCTTGTGTTCACAAATCCCGGTTTTAAATGGTTATGCTGTGTAAGTCTAACTGCTGTACTTTGACCACTAGAGGAGCTCCTGAGTTTGAAATCGTAGCGTGAGCTGCTAGTGCTATAGCATTCTATGCCGATATTTCCCCTGACATTTTCCCTCAAGCAGGTTGAAATCCTGTTTGTGCTGATTTTCTCACTTCAAGTTGATTTTGTTTTTGTATTTTCACATTTTCATCATTGGAAGTGGGCATGGACAGGTTTTTTTTTTCATTCAATAGGTCGCACAGAATAAAAGGAACAAGAATTTTGGTTTTAAATCATAGTGTTGTACAGATAATGGCCAAAATGTGATCTTGTGAAATTACAGCACCTCCTATGCATGAAATTTAATGGTACTTGGCATACTTCAAGAGGTTATGTTGCTGATTGTACATGACACATTTTGTGGAGATTTCACCTTTTCGGTATAAGATATTGTCAATTTATAATTCCATTTTTTACATTTACCCATTGCATTAAGTGGCGCTACACTGCAAACAAGTATTTATGTGATGGGTAGATACGGCTCTGTAACACCGACATACTAAAAAAAAAAAAAAAAAACATTTTTGGCGAGTTATTTAGCAAAAACTGTTTTTGGACTCGATAGGAAACAGTGCACCCTGTGACGAAATGTCAGATTTGGTGAACATTCAAAGAAAGCTATGTATGGTTTGCATACCAAGTTTGACCAAATTCGAGCAATTACAAGCGAAGGTATGAGCTTTCAAGATGTTCAGCTACATCTTCAATTTTGATTGACATGTAACTTTAAAAGGGTTCCTCTCAAGATAAATCCTTTGATCCTTTTGTCACTTTCATCATTTTAAAATTTGACTGAAAATGCTTTCGTTGGAAGTGGCCTTCGAACAGTGTTTTCAATGTTTGAGTTTAAATGGAATTCAACACAAAAATCGTGTTAAGCTGTAGCACTCTAGATAGTAGGAAAATTTTAATTTAATACAGTGCCCCCTATAGGCCACATTTTAGAGTACTAGCCATGCTTTCAGAGCTTTTTGTGTTGATCGTGCATGGCATAACGCAATTTTGCATTTACCTGTTTCACTAGGTAGCGCTCTGCTACAAGTGAGTGTGTATGGGTTGAGTCGTTACTCCTCCATAATACTGACATATCACAAAAATTAGATTTTGTTGGGTGAAACGTTGAGGGGAAAACGTCAGTCATAACGATAGCCTCCACTCACTAAAGCAAACTTGGCTGTGATGTAGCCAGCAACAGCCAGGAATACACTCTTATGGTCCTGTTATCCCAGGGGAGGGAGTATGATGCTGAAGTACCCCAAACTCCCAGTGACCACAGGAACATCATTTATGACGTGTCCAGCAATAATAGAGAATGTTTTTTCACTCATATACTTTATTTGCAACTGTAAGAACTTGTAAGAAGTATTTTTTTCTGGTACATGTGATTTCAAACACAATTTAATTTGAATCTACAAAATTCTGAAACTGACATAGAGTGTATGCTATTTTAGCATAATAATATGGATAGTTTCATTTAGACTTATGGATATCCCAAACTTAGTTTGAATAGAGAAAAATATAATTTTATAATGTATAATTTCATCAGGTGAAAAAACCCATGACTGCAGCTGAACGTCAGGCCAAGCGCCGTGCCAGATTGAGGGAGAATGAGCAGAAGTACGCTGAGTATAAAAAGAAGAATGCCCAGTACCAGAAGGCGAGGAGAAGCAAGAAGAAACAGAATGAGTTCCGCCTGCTGAGTGGTGTCAAACTGCTCATTTAGAGACATAATCGTGAAGAAACATGGAAGCGCATTGCAAAGTGGCATGCATCGAGGAAACATCAGGCAAAAGATAAGACTGCAACTGCAATCCCGAGTCTGTTAACATTTTTAAAAAGACTAGGGTGGTCTGAGAAATCTGTAGGTTTGAATTTTATTGATTCTGATTCTGCTTGGTGATGCACTTCGCTGTTTCAATTGCAAAACAGTTAAACAGTAAAAAGACACCCAATGGGTAGATAAAATATTTTTATACTTTTAAGGATTACATTAATATTCATTATTTCAACTATGCTGCAATACGAAACTAAAATGCAGTAACTACATATTTTGTGAAATTGAGTTTAGACTGGAAATTGTCTTCATAGCACCTGTTTAGTCTTGTGACTAAATCTCTTGCTTCTTGCTATTAAGAAAGTACATACAAGCATCACCACTATTATACGTACAACATGTTTGACTGGGCAGTATGACAACGTTAAAGGCATTTTTCTCAGTTTCTGTGTTCACGTAGTTATTGCACTTTGCCTTTGTAGAGCAGTATGGTTTGTTTACTATTACTTACGAAATATGTATGCTTCTAAGTCATGTGCATTCAAATGATCTCGCTGCTCACTACTGGTTGTTCTAGAAACCATTTTTACAGTGATGAATAACTTTGTGATCACTCCCTACAATTTATTTTATGTTAGGCTCATATGAAATTGACTGCATGGGATTGTCATCCTGATGTCAACCTATTGTTATTTTTCATTTAGCCATCATGGAGTAAAGGCCTCATGAGGCATGATACATGATTCTTTTCTGTATCTACCCTGCAGATAGCATTGAGGATAGTTCAAAATGTAGATGTTGAGAAGAAAACACTATGGAAGTTAGATGTGTGCATGTTGTAGTTGTAATGCAGTATGCCTAGTTGCAAGTATATTAATAAGAACATGGGAAGGACACTACAATGATGCTTTAAAAATGATAGTATCTGTTGTTGCTAATGCCAGAATCCATCTACAAATTATATATTTCAAAGAGCTTTGTTCTCTCAAGGATTTTCAGATTTATATTGACATCTTGAGATAACAGCAGATAAACCATTCTTATTCATGTCATGCTATATTTATGTAATTGGAACTGGAAAAATAAAGTGTTTTCATTGTTACTGTGCATATTACAGGCATCTTTTTTAAGCGGTGCTATATGCAAATCGAAATTGACTGGACTTTTTGTGACATAAGTCGCACTCCAAACTACATACAGCTGATTTTTTTTCATTGCTGAAGCATTGAAAAGCTTGTTTGTATTCACTGAGTGGTCTGTTTGTTTTAAATATTTCCAAGGAAGTTTGCACACCCATCAGTAACACACAATCAGGGCATAAAGATAACCATATGATAGTTGTTTGAACCTGACATCTGTTGTTAATGTACATGCTGTTAAATGCCTGTGAATGCCTCAGATTTAGCTGTGTTAACCACTTGGCACCAGGACCTACCATTCTTAACCTTTAGATTATTCACAACCTGTTGAGTAAACATCATCATTCACCATTATGTGATATGTTATATTAAAGGAGACTTTGTTCTCCTGATTTTGTCAGCGTTATATGTAGCCTTTGTGTCTAAGTTTTATTCAACGTAACAAAAATCAGAAGTACATGTGTAAGGGAGTAACTATGGTGGTATGATGGAATTGCAACAGTTGCTAAACATATGAACAATAACTTGTATTATTAGCTCATTTTGATTTATTTGTGGACTAGCAACACTGAATTTTGTGAACTTTTTTGCAAAACCAAAAGCAGTCTTGCTCAGTCCGGTTTCAGACAATGTCACAGCACTCTCACTGCCACTACTTTAGTTACCAATGACATAATCTCTGCCCTTGATAATAAGAAGCCATGTGTGGCTCTTTTTGTTGACCTTTCTAAGGCTTTTGATTGTGTGAATCATGATCTTCTTTTGCAACGTCTCAAGCATATTGGTTTCAGTGACGCAACACTGACGTGGTTTTTCAATTATTTATCTGGGAGAACTCAATGTGTAATTGTTGATAATAGTAGTTCTGCTTCAGTGGAGGTCAAAAGGGGTGTGCCCCAAGGTTCAATTTTGGGGCCTATCTTATTCACTATTTATATTAATAATCTTTGTGTTGGCTTTGACTCAGCGAAGGTACACCTGTATGCCGATGACAGTCCTATACACATCAGCCCCTTCTGTAAGCACAGCGGTTGAGTATCTTCAATCTGCCTTCAATGTTTTGCAGGATTCTTTGCTTAGCCTGAGACTGGTTTTAAATGCTAAAAAAACGAAATATATGGTTTTCACTCGTTCCCTCACATCATTAACTAATGTTGAAGTGTGTGCTGTTGATGGTACCCTGTTATAAAGGGTTAAAGGGTTTGGCTTGATGAAAAATTAAGCTATGAAGCACATATTGACCATCTGCTTGGAATAATCTCCAAAACACCCTAACATTGGAGTCTGTGCCTTCTATGCATGTTTTTAAAAATCTTTTAGGAGCAATTTTAGTAGAAGAGTGTCACTGTTTTTAATTTCCCTTTCATCATGTTTTTCTGTATCATCTTTGTTTAGTGCTGTGGCTCACTGTATTTCTGTCTATTGTCTATTGTGTGCATGGTTGCCTGCCTTGCTTTGTTAGCCCTTATCAGCTGTCTGTTTGCTCTTGCACTTCTGTCTGTATTTATGGCTTTGTAACTTTGCATGTGCTTCCTCTGTTTGTCTGTAAGCGTTGTGCATGTGTCTCCTTTGTCCTCCTTGCTGTCTTGGCAAGGACTCCCTGGAAGAAGAGGTTCTAATACCTCAATGGGACCTTCCTGGTTAAATAAAGGTCAAAAAAAAAAAAAAGTCTGTTAACTTCATGGTTGTTAGGCCAACATAGAGTGAATACAAAAAAGTGATCAATCTTGTTTTTTCATGTTAAATTGATGTTGAAGCTGTGCAATGTAGTGGAGAGACATAAGCATATGATCAAAGTGAAAAGGTTTAAGACGGCAACAGCAGGGATTTCATTTCATCTTCATCTAAGTGATCACCAAGACTGTATAGAACTTGGACAATGTTTGCAGCCAATCTTGTACAGTGAGCCATTTGAAAGCTACATGCTACATGCTAGAGCTACATGCTCTGTCTAGAGCATGTAAAGACTACACAGTGTTTACATTTGGGCATTGTTCTCATCGTATTTTCACTTTCTGTGTTCTCCATAGGAATGGATAGCATCAGAACTTACTAAATCATGTTTAGGTGTCCCCTAGCTTCCATAGCAGTTGCAAACACTGATTAGTGGTTATGCATAACTATGCAGTAGGCTTATGTCTTTGTGCATAACACTTTCTGTTACAGCAATCAAAAGTACGAACCACATTTTCAGTCACTGTCAAAATATTAGCAACTTAAGTGTTGGCCTTGGCAATGTATTATTCTAACAATAAATACAAAATAATTAATTTCTGTTGTTAGTTTTGTACACATGTACAACATGTCCTGTAGAATACAAAAAGTTGTATTGGTTCATAATTAAATAAAATACACTAGATTGCATTTTAGATTACTAAATATTCTGCAAGCATTATGCATTATTCACAATGCAATGCCACAAACACGTATGATACTAGATACTTGAGTAATATCTGACAATTAGGTGGAGGTTTGACTGGCCAAGCTGTAGCACAACAAAACAAGCCCTCTGGGTGACTGGACTAAAACAATGATTTTGTGTCACACTGATATGTGTTCTTAATTGAGTTAATAATTTAAAGACCTTTGACTTCAGCAATCAGCAGCCTAGTATACTGATGTATACTATAGTACAGATGATGCACTATACACTACTCATAGGTCATTCTGCACTTATTAGAAGTTAGATGACTCAGAATTATTCCAGGAAGATAAATCAGGCACTAAATTCTACTCATCCTCTTTTACAGTCGAAGAGGAAGATTTGTGAGGACCTTCGTTCTTCAAACACTTCAGAAATACCTGTCTCGGCATGCACGCACAAAATCACGCGACATAAGCCTCAGAAAAAAAGAGAAAGGAAAAAAAACCTGACTTGCCCAATTTGTGGTATAGGAATTCGTTATCCTGGAGAGATGAAGATCCACCAGCGGGTTCACACAGGGGAGAAGCCATACTGCTGCCCCATATGTCCTGCTCATTATGCACGGCCGGGACATTTAAAGATCCATCTGAGAAGTCACACAGGAGAGAAGCCATATGTCTGCTCCCAGTGTGGGAAATCCTTTTCCCAGGCCTGCACCCTAAAGACTCACATGACAGTTCACACAGGAGAAAAGCCATTCAGTTGTACATACTGTGACAGAAGCTTTACCCAGAGGAGATATCTCCAAAACCATCTAAAGAGACTTCATGGACAGGCTTTGTCTTTCTAAGGCAGCCACTGAATTGTGACATGTCTACATTGCGATACTCTGTAATCTGGATGTTTCATAACATAGGCTTCTTTGGCTGGCTATCCAGTAGTGAGAAAAACAATGCTGTTGTTAGGGAGGTCTCTATGCAGGCAGGCAGCCAGTAAAATTTACAGAAAAGTAATAAAAAAACTAAAATATATGTGTTAGTATAATGCTCATGTTAGCATAATGCTTGCATTACTGTAATTAAGCGAAAGTTTGGTGAATTTGTTCCCTGAAATTCTTTAAAAAATTGTCAAACCAAACTGTTTTCCTCAGCAAACTTGTTGGTCAATCATTGTTCAGCAAAGAAGAAAAAAAACAATGGCCCATATTACACAATGGCATTCAGTGCTGTCCTGAGAGGATAGACCAAACCAGGACTACAAAAGAACTGAAAGAGATATAATTGGCCAAGGGCGTCAGTTTGACCACCGATTGTTTTGCAGGTCGGTCAGTTAGCTGATGATGCTGTGGGTACTGTTAATGAAGAATACATTCCAACAAAGAAGAGGAGGCTTGTTGAACCGCAACCCAATGAGGATGTCAAAAAGTATGGGGCGCTCCACCTGCCAAAGATGGTGACGGCAGTAAATGCATCACGATGCAGGAGAAAAGGATGCAATGGAAAAACATATGTCAAATGTATTAAATGTAACATGTTTTTGTGTGTTTCCAAGACAAAAAATTGCTTCCTGTTGTACCATGCATAATCCATAAGTGCTGTGTGACAATTTAACAACCAAGTTTTATAAAACCCACAGAATGCAGTTTAATCAAAAACCTCCATTATGGGATGTTGAGCCCTAGTCTGAGATCAGAATTGATGGGCAAAAACAGAATTGTGAACGTACTGCTGCACAAGTGATAAAGGTGTGATCAGGGGCACTGTGTGGGCATAATATGGCCCAAGTGCTACTTCCGGTATTTATAAATAATGATGAGTAATTGTAGCTTGTAAGGCCTGTTTGGAACCGTCATACCAAATTCTCTTTGTTTTACAGTTTTCTTTTCGGAATTTGGGTAGGTTTAATCATTTTAAGCCTGCAATACAAAAAAACTGCTTACTTTAAGCAACACTAAGTAGTTTTTGTGCTTTAAATTCTGTGTCAGTTCTTTGTCTGTATTGACATCGATTAGCTCTCACATACATTCTGGAAAATTTTGGAATAAACTGTAAAATGTCCAATCTTGTGACACGGGTGATTGACTACATATTCAGTGATTTGTTTGAATTCAGTTGAATTGAATTCAGTTGCATTGAATTGAAACACATTAGAAAACATATTGAAAAACATGTCTTTGCTGCACTGTTAAATGTCTCATCAGACATTCTGGCACTTACTTTAGTACATTTTGTAAGAGCAGAGAAGGTCAGCTCGTTTTTATGGAAATAAAAGTTTTCTTAAAACCTCGGTTCCGTGGGCTACTTTTGCTCCTTTCTCTAGTAAAAGGTGTATGTGAAAGACTGTATGTGCTGTAACATGGTGATGCGAAAGGATGGTGTTCAGCTCTAAGGCTACTGGAGCTGCATATGAGGTATCATTTATAAACTCCAGTGTGTGCCTACAATGAAGATACAAAAAACATCGATTTTTTGTATCTTCATAATTTATTTTGGCCACCATTTACAGGCCTTCTGCTAACATATGGCATACCACACGCTCCTACCATACTTAGTACACTATGAAATTCCTTTTCTTTAAATATGTTCTGAAGCATTGAAGGGTGAACATTAGATAGAACTTACCTAAACTGTGGTGTGTTGATTCTGGGGTGGTAACTCGAGAGCGAATGCTAAACTGCTTAGAGCCACACAGCCACAAGGCTATAGGTTGTTTCTTAAGGCTACTTGCTCATGACATGTCTAATACATGCTTTTAAAAAAAACTTCCAAAGATGTACATCCTAAAGATGTATCCAGTCTTTGTGTGTTCTGTGAGAAAAAAAAAATCTTAAGGCAAATGTTGATTTATCATCTGGTAATAAATAATTGCCCAAGCAGAATGAGCACCTTCCTCTGTTAATTTAAATTCTCAGACTACGGTATCTTACCTTTTAAAATTATGTTTTAGTGACCAGATAGATTCCTTCATTAAACAGAGGTTTTAATAGAAATGGACAGAAATACATAAGGGAGGACAATATCAATTCAGTGCATTCTGTGATCAAACAACATATGATGTCCACTACATGGGACAAATAACGAAAATGTTGTAATGTTTTCCGCAGCCACAATGTTGGAATTATTTCAAACTATTGAAACCCTTTATGTTTGTGTCTTAATGTATGTTGATTTTTAAAAGTAGAATGTAAAATCAGAAAGGCAACACAACCACTGGGCCATGGGTGCTTGTGAACTTGTGTGGAAAGGTTGCAAGACAAACAAACAAATAATTTTTACACCGTTAACCGTATACCAAACATACAGGAAAACAGGAAAGAATAATGTCTTTTAAACAGCTTGGTTACACCTCCAGAATATGGAAGGAGTTTAGAGCTTCAACACAAGGTCAGAGCAATGCCTTGCCGGCTTGTCACACCTCTGGGATAGGCTACATGAGGCGTGGGCTTAAGATTTTCCCTGAATATGTTCCACAACCTGATGGCCAGAGTGCCAAAGCTGACAAACGTTTTAATCCAGTGGTTTGAAAATAAGTAATTGCAGAAAATGGAGGTCAATTACCCAAACAGAAGTAATGTTTCTGACAAATTGATACAATGCAATGACTATTAACACATGTAGGCATGTAATATTCATAACAAAGGTGTAATTTGTTAAATTCATGAAAGACTGGTTTTAAACATTGTAATACCTTAAAGCATAACTTTAATAGCTATATGATGTGATTAATCATGCCCTGAATAGAATGTTCTGTATGACGAGGGTCATAAAATGTTTTTTTTCTCTCTTTCCTCACAGTCCAAGATGGCTGAAGATGGGGGGCTTAATCCTGTAGATCCTACTTTGGCACCCATCACAACTTCCATACAGAGATGTGAGCAAAAGAGGCCTGAGAAGAAGCATGAAAGAAAAAAACACCTCACCTGCTCAGTCTGTGGTCTTCAAACTCGGTGTCCTGCTGACCTGGTGATCCACCAGCGTGTCCACACAGGAGAAAGGCCATACTGCTGTACTGTGTGCCCTGCTCGGTTCACACAGAAAGGATACCTCAATGTCCACCTGAGAGGCCACACTGGAGAGAAGCCATACAGATGCCTTTACTGTGGGAAATGCTTCTCCATGTCCTTCTCCCTAAAGACTCACATGAGACTTCACACAGGAGAAAAGCCATTCAGTTGTTCATACTGTGACAAGAGCTTTGCATCATCAAAATACCTCAAAAAGCATCAGAGGAGAGTTCATACAGGAATCATGTTTACTGAGGAACCTAGTTGTTAAACTGAAGCATACAGCGTCTTGTTTGACATGACAAGAGGAAATTCCATGAGTGTTTACAGAACTTCAGCACAAAAACATCAACATATGTTGCATGTGTTGGCCTTTTTGCCAAGCCTTTAATAGCTTGATGGAATATTTTATTGTGGTGTTACACTCAAATTAGTATCAATATATTACTACTGCCATAACCTTGTTGCAAATGTTTTCTTTGGTGACATCAATTAAAATTAAATAAGCATTTGTATCTCGGTAACTGTACTGTAAAATTGGTGGGAAAAACTATTTGCAAATAAACTGTACCCTTTTTATCTAAACTCTGGATTGATTAAGGCCACATACCATGCTTAGACCATGGAGTTAAGAGTCAAAGTTCCAATCTGCCCTAGACTTAAAAAGTTGGTTTGCATCAAGTTCATTTTCAAATCAGAAATACATTTTTGTGAATGTGTTGTCCCTGGGTATCAAATGGCCATGGTGTTCTGATCACTTGGGTGGTGGGGTCACAAACAATACATGAAAAAAATGGTTTCACTCTGAGACATTATCAGTATTTCTTTACTTTTGTGCACTAATAAGATAATAGACTAATGTTTTTGTGATGGTCTGTTGATGTGACAGGACAAACAGCAAAGACTTCCACCTAAGTTGCTCCCACCTTTCACATTTAATTACGAAGTTTGTGGCAAGCAACCAGTTGATGACCAGCAGAGGGTGAAGTAACGTAGGACCACTGCATCTCTGTAATGGTGCCGTGGAAATCATGCATCTGGTAAATAGCAAAGGCCATGTTAAGCATGAGAAAGCAAAAGGTGGATGGCCATGAGCTTGTAAAGGTAAGGAATTGAGTTGCACAAATGGTAATTAAGGAAAAAAGACTCTGCACCCCTCTGACAGTGTAAAATAATATCAGTTTACCTCTAGTTCCACCAAAGACCACCATAAATGCAGACCTCTGGCCACACTAACCTACTTGCATGTGACTGTAGGAGCGTGCCTAGTTCCCCGAGCCGTATGTTCCCACATTGTTTTCAAAATTGGGCCTCATGTTCCCACAGTTCCCACATTTCTAAGATTTTTTCCAAAATTATGCTATGTTCCCACATTTTCTTTTTCATAAATTGACTTCCCCCTTTCTCCCAATTTGGTAGCCAATTACACTCAACCTATTATCCAGTAGCAATAGACTACAGATAGAATAATCTGGTGTGCACACCTCTTTGTTTATTGCAAATATTTAATGTCTGCACACATTGTCGTTTTAAATAAACAAACTAAACTAAGTAGCACAGAGGCCTTGCATTGACTAGCTTCTGGTCAGATCAGTTGACTGAAACACACCAACTGGACGTAAACCATAGTTCAAAAACTCCTTTGTGTCAACCTGTCAGTGTCATCAAATCTGCTGTGCTACTCTCGTTGTGAGTGTTTTTGGCACATAAAGGATATTTACATCTGGGGCTTAAATTAAAAGGTAATGTAGGAACACAATACCTAATTTTGAAAATGTCCTATAATTGTGGGAACATATGTGTAGGGCCTAATTGTAAGAAAAATGTGATGCCTGATGATTGATGTCTCATTCATGTGCTGCGTGGAATTACACCAACCGGTTTACAGTCCAAACTAAATGACATGTAAGACTGCTGAAAAAATACTTCTATAGTTCTATTTGGCCATTATAACATAGTTTTACGAACAAAATTCGCCAACTTTGTGGCTAATATGAAGTCCCGCACATATGGATTCCCCTGCGGCGAGACCAGCCTCCAAACAACCAAGTTGATTGAACTAAATTGCCCAAAGTCACTATGCTGATTGATGTTAGTTTTTAACTAATGTTTACCATACTATGTAGGTTTCCCAAAAATAAAGACCTGAGAAATCAGTGGGAAATTCAGCTTCTTCTAGGCAAGTTCCCACCCTCACCCATCCTCGCAATGCCTCGGGCACACTCAGTATGAGTGATGTATTCTGAATACTTTGTAATACTTTCATTTTCTCAGCTGATGGTGAGAAAGCACGGTTACTTTGTTGTATGTTGCTGCTCTGCCTTTAAATACACTTACATTTAATCATTTTATGTATTTGTTTGCCTATAGGCTACTCCAGTCACGCTAATGAATCATTTTAGCTTTGGCATTATTTTTCATGTCAACCATTTCCTTGGATGCCTTCTGTTATGACTGCATTTATTTATTCATGTGTTTATATAGTGATTTATTTATTTATACTGATACTGATAGACATCCTTTAAAGAGAACATCGATTTAGACAACCTTCACTTGTTTATGTAGCCTATTAGTGTCACAACCTTGCACATCAACCAACTTCAGCAGTGTGGGATATAAGGACATAAGCAAATGTGAGATGTAAACGCAATGAAAGTAATTCTGTTGTCTTAACTTTCAGTGAATTAATTACCGTTTTTTACACTTAGGTACCACTCACATCACAACCATCAGAAGTCATGTTGGTTCTGCAAATGTTATGTTTTTCTCCAAAACAACAACATAGCAGCTAGGCCTGTATTGATTAACCTTTTTTAACTCTAAACTTTTTTAACATTATGTTGTCATAGCACAGTCTATTAGTCATGGCACTGTGTATCCTACTCTAACCAGTATGTCTATGCATATGACAATAAAATTATCATTGTATCCTTGCCTAATATCTTTTTAAGACCACTTAATAAAAGAATTAACCATGGCTCTGGAATTAACCATAGTGTCATCATGATGTCATAATGTTCTGCCATGGAATGAAAGTGTCATAATGTTCCAGAATAGAATGTCACAGCCTTGTACACATAAAAATACTTTCAAAAGCTCAGTTCAGCACAGCAAATGTTGGATGAGGACACATACTGCGTACTGCACAGAGAAATATTGTTTTAAGACTACATCAGGCTACAACACAGTGGCTTGTCTGGTAAAACTCATCTTGGTCATATAGTGAGAATATTATTAAGTTGTATTTTCTTAGCTTTATGTACAAGAGCATAATTTATTATTTGTATATGACTTGCTTAATCTTATACTCTCCACAGGTCTTGAGATGTGGCAGAACCGAGTACATCCAGAAGTACCACTGTCCACCCATAACGCCAAAAGAGGCCTCAGACCAGTGAAGCTTTCCCTGATAAGCCAAAGTTTGAAGAGCTCAAATGGTCTGTCACCTCATGAGCCAAATGACCATGAGGCAAACCAGTTATTCCATCTTACTGGTGTGCAGTCAACCCTAAATCCTGTTCACTTATATGAGAACAGGGTGAAAGTGATGGAGAGAGGGTGGAGAATTATGAACCTGACTCCAGAAATACGTAAGGCAAAGCTGCAAGCATTGGAGTTATACAATCTTGACATCAGAGGCCTTAAAGCTGGGGTGGAAATGAGAAGGAAGGACCATGAGAGCAGGATGTTAAACACGAACTGCATGGAGACAGGAGATGAGGCAGTCCTGACAAAGGTCCTAAAGACCCTGGCAGGGGAGGAAAGCTTTGGGAGCACACCAACAGACTGTTCCTCACCTGCCTCTTCTGATTATGCATCAACATCCTCCTTTGCCTTTGGCTCTTCTTCCTCTTTAAGGAGCGAGTTACCACCTGACAGAGTGAGTTCTAGCTGATCTAATTTAGTTGGTATGGCACCATTACGTTTCATGGTTTGCATTTTTAAGGGAAAGTGAATGTGAAAAAGTGATAGGCCTACATGTTACTAACGAACATACAGTATATTAAATGTCAAGTGCTTTACAAATTAAATTCTTATTAAAAGATTCCTAAGCGAGACTACTGTGTTAATATACATTGGTTAGTATCATGTAGGCCTATCACGTGCAGTTAACTCTGAAAAGACCTTAGACCAAAAACCAGTCATGTTTGTGCTATTTCAGGCTTCAGAGGATGATTTAATAACTGAGGAGGGTCAGGTTAATGAAAACCAGGACAATTTTGAAAAGGAGGACCCAACCTGGCGTATTAAAGAATTGAAGTACTTTATAATGGTCACTGAAATGAAATTGGCTATGATGAAAGAACTTAAAATGGATATAAAGTCATGGTCAAAACAGGAGAACGATTGCTTACAAAGAAATAAGAAAGATTACAAAAGCAACAAGAAAACCATGCCAGCAGAGCAGAAAAGAAAGATGGAGGAAGACCTGAAAGTACAAGAGAAAGACATTGAAGAGGGCCAGAAGCGTGTTGAGGTTGCACTCAAACAAGAAAAAGACATCCTAAATGCGCTACTGAAAAAAGGCAAAACGCATCTGAAAGAGGAGGAAAAACAAGAAAAACAGAGGGGAAAGGAAAAAGCAAAGCAGGAGAAGCAGAAACTTGCAGAGCAAAAAAAATTAGAGAAAGAAGAGGAGAAAAACTTTAAGAAGGGGCTCGCAGAGGAAAGAAAAAAGACAACAGCCGATATTCTAAGAGATTACAAGGAGGAGAAGAAGAAAGAAAAGGAGCAGAAAATGGAGAGAAAAAGGGAGAAAGAAGAAAATAGGAAATTAAAGATATGGAAAAAATATGAAGAAAGGGTTTGTAAAAACAACAGGAAGTGGATGAAAAGAATTGACAAATATAATAGGTTTTGTTACAAAGTAAAGACAGGACCAGGACGTTGTTGCCAAGCTGTGGCCAAACTTTTCAAGCCATGTTTTGGTGGAGAGGGGGAGAAGATTTCAAAGGAGGAGAAAATGAAAAGAAAGCAGAAGAAAATGGAGGAAAAAAGGCAGAAGAAAGAAATTAAGGAGTTGAAGATAATGAGGAAATATGAGGAAAGGAAATGTAAGAACAACAGGAAGTGGTTGAAACGAATTGACAAATGGAATAAGCTGCGTGACAAAATTAAGGCAGTACCAGGAGCTGTGGCCAATCTTTTCAAGCCAAGTTTTGCCACGGAGCTAAAGAGGAGCTTGAAGGAGGAAGACAATTTAAAACTGCGCCTGCGCCAAAAAGAAAAGGAAAAACTGAAGAAGGAAGCTGAGGCCAAGGCAAAATGGGTCCAAGGGAGGAGTGTTAATATAATTTCCAAAGTGGAGCTGGAAAGACAGCAGCTGGAGGAGGAGGAGAGAGTAAGTGATGCTGAGCAGGAGGCAGGAGAATGGAGCATAAACATGCTGCTTGAGCTGAGGAAGGCAATGGTCGGCCCAAGCAGCATCAACACAACAAACTAATGGAAGATGAGAGGAACCCAAGAAGTCAGGGTAGGAGAAAAGGTCAGTACAGCTGGTCAGGCAAGTCTTCCATAGTAATCACTTAAATCTTAGTGCTCAAAACAAACAAATGAAAAACATGATTTTGGATGTTCGTCTTTAGTGGTACAAAAGAAGCTACATGTAACACACTAGGTGTTCCCAAGGGGAAGAAAGCATCTTCACAGGGACTGCTGCCATCATACACATGGAGACACAATGTGAGCTCTTTCACATGGTTTACATGAGAACTGTCAGGCCATTGTAACCAAGGTAAAGGAGACATCCTCAGTTAAATATTACTGGAGCAGTGATCTGGACTGGAAACAGCAATATTCATGGCACAGGTTGTATGTAATACCACTGTTTGGCTCAAATGATGCTAGAATCATTAGCTATTGTAAGACTGTTTGAGAAATGACATTATACTTATCGGACTGTCTGTGGTATGATGTAAATTATTTAAATAATTTTTTAACTTCTGTCCTTGTAGGTTCACGCTAAACGTGTCCTGACCAAACAAACATGTATCATGCAACATGGCAGCTCAGAGGAAATTCCTTTGGAACCAGATCAATCATCCCCAGTGGGAACTCTCTCAACTCAAAGGTATAAATTGTACACATGATATGAAGAGTTGAGTGCATATGTAAATTATGCTTGTTTCAGGCAATTCTGGTCTTTGTGTATCATGGCAGGTGTATCACCCTGTCTGTAGAAACCATTATGATAATATGAAACTGATGGGCTCAACATTTCCTGTTTCAGCTTCTTTGAAACATCTGCTGTCCCAGCACCAGCCCGAGGAGGACGGGTCCCCCAAAAGACTGGGTCCTCCCAAGGTTTCTTCCAAACTCTGGGAGTTTTTCCTTGCCACTGTCGCCACCGGCTTGCTTTTGGGGGCATGACGGCATTGTTAAATTCTACCTTTACAGAACATTAAAGCAATTGAAAACTCAAAAATATTTTTTCCATTTGTTATTAGGGTAAACTTAACCTATTGTATTCTTCTATTGTGGTTTTAGAATATGCATTGGTGCAACTGAGAAGCACAGATATAAGTGGCAGCTACTGGTTATCAAACTAGGACTTTTTGGATTTAGATTTTGGTGTGGTGATGAATGTGTTAGTAAGGGCATAGACAGGCATATAAATCATTTTTACACCAGCAGATAAAAAAATCCCTTGTCCCTCTTTTAAGTTTGTTTTTGAGCTACTTCTTATTATTTAGACATTTTAAACTCTGGTAGAAGCTGCTGTTTTTGTTGTGTTACTGTTGTGTGGCCTGTGTTGTACAGTATATTTTCCATGTAGTGTACTCCTGCTGTACACAAATTGGCCCCTTTTGATACACTGAATACACTGAATCAGTGTCCTCCTTGACTGATACACTGAATCAGTGTCCTTCAGTTTCACTACTCTAAGACTGTGGTTCATGTACTGTAGTGCACCTTTGTCCTAGTAGTCTGAAAGCATAGCCAGGACAGTATCTGTCTGTGAATCTCTCACACTTGCTTATAAGAGTTACATTGTGTCAACCATTGTATAGAACCATCATCTCTGATTGTATCTTTGGCGGAGTGATTATTAACAGTGAAGAGTCACCCAAGCTACATCATAGGATATCCTCACTCCTAGTGACACATACAATGGATCTCTTCCAATCAGAAATTGCTAAATAGTTCGAGTGGCCTTAACTATTGTATAATGACCATTAACATTGTGTGTTGTCTATGCATAAAAAAGGGAAATGGAGCAAGGATGCAAGTTAATATAAACTGAGGCTAGGTAGTGTGTTGTGCACACACTCTCTCTGTATGCACAAACAGCTTAATGAATACCTGGGATCCATGTGCGACTCTGCAAATGATTCTGCTGAATAGATGGAAAGAGGGAGGTGAACACTCATTAACCCCCTACATGTGGTAGGCCCTACAGTATGCCTGACCAACTCATACTACTGGCGTAGTATGGAGCTAAGTGGATTGGCCAAAGTCTAGCATAGAAGGTAGCCGTTGCCATCTGTTTAGCGCGTGAGGTTTGTAGGCATGGAGGCATGGGAAAGGTTTTTTTTTTATACAAAAATGCTTGATTGTGCATCATCAAAGTTGAAAACCCCCATAGTCAATATTACTATGTTTGACTGGTTCATAGGAAATGAAATCAGTGAAGAATAAGTGCAACCATTTTATCACCTACTTCTTTGCCACTGTGTACCTCTGTATGGAAGCTCTGTGTCTAGTTCCAAGAAACATATCCAGGTGGTCAGAAAAAAATAGATCAACAGCACCATTGGACGTTACAGGTTAGACAGGGACAAACATTAAAAGGTAAGAAAAACAAACCAACCAAAGGACAAACAAACTAGGACATATCACACATTGTGCTCTAATGTATGACTGATATAAACTGCCACAAATGCCATGAGCTTTTTGAGCTTGGGCCACTATACAGCAAAACATGACGCTGGTATCTGCCACTGGTATTGGTGTCTGGCACAAACATTGGTGTGTATTGAATACAAACCAAATGTGTATGTGTGCAACACCCTCCAGTGGAAGGGAAATTACTGTACATTGCAGCAAACATTAAGGATATCCCAAAAAGTGGGCTGCAGCTGTTTCAGATTTCAAATTTTGCACCTTGCTATGGAGAATTTCTGTGCATCTTCTGAGAAATCAAACCCTCATCCTGACATCTGTGATGTATTTGTATATTAGTGGAGCCATGGACTAAAACCAGCATTTGACCCAGGCAAGGCTTGCTCTTCACATCCACAGAGATTCAGAACAGGTTGCGGAGGCATCCAGAACCACAACAAAACCATTTTCCTTTTCCATGGAGTGTGTTGTCTGGCTTGGCTTGTTTTCAGGCAGAGAGACCTTCTGTCCTGAAATAGCACACTGTTTGTCAGATTGAGTTTTCTTAACAAAATACCAAAAAATAAGCAGCTATGCTCAGTTGTTCTCCCAAGACCCCTGATGAAGTTTAGATGCTGCTGTGTTAAACATACAGTAGATGAGTATGAGCTTTTCAGTTTTCACCTTTAACTGGTTGACAGTTTTACAGGCTGTACATCTTAGGGTATATCCATGGGAGAAGGGGGAATAAAGAAATGGAGCAGGACATTCCTTAAATATGAGAAATATGTGCCTCTGTTTTTAGAGATTTCTTACTATGATTAGTGATATTCACACACATTGAAAATCATTATGGCTCAGGGTGGCAATTTTGATAAAATAAAAATAAATACAATAAAAAGACTTAAGTACTAAAAAGTACAGGCTAAGATTTGTTTTACATGTAGCTGAATGTGTCTGCATCTAGCAGAACCTGTCAGAGGACTGATGAGGATGAGAATTTCCCAATGATTCATGCAGTCATCTACAGCAGACAGATAGTGGGAGGAATGGCCACCATTGACCACCCATGTCACTGACACAGTTCCCATCAGCCACCAGAGGAGTTCTTAGTACCGCCCACTTCACTTCATCTTCATAGCTGTCCACAAGCATGGATGCCTGGCCCTGAGCCAAGTATTCCCTCGATGACAGTAGATTCAGAGGAAGGAAAACTCTTCCACGCATCATAATACGGTAAATTCACAGGAAATGGTCTGAGAAGGTTTTGACTTTAGCTCCAAACATACAAGCTAAACTATTTTGTTGTTTCTGCCTTAGAAATCTAGAACTTCAAACAACGACTTACATGATGAGCTCAAATCCAGTAAAAAATCTCAGAATCTGGCCGTGTGGTAAGCACATAGAACAGATGACAGAAGGATTGGAAACACAGACAACCCTGAGATATGTCTTTTAACTCTTATTCAGTTTGAGATGGATTCAGTATGGACATAGAATGTTCAGTACCGTGCAGCAGTCATACATTTGCATGTAATTAGGGCACTTTGCAAACTGCAGACCAACTATTTATGCCTTGCTACAACATGACATTGTAAAATTTAAACAACTTTTTTTTTTCTTTTCTTTTTCAGGTATATTGAGCATAGGACAAATATGCAGGTGATCCACTCTAACACTACAAGAAATGAGTTACACTTGCACTTGGTCAAATTATGTAATAGTGTTTCTGTTTCACACAAATAAGATGAAAAATAAACTGATTTGCTATAGGCATTGTTTGGAGTGCTTAGTCATCTCCAAGTTGTTACAAAGTGCCCAAGTATCTACCAAATATGTGACCATGGCTTTTTTCCCTTTACACAGAGCAATTGTGCATGTGTGTGTGTGTGCATGTGTGTGGTCCTCTTACACAGGGTTCTACAATTCATTAAGGTCTTGGGATTGGGATACATCAGAATGTCAGTGTGAAAATTCAGTAATGGTGCTTTTCTTCCTCAAATCAATGGATTACAGCCACACACAAAACATAAGATAAATATATGTCACTAATTAAAGTAGATGACCAACTGAGTGTCTTCTTGTTTGTCAGTGCATGTGCAGCATGGCCACCTGCTTGCAGACTGCTCTTTTCAAATGACATCTCATGCAGGCCTAAGTACCGGTAATTGTTCAACTGAGTCTCATGCATTACCTCAGCCGGTCAGCCTGCTGCCCAGACAGACACCACCAGGATTGCTGCACCGCTGTCACCTGCCTCAGCCTGGCTATTCATAAGTCTATTCATCGTGATGAATATGCCTGTGGTAGACTCATTATGGAATAAATGTAAACAGAGTCTATTTTTGAACTTGGTATTGTTTTGAATACGATTTGCTGTAGGACATGCATGTCTTGTCTTTGTGCCAAAGAAACGTTACCAGAATACTAAGGTTTATGTCCGTAAACGCTGGTGTTGAGCTACAGTCAGACGGGAAGGCTTTTTCGCTCCGTTATCCTTGCTCTGCAGTGAACACGTCAGACCGGATGACTTTGTCAGGACAGGTCAGACAGTCAGAGAGGGAGCTGTTCCTTCTGTCTTCATGTTTAATATTAATGTTTCAATATTTATAATCACAGTTAAAGTGCTACATACACTGGTAGCTGTAAAAACTCATAAAAACATTAGAAAAGTACATACGGCATTTTGTAGGCTATATAGGCATTTGGTAGGCTATACTTATGTCCTAAACATAGTCTATAAGGGGTAAAATATATTAGTGTGTGTGAATGGGTGAATAAAAGACACAAGTTAAATCACTTTGTGGAAAGGCGCTTTATTAGTTTACGGGGCAGATCTGCCACATCCAATATGGTGGATACGCTGACCTATCGCAGCAGCGAGCCAACCAGCTGATTCGACAAATGGGTGTAGTGTTTGCGTCGTCACAATCTTAAGAGACCAGCGGAAGTGGGTACGGTTTCAACAGCTGCTAGTAGGCTAATGGTGTCTTGAGAAGCTAGTCTCTCTGGCCGTTGTGCTCTATTCTGTTGCCAGTGTGGGCTACTGCATGCAATCTTTCGAAAAGCATTTTGTTACGTTTTTGTTTTTCAACTGTATCAACAAACGGCCAACTCAGGTCCCCTAGAGAAAACGGACAATGTCGAACCGTCTGGCGTTTCAGACGCAGCTAGCCTCCATAATGGAGGTCTTGGCTAATGCAGCCGTGGCAGAGATTTGTAAGCTTGTAGACGACGATTTCGCGGTAATAAATTTGCAAATGTCTCAGTGCCAACGAGAAAACAAAGCACTGAAAAGGAAGTTGCATTTACTGGAATTGAAAATGGCTCGGGGTTATGCCGAAAGGCGAATACGTGAAAGCGCAATGAACAGTCGCTCGAACAGGATTCATATAAATGCAAACATAAACATAACTGAGAAGTACAGAGAGCCTATGGACGGTACGTTTTTCTTTCATTCTACCTGTACGTTGGCTTTATTAAATTAATCGTAAGAAAATAATGTAGCATTTGAAATCAAAATAATGAAAATCATCTGTAATTTGTGATTTACAGAACACTTAACACCTGGTGGCAGTATTGGAAGGCAGATGAATATCGGTTTGTGGGGAGACGGGCTGACCTCTGACGGAGCTGAGGCTGGTCATCGCTTATCAGCAACCGAAGTATGTCTTCACTTGTGTGTGTGGGGGGGTGGGGTTGTGTTTAGGCCTACTTCATGGTCAATATACGTTGTGTAATCTAATGCAATTGCGAGGAACGGAATACTTTATTCATCAAATGCTTTACTGTTGTAGCGTGGACGTGAAGAGTTGTCGGAGCCTGACCTGGTGCATGTCAAACAAGAGAGACTAGAAAATGACTCACGGGAGAGCCTACAGATCATGGAAGATGGTAAGTGGGATTTGGATGTATTTAAAATGAGTCTCTTAACAGTCAAGAGCATTCCAGTTCTATAAACTGTAGAGTGTAGACCATCAAACTATTTAAGCAAACTTTAATTGTCAGTTTTTTAACTCTGCTTCTATGAGTTTTTGTACGTTTTGCATGTTTTTTAGGGACTTTATTCTGTACTCTACTCCTGTACTGTATTGAATACTGTCATACTGACATTTATTTTCCCCACCTGTCTTTTGTTGCCACTGTATTGTCATTACTGTCGTACACAGACATCTATGCATGGCCACCTCAATCCTGTTAACCGTGGCCAATCTCGTCATATAGCCAATCTTCCGATCTACGCAATTGTAAACTCTTATAATTCTTATAACTCTCATATGTTATTAATTTCTGTATGATTAATGAGATCTTTATGCCTGATATCATTCAAAAGAGCTTGAAAAGGACCACCCAACAATGTATTCATGTCACCTTCTGCAAAACACTTGCTGTGTACAGTTATACATATGTCATATGTCATGAACACCCAGTTAGTTGATTTGATTGTAATGACCCAAATTATTTTAGAATATTATCATAATAATGTTTTCAATGAGTACTATTCCAGGAACTGACAGCACAACTTCTTACAAATTGTCAGTTTGTTTTGAGGTGACAAGACAAAAGCCTAATATGTGGTCATACATATGCAGTAATTGTAATAAAAAATGATCTTGTTGGTAATAATATTGTCAGTGTGCAAGCCTGTTGTGTTTAAAAACAAACAAAACAAAAATGGTAATTGTGGTATTACCTCATCCGCAGGATCTGTAGTGGCCGGAGTGGAGAGATCAGACTTCGAGGACCGCCGAATCCCACCAGCCAGGAGCTCAGAAGGGCATCACCAGAGCAGCGGCAGGAGCGGGCAAGGCAACGTGGAGGTCAGTGGAACCACTGCTACCCTTAAGTCTGAGCCACAGGTTGTGGTCATGGAGGGGGAGTCGCACGACCCCCCTAAAGGAAAACATGAGCCAGAGTTTGGCACGGATGCCAATGCTGGTCCATTGGAGGATTTCTTTCTGCCTGATGGGAAGGACATGGTAGAACCACGGCAGCCGTCTTGCTCTTATGTGCTGGCCAGCAAAGACGCAGACAGTTTCCAGCTGAGTCGGGCGCACTCGGATTCGGATGAGCAGGAGGGTGAGCTTAGCACGTGGACCAGTGATGATGCACTGCAGGAACAGTATCAGAGACAGCACAGAGGTGACGCCATGGAGAAACAGGGCGCAATGTGTCTAGATAATTTCAACATGCCCCCCCATGCAATGATGGCAGGCAGGGACATCTCAGGACCATCCGGCTTTAAGGACATGAATGGATGGGAGAGGACTGGCAATACAGGTTTCCTGCAGCCACCCAAACCTGGCAGAGCAGCTAAAGGTGTTCAGGAGAAGCTCTTCATCTGCACATACTGTGGTAAGGCATTTAACCGGCCCAAGAAAGTGGAGATCCACCAGCGCATACACACTGGGGAGAAGCCTTTTCGCTGTGCCACGTGTGGGAAGCTGTTTTCAGAGGCTGGCAATCTAAAGAAGCACCAGCGTGTGCACACAGGCGAGCAGCCCTACGGTTGCACAATGTGTGGGAAACGCTTTGCCTGGATCCGCAATCTGAAGACACACCAACAGCGGAACCACCCTGATATATTCACCGGAGTTGATTTTATGATGTCAGGGGCTGGGCCTACTTAACCATACCTGTGTGGGCTCTCTTGGGGTGGGGATGCTGTTTTCTGATGTACATGTAAAATTCTTTTGTGTGTGCTTTTCCTTCCTCTTTTGGAAAATTCTTGATCATGTGGGTCAGTGATGATGGACTTTTCTGGGTGAATAGTTTTGTAACCAGATTTTAAAAAAAAAACTTTCTTTTTTTCATTTTTAATAAATTCAGTTAATTACAATTTTCTTTTTGTGTTTTGTATGCATTTTCTGTGTAGGACTAGTTCGAGATCTTTGGGAATAATCATTTGTGACGGTCATCTGATTGCTTGCAATTATGAAACTGTTAATTATTAATAAAGGATATTTTGTCTGTTATGGCTGAATCTTGTGTTAAATCTAGGCTAAGTACCCTTACAATCACTAATATGTACAGCACACAGAATCACATGTTTTTGTGTTATACTTTAAATAACAAGCTCAGCACCTTAATGTAAAACTGAGTTAATGATTTTTAAGAATCCTGAATAAAATATATCTAGATAGACTTACAATTGTTTTGATCAAAGATTACTTGACCAGTTTTGTTGACTGTAATTAATTCACAACTATCTGAATGGCACACACAATGCATTGTACGCATTGCATTGATGCTTATTGATCTGGTTAGTCTTTGAAAAATGTTTTTCTTAACTTTATGAAATTCCTTTAGCAATGGATATGTTCAGCTATATCATGGCTTTCAATTTAAACGTCAAGTTCGTTTTTTTTTATTAAACTTTATGCTGTATTTTCACTTGCTCTACATAACTGAAATTCAGGCAAATGCTCAATTCATAAAGTTGGAGTACAATATTACCTATTAAGGTATAGTTCAGGTACAATACAATACCTGCCGCTTTGACAACGTCACTGTAGACATCCAGCCTCCTAGTATAGTGCTGCTGAATGTGCAATGTGTTCTGTTTATGATGGGTGCATGCGTGTGTTCTCTCTTGCAGGCAGAAGACATGGAGGAGGGAGAGCCTGATGTGCTCTTCATTAAAGAGGAGAGCCCAGAGGAAGACCAGGAGGGCAAGAGAAGAGGGCTGAGTGTACAAGAGGGTAAGGACTAAACTCAGTCATACTGCCACAGTCTCGCTTTTGTTAGATTCCTAAATGTATCCGTAAAGTAATTGGTTCGGTTGATATGGCACATAATTGAATATTTATATAAAATCAATCTACTACATAACTAATATTTTCATTATATATAACACCGGGCTTAAATTGCTAAATGTGACTTCTCACACTTCACCAACATGGACGTCCTGTGCCCTTGTGAAATTAGACCTCTTCTCTGCATTAATGGTCCTCGTGTATCCCCTCAATAGGAGTGGTAGAGTCCAGCACTGGTGACTCTGGAGCAGAACATGCCTCAATGGAGTCACAGGTGTCACCAGCCGAAGCCACTGTAGAGATCAATTCTTTGGAGGTAAGTGCATGGTTTATTTAACATTGTAAGTGCATTATCTGTTTTTTTCTAGTTTATCTAAGAACTATTTCTATACTTTCATCAGAGAGGGTGACAGAAGTATGGACAATAAATCATAATGATTTAAAATAACTTTAATGGATGCCATGCAGCTGAATGCATTCTTGGTTACTGAATGTTTTCTGCATCTTTCACAGTCTGGCAAGCTGGAGCTGTCCAGAGAAGAAGAGAAGCTTGATTTAGAGGCCACTGATATTGTGCCGCCGGAAGTAACACAAGTCAGGGTGGATGGTAATATTTTTATTAGTGTGTGTCTGACATGTGAAATCAAAGCTGTTATTCTGTGCTTTTTAGCTACTTACAATGACAATATGGTCACATTGAAGGTAAACCTTGCTCATTTTCTGTTCTCTATACATCTGTCAACCCCCAGTGCTTTAAACAAAAGAAGTGCATTGTCAGAGATCTCCTTTCTTGCTTGTAGGAGTGCTGTTTTTGAGATGTTAGTGTCACCAGCTATCAGAAGCGGACCCCACTCAGTCCTTTTACAAACCTTTTTTCTTTTTGGTCTTAGGCTTTGGGGATTCTGGACTGCTCAGAGAAAGAGGAACACAAATACTGCAGAAACAGGTGCCCTCAAAATGCATCACAGAGGTCACGTCTGGGACTATATGGGACCTCACAGGCTCCGATGACATGCCCGAGGGGGAGATGGAGAGTCCTTCTGCCCAGGGCTTGCCGAGAGACGGCAGCAGTGTAGCGCTAGGCTCTGACTACTCTCTGTATGAGAGGCCCGTGGAGCTGGACAGCCTCTTCTCCTGGTCCACAGAGAGCCCAGCTCAACCGGGCCAACCCTCCTGCTCCTACTCCTCCACTGACCCGGACCAGGACGAGGACTGTCTTCTGGTCCATTCTGAGCCTCAGCCAAGAGCAGTCACAGTCGGTGGGACCTCGGCAGGAACTGGGAACACGGTGTCTTCCACAGGCTCACACAGGGCCCTAAGGCCAGACAGAGAAATGGCAACAGTGGCCACCAACTCCAGACTTCCCGCGTGGCACTCATCGGCCGTGGCACGTGGTGATCAGCTGCTCGCACGACATAGGAGTCACACCGATGCTGTGCGCCTGGAGACAGCCACGAGTACAGGCCCCCCTCCATCTCAGCATCCCCAAAGGGTCACCTTAAACCCTGCACCACCTTTTCCTACGTTCAGCCCGTCCACCATGGCGGCAACACAGGTTAGCAAGTCCTTGATTGGGCCATCACACCCTCCACAGATTTTGTTTCCACCAGTGGAGCGCGTGAAGAGCAAAAAGTATGTGTGCCGATTTTGTGGAAAGGCATTTGCTGGCCAGTCCAACCTAGAGGCACACCAGCGTGTGCACACTGGAGAGAAGCCTTTCCGCTGTGCCACCTGTGGGAAGCTGTTTTCCGAGGCAGGTAATTTAAAGAAGCACCAGCGGGTGCATACGGGAGAAAAACCCTTCACTTGCGGCCGCTGTGGCAAGAGTTTTGCCTGGATCTGCAACCTGCGCACACACCAGCAGTCGGCAGCCTGTGGAGGAGTGTAGGAGCTCCCATGAGAAGGAACATTCCAATACTGATAAAATAAGAATTTAAGGACAGTTAAGGTAAATAACAAGACTGCTCATTAGGTAAGCCTGTTTTTAAGTGATGGGAACATGTTAAAAACAGAGGTTGTGTTGCTCTCTTGAAAATTAAAGGGGTCATGGTACATATCAAATTATAGCTCTGAAGCTACAATGTGTTAGCCTGGGTGTGCCCATACTGCCTGTGACGCTGCATTTACATTTCGCGAGCAAGTCAGTCTGGCCAAGCTGCCTATCTAAACCATTTCTGCTCAGTCCTCAGATAGGGGGCCAAGGAAAATTGAGCATTTCAAAAGGCAATGACGCGGTAGTTTGGCGACCGGAAATCTCTCTCAGTCACTGTCTACATGGCGAACGTGGAGCAACCGTAAGATTTCAATGCATCTGTAGCTGCTGTTTAGGATGAATTCAAAGGGAAGTTCTATCTGAAAATAGAGCAAAGGGCAGCCCTTGAAGCATTTGTTGCGGGAAAGGGCTTTTTGCAATGCTACCGACCGGCTTCGGTAAAAGTTTAATTTATTAGTTAGCCCCGCTGGTAGCCAAGTCCATTGGGCTTTGCACGGACGCTGTTGTTGTGGTCATGTTGCCTTTGATCGCACTGATTCGTTTTTCGAATATCAATATTGAATGACCAACACCAGCCACTCTCATGTTCACCTCACAAATCCGACAAAAATCCTTTAACGCCATTGCTATATGACTACAGATTACTACTACTTTTTGTTTGGATCAAGCAGTTTCTTTCGCTACGTATACATCAGAGGACAGAGGGGTGTGATTGGTTGAAGCTTCGTCCAGTAGCAAACAGAGGCATTTGAAAGAGGCGGGTTAAGCCTGCCTTCTGAGAAATGGGTTTACAACACAGCTTGGCCAGACCAATGCTCTCAGAGCATTGACAAGTCGCGATAGCCAGGCTAACAATGTGTAAGACTTTCAGGGTATTCCTCAGCAAAACATGGAATATAACATTTATGACTGTGTTCACTCATGCATAATTACCTCTAGAATAAATTTGAAGGAATGACAAGCCCTTTTATATCTGCATATACCTGCCCCCAGGAGTCTGCCATGTTGCACTGCCATTGCACTGTTATGATGATGCGGTTAACAAAAAAGGACATACAAGCTCCACCTTTCATTTTTATTAAAAATTAAAATGTATATAGAGGGTTTGACCTATGGTTTCACAGATTAAATAGTAATTACTGAAATGCAATTTCAAAATGTCTGCCCATCGTAACCTCATCACTTGATGGAACACTCAATACAGTCATTGAGGGTGACGTTTTGGAAATAGTTTGGCTACTGATAGCTACTGCAGGTTGTACTACACACTTGAAAATGGAAAAATGAGAGAACGGCTCTCGTTTGGTTGCCTTCTGCAACCCTTACCGATAGATGACTTAATGACTTAAGATGTAAGCCATGTTCACACTATGTGGTGGTCGAAGCTTGTAAAATGTAGAGTATGTGACATAACTTGCATTGCTGTAATTCCAGAGTTTCACAGCCATAGCCAGTCCACACCACATGACTGGTGGTGGAAATTTAACACTCTGTTACAACTCAGCTACCTGGCAGGATCGGATATTGTCTAGTAAAACTATAGGGTGGCAGTACTTGTTAATAGCCAAACAGTATGCAAATCAGTTTTAGGTTGAAATGGGTAAAAGTTATCCCACTCAAGACTCATGTTAGCCACAAGTTGGTTGGTTGCTGATTGAGAACATCATAATGCTCTTTGCAAATACACATGTATCGTAGATTCATAACATTGGTTGATGCTGCTCCTTACTGAAAATAAAACAGTTGTAGTCACAGACCATTAAGTCTGGGTGCCTTTGGAATTGCCCATTTGAGAAGTGCTCACGAAGTCATTCTGGATCACTGATAAACTGCATTGTCCCATTAGATTTTTGTTGTCTGTGACTCAAGAAAATGGTTTGTGATTGGCAAATCCGGCTTTAAATCGTGTAGTGTGAACTTGGCCTTAAGTAGACACTGGGTGGTGCCTTTAAACTGAATATTTGTCCAGGTCTTTGACGTTAGCTTCGGCCTGTGCCTAGAAAGGTATCTCTGAAATGTTTTTTGGGTGAGTGATCTAATCCAGTTGTTTGTCACATTACTATGAATACAAGTACTACCTCAGCAATAGATATGTAGATCAAGTAGCAGTTAACTAAACGGTTATCTGTCCTTCCTCCGTCTACGGACACTGACCATTGTTACGGGTAAAAAGGTGTTGGTTATTGTTAAGACCAGTGAATATTTTTGTTGACTTTAAATGCAAAGCCTTTGTTATTATTATTATCATTATTATTACTATAAACGTTTAATTCAAGGTAGCAAAATGGTAAAGGTCTAAGTGAAGACTTGTGTGTTAACTTTATGTTTGTATCATTATGTAATACAAGTAGGCCAAACATAATTATTTTATAACCAGGTGTTTAAGTTGTGTTTTTTTAAGAAGTGCTTCTCATTTCAGCATTAACTACATGTTTTCCAATTGCAACTTATGCTCAACAGACAAATAAATGAGTCCTATTGCTGAAATATAATTGTTCTAAGTCTTATTTTATCAAATTATATATCTTTAATGGATGGCCCTGTCTTTCCATTCTGCTGAATTAGACTTAGTTTTGCAAATGTTAAAGCAACATAAAAAATGTTAAACATTTCTGATATTTTACCACCAAAAACTGTCTTTAGTTTTGTCATCCTTTTTTAGTGTGGTGTTGTGCACTCAGTAGTTTGAATGGACAGTGTATTCCAATCCCCCTTTGAACTAACAGTTTTATTCACACATAAAATCGACATAACTTGCTTAGTGAAAAAGTTATTCTGTTTTTTTTTTCCAATTGTCAGTTATATCACTGGGGGATTGACCAGGTATTGCAATAATCCGTGTGTGGGTTTGGGTGTAGGTGTGTGCCTGTCTGCCCTCAATGACCCTGTCCGTCCACATGGGGGACCAGGTTGCCATCTCTGATGGCACTTGTTTTCACTGATTTTGTATGGTGTATTTCTTAGACTCTTTAGGACTGGGGCACATGAAAGTTAGTGGGGTAGCCCGGTCTCGGTGATAAGGAATATAATGTTATGGTGCTTGTGCCACTCTCTGGATCCTGTGACCACAATGCCTCTCACTCCAATTCACAGCTTGACGGGTCACTCATGTAACCCTTTTCTCACATAATGACAGGTGTGGTCTACAGCTCCACCTCAAGTCGTCCTGGTTCCCCATCATCAGGCCAGGACTGAAGAAGCCTTTTGAATGAAAGGTGAAACATTTTCAAGCTTCAAAAAGAAGTCCAGTTGCTTAGAACTTAACTCCTTGATTATATACAGCACTGTCTCAAGTAGAGGCATTGTCTTGAAATGAGCATAGGGAATGTAGGTGCACTGTTAATCCGCATGCCTGACCCACACAGACACACTTGACATGAGCTTGATAACCTGTGGAGACTGGGCCGGATCAGGCTAAATGGTTCTGGGCCACAGGGGGGCCAATACACCTGGTCATTACATTTGGTCTCTGTGATGGGTAACATTACTTACCACACAACCATCTTTCTCTCTGCAGGCATCCCCTGCAAGCCTTCCACACAGAGGCCCTGCTTGGGGCTGGGGGAGGTCGACTGGGATGTCTCCTCAGAGGGCTTCACCCTTAGGAGCTACTGCAGGCACTTCAGAACTCCAGAAGGATGGTGGAGTTTCGAGTATTTTTGGTGCGCCATCTACTGGTCTCCTTAAGGTGCCTTAACGTGTGCTGTTCACCGACAGGCTTCTCTGGAGGCTGGCCTTTGTGTACCACAGACCGAGCCTGACCCCTTGTCTTGATGCTGTGGACACCCTGCAGGTGCTTGCAGAGGCCAACTGTTACTTTCTGGTGCCGTCTACAGGACTCAGGCATCTCAGTGGTGGGCTATTCACCAGCAGGCTCCTAGGCATGATCCATGAAGATGGTGGCTGTATAACAGGAGAGATCTGTGAATTTGCTATTAGACGACTCCAGAACATAGATGGAGTTTTTAATGACCAACTTGAAAAGGATAGAGTGAGGATAATGTAAAACAAATGTATGGGTCAGTCTTTGGGGAAACAAATACAAAAATTGTGTTCTCTGAGCCACCCGAAGGAGCAGATTATAAGATCTCCAATGCCAATTCTAGTTCTTCTAGCAAACGTGAGGCTGAACTCGCTGCTAAGCTAAAACAGCAAAGGCCATGCAAGAATAATTGTTCAACAGTCAAAGCTTGATGAACTGGAGAGTGAATGGAAAGCTAAAGAGGCTGAAATGAAATTAAGGATAGGGACAGAGAAAATAAAGCTTTAACAGCTACAAGCAACAGTGGCAGGAGCACGTGTAAAGGCTTACAATGACTATGGTAGCCTCATAAACAATTAAAGTAAAGAAATACATAGCCAATTAATCGATTTTCTTAAAGGATGCACTGACGCCATTCCATATGTTGTAGGACTGGACATTGGCAGTTAAAGTGAGGAGAAACCCAAACTTTTTAAAAAGCTCCCTGGTTGGTTGGTTTATAAGTGGAGTTGTATTACAGTGGAAGAAGTAGGCCAAAGTGGAACTTCCCCAAGCTTTGCATGCTTTACAGAGTTAATGGCAAGTGAGGCCAGACCAGCAAGCAATCCCATTGCTTCTCTCACTATACAAACACTCCATACCGAGGAGTCCACCTTAAAAACTATATTATATATCAATCCAGTGGGAAAGGCCGTCCACTATCCACCTGGAGGACCCTGCCGCTGGCTAGAGTTCCTAGAGGACTTACATATAGACAGTGGTAAACATGCAGTACGCTTGATGAGTTGTAAAATATACATACAGGCTTTCAATTGGACAGTTTCTGCTAGTAGCCTGCCTCGCCAGGCTTTCGACTGGAGAATTTCTGGTAATATGTTGGTAGTTATAGGCATAGACAGTAAAACGTTCTAGGCCAACTCACCAGAAGGCAGCATGTGTGACGTTTGCGACCATAATATGCCCCAATGCGCCCTCTACAGCGCGGTTTCGAATACTGTACGACGATACTGTCAACAATTGATGTAAAAAAGGCGATAAAGCAAATTATTTTCTCAGAACATGTCGCAATTTGTCCTTATGATTGCCTAGCACATTATACTGTTAACAGTGCACAAACTTCGTTTCCAGAAAAAAGAAATTCTATCAATAATAGAACATTTTGGATTAGGTAGCTAACTTGGAAAGACGTGATATTGATGTATGCATTACTGTACCTACCATTTCCGTAATAATTTAGGTGTGGCTCCAGATTCTTTGCTAACTTGGAAAGACGTGATATTGATAGGAAATGTTCTAAACTATCTTGAAATAGTAATGTAGCAATGTATGTTGGTATATTGCAGGAAAATGTCTTCTTATTCATTACCATACTTTCGTATTCATCACCATACCTACCATTTCTGTGATAATTTATGGGTGGCACCGGACACTTATCTACCGTTATATATATCTACCGTATGAATTAATTTAATTGCCATATCACAAAATATGTAAAATTACTGATGATATATAACATGTGTTTATATATGCCATGCCATACATGTATGTACATGTAAATAAACTGAATCATACAGGAAGTAAAATGAACAATACAAATTTATTTACATTATTTACACTATTAACACTCTCCCCCCTTCTTCTTTCAGAGCAGCAGGTGGGGGAGCTGCTGAGGCAGAGACTGTCTGTCCTACAGCCTGAGGCGCTGCAGAGAATGAAGGCGCAGTGGTAGGCTGACAAGCAGCAAGTGGAGTGGCAGGAAGAGGGGCAAGGGGTTGCGCTGCAGCAGCTGGAGGTGCTTGCCCTTTCTTTTTCCCATACCCTTTGGCTGCAAGGCGCTCCCTCCATTCAGCAAAAGGCTCTGTGGCTGTCTCCTCACAGTACCAGTTGCCGAAGTACTGCTGGTGTCCAGGAAGCCTCCGGTCATTATGGCAGCTTTTGCACACCACCACATCTGTTTTTTTTACGTATTTCCGGCTGTAGATGCCTGCCCTTTCCCTCTCCTCCTTCCTCTTCCTGTGCACCTGAGTGGTGTAAGGCACAGGATTGGCAGTGGTTGGTGCTGGTGCCATGAACCCGGGTGCAGAGGTGGTGGGACCCTGTGGTGCAGCTGGCTGAGTTATGCAGAGGAGAGGTGATGGGGCAATGGGCCCTGGTGCAATGGGCCTTAGTTTGGAGGTGGTGGGACCCTCTGGATGGACTGACAGAGGTGTAGCTGGTTGAGGCATGCAGACCAGAGGCCCAGCTGGCAGGGGGACTGGACCTGGTGTTATAAATGCCAGCATCTCATTAATCATACAGAGATTAATAACATATGAGAGTTATAAGAATTATAAGAGTTTACAATTGCGTAGATCGGAAGATTGACTATATGACAAGTCTGGGCCATGGGTAATGGGATTGATGTGGCCATGCATAGATGTCTGTGTACTACAGACAATACAGTGGCAACAAAAAAGAGGTGTGGAAAATAAACAATTATAAAGCTCCTAAAAACGTGCAAAACTTACAAAACCTAATTAAAGCAGAGCTCAAAAAACGATACTTAAATATAGTTTGCTGTTCTATAGTTTGATAGAACTGGAATGGTCTTGACTGTTAGGAGACTAACTTTAAATGCATTCAAGTCCCACTTACCATCTTCCCTGATCTGTAGGCTCTCCCCTGAGTCATTTTCTAGTCTCTCTTGTTTGACATGCACCAGGTCAGGCTCCGACAACTCTTCACGTCCAGGCTACAAGAGCAAAGCATTTAATGAATAACGTATTCTGTTCCTCGCAATTGCATTATTACACAACCTATATTGACTATGATGTAGGCCTAAATACACCTCCCCCCCACCCACCCACACACACAAGTGAAGACATACTTCAGTTGCTGATAAGCGATGACCAGCCTCATCTCCGTCAGAAGTCAGCCCGTCTCCCCACAAACCGATATTCATCTGCCTTCCAATACTGCCACCAGGTGTTAAGTGTTCTGTAAATCACAAATTACAGATGATTTTCATTATTTTGATTTCAAATGCTACATTATTTTCTTACGATTAATTTAATAAAGCCAACGTACAGGTAGAATGAAAGAAAAACGTACCGTCCATAGGCTCTCTGTACTTCTCAGTTATGTTTATGTTTGCATTTATATGAATCCTGTTCGAGCGACTGTTCATTGCGCTTTCACGTATTCGCCTTTCGGCATAACCCCGAGCCATTTTCAATTCCAGTAAATGCAACTTCCTTTTCAGTGCTTTGTTTTCTCGTTGGCACTGAGACATTTGCAAATTTATTACCGCGAAATCGTCGTCTACAAGCTTACAAATCTCTGCCACGGCTGCATTAGCCAAGACCTCCATTATGGAGGCTAGCTGCGTCTGAAACGCCAGACGGTTCGACATTGTCCGTTTTCTCTAGGGGACCTGAGTTGGCCGTTTGTTGATACAGTTGAAAAACAAAAACGTAACAAAATGCTTTTCGAAAGATTGCATGCAGTAGCCCACACTACAACTCAACACACCACTACGCAAACACTACACCCATTTGTCGAATCACAAAACTAAACACCGCGCATGCGCACTGCGTGACCGTAACGCACGCTGGTTGGATATTTGTCCGTGATGATATAGGTGGGAGTTTCGAGTGTTTTCGGTGCTCCATCTACTGGTCTCAGGTGCCTTAAAGGAGAAATTCGGTGTAAAATGAAAATTGCATGTTAAAACATCATACCTAATTGGTATGTTTGCTGAGGAGCAAAATTGAGTTAGCTGGTTGCATTCAGAACTTAACTATGTTTTACCGTTTGTCCCAGAAGGCTAACAATGGAAGAGGTGCCCTTAGACGAAGCATGAATATTACGCTATTATTAAACCATTAAAACAGCTCGAAGAAACTCCACACTCCATCGGTAATACAACAAAGGCCCTGGCATTCAAACCAAGGCACGTAATCCATGAAGATGGAGGAGGAGAGATCTGTGAACTTGCTATTAGACGACTCCAGAACAAAGATGGAGTTTTTAATGACCAACTTGAAAAGGAAAGAGTGAGGATAATGTTAAACAAATGTCAGTATGGGTCAGTCTTTGGGAAAACAAATACAGAAATTGTATACAAATACAGAAATTGTACAACAAATACAGAAATTGAGTCCACCTTAAAAAATATAGACAACATCAGTGAGGTTGTGCAAGCATTGAGGTCCATGTGCACTACATTAAAAACCCAAGACACAGGATATGGCAGCTTTGAAATAGATACAATAAGGTACTGAAATAATCCCTGAAAAAAAACATACGTGTATTTTGTGAACTCTGTGTAGTCCACCAGATTCCTCCTTATGACCTGCTGGGCAAGGTCATTAACAATGTGCCTGAGGCCACTGTAGCACTGGGGTACCTGCTCATTCCAGTAGGAAAGGCCATCCACTGTCCACCTGGAGCACCCTGCCGCTGGCGAGAGTTCCTAGAGAACTTACATATAGACAGTGGTAAACAAGCAGTGAGCTTGATAAGTTGTAAAATATACATCATGTTTAACAACATTTCTGTATGACAAATGGGTTTTTACCTGCTATAAACTTGTTCATGCAAAGATGAAAGCATGCACGCCAGTGCCACTGACGCCTTGGCACATTGGTAGGTTGGCAGCCTATGGCCCCCTTTGACAAGGGTCCCAGTTTGCATAATATAACTGGATGCCTGAAGGGTCCTGGGTGTGCAACAGGTGTTCTTTGCCTTTCGGATCACACTCACACACACACACAGAGTTGAATTTTAATAGCAACTGATATTAAAATGTTTAGGTTGCTTGAGTTTTTTTAAGTTTAAGATCCTGCAAATCATCTGGGCATATTATATGCCAAACTGGGCATAGATTCACCCATCAGGGGCTACAGCCAGAGGTTGAGATTCCAGCTTCAGAAAGCCACTGCTTGTTAATACTTTTGACTGGAGAATTTCTGGTAATATGTTGGTAGTTCTAAGCATTGACAGTGAAAGGTTCTAGGTCAACTCACAGGCAGGCAGTAGTAGTCTCTCTATAACCTGCCTCATAACAGATGCCAGAATGCTGGGATTGCAGAATGACAAACTTGGCTTTAAACCTGTGTACAGTGTTTCATTCTGTTTTACGGACAGACGTGGGCACACATTACAAGTAAGCATGTAAGCATGGTAAAATTGGGTTAAAAAGAAAGGATGTACTTAACCTGAAATAGGTGCCAGGAGTGTAACAACTCATCCTCCTGGACCTAACAGCTGCCTTTGATACAGTAGATCACAATATCTCCCACTCGCCTGCAACATACCATTGGGCTTACAGAAAACGTCCACAACTGGTTCACTTCATACCTGACCAGCAGAACTGAGTATGTCGCCCTGGGCAAATCCAAATCTCACACCCACAACACCACTTGCGGTCTCACTCATGCCATGTGTGCTGGGCCCACCCTCTTTTTCATCTTCATGCTCCCCCTTAGCAATGTCATCAGCAGACATGGAATATCTTTCCATTATGCTGATGACACACAGCTCTACCTGAGGACAAGCTCCACTTCCTCTGCTTCCCTGCCACCGTCCACTCCGACCACCTGCCTGGAAGAGATAGAGGTGTGGATGAAGCTCAACTTTCTCCAGTTCAACAGCTCCAAAACTGAAGCCATCCTTGTTGGCACACCACATCAGCTCCGCTCTTCCACCATCACCATTAACCTACACATGCCAAAATTCTTCTAATACCTGTTAATAAGGCCAAGGCAATCGGGCCCAGGGTATTATTATTATGTTTAATGGCGGCTCCATATGAAAATAGAAGTTGGTCTGCTCCCAGAGAATGATTTTTGGTGGAATAAATTAAGCCGGGTAAGTTCTGGATCTGCAGAATCAATAAGTAGACTGAAAATACTTCGCCCAACGTGGGGCTCGAACCCACGACCCTGAGATTAAGAGTCTCATGCTCTACCGACTGAGCTAGCCGGGCGCACACGTCATATCAAATTATTTTCAGGTGCAGACAACGTTGCCAGATTTTCCACGTTATACTTGTTGTCATTATTTTCCTATAGTTTTACTCAGGTTTCACTAGACGGAGACTTGAAACCTGATTAGTTCTCTTAAACGTTACCCAAGACAACCAGCAGAGGCATGGTCCTCCATAATAACGTAATTAACTAAATGTTAGTTATTTTTTTGTGAATGATCGCAAATCAATACCAACACGACACCACACATACCAAACATATACCACGTTTCATTTTTTCTAACTGGACCTAGTGAGAATTTGCACTTCACAATCAGTATGTGTACAGTTGGCGAAGACGGCATTCATGCACGCATGCAAATCCAGATCAGACCTGTAGTTTTGGATGCTGTGAATGTTCGCACAAGACATAGCGCAGATCATCGTCAGATTACTTGGCGAATATTGTATCTTGCTGGCCGACCGTGAGTCGAGCTAGAGCTACCACGAATTGACTAATGACGGCTCGAGCTGCTACTGCAGTCGCTACCACGATTTGACCAAGGTCGGCACGAGTTGCTACCAAGAATTCACCAACGTCGAACGAATTCGCCACAGCACGCATTCAACGACATAAATTGACCCGGATACAGCGGGACTTTCAAAAACAACCGGTCCGTCACTTATTTATTATAAACGCTTTTTGTTTGTCAGGTTTTATACACACAAATGCATTTTTCTCGCATTTATGATTGATATTAAACATTACACGGAATCTATAACGTACTGCTACTACGTAATGCTAAAGCTCAACGGAATGTAATGCTGTTTTTAAACTTTTCATGTATTTCTGTGCCTTCATACTTGGATTTGCATATGAAGTTGACGATGGTAATCAAAGAATATGCGCCTTGGAAACAGTGGGAGTTTGTAGAGATAGGCGATCGGCAGTTTCAATAGACAGGCGAGCAAGCCATAAACTGGCGATGTAATACCCCAAAAAGGTTAGAAGTAGAACGAATATACGAAAACGTGCATTTATTTACTGCACCTACTGTACGAAAATGACAAGTGAAATGAAGGCCATGGAAATCCAGGTTTCACCCACTCTTTCAACTCAAATAGCCCATTATAAAACAAAAAAGAATTGAACTTGGTGATTATACAATATGGAATATATTTATAGAATTGAACGAAACGAATTTATAGACGTTAACGAAAATTAACTTCATTAGAAGCCTGAGGCAACATACATTTGTGAGACGAACAAGCGTGTGGGACTTCTGGTGAAGCAACTAGCGAGAGTTCTTATTACCCAGAAAAGAAACTCACAAGCGGCCTCCTGACTTTCTTTTCTTTTACTTCTCCCTGTTGCTAACAAGCAATCCATTTTGATACTGCAGGTTTAGCTGTTTGTCAAATGCGCAGTGTAAACAAATATCTGAAAGGGTCATATTATTTTATTTTTATCCCCCACAAAAATCATAGTGTTTTGAAAATGATTTGACGGCCCACTTGCAATACGGCCGCGGCCCACAGGTTGGGAACCACTGCTTCACTGTAAGGATATTGGGGAATACGAGGGGATATCAAAAAGTTTTGAGCCTCCCACATTTTTCCCAGTCGGATAGTACAATGCACCCGCATCTGATGTACACCATTGTATTATCTACTGATTTCATGTGGGATCATTGTGCTGCCTGCATAGCCTACCCCCAGTGAGTTGGCAAAAATGGACAAAGCTGAGTATAGAGCAGTGATAAAGTTTGTGGTACTGGAGGGTCAATCTGCCAAACAGACTAAAGAGCGATTGACTGCTGATTACCAAGAGTCTTCCCCTTCTGCTGCAACTATCAAATGGTGGGTAAAGGAATTCCAGTGTGGCAGAGAGAGTTTAGAAGATGACCCCCGGTCAGGACGGCAATTAACCAGTACCACCGAGGAAAACATTGAGACAGTTCACAGACTAGTGATGGAAAACCGCTGTATCACTCTCCATGAGTTAGAGGAAGCCACAGGGCTTTCATATGAATCAATTCATGACATACTTCATGACATATTCCACATATCCAAGGTGTGCGCAAGATGGGTCCTGAGAATGCTTTCAGATGACTTGAACCAATTGAGGGTCACCATCAGTGGAGCTTCGCTAACTCAGTACAATGCCAACCAGATGATTTTCGTTTCAGAGTTGTAATCTGTGATGAAATCTGGCTTTATCATTACGAGCCAGACAGTAAACAGGAATCGATGGAATGGAAACACGCCTCATCTCCAAAGACAAAGAAGTTCATGGCCACCAGGTCCCCCAAGGAGGTTATGGCGACAATTTTTTGGGACAGCAAAGGAGAGGTTCACATTGACTGGGGACTATTACACTAACCTACTGAAGCAGGTGCACCAGTCCATCAAAGAGAAATGTTGTGAGAAAATTCGTTGTGGGATCCTGTTTCACCAGGACAATGCGCCAGTCCACACCAGCTGAGTTGCAATAGAAGCTGTACGCGAGTGTGGTTACGAAATCTTCCCCTACCCACTCTATTCTCCAGACCTAGCCCCCAGCGACCTCCACCTCTTTCCCAGACTGAAAAAACACCTTTGGGGCCGGCGATTTGAGGATGATGAGGAGCTGACTGCTGTTGTGGAGGGAGAAGGCTGCAAGAAGGCTGATGGTACCGTCAACCAGAATAACACACACAATGCTGATCGATGCAAGGCCAGGAGCATGGGTCAGACATGGGCACCCGCGTTGTCCCCAGAGGAGGTGTTGAAGCCGACCAGGCAAGCAGCAGTGGCACGACCCAAACCCAAACAATTAAACCTGTGTGCTGGGTTGCCACACGCTGCAGCTTGGCAACTTCAGTCAAAGACCACCCCAACAACTCAGCAAATAAGGAGGCTTTCCGGAGGTACATGGAGATGTTTCCAGAGGGTCGTGAAGCCATCTCCATTAAGTACAAATGGCAGGGCTCCACCACCACTTCCTCCAGGGCAGCTCTGTCCACCAGCCATGGCCCAGCATCTACCACCTTCGGCAGGGCTGCATCATCCACCAGTGATGACGAAGCTACATCCACCAGTGCTGCCTCTGTGTCTGTCAGGCCTAAAGCAGCACCATCCACCAGCGGTACACTCTCCTACAGGGCTGTGCCATCCACCAGCAGTGGCCCCGCATCACTCCAGTCATTGTTGGTGGTCAAAGATATTAATCAGAGGACCCTGGAAAAGATTGTGAAAAGACTTTTCTCACCATCCTCCTCAAGGTTTCAGCGTTGTAAGTACAGTGTAATATAAGCTGCCTGATAGTGAAACCATGTACTGTACAGTATACTTGTTAAATGTACAAATATCTACTTGTCTTACTCTCAATTATTTTATTTTCTAGCCATTCCTGCAGCACCTGTGCCACACTGTACATTGGCACCACCACCATGCGATGTGGATAACCAAGACCTTGTCCTGGCAGCAGAGCATGTGGAGGAGCCGCTAGTGACACGTAAGATACAATGTGATTTAATGCAGTGATTTACAATGTGATTTAATGCCGTGTTCACTGACTCATTTAATGAGTAATAAATGTAACCCTCAAATATACAGCAAACCTTTATTATTTTGGCAAAATACATTAAGCAATTGACTTAAACGTTGCTGTCTTTGTTGTTTTCTATTTAACACAGAAAGCAAACTTTATCTTGCTGCTGGCTGGATACCAGCGTTGCCAATTGTGGACCAGCAATGGATCTCCAAGGCCCTCTTTAAGTGGACGGGGACTGGACAGCCAGACCTCGACTTCACCAAGGTGGACAGGATGTGGTGGTACCTCCCACAGCCAGCGCTTAATCCCACTGGCATCCCACTAATGGAGAGGTACTTTGGCCACCCTCTGTTACTTTGGATGCCTCTGGCGTGTAAGGCTTCTCTGCCCCCGTGGGGTTTGAGGAAGAGAAGAGCTGGCCTCCGCAGTACTCCACCAGAGTGGTTGGAGTCACAGACACCTATTTCATAGTGGCTGAGTACCTGGCCTGCAAGGGATGCAAGAGGAAGGTGATCAGCTGGAGCCACAACATTGTCAGCCAGCTAGACATCGGCCATCGGACCCAGTTACCCTGCATACTCACCTCCAAGCTGGGTTGTGATATGAAGGTAGTGAGACTGATGCGACAGAAGGACTTGGGGAACAGCAGCAGCCAGCTACAGAAGCAGCTGGAGGAGCAGCATGTGGAGGTCTGGCTGCAGAGAGAGCTCCAGTTCCTGACTGACTGCAGTGGCATCACGCAGGCTGTGTCGGCAGGGCTGGTTGCTCCTGTTGCCATTGGCGCTATGCCTGTGATGCTGCCTGTGCCAAAGCACAGGTGGCTGATGCAGGTGTATTCCCAAGATGTGCTGGGCAGGCTTGATGAGCAAAAGGCCTCAATCACCTCCCTTTTTGGTCGGGTCCTGAAGATTGACCCAACCAAGAAGATTGTGAAGAAGCTCACGGGGGAGGGCCGCTGCACATCAACCTGGGCCACTAATGTAGGGAATGTGCGTGCCCTGATGGATGCCAAGCATGCCGAGCTGGCCCAAAAACACCTCCATCTCTCCAACCCCACTGACATGATGCGCCATTTGTCCAGGGCGGAGATGGCACTGCACTGCTGGCAGACCACCAGGAGCAGGGAAGAGATGGAGGCCCTCATCAGCCAGCTTCTGGTAGCCTACGAGGGAGAGAGGGGGTTCAACACTCTTAGGGTGCCCCTAATTAACAAGGAACGCATGGCAAAGATTTGGAAGGGGCAGAAGAAACACCTTGGCTGCCTGCAAGACCCCCTTGGTGTGCAGCTCTACATGCAGACAGGGACCCTGAAGAAGGGCGGGCACACTCTGCCCACTTACAGATGTGCCAGGAGGTCGACGCCACCTCCACATGAACAGGTTCATCCGAGGTAAATTCGCAACATGAGTGAAATCAAAATGAAAATTATTTTATATTATAATTATTATAATTACATTACAAAATAATTATATATTATTTTATATTTTAATCTAATAATTTCTCTCTTTAGGAACCTTGGCCACTGACACTTTCTTCCAGGCCTATCTGGTGGATGGACTTGCTCGGTGGAATGAGGACAGGTGAATGGCAGCAAAAGAGGAAGGCGGCACCACATTCTCACAGTGGGCTTCTGCAACATGCAGTCAACCAGCTCGCTGAGAAGGTTGTGAGACTCAAGCTGGTGGATTACACACCGCAGCAGAAATACACTGGTATGCTTTCTTTGTGTCTGGAAAAACAATTGTATGTAAATTAATTGAATTTAATAACATGTCCTTGACTTTGCATCATTTTTCAGGAGAACTGATTGGGGTGGAATACCTCTACAGTCAGACTGGCTGTGCGTTGGAGGACTACAAGCACACCTTGGCTGCGATGGAAACCGAAGAGGTGGCTGTGGCCGAGGATGAGGGCTATGATGAGCCAGAACTCCAGGAGTTTGAGGATTTGACTGTCCCCGTCCCTGAAGCCCCTGAAGCCCCTCCACTCACTGCCCTGCTTGGTGCAGCACCTCCAGCCTCTGCAGTGCCTCCTTCTTCCGCCCTGCTTGCTTCAGCGCCGCCACCCTCCGCAGCAGCTAGAGCCTCTGCAGCATCCCACCCTGCACCCTGCTTGCTATAGCGCTGCCACCCTCTGCAGCACCTCCTGCCTCCCCATTGCCTTCTCTTGCTGTGGGGCAACTATGGGGCACTGTTTACTACTCCACCTGACACAGTGCTTCCACTTGCTGAACATCCTGGACCTTCATCTGCTGGCTGTGATGTAAGATTTCACTTTTTATACAACTATTACAAAAAAATACCCAAATATATTGTGCTTTGCTAAGTCTCTATCACTATTTCATACATTTAGACCTCTGTTGGGCCGGTCAACATCCCTGGCTACACAGCAGTCCAAGCACTGGCACGCTGCCTTGTGGGTCTCAGGGACCATGATCTTGCTCTGTCAAAAAAGGGGGCAAGGAACATTGTGGTCCTTTGGGATGGCCTGTCAGCTTATGACAAGAGAAAAACAAGCTATCCTGCACGTCATCAGGACACCCTGACCAAGGGTCGCTTTTGGGCAACAAAGAAGATTGTCGCGCCAGGGGTGGAGTCTACCAAAGGGTATGTTCCTTTGATTATTTCTACCTTTGTTTAGTGTATAATTAGTGTGACTGTGATTGTGATGTTTTGTGTTCATTTGTCAGGAGTTTTGCTGGGTCACACTTTCCAGCCCAGTGTCGAGACTGCAACCGGCTGGTGGAGATCTTTATCCAGCTCTGTATGGCCATCTCTGGCCGGAAGAAGTCTCTTAAGGGCAGAAGTGAGAGCCGGTGGACTCAGGTTATCCATGCCTATGGTAACATCCATCGGTGCATTTTCAATTATGCATTAGTGATGGAGGACACCACCATCCAGCTGCCCGAGGTGAACACAGTGACTTTGACACAGTGGTGAGTAAATATATATAATGTGAACAAAGTAACAAAACTTTATTTTTGAGACTTTTTTTTATTAACATTCTCTGATGTTAATATTTTCATTCCGGTACAATAAGCACAATATGGTGCAGGAGACAGCAGTGCTGCAGCAAGGCATTCCTTTGCCTCAGGCTCCACTGGCAGGACCAGCACAGCAAAAGTCCAGCACAACACAGGAGGCCGTGCAGGCTTTGGTTGCCGGTGACAACCCACATGTGTTTGCACTTCCGACAAACACAGCAGGCACAGCAAAGGTAAAGAGGAGGCTGGCATTTATAGCACCAGGTCCAGGTCCAGTCCCCCTCCCAGCTGGGCCTCTGATCTGCATGCCTGAACCAGCTGCACCTCTGCCAGTCTGTCCAGAGGGGCCCACCACCTCCATGCCAAGGCTCATTGCACCAAGGCCCATTGCCCCATCATCTCTCCTCTGCACGACTCAGCCAGCTGCACCACAGGGTCCCACCACCTCTGCACAAAGGCCTATTGTCCCATCACCTCTCCTTTGCACGACTCCGCCAGCTGCACCACAGGGTCCCACCACCTCTGCACAAAGGCCTATTGCACCATCACCTCTCCTCTGCATAACTCAGCCAGCTGCACCACAGGGCCCCACCACCTCTGCACCCGGGTTCATGGCACCAGCGCCAACCACTGCCACTCCTGTGCCTTACACAACTCAGGTGCACAGGAAGAGGAAGGAGGAGAGGGAAAGGGCAGGCATCTACAGCCGGAAATACGTAAAAAAAAAACAGATGTGGTGGTGTGCAAAAGCTGCCATAATGACCGGAGGCTTCCTGGACACCAGCAGTACTTCGGCAACTGGTACTGTGAGGAGACAGCCACAGAGCCTTTTGCTGAATGGAGGGAGCGCCTTGCAGCCAAAGGGTATGGGAAAAAGAAAGGGCAAGCACCTCCAGCTGCTGCAGCGCAACCCCTTGCCCCTCTTCCTGCCACTCCACTTGCTGCTGGTCAGCCTACCACTGCGCCTTCATTCTCTGCAGCGCCTTAGGCTGTAGGACAGACAGTCTCTGCCTCAGCAGCTCCCCCACCTGCTGAAGAAAGAGAAGGGGGGAGAATGTTAATAGTGTAAATATTGTAAATACATTTTTATTGTTCATTTTACTTCCTGTATGATTCAGTTTATTTACATGTACATACATGTATGGCCTACATATATATTCACAGTCAAACACAGGTTATATATCATTAGTAACTGTACACATTTTCTGATATGGCCATTGAATTCATTCATTGGAAGCTAAATGTCTTAAAACATAAGGAATCTGGAGCCAAAAAATGGTAGATATGAAGTGTCTGGAGCCACCCCTAAATTATTACAGAAATGGTAGGTATGGTAATGAATAAGAAAGTATGGTAATGAATAAGAAAGCATATTGCTGCAATATACCAACATACATTGCTACATTACTATTGTAAGATAGTTTAGAACATTTCCTATCAATATAACGTATTTCCAAGTTAGCAAAGAATCTGGAGCCACCCCTAAATTATTACAGAAATGGTAGGTATGGTAATGAATAAGAAAGCATATTGCTGCAATATACCAACATACATTACTGTATTACTATTTTAAGATCATTTCGAATATTTCCTATCCATATCACGTCTTTCCAAGTTAGCCACCTAATCCAAAATGTTCTATTATTGATAGAATTGGTTTTAAATGAACTTCCTGGAAACGAAGTTTGTGCATTGTTGACAGTACACTGTGCTAGTCATACAGACAAATTGCAACATGTTGTGAGAAAATAATGTGCTTTATCACCTTTTATTACATCGATTGTTGACAGTATCGTCGTATAATGTTCCATAGAACAGTTCGCTCGAAGATGGCAATAGTCGTATTTATTTCAGTCAGAGTTCAGACAGTATTCGAACCTGCGCTGTGGAGGGCGCACTGTGGCATTATGGTCGCAAACAGTGCTTACGCCTCTATGAAGTTGGTGAAATTATCGCTCTTTTAAAAGTATGTTCCCTGACCGGGAATCGAACCCGGGCCGCGGCGGTGAGAGCGCCGAATCCTAACCACTAGACCACCAGGGACAGATAGCACTTCTGAATAGATTTTTGAAATTGAACCATCACAATCAAATAGCTGTTTTGTTAGTTGTAATGTGAACATACAACATATAACATAATAACGAGTAAGGACATAGACCTGTGTATTTTATCGACATTTGACCTGCCCATACAGTTTATGTACTTGACTCACTACATCCCCTTAAAGCAACATTGTATAAAAGCTGAGAACTACCCACAATAAAGGAGGCGGAGAAAGTTCTCAATGCTAAACTAATCTTTATTAAACATAACTGAACTTACAGGTCTCGGGTCTTAGACAATTTAAAGCGGGTGAAACTGTTGTTGGTTTTTTTGCGTTTTTATAGCTCCTCCTTTCACAATACACGGACATGTAGCATAGTTCATTTACCCATACACAACATCAAGAAAGCTTTTATAGCCTAATTTTAAATAGGCTAACGTTTCCAAAATTGTTTTGATGGTACGTTTGTGCGCCAGACGGACCTCTGAAAGCACCCCACCACACACAAGGGCCATTGGTACCCAAACGTCAGAGGGCCCACCCTCCTTGATTTCATCAGAGGCCCTACAACAGGGTCAGGGGCCCTTGTAGTCAGACAATCAGAGAATGTAGGCCTTCTGAAATAGACAGATAAAAATATATTGTTGATAGGCGTCGCAAATTGTTTTGGGCTAGGGCCCCCCCGGGACCTCTGGACTCCAAGGACCCCTGGGCGCCGGCACCTCTGACCCGGTCCATAATCTGTCCCTGATTGTGACGTTTAAGTCGGCCTACAGTATTACATCAGACAAAATAGCTCTTTGAGCCACATGAGAATATTGTGTATTTTAATTATACGGTATTAATATTATCATGAAATTATAAATAATGACATATGCTGACACCCCCCCCCCCCCCCAACCATTGCTTCTAATATCCTTCAAACTATCTGCCTGGCTGTCACATGAAGCTTGTAGCTCAGCTCAGGCAGTATGGGCGGTCCCTTGCTCTCTCTTTCTCTCTCCCTCTCTCTCTCTCTCTCTCTCTCTCTCATGCCCCGCACACAGTTTTCCGTGTGTCATTTTGAATTTGCCAAATTCTATTATTTGACAGTTTCTGATGAGGATTTGTCATTAACATATAGGCTGCAGTCAACTCAGTGTATCTGAGGGTGTGAGTGTGAACATTTCATAAAAGAATGTATTATACAACAATACAAGATTCTAAATTCCATTTCTAATTCTACATTGTATTCTATGGACCCCAACATTCTTTAGCACTTTCATCCCACTACATTCCCTTTACACTGCTGTGACAGTACACCCTTATGTGTTTTACTTGTATCTTTATTCAAAAATGTTCAGATAGCCTAACAACAACATCCACAGAGAAGAAAATTAAAAAGCAAGTCCAGTGGGGTTTAAATCTAATTTATTAATGGGGTGTTGGGAATATAAAAAAAAAAGTGAATTCTCTTCTATGCTTTGCAGCTGAAGCAATTCATTTTCCATAGGAAGCAGAGAAACCTACAAACACAAGTATAATTGTTTTTTATACATTTACAGTTTACATCAATAACTTTCTATATGACTTTGCATTTTTCTTTTCAAAATGAAGTCTTTTATCTCAACTGTAATATCTGCAGATATTGACGTCATGTAAGGACAGAGGCCATGTAAGTATTTGATGTGATGCCACTGGCCACCTCACCTCCTTTTAACGCTTCTATTTTTCCTTTTCTTGGTTGTCTCTTCAGGGTTGCACAACGACGCACTTGCTGTGTCATCACGCTGTGTCAAAGACATACACATACACACACACACACACACACACACATACACAAGCTAGATTGTCATTAGAGTGTTTTTCCCGTATTTTTTCGTGAACTGTATGTTTCAGTTAATGTCAGGACGAACACATGTGATTGACTGTCACAGCATCCTGTCACTGTGAAACAGTAGAAACATGAGCAACATCAGTCAGCTTTAAATGGCACTAAATAAGCTATGTCCTGGGCTGTACTGATGAGGAGCATTATACAGTATGTCTCTGATGTTTGACTGTTGCCTCACTTGAACAATATGCTCCACATCCTCCTCCTGAGCCGGCTTGGACTGGATGGGGGGCAGAGGGGCGACTGGGGCACGGAATAGCCCCAGGATGTGTGGGGCCAGGGCTTGGAGTCTGGATGGGGTGGGGTGAAGGCTGGCTGGCAGAGGGGGCAGCTTTGAGGGCAGGGCCATCTGTGGAGGAGAGGATGTCACGTTGTAGCTGGCAATGCTGTGAGGAAGGTAGCCTGTTCTTGTGTGACACATATATGCCAACACTACTTCAGATGACAGGAGCAAGAGTGTTGTCTCCCTTCCCTAGAGTGCCCACAATGGCAGAATTGGTAGGCTAATGTACTTTTTGTAAGTTTTTCTACAAGCTTTTTTTGGCCTGTAATGACAGGTCAGTGTGAGAGAGACAGACAGGAAGTGAGTGGAAGAGAGACAAACAGGGTGGGATTGGGGAATGACCTCGGGCCAGATTTCACCCCCCAAGCTAACGTACCTTAGTAGAGACCCCTGCCTCATGTTCTGCTGAAGAGCTAAATACCAGCTGAGCCCTTAGGTCTGTGGAGATGGTGTTTTCCTTCAGCGCCTCTTGCACGCACACCAGTTTATGCTGCACACACACACACACACACAAAGATCATTTGGTGAAGGGAGAGAATGAATCATTTCAGGTGTTATATGATGATAGAGGGGCCATCTGTGGAGGGTTGGGCGACAGCAGCATGTTGTAGCTGACAATGCTGTAAGAAAGGCAGCCTGTTCTTCTGACACACATATGCCAACAATACTGTACCTCCAGGGCCTAATTATGGATTCAGGTGTGCCTGCCACAAATCACCCCAAACAAAGTACCTTTTTGGGCATCTTGCGCTCCTCAGGAGCAGCAGGAGAAACTGGGCTGCCAACATCTAGAGAGGTGAAGGTGTTCTCCCCAATAGCCTCTTTTACACGGATGACACTAACATTATCCTGTACACAAGGATAGTTAGTGAAAGGAGACAATGGCGAATACCTTCAGGTATGTCTCCATGTTGTACAAATATGAACTTGCTATAAGTGATTTTTTGACTTGTACTAGATTATTATCTGTCATGTGAGACATGAATAATGTGAAAAGACAGCTGATGGCAGCAACGTTCTACTACACACTGAGAACAATACTTGTATGATCACTTACATGTTTCCCACGTGTCAACTGTGCCATGACTTTAGCCAGCATACTTGTTTTTTGAGCGCCGGCATCAGTAGGATCAGGAACACTACATGTGGCCTCCAGGGCCTCAGCAGAACCAAATTCCCCACTGACCTTCTTCAGGGAGCCCTACAGGGAGAGGAAGCATGATGCATGGTCACTGGTGCTGTTACGCACATGTTAATATGAACAGTGTGACACTAAGATGTCTCTCTCAGCAGCCATTTTTCAATGTAAAGCCTTAAAATGCCTCACCTTATCAAAGGTATCTGCAGAGGATGGCCCTGCAGGAACCTGTGCACATTCAGCCTGGGTGACAGTGTCCTGGACACGAAACTAGAAGACCGGAAATGATGCAAGACCATGTGGAAGAGACAGAAGCCTATCAGCAACAGTGGGATGATCACTGTATGAAATAGATACCTGAGAACACCACAACCTCCAGTCCAACTTCTTTCTGGCACTTTTGAATTTATGTGATCATTGAACAATAATAAGTGCAGCCAAGTCAAAATGTTTTACTTAAGGTAGTAAAGCCCTACTGCACAGTAAAGTGTTTGGTCTAATCTTACCACATAGTAGGTTGTTGTGCTGAATGCAGCATGCCTGGGGGAAGGGGGTGTGGCATGTCCCTCACTCTGCATCAGCTCTTCAGCTGAGGTGCTGCTGCAGGAGGTGACGTCTTCCAGAGAGTCCTGGCAAAGATCAAAGAAGTTATTGGGTAATGTTTCATAGCAGGGTATTATCAATAGTTACTACACTATAAAATGAGACTCAGCATGCATGGATTTTAATGCATTTTGGAAAGAGTTAAGTGCAGACTTCTGTGGTGTGGCAAGTAATTTCCTTTTTATTTTATGTGGATATGAAGTCAGTATAGAGCATTACCCATTCAATATCTTCTATTGTCATATCATCGCTCTCCAGGGTTGACAGGTTATCCTCAGGTGTCCCGTCATTGGTAAGGGCCTACAAAGAACCACCCAAGGAGGGTGTCAGGAGACGGTTTGCGTGAAAGGTTGATCTAAGCAGTTTTTAACAGTGCAGCCTACTACAGTGGTACTAGGTTGTTTCTAATCCACCATCACTGAAACAAACAATTACAATAGATTTTTAAGTAATTAAACAATGATACACTCAAAATGAACAGGTTCATCTAAGCATTCAAAAAGAGAAGGCAAATATTACAGAATTTACGTCAAACTTACCATAATGAAAGCCCCAAGTAGAAATAGTAGAAATATCAGATAGTGAAATAGCAAGCTGTGGCAGAATAATTGAAATATGTCTTTTTCCTAGATCAGGTCGTCAGCTTTTGCCCTCGATTTCAGCCCAAAAGGTTAAAATGTCGGTGACGTAGCCTACATAATTTGTGACGTTCAAGTCGGCCTTCATTATGATATCAGACTTATTGGACCCTATCACGCCGCAGCGCACTGTGCATTCGCGACATGCGCATGCTGTCATTGCTGTTCTGTGCTAGCGCATCGTTCGTTTTTTTCCGGCAGAAATTCACGTTGTCTAGATAGGAGATGACACTGCGCCCTCACGGGCATGTCAGCGAAAAGAAGAGGTGTAGTGTGGCGCAAAGCTCACCAGATGCTAAAATACGGATACAAAAAACAAGCCAATGACCAAGAAAAACCTGATTAGTAGTCAGTCACGCATTGCTGAAAAGCTATTTTATGGGCGCATACGGACTTGGGATATAAGGAGAATGATGAGTGGCTGATAGGCGATAATGGCTATCTACGAAAGGCATATGGTTAATGTCACATACATTCATGCCAACAACAGTGCGTGAATTGGTGAAACGTCTTCAAGCTCCAAATATATGTTTAGTTGCATACGACAGCTCTTTTGAGTAGCCTGATCTAACGATTTACTAAGCGCAAAGACATAAACACTGGGAAATATTTCGGAATAATGCACATTTACTAAGTAATGTTTCTTTTAAATAAACATATAGGCCTACACATTGTTCATAACCAAATGGAAATTACTTGTTTCACACAAGTAAAAAAAAAAACAGACCTAAAGAAAAAGTCAAACTAACGAATGCATGAGGGACTCGGTGGGCTTTTTCCATCCCCGATCTGCTCACGCACGAGCCTGGTTAATTGCATGTTACACCCTGAACACACCTATGATTAATTAGGTAACCAAGCCTTTTGAACCATGTTCATTTTTCCCGTCATCAAAATAGCATATTGTCTCGGGAACGCCCGCAAAGAAACTTGCGCGACAATTTTCAGACAATGTGACAATTGTGTTCAGACAATTGTGAAAATAGAGCCCATCTATGGTCAACTACCACCAACTTGCTGTCAAACAGTATTTTAACCATTCTGGAAATCAATGTTTTTCTTTATTAAATTGAACTTGTATAAAGATCCTGCTACATACTTCCATCTTGTCAGTTGACATGGTTATTCCCAAAGGCAGCTGGATTCGCCAGTTATTAGGTTGTAAACAAATGCAAAGGTAGCCCTTGAACTAATACAAAGGTAACTGGTAATTACGATTGCAACCTGTAGGGAGAGCCAAGAAGATGTTGACCCTTAATTAATTTCCCTCCTAATACAGTCAATAAGATATGGGGAGTATAAGGTACTAGAAAAGAAATGATAATAAAAACTATCAAATGTAAAACTCTTTTGCCATTTAATTTTCAAATGATCAGCGCAATTATCCTGCCCACATTAAAATTGAAATGAAATAATTTCATTTGGCTTTTCATATTTTCAGATTTTGACACACACAGGACACAGCCCTCTCGCCCTCACAGCTTCCATTTTTGAAGCATTCCTAGTTGACAGAATTTTTTTCACACCTGCCTAAAACTTTTGCACATTACTGTAGATCAAATTGCAACTGCAGGTTTGCCCAAGGTCACAACAGTGGAAGCCAAGTACCAAACATACTTTCTGACTTCCACACAGAGTCAGATGTGGCCAGTGAAATGTGTTATTTCTAAATGATCTAAAACATTTCCAAAATCCGTTTACCAAGACTTGATATTTAATAGGCATGTAGAATTTTGAAAGTGTCAGAAATGGATTGATCATCCTTGTAAACCCCCAAAATCACTCCAAGATTGCACAGATTGGGGAAGCAGTTCCTAAGATATTACCAATATAGGCAAATATTTTATGCTAATTATGCCAATTATGTTAATTGTTTAATGTATGCAAACTGTTTCAGGGGACCCATACTATACATTTTTAACATAGAACATTTAGTGTACTCAACGTTGGATTCACTCTGCTGGCTAATAAGCTTTTCCCTTGGCTTGCAATTTACAATGTTTTTACATTTAGACTATCCCAGAAAACAACTCCTCTATGAAAGGAGAACTTCGGTGTAAAATGAAAATTGGCATGTTAAAACATCATACCGAGTTGGTATGTGTACTGAGAAGCAAAATTGATTTAGCCTGTTGCATTCAGAGTTTAACTATTTTTTATAGTTTGACCCAGAAGGCTAACAATGGAAATGGTAGGTGCCCTTAGACGAAGCATGACGACTATGCTATTTTTAAACCATTAAAACAGCTCGAAGAAACTCCACATTGCATTGGTAGTACAACAAAGGCTCTGGCATTCAAAACGAACCACTGAGAATATTGTAAATGTACACAACGTTTATTTAAAAAGCTGTTCTTACATGCAGTCGTTTGCAGTTGTTTCTCGTTGCTGCCATGATGAAAGTCCAAACAAGTTGATTGTACTACCTCTCCTCTTATTCTTCCTGCTGGTTCGTGTTCGTCAATCGACCTGTGCAGACTTTCATCATGGCGGCGACAAGAAACTACAGCAAGGTACTGCTTGTCAAAACTGTTTTATTCATAAATGTTGTGTACACTTATAAAGTTCTCAGTGCCTCATTTTTAATGTCAGGGCCTTTGTTGTACTACCGATGGAGTGTGGAGTTTCTTCGAGCTATTTTAATGGTTAAAAAATAGCCTAGCCATCATGCTTTGTCTAAGGGCACCTACCACTTCCATTGTTAGCCTTCTGGGACAAACGATAAAAAATAGTTAAACTCTGAATGCAACAGGCTAAATAAATTTTGCTCCTCCGTACACATACCAACTCAGTATGATGTTTTAACATCACCAATTTTCATTTTACACCAAAGTTCTCCTTTAAAGCTGGGATTCAAAGCCAGGATCTCCTGTTTACTAGACAGGCCCTACCAACTAAGCCACGGCGTCATAGAAAGGATTAACGATTTTTAATCAATCACATATATGTAACATCTTCTTTGTAGCCAAAATTGTTATTGTAGATACCAGATATTTTATCAGTCCTAATGTTAACTGCAGATGGAATTACATTTTTAGTAGTTTAAGATGTGTTGCAAAAGTCAAGGTGCGCAGGTTTGAAACTGCTGGGCCACATTTGAGAACTTGCAATGAGTTGTGTTTGTATGTAATTACAAATGTAGCCTTCACTATGTATTCATGCAAATATTAATTTACACATTTATTCATATTTTTCTCCGGTGTGTATGAATATTTTCACAAGCGCAAATTTCAATCTGCAAGTCGTGTGTGTTTTTTTCACTGTGACTTTAAATTCGGCAAACATGTATATGAGAATAGACATTTTTACAAGTTCAGATATTTGTGCATGGTTACTTTATACTCTACAAGTTCTCAAATTAAGGGGTACAAGCTCTCATATTTTGCCACATATTCACCATCATACTTTGCCTGTAAGAAAGGGTGCTGTGGATATCTGTAATGCAGTTGCGGATGAAAAACACTGGATATCTGAAACTGTGAGGCCCACAAAAATGAATGGCAAAGTTGAAGTCATTTGTAGGACTAGGAATGACACAGATACCTAAAATTATGAATAGGAATCAGTGTTGAATGAAAAAGACATTATGGATATTAGAAATTTAAAATCAGAAGAACCTACTTGAGAATATCTGAATGACATCTGCATATAACGATTTTATGTTAAAAAAGTCTTGTCAAACATTTCTTTCGTCATTCTGTCACAACCTCATAGTATGAGACAGATCCTACATTTGTTATACTTCTGCCAGGAGAAAGTGAAGATGCAAACATTGTGTCTGGGAGAATGCAGGATTACAAAATCACTTGTCATTGACTTAACCTTAACATCACTAATGCCCCAAGCAGGATTGACTTTTCTGACTTTTCTCCATGTCCGCCATCTTAGTTAATCATCCACAACCCTACACAGCATGCAAAGTCAGTGGATAAGCCTCAACTCCTGCCTTCACTTTCAATAGCTGGCATGAACTGGTCAGACCACCTCCAGTTATATTCTTGCTGGCATATTACTCCTGCAAGGGCACTCGTCTCAGGCACTGGCAGCAGCAGCCATAGACACAGCAGCTTCTAAATAAGACGTAGAGATCACAGCAGACTCCAGCATTGCATACAAGTTCTAAAATAGACTGAAAACATAGTCCTTTTCAATAAACTGTGGAATTTAACTTAGTTGATCTGGTATTTTCCATGTGAATTAAGCAAAATACTGCTGTTGCAAAAGATGCGGAGACAACTTTAGGAGATTTTCATGACAACTCCAATGATAAAACATTACATTTATAGTGTTATTGACATTATGAACATTTTGTCACGTTGACATTATAAACATTCTGAAAAAATATATAAGACCCTAACTGAGAATGGTTAATTTCTGATAACCATGGTCGTGATCTTTACATCCGCGAAGGAGGTTATATTTTTACCAGCGTTGGTTTGTTTGTCTGCCAGTTGTTTGTTTGTTTGTTAATAGCATAACTCAGACAGTTCTGGGTGGATTTCGATGAAATTTTCAGGATAGATCAAATCAGGATTTTTCAGGATTCTTCACCATTGCGAGATAGGGACAAATTGTTCCCCATAGAACTATCGCCCTCTTGTGGATAACTTAAAAGTGACCAGATTTTGGTGGCAATCTGAGCTGCCCTGGCCTGCGCTGTCTGGGTGCTTTTCTAGTTTATAAATGGAAAAGCATGAACTGACATTCTGACCACTTATTTTCACAATACTTGTGGCCACAAATCCAACATACTTAATAGATAAAATGTAAATACCAATGTTGGCACCTCACTTGGTTCTAACAAATGTTTCTTGATGTTTGAGCCAGCCAATCAAATACCTGTCTTCCCTTTGCATACTCCTGAGGCTGTTTACATGCCAGTATATTTGTTACTATTTATTACTGATATAATTTTTATACTTACCGAGTTAACATTTTTTTGGTGTTTAGTTTTGAGTTTGCAGACAGTGTCACAAGTCGTCACATGTAGATAAAAGAAACCTTTAGACTGATCAGTTTGAATCAAATTGTTATTGCTGTGGTTATTATGCTTTATTATGGTTATCATGCATAATGCTTTAAAAATAATGAATAGAAAAATATTTTAAATGTAAAAAAGTGATAACAAATATGTTAATTTCATCCTGAATGTAAAATGAATAAAATAACCAATTAGTTTTTCCAAATTGCCATCACTTACTGTAAATGAACATTTTAGGCTGCTCTTTGATCTATATATTCCAGAAACACATCACAAATGAGAGACCACTGGAGAATGTAAAAAATTTGTAAACAGTCTGTAAGTGTAGTTTAACGGCAAATTTGTTTGTAAGTAAGGTTTCTGAATTGGCCCATAGATTGCAAGGGCAAAAGGTAACAGCAATGTACTGATTTGGACATAAAAGTGTCAAAATCAATAAAAGTCAATAAAACTGCTTACTGTACCTTTCAGAAGGACTCCAGTTCAAAACCATGTTACGCCCATGATCAGTCATTTGGGGTGATATAACAGTGAAGATATTAAACACGTTTTTGATTGATACAAATAGCAATATAGAATGGTGAAACATGCATGATGTCATGAAGTTCATGAAATAATTAAAAATAATAATAATACATGATTCATGTAATGATGATAATATATTATGTAATATATAATGATAATACAAAACACCACAGTTATCATTACATTTATAAAATATGGCTCAAGCGCTTATGCCCATCACATGTTTGGCTTGTACATGTAGCAAACTACATCTGTCAGAAAATATGAATATAGTCAGTATTGCTAATAATCATGGTTGCAAATTGCAAAACATACTATATGGACATGTCCTGTTTATTGATCTGTCTTTTTCTTGCTGAGGAGAGGAGGTGAACAACCACAGTTGCTCCAATCATTGTCAGCAGCGCACAACCAAGCACCAGCACATAGATTAACGTGGGTAAGCGGAGAGGGGCGCCAGTGGATGGCAGCACAGTCCCTGGCAACAAAGGAAAGTGAATTCACTTTGCTGTACAAACCAAATCCAATAGTTATGCTTAGTTAAGCCTTCTGTTATTTGTTTCATATATGTGTAACATGGTGGAGCATTGGAAGTTTTATAGAAAGTAATGCTTTCTTTTATTTGTAAAAATATTGAAGTAACATTGTTTTAAAGTAAGCAAGGGAGGCACCTACCATTATCACAATTTGTAGATGTCCCATGAACCTGATGCACATTTTGTGAATTTACATCTCCAGAGACTGCAAGACAAGTTTGTAATGGGTATACTATAGTAAAGATGCTTTTATTTTCTCAAATCAGCCAATCGCAGCACAACCTTTTGAAGACATTCTTACCGTATACAAGTACTCCTGTACCAAATGTGAGCACTTTGTCCTTTGTTGTCGTACAATAGTATAGACCCAGGTGATTGACAGAAATATTTTTGATAGCCAGTGCCACAGTTCTTTCCTTGACACTAGCATTGCTCCAAAGATGTTTGTCTTGATAGATGGCGGTTATCTTTCCATGCGACAAAGCAGTAACCATCAATACAATGGGTGGTTGATCATTGTTCAGCTTTAACCAAGTAATGTCACGGTGGAAGGAAATATTGCAGTCAATTTCGACTGTATCCCCCAGGGAAACCCTTTTTCTCTCAAAGGCTTCTAGGTGCAACATCACCCCGAAGCCTGTATATGCAAAAAATAATGGAGTTGGTTTGAATAACCACATGAAAGACAACTGTTCAAAATATGAGAAAGAAGTTTTAGAAAACAAACAATACAATTCATAACACCCATTAAAGGCAAACTTACCTACAATAGTGATAAAAAGATGCAGCATCTTTAGGCTGTCTGTTTCAGAGAAATGAAAGAAAGGTCTGTGGTTTTAGGTGCAATGCGGAACAAGCAACAACTGACCTATGTTTCTGCATGCCACAAACAGGAAAATAGACATTTGCAGAACCCACACCATTTCTCTGGTTTGATGTGTTCACTGGAAAAGATTTCTGATGTAAGGTTTGTGTTATGTGTTGTGTTGTTTCCTGAATTGTCATTTGCGCCTGCTCAGTCCAGTGTCCACTTCCACAAACACTGAAGACACAAAGGAACAAAGCTGCACAGGAAGTCACTAAATGAGTTAAGTAGGTAAGCGGGGACATGAGTTTCCATTCAGCTGGTGAGCTTTAGGTAGGAGGTATCAGTATAGGCATATAAGTTCAAAAATTCTGTAAAAAAGGGTACTCACATGAGTTACAACTAAACCCCTTAAACTAAGTATTCCATGATTTTGTTCCATTGCAATGTCTTATAACAGTTCTTCAGTTCATTCCATAGTTTTTCAGTCATTTTTACATAGCCATTGCCTATTATTAACTCATACACTGAATACAGTGAACAACTGACCAAACAGCAAAAAGAAAGCAGTGTAATGTGTAACTTGGGTTAGTCTTATGAGCATCACACAATATATAGGCCTACAAATCCACTGACACTAAACACATGGTATTATTTGGCTAGCTTGAAAAAGACATTAATGGGAGCGCTAGGAGATGTTTTCTCTTATGATAAGACTCCAGTGTACAATTTCAGTGATCCAACCCAATGTCCTGTCCGAGTGCTTCAACATGGGAAGCAACAAATATTGCCTTAGAAGCACAGAAAGAATTAATGGTTATCTGACTGTTGCACTCAAATGTTTTCATCAATCACCCGGAATCATGGCCTGTTCCTTGAAAGGTTAACATATTGGTTGACCAGCTTACTTCTCTGGTGCAGTCACCACTCTTAGGACTGTGGAGAGAAGACCATGGGTTTCAGGTAGAGACCACCCTCTGTGCTAGCCTGGTAAACCAGCCCCTCATACTTCATTTCACTTTGTACAGAGGGTCTGGAGCGGAGGCCATGAGAAACGATTTCTTCCTGGAGGTGTGGACTCTGCTGAAGTTTAAAACAAGTGCCTCTGCCTTTACCCAATTGCTAATGCCTGGTTGCACGTATGCAATTAGCCTACCTACACACTACAATTCAAATATTGCAAACAAAGTCAATGTCATGGCTCACGAAAACACCCTCTGTTTGCTGATTGGATAGAAGTTGTTCAGTCCTCTTACATGCTCATCAAGAGATTGTGGTCCAGACCCTCTGTACAAAATGAAATGAAGTACAAGGGGCAGGTTTTTCAGGCTACCTCTGTGCTGCCTTTCCTCACATGAAATTTCCCTGTGTCACCATGGAGACTTTCGAGTTTCTGGGAATTAGCCTATCAAGTGGGACTTCAGCATAAACTCATATGCTCAGAAAGGTCCAGCAGAGGTAGCAACTGAGGAAACATGTTCTGTCATGGAATCTGGCACTAGTGTGGCCTGTTGTTGGGTGCAGCAACAAAACAGGACAAACACAGACCACAAAATAAGGTCAGCTGAGAGGATCATTGTAGTCCCCTTCCCCCTTGCCCTTTAGTGGCGCTATGTATTGTTGTTAGCCTGGGCCCACAATGCTGCATAGAATTTCACATTCAAGTTAGTTTGGACAACCAGGCCTATTCTCTGCTGCTCCTTTGCTCAAGAAATCGGGCACCAATAAAAAACGATGGCTACGCATATGTCATCGGAATCAGTGGTCTGATTCGTTGTAACTCTGTGTGGCAGTACACAAAGGCATTTTTGAGGCGCCCCCTAGGCCATATATAGCCTTACACATGTACTACTTGTCCTTGCACATGCACATGAAATGCTTGCGCATACACCACATTTTCTTGCATAGCTTGCACATAAAACTATTTTGCCATGAGCATGCCTGTCAGAAGATCACACACAAACTATGCTTATGTCGTACATAGACTGCTTTGTCTTGCACATCCATATCAAAAGCTCCCACACATATTACTTTTACTTTGCACATACATCACTTTGTCTTGCACATCCACATCAAAAGTTCACACACCACTTTTATCTTACACATAGCCTACTGTGGTCCAAAGTTTTGATATCAACAAACTCAGGCAGAATCAGTTGATGGTTAAGAAGTTTCAGAGAGCTTTATTACGGCACCGGAGACTCACGTCGTGTAGCGAACAGGCGTAGTCTGATCTTACACACAAAACTTCCGTTCTTATACCTTCAGAAATCCATACAACCACATTACACGTGGCACATCAATCAACTCACATGTTTGGTTAGTTAACACCCAAAAGACAGCCCTTGTGACCAACATCCGTGTTGCTTCTCCCTAGGTTAACCTGACCCCTTTAAGTTGTACGTGAGGCGCCACTTCAGCCTCTCCTAATCCCCAGGGACACACCTTATCTCAAAGAGATGGCAAAACCAGGCGACTAGTAAGACACAACAACAGATGTCCCCACAAATCATCCCCCCTCCCCTATGTGCTTGCGCACATAACAGAAAAGAACATTAAATCAGCAAGGCCTCAGCAGAGGCCTCTATCTGACCCAGACAGTGTCACAGAGAGAATGGTGACACACCTCTATGTTCACAAAGTAAGGCACACAAGTTACACAGAATACAAGTTAGACTCATTATACTCATCATTATGCTCATTAGTATGATTACAACAGTATGGATTATACCTGGGAAATGAATGAGATAAATTTTATTCCCACACTACACATTTGTGCACTATAGCTTGGTGTGACAGCCAGGCTCAAGTTGCTATTTTGCTATAGTGGATGCCATATAATATTATTTATGCCATATATTTTATTATATTAAACAGTTTACAGAAAAAAGTAGTTTTAATGAATTATAATTTGTATAATTATTTTGTAGGTTTTACATATTTCTTTCTTTTTTAGTGAAGTATTTTGTATATACAGTTTAAAAGAGAACAATGGATTGTACAAGTAAAAAAGCTACATTTCAAGCATGTTTTTGGAATTATTTTAATTGAACATCAAAACTTATGTTTTATAAAAAATGTTTAACCAATAAAATTTCCATCAACTACTCAGAAAGCAACTTTCAATTGCACAAGTATCTGCATTGTTAGCAGCACTTATATGTACTTTCCAATGCTGGTTGTTGCTCTTTTGGAGAGCTTCTTTCAGTTGATTTTAAAAAAGAACCTCGTGAAGATTTTAGCCTGCTCTTGACAAAAGAAGCACCTATGTTTACTGGCTGCAGCTGCTAAGGAGTGAGTGTACATAGTCTTACAGAATGAGCATGATGCAGCAGCAGATGTTTCTGCTGAAGCTTGAGGTGGTCTACCACACTGTGAGTGCAATCACTATAGTTGAGGATGTCTTCTGATTGCCTTTCCAAAGAGCATGGCTCTCATTGTGGACAGAGTGCATGTTTGATACCATGGAGACCTGGATTAAGGCCAGGTAGGGTGACTGCTCTTGTCACCATAATTGATGTCATAAGTGGGATGGTTGCCATGAAGCCATCAAGTGTGCATACTGTGTGAGCCATATGAGGGGTCCAGGTTAGGTTGACCCTGGTGCGAGGGACCACAGTGATGGGTGAAGCATGAGTATGTTGAGCACCCTGAGATGGGAGAAGTATTGTGGGAGATGGGTGGACATCAGACTGCGTGTGAAGTGCTTCCCAAAGGGGAGGGCAGTGTGGTGGAGTGCTATCACTGTGGTTGAGGATGTGCTCCGACTGCTATTTCAAGGAACCTTGCTCTTTGGCGTTGCAGTCAGATTGCATGTTTGGTAGTCCTCAGACCCAGGTTTGAGGCTGGGTGGAGTGACTGCTTTTCACTTCCCTACAATTTTATAAATACACATGCTTCATTAGGGGGTGCTTTGGCAGAGGGCACAACATTTTCATAGTGTGCCTGTTTCCACGGCAGTCAGCGGTATCTGCACCCAGATGGAAGTAGAATGGGATGGGTGGCTGAGGTAATGGGTGGCTGGGGTCATGTACTATTGTCTCTGTGTTGTTTTTAGTGGCTTTAGTGTTGAGGTCTGTTAAGGTTGGAGGGGGGGGGGGGGGTGCTTGTTGGATGCAGTGTGTGAGATGGAGGTTTGTTCCTGTTGACAGCAGTTAGCATGTTAACGAAGCGAGGTAAACAGTAGAGAAGAATGGGTGGACTGTGCTCTTGGAGAGGCAGATGAAAGGAGAAATGGAAAGTGCTCTGAGTTTGTTGGTGGCTAAAAGTCTCTGTTGGCTACATTTATTTGCAAGATGTTTCAATGTTCGGGGGCCAAGCAGCGAAACTATATAGACAATGTATGTTTCCAAATTTCTGTCTGTCCAGAAAAAAAAGTGAAAGTCTCCCATTTCTGTCATTGTGATCACACGGCACAGCACAGCACACAGTGCACACAACGAAATTCAACCTCTGCATTTAACCCATCACACATGTGAGCAGGACTTGTGTCTGTCACTAAAAGTTACAAGAAAAAAATTGAGACTTTTTTTTATTTCTTAGACAGTAGAATCAAGATATGTTGCTTTCCAAAAATTAACCTGCAAAGTCAACAGGCCCCCAAATCTCATACATGGCCCTCCACTACTTCCAGAACATACAGTATATGAACTAGAAAGTAGGAAAGGGTCATCATCAAAGGTTCCACACTTTGAAAATAACCTTTAAATGTACGCATTGCTTGTACGTTTTTATGTATGTCTTTGCTACTGCCGGGGTATACTTGCAGGCTAAAATATCACTTTACATTATGTTTACCCTTTGCTTTAGGGAGTCAACAACTGCTGATCCCGATTGTCAATTTCAGTCAAGACTGTGGGGATTGGCTAGAGCAATGCTTCTCAAATAGTGGGGCGGGCCCCCCTGGGGGGGCGCAGTGCCATGCCAGGGGGGGCGCGTGTGACCCTGGGGAACATTTTTTGCTGTACTAGAATAAAGTGTTATTGCAACATCGACCATAGTACAGACTAAAAAACAATGTTAATAAAGTTATTCTTTGTCATAAGGTGATCTCTATTTCTTTATTTTTTTGTTTTCTTTATTGTTGATAAGGATAAAATGTTATGCAGGGGTGTAGTTATAACAAAATTTTTTTTGACAAATTATAGGCCTACTATTATCTAGTTGTGTCAGAGAGTGGGGGGCGGCGAAATGTTTCATTCTTCCTGGGGGGGGGGCGTAACAGAAAATAATTTAGAAACACTGGGCTAGAGTGAGGTTAGATGTAACTATTATGAGGAAAAATCTCTGATACGGTAACGGTATGAGTTAGACGCATAGGTTAAGCAAAGAGCTTAGATACCTACGCTCTTTGGGTTAAGTGCATGGGTTGAGTGGGACGTCACTCTGGCGGAGACAGTTGACACAGCAGAGCTCGAGGTCACTTATTGATGACGTTAGTGACTGAAGTTCCGCAGACTACAGAGCAGACCAAAGTATGTTGGAATAGCAACACGTGCATAATAGGTGTACTATTCAACTTAATATTTCTTTGGCAGAGGTTATCAGGTGACAAAGAACATAAGGTTGAAATTGTGTGAGGAGGCAGATGAAGGTGAGCTAAAACAGTGTCATCTATTAGTTAGCAAGTTAACTTAACTAGCTAGATAGCTAGCCAGAAAGAATGTCACGTTCAATCCAGCCATTCAGCCAGTGGTTGTTAGACGCCGTGAAATGCTAACTTTATGGTTTTAAATTCCTGCAAACGTTAATTTCTAAGACTTGTCAAAAGTAGGTAGAGCTTACTGACGATAGAATGTAGGCAGAATTGTTGGTGTGTGTATAATGCGTGGTGCCTCAACTACGGCGTGGCTTTCAGCTGAAGCTTGGGCGTAACGTTTGTGTTTTTGTTTTCCTCATGACTTATTGGCTTCATCCTCCGACAAGTAGAACAGCTAGCTGGCCTTAACCTTGTTGTGTCAGTCCGTGCCAAGTGTTTGTAGGCTAACTTGGATCGTAGCCTCGATATTTCAGACCCAGGTATTCTGTTCCAAAGTCTACATTTGACATCTCGTCGCTGCATTGCTAATGTGTTATATTTTGCATATCATTTAAACCAACGCTGGGTATAGAACATTCTCTTTTTTTAGTTCTACTGGTTTGCATGTCAATTGTGGTTAAACAGCTGTAAGCATTTACTGGACCGACCTGTCATAGGTCATTACGCATTAACCAACCCTTTAGCCTTAACATCTAGGTTAGCATACACTGTACCATTTGTCATGTATGCCAACAAAACTGATTCGGGAACGCATTCACTTTACATTTATCAGGATGGCTGGGGTATTCGACATTGACCTGGAGTCAGAAGACGTCAGTGATGTCGAGGTAAGTTTGTAGGTCGTAGAATCTTAAATTGGGATGGCATTAGGCTACATGTTTTACATTGTTAAATTAAAGTCATTGACTGGTCGTTTTTCTTTTCCGGAATGTGTCTTAGGACGAAGTTTATGACTTCACCATAACCGAAGTTGAACCGTAGGTATTTACATGCTTGGATCAAATAGGGACAGACTCTCCATCTATATGTTAATTTTAATCTCTAACCTTAAGGGTTCAAACAGAGGAGGTGGAGTTGACCAGTGCCAGTGTGAACAGAGATAGCGAGAGGGTTGGGCCAGACTGTTTTGAGCTACTCACTGTACTTGGTAAAGGAGGTTATGGCAAGGTGTGTATAAGTGTGCATGTGATGCCTTTCAGACAAATGAAATGAAAATCTTAATTCTTACTTATCTTATCTTACATATAAAATAACAATTTCGGAAAATATCTGTCAAGCACAGAGCACTCACTTACAGCTTTGTTTATTGGATAGGTCTTCCAAGTGAGGAAGGTTCAGGGAACCCAAGCAGGCAAAATATTTGCCATGAAGGTGCTAAAGAAGGTATCATATTTTATATTTGAAAAATAAAACAAAAGCTCGTTTGCTATGCTCGATGGGCCTCACTTTCTTTCTCAATTATCAATTCCTCTTTTTAGGCTAAGATTGTATGCAATGCGAAAGACACGGCACACACTCGTGCAGAGAGAGAGATTTTGGAGACAGTGAGGCACCCGTTTATAGTGGAACTGTGGTATGCCTTTCAGACAGGAGGGAAGCTTTACCTCATTCTGGAATGTCTCAGTGGTGAGTGTGAGAATGGTTGGTAATATGCAACAAAGCATGGGTGAACTGGGCAGCAGGATCCATGTGGAGGGTAGAAGTGGGAAGATACCTGTCTCTTATGAGTAGTTTTAGAACTGTGATGATGATCTGAGTGGATCTCATGTGTTTGGTGTTGGAACCTAACTCCAGCAAAGCAGTCGGAATTGGCACGTGGCCCAGTTATATAATTTTCAGTTCACACAGCCTAGTGGAAGGGGCCATGGGGTCTGTATGGAATTAAACACTGGAAGGTGAGGATGCTGCATTTGCTTCTTGAATGGGTGGAGACTTTGTTATCTATAGACTGTACTAACAGTCGATCATAACCCAAAACTGTGTTGCCACCTCCTGTATCGATGTATTAAATGTGTCATTGATCTTAAGCACATTTATGTTGTTGTTTACTTTTGTACCCAATTCAGCTATCCCCTGCCCGATTTAATTTTTTTGTTTTAGGAGGGGAGCTATTCATGCAATTGGAAAAAGAGGGCATCTTCATGGAAGACACAGCTTGGTGAGCAAAATCCTTTTCTCTATTCAAGGAAAGGATCTGACCTTTCATGGAAAGCAATTTGTAAAGGGAGCAAGGGAAAAATAGAACTGGAAACTTTGGCACAAATTCCTGCACATGCATACGGAGTCTCCGTCTGTCTTTCTCTCTCTCTCTGACTCACAAACATGTTCTAGTTCATGCGTATTTTAGTCATTTTGGGAGGCTGTATTCACACATTAGTGTGTAAGTTCTTTTTTATGCACTTCCCATTATATGCTTTTCAATTGTGCTGATTCTCTCCTCTGTGCTTTGCTCACGCTCACAGCCCTTAAAGGAAAACAATGAAAATGGGCATGTTAAAACATCATACCAATTTGGTATGTTTGCTGAGGAGCAAAACTAGGCTAACCTGTTGCATTCAGAACTAAACTATTTGTACCGTTTCTGTAGAATCGTAAGAATTCTTACAATGCTAGTAATGCTTGAAGATATAGCTATTTTTAAACCGCTCAAAGATGCTCCACACTTTTTTGGTAATGCAACAAGGGCCCTGGCATTCAAAAGGAGCATTGGGACTTTGTAAGCGTACAAATCACTCATTAGAAAGATTATTTTTACAGCTAGTAGCCTATCTTGGTCAAACCCATCTACTAAAACATGGAAGATGGGCAGCTAACAACCAATGCCGAATATGTAACACCTTGCTTCCTGATGTTACATTGCTTTGGTGAAAACCCAATTTCAGTTATTTATATAATAATAATAATAATAATAATAATATAATATGACATTCATTCACATTACTGGAATTGAGTAGTGAAGTTCAGCATTGTGTGTACTTTTTTCCAGGGATGTGTTTATCTTGCCTGTAGAATTCAGTCAGTCAGTAAAGTAAATACTGGACTAAGTTATCACTTACTTTACTCTCTGTTTCATCAGCTTCTATCTGGGAGAAATAACACTAGCCCTTGGCCATCTCCACTCAAATGGCATCATATACAGAGACCTGAAACCCGAAAACATCATGCTGAACCACCAAGGTGTGTGTGTGCATGTGTGTGTGCGCTTGTATGTGTGTGTAAGTATGTCAGTGCTTACGCAGAGAAGGTTGGTCAGGAGCATAGGCCTTCCTCTGTATGGGTGATGCTTTAAACATGTGCATCTCTGTCTGTCTTCAGGACACATCAAGCTGACTGATTTCGGTCTGTGCAAGGAGTCTATTCATGATGGGTCTGTCACACACACCTTCTGTGGGACCATAGAGTATATGTGAGTTCATAATTACATAGGGACAACACACACATACGCACACACTCACCATGGGTTTTTTTATTGGAATTATTGTCTGACACTTTCTGATTTTTGTTAATGGTTAATTACTATTAATGCAATCACTTTGTGATTCCACTGTTCTGCAGCTCTGACATCAAACTTTAAAATATTTCAGAGTGTCTCCCTTCACCCCTGCCCCCTCATACTCAGTACTCACGCCCTGATAACATATTGCTCAATTTAACAGAACACTTAGCTCCTTATCTATGTGCCACTGTGCTTATTTTGCTGTTCAGCTAAAGACAGTAAGGGTCAATATAGGAGGGGTGTGACTGAGCAATGCAGCTAATGATTGGCTGTTTACTACTATCGTCATGTAACTTAATCAGAAGATGTAATTGGCTTCGGCTGACTCTGGGTCAGAAAGTTAGCCTGTTGCTGGTTTGTTTATGCAATAGAAGTTTGCCTCATGTACGTTTCTGATGCATGTACATTAAGCAGGTCAAATGTAGGAAACCACATTACACAGAACTCCATCTTTAATATAATACCATTACTAGGAACATTCCATACAATTAAGTATGCACACACCAATCATATACATACATCACACACACACACTCACCCCCAGTTGTGTCCTCTGTGTCTGTCTATATGTGTCATCTGTCTCACACAAGATATATTTTCATATGTCACAGAGGTTACAATCACCATGTTTATCACATAGTGAATAATCTCTGTACATGTTACCTGTTATGTGTGTTAGTGATGTCCCGATCCAGCTTTTTGCACTTCCGATCCGATACCAATATTGTATTTGCACTTCCGAGCCGATACCGATACTGGTGGCCGATACCGATACCGGCCTATCCAACCGAGCATGTATTAAAGTTATTTAGCCTTCTTACTTAGTTATTAGACTCATATTGAAAAGGGTTTTAGTACTCTTGATAACAACTAGCCAGCTGACTTAAGTGAGTTTGAATACACAATGGTTGGTAACAAGAAACTGACCTGTTTATTCAGGGATAAACAGAAAATAGACAACATTAAAAATAACAAACAGGGATGGCATCAGTGGTCAGTAAAAGTGCAAATCAGACTGTAAACTGTATGGAAAAAAAAAGAAAAACACACAAATAACCTGAGTGTAAAATAGTCTATTAACTCAAAAAAAGCAAAACACACAAATAACCTCTGTGTAAAATAGTCTATTAACTCAGCATCAGTACTCTGCTCTTGAGCAGGTGTAAACCAAGGCTTTAAAAACCAGTGCAAATAATATCGTTAACTATTTAAAAACAAAAATGCCCTCTACTCCCCAATCTCCTCCACACGTTTTGCTCCATCTCTATCTACAAACGCTAATGCTGGTGTGCTGGAAAATGCGGACCGGATTTTAGCGAAACCACAGCAAAAAACTGGAATGGATTATCTGAGCAGACCGGACTTTTTTTTTTAACGGATCGGATTTTTTTCCGTGCCGCCGCGCCGATACCGATACGCATTTTTTTGCCAATATCGGCGGCCGATCCGATGCCGATATTGGATCGGGACAAGCCTAATGTGTGTTACACACTTTGTTTTCTCTTTTGTGGGAAAAGTAGGTTTATACATTATTTAAAATTAAATATATAAATTATATGTAAAATTAACAAAAACAATTTATCAAACCTTTTATTCAAAAATGAAAAAATGTCCTTATTGCTGCCAAGTACTTATCCTGATATGTAGTTATTTTCATATTGCCCCAGAACAAGCGAGAAGATATCGCTTACCTGTAAGTGTACTGTGCCATGTATAGGTAGTAATTGTTAATTTTGTTTTAACCTATCTGACCCTTGCTGTGTATGTAATTTTGCCATCTAGATGTGGAGTTTCCCAGTTTAGGCCAAGGTCCAGTAACTAAAACAAGATGCACAACTATGCATGAGGACTTGATTCAGTAACAGGATAGGACTGTCCAGTTAGGCTGAGCTTTAATCATTTGTGGTATAATTTCATATTTCAATGTCATCTCGCTTTGTCTGGACTTTGAAAGCTTCTGAAACATTAAACCGCTCACGAATACCACCACCACATCAAAACCACTCTCATGACTCAAAAGCACTGTATAGCCCCACAGTTGTCAGACATTTGCAAATTTATTTGTGAGAATATCTGACTACGCACTGTTGCACCACAGCTATATAAATATAGAGGTTCCCGCCTCAAGTAATACTATCTGTTTGAAATACAATTCCATTTTAATGGATAATGTTTAGGCAAAAGGTGCAATTGGCAATGCCTCATCTTTCAGACTTGTTAGACGAATTTTCTGTCGATCTGTCTGTCTGTTCGTCAGGGCACCAGAGATACTCACTCGCTCGGGACACAACAGAGCAGTGGACTGGTGGAGTCTCGGGGCCCTGATGTATGACATGATGACTGGCTCTGTGAGTGACGAAACACATTTTAGAGAAACTGATAGTTAAAATAGAGAAGGTGCTTATTTATGCAAGATCTATGTGAGACTGTGTATAGTCTGTAGTAATTCACCATTACTACTAGTTGTGCTTAATTTCTCAGTAAAACAAATGTTTTGGTTGTCCTGCATTGGTTAGCTCTGGAAGATTTTGTGCCCATGTGAATGTATGCATTTCTTTATCTTTTCTCTTTGTTAGCCTCCTTTCACTGCAGAGAATAGAAAGAAGACAATTGACAAGATTCTCAAGTGCAAGATCAATCTGCCTCCCTACCTCACACCAGATGCCCGGGACATGATCAAAAAGGTGTCGTTTCTCACCTCTGTGTTTGTTTTTCTTAGGCCATGTCTCTTGCCTCTCTGTGTTTGTTTGTTTTCATGTCTGTTTTCTGCACCCAAATGGAGTGACATTTAGGACTAGGCAATGAGACCTTCATTATGACTTTGCATCACCAATATACATTGACATAAGGACTTGAACTCAGTTAGTGGAAATTTATGCATTTTGATTAATTGTAATATGTGGCTCAACACGAGGCCACTTATGCAACCACATTTCTATTATTTTGTTTAGTCATCAGTCTCCTCTTTGTCTTTGTGACATGTCTCTGTAATTTGTTTCTCTCTTTCCCTCCCATTCTTTTTTCTCTCTCTCTTCCTCCCTCCCTCCTTTTTCTCTCTCCCTCCCTATAGCTACTGAAGAAGAGCCCATCTCAGAGACTAGGCTCAAGCAAGGGTGACTGTGAAGATATTAAGGTAAATACAGACATCCACCATCACTGTTCTTCTATGGAGAGGGCAGTTTATGACACATATGTGAGACTAGTTTGGCTGCACCCATGATGTGGGTGAAGTGTGTACGAATGTAGGAACCTAACACTTCTGTTATTTTCACAGAAACATCCTTTCTTCCGGCACATCAACTGGGATGACCTGTTGAACAAGCACATAGAACCACCCTACAGGCCAACCCTGGTACAGCACCACTCATCAGTACCTCTGCTGCAGGGGACTTTATGAACACAACATTGCCCATCTTTTCTCATCTTCGCAGACCTAACATTCTTTATCTGTCCTTTCCCATTATTAATTCCTTTGCCTGCTTATTTCTTGCCACATCTCTTTCTTTCAGCAATCAGACGAAGATGTCAGTCAGTTTGACAGCCGCTTCACCCGCCAGACTCCTGTGGACAGCCCTGATGACACCACTCTGAGTGGGAGTGCAGATCATGCCTTTGCTGTAAGATTGTCATGCGTACACACATGCATGCTGTGTGAGTGAGTGTTGTGGCACTCACATGGCTGATTATGAGTTATATATGCTTTGGATATTAAAATTTACACCATGTTCACATTAATTTGTGCACGTATAAAAACAAAATCACTTGTGCTACACTGGCATCCACACTGCTTCTGAGGTTTCAACCCTCTCAAAGGGAGTGGTTTGGAAATCCCGTTTGACCCATTTTGGCTTAAAAAATTCACAGTGGGCAAGCCTGGAAAGCCTAGAAATGAGTCAGACACTTGGAACCATTGATTCAGACATGCAGGTTTGCTTCCATGTTGGTTCCTGCCAAGATGGTCCTTCCCTGTTTTCTCACGCTCTGATTCTCATATGACACTTTCCAAGAACAAAACAAATGCCCAGTACTACTGTACATGAGTTGGATACAAGGTGATAGGTGGTTTCAGGCTGTTTTCAAATGTAAAAAAGTATATGTTGTGGGACAGAGCCTTAGTAAAAATCATAATTTCTTAACTAATTTGTTGTCTTTGTCAGGGTTTTACCTACGTGGCCCCCTCTGTGCTGGAGAGTTTGAAAGAAGGCTTCTCTTTTGAGCCGCGGCCCCGTCCTGTGCGTCGCCACACCAGCAGCCCTAACACACCTATCAGGTAATTCACATTTCTGCATGTCAGCGACAGACATGAATCTATAGAAAAACAATTTTGTCTTCTTGTGTTTATGTGTGTGTGTGTATGTTTAACTGTGGACTGGCAATATAAACCATATGCACTCAGAACTCGTCTGGTATTTGTAATACTGCAGTATGAGAAGAACAGCCAGGTACTGAATTTAACTGATGCACCCTTATAAATAGGATGTGAGTATGCCCACAGGAGACCAAATCATGTTTTTAGTTCTTACTTGTTCTGTTTCTTCCTCTTTCCTCAGTCCTCTGAAGTTCTCTCTCACTGAGCCCTTCAAGACCTGTATGGACGGGGAGTCAGAGTCTCCTGTCCAGAGCCCGCCGCCGCCTACAGAGAACAATGCCACTCAGCCAATCAGGACGCCCGCGCGCAACAAGAAGAAGGGCCACAGGAGATGAAGGGGCGGCCTGCTCCTCGTGACCAGGGACTCATCTCAGGGGCTGTGTTTACTCTCTCGCGCTGGTTTCGACATTAGCAGCATACTCAGTCTTCTGTTCAATGGTCAAAACCAAACTCCTACTGCCAAAGCATTTCGACACTGACTCAAAGGGACTACCATTTCATGAATGTTTCTATAAGGTAGTCCTGATCTGTGTCCCATAATGGCTATGTGTACAATGTCATGCTATCCATTATACTAAATAGAAAGATGAGCTGACTGAGCTATCATCATGACACAGAAAAACGCAGTTGACATTATGGGTGATCTTTTGGGACATTTTCGTGCTGGAGGAGCACTTGCCTCTACGCCTCTTTTACCACTTTCATGCATGCTGTCAGACTTGGTGAGTCATGCCCCTAGATTGGTTGGAGCAGTAACTAAATGGTCATCCTGTCATTTCACACTGAGGTTCTGGAATGAGAGAAAGGAGTATATTGTATTCAGTTGCACATGGAATAGTTGTAGAGGTTATATGGTTATACTATTTAATTTAAAAGTATTATGATTTTGAATGTATTAATGTAACCCTTGGGGATTTATGGGATTGAGAGTGTTTCTGGAAATTTTAATTTTTTCGTCTCAAATCAGATATTTTAAGCAAAGTTGCCTGAAAAGGACTTTGGGGTGTTGCATATGTTAATAAATTTATATTATCACGTACATGCATGAAAAAGTAATTGTGTACTTTTGTCAAGTAATTTAATGTCACTTAAGTAATTGAAGCAAATTTGGCAAAAATCTATATCAAGGTAAACATTACATCTCAGCACAAAGAAAAACAAACGATTACAAAATTCACCTGTTCTAAAAAATACTGCTGAATGCAAAAACCAAACAGTAAAAACCTAACTCCTTATGTCGTTCCTGGTTACCTCACAACACAGTAAGGTCATTATCCTCTGTTCCTTCCCTGGTCTCCTCCAAGGTGACCGAGGTCAGCTCCCCTTCTGCTCCCTCCATCTCTCCATCACTCTTGTCCTCGTCCTTCTCACTGTCCCCATCCACCTCCCCCTGCCTCTGTTTAGCCCGCTCCCTGAGATCCATGCCCTCCAAACTAGAGTAGTCATCAGACGAGTCCCCACTCTCCTCCCTCTGGTCTTCTTTCTGCTCTTCCTCCTCCTCCTCGTCCTTCTCGTCCTCTCTCTGGACCTTCCTGGCCCCCGCCTCTCCGTTGTTCTCATTCATTTCCTCCTCCTCGCCCTTCTCCTCATCCTGCACACGTTTCTGAGGGCACAGATTAAAACATAGGCATCCTTCGATCGCCGTGAAGATTGTCACCAGTCGTTCCTGCAGGCCCCGAGAGCAGCGGCGTGCTGTGTCCCCTGCGGGGCCCCTCTGGCGAGTAGCCCACCTGAAGCTCACCACCAACACCAGGATGAGCACGACTACCAACACCAGCAGACACACCATAATCTTTGCAGCTTTTGAGGGTGTATGATGTGGCTGGGCAGAGGGGGACGTTTCGGTGCCATAGGGATGTGCTGTGGGTGAGATGAGATGAGACACACTTTGGATAGTGGGGTTGTTGGTGACTACCGCTTTCCAGGGAGTTGTTACAGCTCCTGTACTGGACCTCCTGGATTCTTCAGGGATGTCCCTTGGTTTTTGTGTGCTGTTGGTGGAGGTAGTAAGAGCTGATGTACTACTGTAGAAGGAGGCATTTTCTGAACTGACAAAAGGTGACTCAGTTGAGTTGCGAGCTTCAGCTTGGGTTGAGGTCAAGATCATAAGGGTTAATAGACTCATCCAATTGAAGAAAAGTATGGGCTTCATTGTATCTGCAAAAGGAAAAGAAAAATGGATCAAGAAAGTGCAATAACAACTGAAATAGTCCAATTACATCATGTTACATTGAAAACAATCCTACTGCAACTGGAGTATTCGATGCATCATTAAGACGCAGGTCACAGCAGCCAGCAGTGTATTTTTTTAAGTGAACACACCTACAGTGCACAGACTCACACACAGGATGTGGCTTCTTTGCTGTTCGTTCTGCACGGCAACACAGGAAATAAAAAGTGCACGTGGTAGAAGCTGGGGTTGTCTATCCTCTTCACATCCATTGTCATACATAGTGTTCTCAAAAGCTATGGTATCACTGCTTACAAATACATAGTCTATAATAGATGCTAGTTTAGTGCACTTCTGGTTAATTACCTGCATATTTCAAAAACTACAGGCTTTTACATAATATAACAGCATTAAAAGTAGCATGAACAATGTGTAAACGTAAATCCTTTTTGTTAAGTGTGGTTCCCTCCTAATGTTCCCTTCCTGCTTGACCTACACATAACAATATCAAGAATCGTAGGCTTACCTCCTTCTGTTATAAGTTCCTTTACACATTTACTTTTTTCTGCACAGGTTTTTCACACAGCCTTTTCACTGGCTAATCATTGTAACCACCACTCAGACCAAACTGTTGATAACAAACCTCAGTTCAAGGGTGTAGTGGTAAAATTAGAGGTGGGTAAACTATGTTTAAAATGACGCTTTAAAGGCATTTAAAACAATGTTTAACAGTACCAGGGCAATGAAATGATCCCTATTGCACATGTATATATAAATGATGCAGTGTGATTTAGCCAAATGTTTCATTTGGTGTATAAACTCTATTTTATTGGGGAATACACTGCATTTATGGCTGGACAAACTTTGTTTTTTAAAATTCGAGAGGTAGGTTAACTCCATTAACTTATGTTTACGCGCCACTATAGCCCTGCCTCAGTCACAACGCACCTGACCTGCTCTCGTATGAACAAACACATCGGGACATGAAAACCTGTAACCACAGGACTGTGGCCTCTGGTGGTCAGTAGAACAGGCCAGACTGCACTCTAACAAGCAGTGGGGGAGCAGGGTTCATTATCCCAAACACAAAAAGGATGCTACAAATTCCACCATAATTAAAGCTTAATGAGACAATCCTGTAGTACCATCTCACATACAATTGAAGGTGGTTATTTAGAGCATGTGAGTACTAGCTAAACACTAGAAACCCAGAAAATATACTGATAAGACCAGATATGAAAAGGGGAAAAACAAATGCATTTGCACTATTCTTCAGAGACCAAGTGTGATTTTTCAACTAAAAGCAGATTGAGAACACTACATCGCATTTTTAAACAGCTGAAATGATAGTAAATTCATGTACTCACCTGATACACTGTACTGCTTTGGACTTCAGGAAAAAATTAAACAGGCAGAATTTTGAAAGAGCGAGCCAGCAGCAATGCAAATCGATACGAAAAGGCGCAAGGATGACAGTAGGTGGGAGGGGTGAGAGAGAAATGTGGGTAACAAAGAAGGATGAGACTTTGAAGCCTCAGTAGTCAGTTTGAGGTTTCAGTTAGTCATGGCATTTTCTTATTTCTACGTCACCCACTGATAGTCAAGAAGGCCTACCTTAACCAAGTATGAAGCAATTCAGACATGGATCTTCCATTCCTACTCTTATTTATAAAGCATATTGAAAAAGAGACCTTCAGAGCTTGACTGACATGATGAGAATATTTTTTTGTCATGTGCCTCTGTGTTCATTGGCTACACATTGACATAAAAGAAAGGGTTTTTGTTTTACTTAACTAAAGATCCAGCATGTCATTTCATGAGGTGATTATGATGCTATGTAAGAACACATTTACGCCGGTTGACACATTTGTTAGGATATTTTAAGCCTTGGGAAATTACCTATTGGTACTCTCCTGGGGACAGCACAAGCTCCATCATAAATGTTGATGACACTCTTGAACAGACTATATCCTGACCATGAAATTCTGAGAAAGGTAATGTATTTGTTGGTGTTTGGGGTACAAAGTTTATATTTTTACAACACCCACTAAATACTACTAAAGATAAAATAAAAATACAAAATAGTAATTTTACCATTTAAATAATTCAGAGTTTATCTAAAGGATTCTACACCAGCAGTTAAGCCCTTTAACCAGATCAATATTTTACAACAGGGTGCACTACAACCAACATACAAGTCTATTTCTAAAAACATTGGCAGGGAAAGTAAATTATAATAACTTGTGATGTGTAAAACACTAATACCAAACATTTAATTGAAAGAAATACAGAGACAACTTATGAGACCTTAAATTTGTATTATTTTTGGAAAAGGATTTGCCCATTTTCAATTTGAAAACATGTTTTTAAAAAGTTTGCACAGAATCATGTTTACCACACTGATGCCTCGCCTCTGCTTTTAACAACAGTCTGTGAGCATCTGGGCACTGAGGAAACCCCCTGCTGCCCGGCTGTGTGCTATCTTGAAGGATTTCATTGCTCAGTAGTCTGTGGTCTTGTTTGTTGTGTTTTATGCTTCATAATGTGCCAAACAATCATGGGTGACAACAGGCCAGTTTAGCACCAGTGTCTTCCACTGCAGAGATACAATATCTAAAGAATATGGGTTGGCATCGTATTGCTGAAATAAATAAGGTCATCCCTGAAAAAGACACCATCTACTAGGTAGCATATTATGTTGATTCAAAATCCGCATGTATATTGTTCAGAATTAAAGGTGCCTTCATAAGCTACTACATGCACTAATGCCCCCCAAAAACACATTCTGCACTCAAATGGTCTGACACTTCTTACTCCATTGCAGTGCACATTGAACATGTTCACCTACCACTTGTTCTCTTCCTGATTTACACAATTGCAGCACTAAATCCTCAGACTGTAACGAAGTCACCTCCAAGGTCTTCAAGTGTACCTCAGATACTTTTTTCATTGTTCATAAAATGTACTTTTTTGTGTACTAAAATGTTCTAAAACACATGGCCTTTTTCTCACCCACTCTGTTCTGACTAATCATGAAAGCAGAGAAACGCCCAGTGTATTTCTATGACCTGATATGGTTGCTCATAGGTTCTGGCAGGCATTCACCAGTAGAACACAGTCCTTGAATGTCCCAATGCTTTGTTTGCTGCTCAGTGCCCACTGTGTAGGTGTGTGCTTTGGGCTGGATCTGAACTGTTGAACTATTATGATGCTTCATTAAAAATTGCAGATTAGCTCCATCTAGTGAGTTTAGTTTTACATGACAGTTTCAAACACTGCACATGCAGCAAAACTGTTGTGTCTATTGTCAGACTTGTTACAGACATTGGCAGAAAATAAATGGGTCCTCACATGAGTAGCAGAGGGTGGGTTTCTGAAATGTGGGTTAAGTGTCCCTATTTAAGTGCATGCTTTTTAGATCTTTATTGATGGTCTCCCTTAGATCAAACTAGGCATAATCCATTATGTAGAAATGTGGTCCTTAAGAGGACTGCTGCTCCACAGGATCATAATAATTAAACATTGGGGAAAAAGTTGGAGTTTAAAGTTTAAAATGGCAAGTTACTCTTCTGCTGGAAGTATTTGCTTTCTGCTCTCTGTAACTAATTTGGCAGGAAGGGTAGATTCCAAAAATTGCAGGAAATGCCAACAGCCTTATCTTAGTCAGTCTTGGAGACAAAAAAAGTTTGTGAGTAAACATTATGCGCGTTGTAGATATATGCTGATATACGCTGATATATGCTGATATATCTGCTGATCACAGTTACTCTTTGATTTAAAACCTGTGTTGTTTTTCGAAACCTAATGGTATGAAAAAGATCCATCTACACAACTGAAGTGGGTGCACCCAGAATGGGCAAATGCCATGCTTTGGGAAAAGGGGAAGTGCTAAGCAAAATGTTATCCAAGGCACTTCATTTTTATTGAATGTACAAATGCAAAGTAAATGCAGAGTTACTAACATTGCTGTGAGCTAAGGGCTAACATTTGGAACTAAGGGCTATTCTTGTTGTTCAAACACAATTTCCAAAGAGCATCTGATTTGTAGTCTGCCATACAGTGCAACAGACTGACATTCACATGTGACATTAGTAGAGACAAATTAGTTTTTGGATTCAGTACTCTATTTAGTCAACATTTATATGAACATTGTTCTTGTAAAAGAAACTAAACTAAGCAATGCAAAACAAGACTGGAGAAATGTGAAAAGTGCTAACTGGTATATTGTATGTTACATACATTGCCACAAGGAAGGTGAATGTGTTACATACTACAGCTGCCACAAATGTAAATGAAAAAGCAACAAACAAACAAAAAATGAACAGATGTGGACAGATAATTGATGGTAACACAAGAACGTACAACTACAAAAAAAACTTAGAAAGTCTTAACATCTGAGTACAGAACAGTATGGTCTTCTGGACATTGCACTAAGCTTTCAGTTTCAGATGTTGTTTCCCTGGTGACCTCTATCTGTAAAAAGATGACAGATCTGAGCTGACAACTGGAAATATTTATGATGATTAAATAAAAGTGTTACCACTACTGCTGCTATTGCTAGTACTGCTGCTGCTGCTACTACTACTACTACTACTACTACTATTACTATTACTGCTACTACTGCTGCTGCTGCTACTACAATTACTACCAATAATAATAAATCACTGAAGATTCAGTAAAAGTAAATATATAAATAGGTATGATCAGACTTAAGGTAATACAAAAAAACTAATGAAAGTATACTGCAGTAACTTTACTTGAAAGCAACACAAGATAAAAAGTCGACCTGCTTCTTTGTCTGCACTTACGTTGGATTTGAAAGGGTGCCCTTGAATCTTGACATCGGCATAGTTTATCTCCTCAACACTGTGGTGAACTACATAAGGAAACAGGGTGAAAATAAACCTGTAATTTTTAAATGATCAAAGTTACATTTTCAAAACCACATATATTTTAAAAATAAATCTGCCTTACCTTCAAACTTGATTGCCGTGAGTGCCTTGTATGTAAAATATAGTGCCACCAATAGCAGGCCCAATAACAAAATCAAGCATACACCTCCAATTACTTGCAGCAATACAGAGTCTGTGGAAATGTACAAAAGCAGTGAGTACATGGAATGGCACACATACCTGAACAGCTGTGAAGGACTTGGCTGTGTCAGGAAAGAAGCTGTTAAAGCTGTTCACAAAATGTCCCAGATTACACTTCCATTAAAATTTGTAAAAGGGGAAATAATTGACAAAGAAGTAATAGCATGCTCCAGAAATTATTTTAAAAAGTAAATCATATCTGATTGTTGCGTCATTAACAACTAATATACCTTGATCACAGACATCAGAAATGTTCACTTGGACTGTCACATTGCTGACGGGATTAGAGGCCACACAAGAGTAGGTCCCATTATTTCCATGTTCTGTCAGGAGATAGACTGAAGGGTTTACAGTGATGTCTGAACTGCTGGTCTGGTTTAGCAAGTCAATACCACTGTACCAGGACAGCATCACCGCTCCTCCATTCCTCACAGAGCACACCACCACACACTGGGCTGCACTGTCAGAGTGTCCCCTTCTGATGGTGGGAGACTTTACTTGAGCTAATAGAGACACGAGAAAAGTAAAAACATGGCTTGCACTGCTTGGAATATAACCAGAGGTGAGAGTACTTACTGTAATGTTGTTTGAGGATGTTTGTATGTAGAGTAACAGTTTCTTCCTTTAATCTCACAGTCTGATTCACATCAACTGCCACACCTAGGACATGAAATATAATCAAATCGTAACGTTTATATGCTTTATTATATAAATAGTTTTTAATGTATTATTAGTAAATGTATCTTTTGAATATGAAACACTAACCAGAGTAAGTTACACATTATAAAAAAAGGCATAGTTAAACTCTAAGTTCATATTTGTTATTGTTACTTCACAACATATTGCAAATAAAACCCTTCAGTGATATAAACAAAAACTCCAGCAATTGCATGATTTCTGTAAACTGTTGCTTTTCAAAGAAACATTGTTCATTGTACATAAAATATGATAATATATGTATTAACTCACCCTTAGTGAAGAAGAGGAAAGAGAAAAATACAGTTAACATCTGCATCCTAACTGACAACATTAAAAGGAATTGTCCAAATACACTTTGAGGGAGGTAAAATAGCTTTTTGAAACAGAAAAGTCAAGAAAAAAACTGCAGAGCAGTTAAATCCACTGGGAGGTCTCCGTAACGAGTTTGCATAGGCTGAGTTAAAGACGAAGTGTTGACGTCATCATATGGTTGTTCTCGATGGTAATCTACATTTTTAAATTACTATTTGCTTTGATTAACTAAAAAACTAAATGAAAATTTATGCACAGATTTGGAACAGATAATTCATTTGCAATAATGCTGTCATTGTTTTGCCATCAGGGCAGGATGAGAAAAGCTATTATGCTGTGAGAGTCTGCTAGTCCATAAACTGCTCCTGGTAATACTGATGTGACCAATTTCTTGTAAACTAACACAGCAGACTTAGTATCAGAAAAGTTTCATTAATTACAAATCAAGCTGAAATTTGAGATGCATGGTTAATTCATTAGTTTATTCAACATGTCATATATTGTTTTTTAAGACTGTTCTCTACCCCTCGTATGTGTGTCATTACCGACTGAGGACACTTTTCTGGCTAGTACCAGATATGAATGCCAGAAACCAGTATAATGCCCTTACAGTCCTGAACGTATAATCACAATATAAAGACAATCTTATTAAGTCAAATTGTAATAACTATTAGATATATACATACATTCACATACACATATCCCGTAGACTTTTGATAGTACCATTTGATTTGTACATGTTGCCATGAAGCTATTAAACCCTTCAGTACTTTTCAGCCCAACCAGTGTATTAGAATATAAAAATAATCAGCAGGCATAACGAACTGTTTATTGCTTTGATAATGATATTTATATGGATATATTTTGATCTGTAATGATAACTTGGATTGCATTAGTAATTGACAGGGTACAGGTAAAATTCGACAATAACTATTTGCCATGCTTGCTGTCACATTATAAAAAGGAAAAACTTTACTTTCACCTAGTGGTTGCAAAGTTGATGTGCAATGCCTTTCTTGTCTGTGTTATACAGTACATTACAGAGAGAAGAAGTCGGTGTAAATAGCTCCTCCATGTGGGTGAAACTGAATACTTTATATATTGTAAAAAAAATAGTTGTAAGTATAAACATCTCCAGCACTTAACCTAAACTCTAGTACTCTACAAATGCTGACACAATATACTGTTAAATGCATTATCAATTTAATGCAACCACTGCAGTGAATCACCTCCTACAACATTCTTCTTTCCACAGATAAATCTGTTTGCCAGACATATGTATATCTATATATATCTAATGTGAGTCTTTGGACTATAGCCTGAGCTTCCGGACCATACCCTGCCTAAGTGGACTACACCATGCCAGTGTTTTACAGTGCATTTAACATACTCTTCTCTAATTTATAGACTAGCAAACAAAACATGTACAGTGTCATGTTCCAGAGCCTTAAAATTAACCCAGTAGTGAGCCCTTATGTATGAGGAGGCTAAGTGTTACAGATGTGGCACAGATGTTGGCCAAGACTCGTGGAAGTCTTTAGATTAAGAGACACAAAGAAAAAGGGAAATTGTTACAGGCATCAGATGACTAAGAACTTTCTCAAAAAATTCCAGACATAAAAATAGGTCACATTAGGATGTATTGAGTTTTTGTTTCTTCGCTCACGTCGCTTAAAAAAATCCACCCAAACAGCTGACCTAGGGAGGGTGTCACACACCTTAGTCACTTTAAGCACACTGCATCAGGCATTATCACATGAACACTGCCCTCATTCAAAAACCCCAGCCTTGCTTTTAATGTGCGGTCAGTGTATGAATCACAGCAGACTTTCAGTTCTCTTTTCAAGTTTGGTTCCTCAAGTTAATGAACTGTTTTGGCATTCCCACAGTATGGCACTCTCTTTAAATGGTTCATTTACATGTTCTTTGTGCCCAGCTGTGGAGGCAAGGAGACATGACTGAGCCATGAGCCATGGATGAGGGTGCTGGAGTGAGTTTCACTCCCTAAACCAATACTTCTTCATACTGAGAATCAAATCTGTGATGCTTCAATCCCAAGACCAACTTCCTCTCAATGAGAAGTGGAGACAGAGAGATTCAAAGGGACAATTGCGGGCCTTTCCTGTAAATGTCCTCATCTAGTAAGTGTTCTGAGTTCATGTTAACCCACATCTTGTGTGTCTGTCTAATTTGGATGTTTGTTTTTATAAACAACCTTTTTTTCCATGAATAAGAGTCTGCATCCCATGTTGTTCCCTTCTTTGGAATTCTGAGCATTGTCCCAGCCTAACCAGTTTAAATCCCATCTCTAACCCTGCACTCCTTACCCTAAAATGTCTGTCGCATGCACTTTATTACTAGATGAATTTAAATAATTGGGACACTGAAGTATGCCAAGAAATGTCTTTCATATGTATGTGTTTTTGCCCCTGGTACTTACATAAGTCTAAACACATAGTGATTATAGTGGGATGCATTCAGGAAGGTTTTCTTGGAGGTATCAATTGCCAAATTCGATGAAACTTTGATAAGGAGGATGCCCATATCATATTCTACCACGTCAATGATAAGTATTACCTCCGCCAAGGAGGTTATGGTTTTTTTTGTTTTTTTTAACTTTCGCCAAAGAGGATATGTTTTTACCAGTGTTTATCTGTTTGTCTGTTTGTTAATAAAGTAACTCAAAAAGTCATGAACGTATCGTTCTGAAATTGTGACAGTTTGTTGGTATTCCCACTGCCTCAAGGTGATTCTTTTTTATAAAAATTGATTCATTGGTGACCTCACAAAACAAATGGAAAATTAACATGGTAAATCCTGTTGACAAAATTAAAAAAGGGGGTCAGGGGTGGGGTGAGGAGGGGTCTGCTTGGTGGAGGTCTGCGCTCTCAGAGTGAGTGCGCTCTCCGAGTGAGTGCGCTCTCCGAGTGAGTGCGCTCTCTGAGTGCCAAGCAGATAAGACAAATATCAGGCTATTAAATAGTTTTGAATAATGTTGCAGTTTTGACCTTCACTTCTCAAAAATGGTAGCCCCTGGGCAGCATTCTTCATAAGGTTTTCACCTATCATGGAAACTTAGTAAGTTGTCAATTTTTTATTTAAAAAAAGTAATTAAACTGATTGACATATCTGTGCCTTTGGTAAGAAAGGAAACAAAAGATGCTACTCAACCCTCAAACAGCTGCCTATATGCATGTGATTTCCTGGCTTGCCTGGGAAGACTCACATACATACCCACCTCAGTGACCTGGCTTTCAGGTGAGGGGATCTGAGAGGCTGTCATGACTACCGGCATGTCTGGGCACTGTCCTGGTATTTGAGCTCAGCTACCTGCACTCTATGGGTAGCCCTTCTCTCCCATCACAAACATACCAAGATCTTACCTTATATGGCAATAGGAAATTCTCCCTTCTTACACATTCACCTCCACAATAAACACATAAAGTGAGAGAGGATATTTGATTTTGCTCAATTTTTGACAAGGTCACTGAGCCATATCATTTCATGTAATTTTTCAGACTTTAATAGAAATACTTGCACAAAAATATGATTCTCTCAGTTTGCCAAGAAAATGTCTACAGTTATTTAACCCTTACTTTCTTTGTTTCCTCTTTATTTGTGATATGCATTATACAGGGGTACACACACAGGGGTACACACAAAGTCAGGGATTTTGCAGGATTATAGTCAGGTGTATGATCAACCAATTACATCAAATTGGTTGTATATGTCAGGAAGCATACATCCACAGAAGATATGTGGTAGTTCTTCAAGGTGTTTGGCTCAAGCTACCAGCCAAGTTCCTTCAAAAACTCTATGCAATTGACCTAGAAAAACTGATGCTTTTTTAAAGGCAAAGGGTGGTCACACCAAATATTGATTTGATTTAGGTTTCTCTTTTGTTCAGTCACTGCATTTTGTTAATTGATGAACATAAATTATTAACACTTTTTTAAGGCATTCCTAGTTGACAGCATTTTTTCACACCTGCCTAAAACTTTTGCACATTACTGTATATTTGATAAGCATCTGATAGATTTCGAAACTGACGCTGACACAAATGGCACGGTGTGTGTGTGTGTGTGTGTGTGTGTGTGTGTGTGTGTGTGTGTGGTGTGGCGGGGTGGGGGTGGGGTTGGTGGGTGTGTGTTTTGTTTTTTAAACGGCTTTGTGGTGTGATTTGTGCTGTCCCAGACTGGTATGCTTTCGGTTTCCCCCAGTGTCATAGGGTATAAATTGATAAACCTGCTATTGCTTGTTTAGCCTCGTTGCCATCTCTTCATACACCAACAGAATCTATTCAAACCAGTAAGAGAAAATAATTCACCCTGCAATATTTTAGGGAATTGTTTAGACTGATATTGGGGTAAATGTTAAAATTGGTTAAGGTGATGGATAAGGGAAAACTGTGAAAACTAGTGAAAACTGAGTTTACATGACGCTGTGTACACTTCATGTGTTCTTCTTGCGACAGGTTTCTATTCTCTGAGTCTCAGCTCACGCGCTGGTGGGAAAGATATTCTACTTGCAAGATGTCTCAATGGAGGATTTGCCGATACGGTAACCTGGCATAATAACTTCCATCACTGATGGCACTGTACGCTGTAGGCTATATCTGCCTTACTTACTCGCATATTATAGTCCTGTGAGATGCACCTCTCGAATTTTATTTTTAGGAGGTTTGGTTATGCTCTAAGCAAAAGTCTAGGTTTTTGCAATAACCTCATTAAGTTGGAGAGTAAAATCAGATATTGGTTTTCTGATGTTGGTGTCGTTTGTTTTAATCCAATGGCAGATTTTATTCCTTTTCTTTTAAAGAAAACAGCATAGGCCCATCCATAATAAGGTTATACATAGCTACAGGGGAAAAACTTATTATTACATCTTCACTTTCTAAAATACGTTTGATACAACAATTTAAGAAATTTGTTTTTAGGCTACATGATTTATACAGCCTAATGTAAGAAGTCAAGGTAGCGCATCGCGGGCGCAGCGCCGCTAGAGAAGAAACAAAACTGAAGGGGACCTCTGGAATGGCTATTGCCCAACTGAAACGAAAGTAAAACGTGCCGCGGCGCTATTTCGCGTTTTTTATACAACCTTGCAGGCGACGCTATTTTAGATTTGTTCTTTTCAATAACAGGGAAAATATTACCACTGATCACAGCGATTTCAATAGCCTGCTACATATGTTTATGAATTCCTGAACTGGTAGCCTATTGCTGAAAATCATTTTGTCATGTTTGTTTTTAAATCTCCACCACATTAGATCACTTGGGCTATTTGGATTTTTGTTAGGAGAAAAACTTAACCTCATTTTATTGTCAGGACACCACAATGTCTAGACATGTCTGTGTGATGTAATGTAAAGATGCTTTGCAGTGTTGTTGTTACGGCCAACAATATAACAGCTATATCTGTACACATTATTTTATAATATTGTCAAACTTTGTTCTTATTCATTTGTTTAACTGATTTCTTGTAGTTGCACTGATGACTCTTCTCGGCGTAGCTGGAGAGGCCTCGGATCTCTTTGAGTGTCTACATGACCCTGATTACAATGAACTGTTGGCAATTGTAAAGAATGGCCTGCCAGCTACGCAGACTCCTCTGCGTATTGCTGTAATTGGAGCAGGTGTGGCTGGACTCACGGCAGCAAAGTTTTTGGAGGACGCAGGACACAAGGTGTTCGTCTTTTTACACCTTCCCCTCTGAACAGATGTTTTATCAATAACTCCTTAATGTCTGCAGTTATGCCTTTCTTATATGCAAATCCAAAACATAATGTCTTTCCTCAGTGTAAGAGACTTAAGCCATAATCTCAACTTCATGTGTCTAGGTGACAATAATTGAGGCAAGTCATCGTGTGGGTGGACGAGTGGAGACATACAGAAATGAGAATGAGGGCTGGTATGCAGAATTGGGAGCCATGAGGATCCCACAAATGCACAAGTGAGCTTGACACCTAACTGCACTGCATGTTGGGGCCCCAAAAATGTTTTCCTACCCATTTGACTTTATGCAACACAATGTTTTTAGGGTTTTGGAAAAACCAGGTCCTACTTGGATTGTGATCTTCAAATTATTTATTCCACAGAATCCTACTGACACTCGTGGACAAATGGCGCCTACCACTTAGCAGGTTTATTGAAGAGGACATAAACACATTTTATTATGTCAATGGGCTGCTTGTAAGAACCTACAAAGTCAACCAGAACCCAGATGTACTCATGTATCCTGTAGATGTGAGTGAATGTGGACAATCAGCTGAGCATCTTTTCAACATGTCACTAAAGAAGGTGAGTTTGCATTACCATGGGATAATGGCTATGATGAAAGTATGTTCCTTTTCACATCCAATTCTAATATGAGCAATGATCAATTCATCAACATATGTGGGAACATGTATCATTCATATTTCTCATGACAGATTAGAGATGAAGTGAGAAAAATTGGCTGCAAAGCAACCATGGAGAAATACGACTCTTTTTCTGTAAAGGTACTCCTGCTTTGTGAATGCTCTAATTTTAAAGCCCTAAACCTCTCGCTCTGACAAATCATGCATGTTATTTCACACAGATAGAGTCCCTATCTTAATGTTCTTGAAAAATGTATTTGCAACCTGCTTTTAAAAAGAGGAAGAAATATTGGGTGATGCCCTACTACATAAGCTTGAGAAATGAAAATGAATTCCAGGAGTACCTAGTGAAGGAGGCCAACTTGAGCAGTGGAGCACTGCGCATGATTGGAGACATCCTGAATGAAAACAGCTTTTTCTACACAGCTCTAATAGAAGCACTGTATCTACAGTCTGATGTCAACGACAGCATTAGGTGAGAGTTTAATTTCACTATAGCTTTCATTGATTTAAAACACAATTTAAGTAATATTTAAGCTACTGTGCTAAACACAGATTGGTTATTTGATACATCTCTTTTTTCAGGTATAGTGAATTTGTAGGTGGATCTGACACATTCACCAATGCATTTTATGAAGAGCTGAACTGCCCAATTCTTCTTAACTCAAAGGTGAAACACATAACCCAGTCTGACAGGGGTGCTACTGTTTACTACCAAGATGGCCGTTTCCCCTCCACTCTCTCCAATATTACAGTTGACTATGTCCTAGTTACCTCTACAGCCAAGGCCACCCTGTTTATTGACTTTGAGCCTCGGTTGTCGGACATTAAGATGGAGGCATTGCGCTCGGTACACTACTCCAGCTCCACCAAGGTGGTGCTCAGCTTCAGTGAGAGATTCTGGGAAAGAGATGGAATCCATGGCGGAAGGAGCATAACGGATCGTCCCTCGCGGTTTATCTATTACCCCAGCCATGGGTTCTCTGGGAAGGGCGGGGCTCTGCTGGCATCCTACACCTGCTCTGATGACGCCGCACTCTTCAACGGGCTCAGGGATGATGACCTAATGCGTCTGGTGCTTGATGACCTGGTGAAGATTCACGGGGAGGGCATCCGAACATATTGGACGGGTGTGGGTGTGGTCAAAAAGTGGGACCTTGACCCATACAGCTTGGGGGCCTTTGCCATCTTCACACCCTACCAGAAAACAAGCTATGCCTCCGCTTTGTTCCAAAGAGAGAATCGCATTCACTTTGCAGGCGAGCATACAGCACTGCCACATGGGTGGATTGAGACAGCAATGAAATCTGCCCTTAGGGCTGCTAGAAATATCAACAGTGCCACTGTAAAAAGGACATAATTCTTGCACAGAGGTTTGTGACCCTACCAAGCAACAAGGTTCCAGGCTAAACAATGAAGCCCAAACTGAATGTTCCGCACCCAGAACTTCCAATTTAAGTCTCATCTGGTCTGTGAGAAAGTCTATGCGTGATGTCACAGAGGGTTTGTCCTGTTCTCTTATTATACAGTCTATAGACCCTATACATGGTCATAATCTGGTGCTGCCCACAGGTGTTGCTGCATTTCTTTGAGGTTATTTCTTTAAATTATTTTTTAAATATTTTAAACCTTGATACCAACTTGTGTTGTAAGTGTCAGACTGAAACAATTGGCCAAATACTGCCAATATCTAAATAGCAAGTCATACAAGCCTATTGTTTATGTAAAAGTGGTTGGGATTTCCAGACATAAAACCTCTGAAAATACACTAGTGGAGTGGCATATGCAAGCAATGCATAAGGCCTCTTTGTCTTTCTTAGATAGGGATTATAAAACCCAACTTGGTTTCAGAGGTTAAATGTATGTATGTTTGATCAGAATTGCTTTTTCCACAGTTATGTATCAGAAACCATATTACATTGAATATCTTGTGTGCTTAATGGTAAAAAAAAGCCTTATTACAAGTCTTAATTTACTGTGTATGATTACGGTACTGTGTTGTGCAAACTAACTTTGCAATCTAAGCCACTAACCACTTAACTGACTTGTCTTTTTTGTTACTGTATATTTTTGTTTTCTGAAATAAATGAAGCATTTCAATGATAAGGCCACCCATTAAATGTACAAAAAATAAACCCTTTATTAAGAAATATGAGATGGTGTGTTTGATATGTCTTATAGGTCTTCCATTGGTTGCACCTGTGACATTGAAATATAGCCAGCTGATAAATATACTGTAAGTCCTAACAGACCATTATCCAAACATGTATAGCATGAAACCCCACATTGCGCTTAGATATACCTACAATACAAATGAGCATGTTACACATGGGTAAAGGTAGAGAAGGCACAATTCAACCACATTTAAAGTAAACGTTAAGCACCAGGCAGCACAGAATGATTCACTTCATCATTAACTATTGACAGTACTGCCTTTGGAAATGTTCTACACAAAATAAAAATTTTAAATAAAAAGTACTGCTTGGACGTATTTTTTATTATTATTCTGTTATTCTTATGATGGTCATGAGAATGCCACATACTCTAATTTGAGAATGTGGCAGATATACACTTACAGGGTCTATGCAACTGTTAATTGCGTCGTGTGCCTTTGTGCTCGGTATTAAGAATGGGTTGACACCTGAGTGGACATATCCTAATATTCATATCATGGACAAACCCTTATCAGCAGGGTTCTGTGCACATGCATTTTAGAGAGCTAGAGTGATGAACTTAATCAAATTTGGTGAAATTTCGTAATAGGTAATTTAGTACATTTTGGCAAAACATGTGTTACCAAGGTGCCAGTTGCAGCATTCATCATGGCTGGTGTGCACATTATCGTGATATTAACAATCAACTGTCATGAAGTTAGTTGGCTTGTAAGATGTTTTTCAGGAATGTCACAGGAATGTAACTTTTCAGCTAAGTTGCCAAGACTTCAGATGAAGTACCTTCAAAAAACACAACACAGTTGAGTTCATGGTGAAATAATACCTTCGACCTATATGCATTTGTTAGGTCGGAGGGAATATACCCACCTCTGCAAAGTATGCTGTTGTTGAATACCAGCCAGTTTCATGTGAACCGATGGATACGCATTTTTCAAATCTCACAATCTAACCACCTAACTAACCCCACTGTGGTTGGTCTGCAGCACCACCCCCTGTATTCTCATGGGTGGCAAATCACCTTGTATATGACATCAGCAAATCCAGTCTTCTCAGTGAACACATGTTAAAGTGTAACATGAGAAACAAATGGTTCCTATGCATTTACATGTTGAGTGTAAGCCTTGTTCCAAGTAGGCAATAACTTTAATATGCATTACATATGTCAGATTACTCTGAATCAGTTGTCATTCTTAGCGCTACTGAGCTGTGTTGGGCATCAAGCTGAGCGTACATATGCACTTTGCACCCAGCTGAAATGTAAATGTGACCCCATTATGGTTGAGGTTGCAGCAGCCTCTCATATGTCCTATTTGCAGTTCCAACCACAGATGTAGCAGAAGATGCCTCTTACAACACACAAGGTTCAAGGCATCAACATAACATGTTTTCAAATGCATCTGCAATGGATGTCCATGCACTAATATGAATATACCACATTTTAATGTTGAACATCAGTTAATTTTCAGTTCAGTGTGATCGACAAACTTATCTGCCTATTTGCTGTTATGTGGACAAAGATGTGTCTGAATAATGATGTATCTGGTAACAGTATGTAAAAGGATAGTAACATACCTGAGCTTACTCAGTCTCCTGCCTACAACTCTCTTTGTGGTAGCATATACTTATGAAAGTTTTTTCTCAAGGAACAGAGGCTGCATCTTTACAAACACAATGGTGTGTCCCTTTTACTACCCAGTGGTAAAAAGAAAGCTTTAGGTATTTGCAAACAGTAACAACGTGTGAGACTGCAGAATTTTATCTCAACACGATGTACCACGTAGCACATTAAACACATTAGATGCACTAGTGTTACATGATATATAACCACTGCACGGTTTTGCACTATTCTGAGCAAAAGGAAAAGCACAGTTCCTGATTAATTTGCCCTACTATTTTTGTCATGTCATGTGTAAAAAGTAATTTTCTGTATGTTTTTATTTTGTTGTGTTTTCCCAAAGTCCATTTGGCACCTGGTTAGGGAGGCCTCTGTAAAGATCCTGAACTTTAATGTTGTCTGAATGTTGTGACAGAAATGTGGAGTGAGAATGGCCAGGTACATTTTTTATACCTTACTGTGCTCGTATCCGTTTACTGTCATGCTTTTTTGTAACAATTGGTATTTCTTAGAACACTTTTTGTTTTATTCCCATCACCCATCATACCAGCTTTAGGTGATTAGTTAATTGTGAACATATTTAGTAAGAAATTAAAGGAAAGACATAGGAACACATATTTACATAGCCAATCAAAAAAAACTTGGGCTCTGGTCTCTTTCCATAACAATGACCAATGCTGGGTCTTTTCAAATGTTCTTCTCTTATATTCATGGTAGAGGGCCGATTTTTTAACAAATACCAACAAACGCTAGGTAAGTTTGATGCAAGACCTCTTAAGGAATGTGTGGTAAAAACATCTTTATTGCAGAGTTCTGTAGCTATCATCATAGTATCTCTGCTTAGAAAATACTACCAGTGGTAACCGGTTCAAGTTTTGTTGATGCTCTATGCTGTCAATGTTTGCTTGCATCTTTTGTTGGCCCTAATGATCCTTCCTTCAGTGTTAATCGTTTGATATGCATATATCCCAACTTTTATTGAGTATAGACTAATTCTCAAAACAGTCCCCAAGGAAATGTTGGCCACATTGGTCCATATGTAAATAGGTGAGGGGCTGTTAAAATCACTTCCATCCAGTAGTAAAGCTTCTCTTTATTGCGTATTTGTTGAGTCCATTGAGTCTACACTGCCACGTTGGCATGGCAAACACCAATGTACCTATATTTCAGAGGGCGTCCTGCTTTTTAATAATTCGTGTATTTGCAAGGGTGGGACTTGCCTGGGCCTACACATCAAAATTTAAGCTATATATGTCATATGAAGGCCAACCAACTACAATAGAATACCTTTAAGAAATTTCTATACCACATGACCAATTGCATGTACAGTATGTCTGTCTCTAAATATTCTGTGGATTTAGTTGGAGCTCTCAGTTGTTGTGTAATTCTGTTTTGCCATTACATCAGACTAGTAGCAAGCTCGTTATTGTCTTATTGCTAGTACAGTTTGACATAAACATATACTGCCATAAACATTTTATTCAGGCTATTCATGAATAATATTTGCCTCTACACCAGTAGGCTACCCAAAGGGACTGATTTCTATTTAACGTTATATTGATCAAATCAAACAGGGATATATTATCGTGTTTCCGCTTGATTTGTTCAGTTGTTTACATGAACACACCACTATTTTGGGAAATTAGTTTATTTGCCATCTTCTCTTTCAGGACTTTATTTTGTATGTGCATTACCATTTCACATTTAAACACCGTTTGTTACTAACTGGATTGATCTATACCACATACGTGGTATGACTGGACTATACAGTATCTTTAGTGCATGGTGAAATATAGCAGACGTAGAGATATGTTACTGATGAATCTTCATTGGCTGCCAGTTCAGGTGTGTGTGTCATCTTTATCCCTGAGAAAAGAACAGAAGAGAAGGAGAAGGGAGGAGTAAAAGAGAAGGCAGGGAAGAACAGAGGTGGTGTCAACTGTGTCATGTGGTACTAGACAGGGACATGTTCACAAGCTTTGAGCAAGGTGCTTCACACGATCTGCTGTGACCACCTAGACTAGTCCGTTGTGAACAGGAAATGACATGTGGTTCTGTAGCTGTGGTGGTGGTGGGGGGTGCGGGGGGGCGTTGGCTGAAACTCCTTATATCGGCCGTATACCACTTCACTCATCCAATGAGCGTTTTTTTCGTCATCATTGAAAGGTGGTCCCAGTCCGTACTCTTTTCTTTTTTGATGCCTCAATGGTATGGTATTGTTTGGATACAATCACTTGTTAATTTATGCATTTACATATTGCAGTATGTTTAGGCATCTTTCAAGTTTATATTTAGTTGATTAATTATGGGCCATTTATTTTGGAAGTGTATCAGAAGTAACTGTTTTTACTATATTAACCTATATAACCTATTTAAGTGAATGTAAGTTTTTGATTATACTTTCTCATAAATTATCATATAATGTTCTTGTTATCAAAAGTTAGCTGTGTGTTTTTGTTCATAATGTGGTGTTTTATAGTGCTGTGCGTTTCTCTGGAGAAAGGCGTCTGCATTATGTATGAGTAAAATGTGCTATAGTATGACGCAATAACAAACTCCCCAAAAACACCAACCGTCCTCCATTCCTGCCTTCAATTCTAAATGGGAATTTGTTGGTAATATTACACAAAATTTGTATTACTGACCTGTTAGATTGCTGTGCAATACCTCTACATAACGAACTTCATTTAGTACTCTTTCCTCTGCAGACAGCGCTAAAAGATAAACAGATAAATGTTAACAGATCAGAAATATGTGGCACAAAATGAGAGAAACTATCCAACAAGCCACTCATCAGTCAGACTATGTAGACTATGTTTGTTCCAGGGTTAAAAAATAAGTTTAAAAAAGACAAGTTATGACATAAAATAAATAAGTTAATGGACTCACATATCCATATACATCTGCATATATACATCCACATAGATCTATATACATATACTATATATAGTATAGTGTAAATCCAGCAATTCAACTGCTGTTGTGCAGGGGTGTGGCAACGTGGGGGCCGAGGCAGGGGGGCAGCCTTCACCCCTCCCCCACCACCTTTTTGCAGCCCCACCCTCCCAGTCTGAGGAAAAGATCACCCCTGAACAGAAACTGTTTAAAGAAAGCTAGAATATATGTATTATAATTTTTCAGTCTTACACTGTCATTCATCACTTACGCTACAAACCCGGCCATAGCATATTTGAAACACAGGGGCCCAAGCCCCTGTCAACAGTGCAAGACACAACCAGACGCAACGTGCCTGCATTCTGACAGCACTTGGAGACTAGCAGCTAGTCACTGGATACTAGTCAGCTAACAGGTGACGTACTTGAATGGATAATTGAAATGAGGAGATCATATAGTTACCTTTCCACTCAATGATTTCTGGCTAGCAAGCTACTGCTAGCTTGTTAGCTTAAGTCAATTCCAAGGTATCACCAATGGCATGCATGTGGTCAACATTTGGAATTTGGAATGCAATTCCGTAAACATTTGGAAACTAATCACAATTTACAGCCAGCTTCGTTCATTTTCAGTGACAGGATAGGCTCTGCTTATCTCCCCATGTGATATCAATAATAACTAGATATACCAAACAGTGGTACATGGTATGACCACTGTGTGGTATTGATTTTTGGAATATGAAATACAAATACCAATAGGATGGAATGGTCAAGTGTAGTAAAATGTTTTGATGGGCCTTGTGTTCACAAATCCTGGTTTTAAATGGTTATGCCATGTAGGTATAACTGGTGGACTTTGGCCACTAGAGGAGCTCCTGAGATGGAAATTGTGGTGTGAGTTGCTAGTGTTACATCTTTGTATTTCCCTCCCAAAAAGTTGCACCTTAATTTATACTTAATTTTTTCATTTCTATGTTTATTTCATCAAGAAGCAGGTGCACTTAATTCCACAGTGTTAAGATCTACTCAGTTTTTTAGGTGTAAAAATGTTGCACCAATAAAATTGAGTGCCTCATGGTTTAACTTGTTACAGTGGATGCAGCAGAGTATATAATAAAAATATAATTAGTCACACCTGGGATGCAGACTGTGCATGTATTATGAGTCCTTCTTTTCCTCTTCCAGCATATTGCTGTGGCCACAATTGCAATTGTTATCAAAATACTGATGGTCATTAAAAAATAAACACAGGACCTGGGCAACAATTAATCTGAAAGAAAAAAATGTAAAAACTTACATGAGTTATTTTCAGTTAAATGCAGACAGTCTCTACTCTCTCATAATATGGTTGTATGCATTGTCATCCACTGGTCAAACATCTGAATGACTGTAAGCAAATTGTAAAGGCCCATATTCTTGTCAAAAGCACTAGAATACATGATCATGATTAATAGCTATGTATTCAATTTAAGATTAGAAACAATGTAGACAGAGCACCATCAACAAGTTAAACACACCAAAACCCCTATTGCTACCTTTTGACAGTAAATGTAAGACAACCCACTCGACCACTGTTGACAAACCTGGTTGATTCCCAGAAGAACACACTGCAGGGATGTCCAGGCTGGTTGTGTGATTACTGACAGGGTTAGCAGACACACAGCTGTAGGTGCTGTTGTCTTGGTTATCTAAGTCCAGACAAAGGGAGAGGGTGCTGTTGACATCAGGACTGCTTGTCTGGCTGAGTAACTCATTGGCTCTGAACCAGTACAAGGACACATCCCTGTCATTTCTCACTGAACACAACACCCGACAACTGGAGCTGGGTCGAGACGTAATTCGTGAGGGAGGTAAGTTCTTGGGCTGAAAGGTTTCTTTGCTGATTACAGGTGCAGAGACAGGAGCTTGTGAAATAAACACACAAACACATTATTATTCATGAAAAAAACAATTGCACAATATCAATGTGTACACAAGCACCATTATGAAATGCTACAATTTCAACAGGGACAGGGTGCATTATTCAACACCCTGGTTGCAAATTGGCTCTGTGTAAGCCTACTAGAAAGCACTTGAATAGTGCAGACCTCCACCAAGGCATGCCCTATCTCACAAAAATAAAGAATCCTTTAAAACAATCTTGGATGCAGATCTTAATGCAAATTCATTAACAACGTTTTGTGTAAACTTGCTAACAAACAAGAAATCACACCAAGGTGTCAAAAACATGAGCTCTTTGGCACAGGTTCATAGTCTACTTATCTGTAATTGTGTTAATACAGGCCTGTGTACCATATGCATGCACTTACCATACACTGTACAGTTAAAATTCCATTCTTTCATACTTCCATTCTCATGTGTTATTTGAAGGTGGTACAGCCCCGACTGACTGGCGGTGATGTTTCTGATGGTGAGAGATCCAGTGCTTCTGTTCAGCAGCAGGCTGTCCTTAAATTTGCCTTTATAGTCTGTATGAACTTCACCCTTGAACACTTGACTCTGAACTATTTGTGATTTTGAAATCAACTCGGTTGAAGTAAACGTCCAAATAAATTGTTCATTACTTATTAGTTTGGGTGTTAAAGGCTGTAAGGTAACAGTCTTTCCCTCTTGTGCCGCCACTGTCCTTATACCGGCCTCTACAGGAGCAATAAGACCTGTGGATGAAAACAGAGACAACTTCACTCCAAGTGATTAGGGCAAGCAGCAACATGTCTGCGATGGAGCTACTATTCTTGTTTCTCACCGACATATTTGCACAACTCGTTTGAACAGGCCAGTTAGATTTAACTCATCGTGTTGTGATAAATTAATGAAATATGCTATTTGCGGGATGGTTGGTGGAATAATAGTAGAACAGATGGCAAAACAGTAGCCTAGTTGTGTTGTATTTGCTTTGAAAATTCAATACAACGTTTTAAGTCTTTTGACATAGGCTATATCAACAGCCGTGTTAACTATTGATTACGATATTGTCGTGGGATGCTTTCAAGTGCAACGGGAGTCGTCTGCCAGCATTGCCTTTTATTTTTAAGCCACGACTGTACACCTGAAATCTTAATTTAATGCTAAATCCGACCATAACGCCACATAAACCACACAAAGTAATCAACACAATAATAACTGCTTACCATAGTAAGTGAAAATAATCAGCAACATGACACGCCAACTAATAGGGCATTTTCTGTTCGTTGAACTGCGATCTCCACAAAACTGGACTAGGCCACTCTCTTCCTCTATCTTATTCACTCCGCCTTCGTTTTCAGTTTGGGGATCCCTTTTCTGGTCGAGAGTCTGACTTTGGATTTGCATGCTGTTGCTGCCACGACAAGACGCTGAAAAACTGTTGTTTTGTCGTGAAGAAAACGCAAACTTTATTTGCATCCCAGGTCTCCAGAGAGTTCCCGAATAGCTCCACGATGGCCTCGCAAATTAAACAAAATATCCCTGAGTTTAAAACGAGCAAGCATGAAGGAGATACTTTCTTCATACCACGACCTAGTTTTGACACTATTTTGGACTATTCAGCATCACTGTGCCTTCTCTGCTCTACCTAAAGCTTAGCAACCACTCCTATATAATTTATATAACTTGTATTTACTGAATAGCATGCAAACAGTTAATTATCACTGTAAAGGGTTTTTTTAATGTCTAAATGGTTGTAAAGCCACAACATTACCACATTGCCGTCTCGAGCGTGTGTAAATCTACTACCAAAACAACATCTAGTATTTGTTAGATTTGTTTTTTTTTCTTCCTAGTTGAAATGTGGACAGTAATTATGGAGGCTGGGATTTGGGGGATTTCTAACTTAAGAGTCAAGGCCCATGCATGTGTTTAGTCACTAGCAAATTTAGATGTTGAACCCAAGGAAGAAAACAAACTCATGGTTTTTGAAGTTACAATACAACAGAGGCAAATCTGAAAGGCAGACAATTCAGATAGTTATTATAAAAGAGCACAATTCTTGGTGGATAAAACACACACACAGTGTTGCTCCCACAGTTTAAAATTACCCACAAAAAAAGGCTACATCTGAAGAGAGGTGCCATTCGGAAACCTGTGCGACTTGGTGGAGATGTATGTCCAACAAGAAAGTCAAGAGAGAGCTGCAGCCATGGCGACAACAAAAGGTATAATCGGGAGATATTTCACAGGTTACCCATGCGTGATAAGGACACTTTGCAGCAGAAGCTGGTCTTCCAAATCGTGTTATCCCTGTTCACGTGCACAGCACGACTTCCGTCAACAACAGCACGCGAGACTCAGTCCTAAGTGAAACGACACTTGAATGGGCCTCTTGTCTCTTGTACAAAACGGCAGGATATCGTCACCAACAAGTCGTTGCAAATGGACTTTTGCCATGGCTGCAGCTCTCTCTTGACTACATCTACATCTCCACCAGATCTCCGAAATGACCTCTCTTCAGATGTAGCCTTTTTTGTGGGTTGGTGCCGTTGCTGGGACAATGTAATCATCTTGGTTGAAATGCAGGCTACAGGCACGATAATCTTTCTGTTTCAGCCTGTGGACGCGTCTTCACGACGATTTGCAAGACCAGTTACTGCTGCAAAGTGTCCTTATCAAGCATGGGTAACCTGTGAAATATCTCCCGATTGTTGTCGCCATGGCTGCAGCTCTCTCTTGACTTTTTTGTTGGACATACATCTCCACCAAGTCGCACAGGTTTCCGAATGGCACCTCTCTTCAGATGTAGCCTTTTTGGTGGATTAGGTGCCGTTGCTGGGACCATGGCTCTGTTAAATGGGCACAATGACTGGATATTGTCACCAACAGATGAAATCCCTCCAGTTTCACGGAATTAAATTGCACTACTTCTCCTCCTATTCTGACCGCTGGTCCGTGTTCGACAATCGGCTAGTGTGGACGTCCAACATGGCGGCGACGAGAAACTACAGCAAGGTACTGCCTATCAAACCTGTTTTATTAATAGACGTTGTGTACACTTACAAAGTTCTCAGTGCCTCGTTTTTAATGTCAGGGCCTTTGTTGTACTACCAATAGAGTGTGGAGTTTCTTCGAGCGGTTTTAATGGTTTAAAAATAGCTTTGTCGTCGTGCTTCGTCTAAGGGCACCTACCACTTCCATTGTTAGCCTTCTGGGGCAAACGACAAAAAATTGTTTAACTCTGAATGCAGCGGGCTGAATAATTTTTGCTCTTCGGTACACATACCAACTCGGGATGATGTTTTAACAGGCAAATTTTGATTTTACACCGAAGTTGTCCTTTAAGACTAATTCACCCGCATACTCATTTTGTATTGCTCCTTTTTATTAGCCCTTTCACACAATTAAAAAACGTGCAGGAATTATAACCCTGTAAATATAATATTATGAATGAAATGTGCGTTATTGGGAAGGAAGCTTATGTGTGACTGACTTCACTCACTAAATGCAGAGTATTGCCCAATTGTGCGCTGCATTTGAGAGACCCAGCGGTGAACACGGAGCCCTTCACGAAATTGCGCCCTGGGCAATGGCCCCACTCGCCCCCCCCAATAACCACTACTGAGTGCCAAGCCTTTATTATACCTGCCCTGTGTACCTTGTGATGATTGCAATGATCGCTGCAGGTGAGTAAACAGATGAAAAGGAAGATAGGTGGGTCTGAAAGCCACCCGTCGTTTCCAGAAGCTGCTTTGACAGTTACACATTTCATCTGAACTGGGAGCAACCCGTCTGTCACTGTTGAAAATGGCAGTGTTGACTATGTGGCCTGTTCCACACTGTCTGCATTCTATGTAGCTGCTGGGACAGTGGTGGCCTGGCAGTTAAGGTATCGGACTCGTGCTCGTGTGTTCAAATCCACCAACTGCCAGTAATGCCACTGAGGTACCTTGAGCACGGTACTGTCCCCACCGACTGTTACCCAGGTGCTGTTGTCATGGCTGCAACCCTGCTCACGTGTGAGATGGGTTAAACGAAGTGTCAATTTCGTTGTGTACACTGTGTGTTGTAATGTGTGATCACAATGACACTAGTGCTGCTTGTTATTTTCATTTTGGTGGCCATTGTAACAAGTCGGAGAGTAGGCTGCTGCATGTAAGATGCATGTCTTAGCCACATACTGCCTGTCATCTAATGTTTTGGTGTGGAACCTGTTTTGGGGAGTTAAAAGCTTTTTGTAAAAAGATAACAATGATATTATATTAGATTCTATTATACCTATTCAATTAGATGACCTTGGGTGTTTTAAAAGGGGTCATGTAATAAATAAAATGTATTACAGTATTATTATTATTATTATTATTATTATTATTATTACAATTATACAAATATAGAGTAAGTCTTCAGATTTCCACCATAGGGTGCCACAGGCCAGGTCAACACGGCCTCCCAGCACCAATGATAGCATAGTTGTCCTAGAACTCAGATGCTATAGATTAATACATTACATTGCATTGCATGTAGCAGACACTTTCTCCAAAGAGACAACAAGTGAGAAAATGTAGCCATTAGCGAGTTCAACCGGGAAGACTACCAGTCGCTACGTCGCTTACTGCTCATCAGAGAGGCTCAGCAGGGTTGAGCTGTCAAAGCTTCTTCATCCAAATTCTGTATTACAGCGTGTGCTTCAGTACCTCCTGGGTTATGGCTACATGAAATGCTCTTAAAGGTGTACTTCCATTGTGTTTTCATTAATTTTGCGGTGTTCTCTAGTATTAATAATTGCCTTGTGCGCTGGTTTTAATGAAAAAAAATGTTCTAGTGCTTCTGTTTCAGGCTGTTTTAGTTTGGTGGAGGGGGTGGGGCCGGGAGAACGACGCGATTTCACCAGAGGCGTGACACACTCCCTGCAGCTTCCTTTTCCCCACAGTCAACTTGATAGCAGAGTTAGGTAAAGGGGAAAAGTCAACTTGACAGCGCAAGCACAAGCACAGTCGCTTCCTGACCGTTTGTCAATGAACGTTTCAGAATGGTAATATTTGCATGACAAAACAGTGCAAGTGCCCTGCTAAATGCAGTTCAGTCATTCGACCCCTGCTAATCTTATGCAAGTCAGTCACAGGCTAACATCATTTAAAGCCCATTCGGTCAGTTTCTCTTATATGTATTTCCACGTCTACGTCACGCCGAAGGCCCTTTTCGCATTGGGTCGTTTTTCCGCCTATTGTCTTCTTTTGACTGATATAGAAAACGGAGATAGAAAAACATTTTGATATGCAGCATGCATATGCAACTCGGGGTGACCTATCATATTTCAAAAGAGCAAGTACTAAACGGTTTCTCGTGGAAGTACACCTTTAAAATTATTTTAGTGCAAGCAGAACAAGGGGTGCACAGCAAGAGTAGTGTTGCATTAAGTCAAGTAAAATACTTTCATAAAGTGTAAACAGCTGGACACTGTTCATCAACAGAGAGTAAAAGTTTGTGTTTTGGGGATATCAACAGTACATGTGTAATAGTTGTTACATAATCTGGTGCCTCGCAGTGTCAGCTTTAGAAACAAATCAACAAGTTATTCAGATGAGTTGTATCTTATCAATTGAGTAATATGAAAACACTAAGGTGTGATAAAATGATATCTGCTGCTAGCATAAAATGTGTCCCCACACAAAATTCTCTTTGCACAAACTAGTCAGTTACATGCAAAGCATATACAACATAGTGAAGAAGCCTTGAGAAAAAAGAAACCAAATAACAGAGAAGTAGAGAAACATGTTTTTCATTTGCATGTTCATACATGCCTGAAACTGTAAGTAAAGAGGGAAGGATTACCAGAGTCCTAATCATTTCAAGTAACTCGATTTCATTCACCACCCGTTGTTTAAAAATAAGTTGCTTTTACTGTTAGAGAAAGACATTTTTTGTAACGCATGCTAAGATCCAAAATAAAAAAATAGGTTTATTTTTAGAAATACTTTGGAAAAAACATCTGCTCATACTAACACATAAACATAGGATTGAACAACAATTATAACATTATCCAATATTTACGTAAAAATGTAAACAAACAAAAATGTGATACGTAATAAGAATTAAATTGTTTATGAACATTCTAATGAAACAATACACATATGTTGCACATACCACATATATAGTCTGGTTTAAAAATATATATGCACAGTATGTTTAATCTCAAGTTACAACACCTGAGTATATAGTTTCACTTGTCTGTTCTGTCTTGTGTGAGGCGTCCTACAAAAAAATAAAATAGGAGATTTCATTCAGAAGCGTTATAGCTTTAGAGGATTTGCGTGCTGAAAAAGATTCAGTAACAACCTGCAATACTATCTTGTAATTTTGGTGTTATTTACTTGTCAGGCTTTTTGACATACATTGAACATAAACATATTGAGGTAAAATCACATGTAACATTAATACAATACAAATCCATAATAATCACCTGTTTTTCCTCATTGGTATAACGATACTTCAAATCAGCATAATGTGGGTCTTCAAGCTCTTGAGCTGAAAAACAGTTACACTTGTTGGTCTACAGGATTTTTCAACTAACTTCCTGTCATGTCTTTACTATCCTAAATAATACAGAGGAAAAAAGCCAAAAAATACTATGTCATAAAAATAATTTAAAATAAATGTTGTAACATATAGTAACTTAGACAAAAAAACGATACGCATTTCTGCATTTCAGCTGAACATTAATGTAAGACATTAGTCACAAAATGTGAATTTTACAGTACCTTCTTTCCACACTGGAATTTAATACAAAGTGAGAATTTGGAAGCGAGAAACAGAATCAAACTATGATGCTGCCAACTCCAAACTTCACTATGTTTTTCAGATAATGATTGTCGTTTTTACATTATGTTTTGTGAGACTTTTTTTCTTTTTTAATTTCAACTTCATGCTTGTCTAGCATGATGCAATTCTGTCAGTATAGTGTAGGCTTGTCCAAAATGAAACTTAAATTGTACTTCAACATACAGTTTCCTCAGTAGTGGGGACTTGGGGCCTGAGCATGAGGCCATGGTGGTGGGGGGTATTGCCTACAGTTGTCCAAGTGTTCCTGGAGGTCTCTTTGAGCGGTCCTTGGCTCTTTGGTTACTCCTGACTTGCGTCAGACTCACTGTTCATAACTTTTGTGAGGGCACTTGCACATGGATAATTGATGGTGGAGTAATGTTCAATTTCCACCACTTTCAGGTGTTTTAATTAAAATACATCTGTAATCAGTTCCATCAATATGTTTTACAGTAAAAAGGTGGCTAAAGGTTTTGGGAGGCCTCTTTACTTTTACCATCATGAGGTGTTTCCCATGTAAATACTGGTTAAAATTACTATCGAAGGATTTCAGCTGGTTCATTGCCTTTTGTTGTCTTTGTGTTCTGCCTTTTCTCAGTGTGTTCACTACTTTCTCCTGTTTTATTCCAGTTCATCTTATGCATACAGTTGCTACACATGCTGATTCTTAAGGCCCTGAGAACATGAGTCTGATCCTAGCAACAGACTTTGAAATCTGATTGAACAGACACTATAGCATGCACAGACAGGAAGCAGTGCAGCCAAGACAACTGCTGCACAATGAAAAGAATAGACTATTAAAAACAAATAATAGCATTTCATGGAACAAATACAAAACATAGGTCATTCATTCTGATACTGTTTCAGACCAGCCAGGGAAAAGCCGAACTCTCCCTGACCGCCTGCCACTGAAACAGTCTGGTGAAAACTTTATCTGAATATAATAGTAATAATAATAATAATAATAATAATAATAATAATAATAATAATAATAATCTTCACTTGTATAGCACATTTCATACAAAGTATGTAGCTGAAAGTGCTTTAACAGTTCGGCAAACACAGGATGAAAGAATGTAATTTACCGTAAAGGGGATGGAGATGGAATAGAAGAGCCCTCAGCTCAATAAATAGAGAACCAGCACTGCAGAGTCAGCAATATCAGTGCATAAATATAATTAGTCACACCTGGGATGCCCACCTGTGCATGTATTATGAGTCCTTCTTTTCCTCTTCCAGTATATTGCTATGGCCACAATTGCAATTGTCATCAAAATACTGATGGTTAATAACAGGTAAACATAAGACCTGGGCAACAATGAACCTAAAAGAAAAAAAAAACAGCAACATTTTAAATACTTACATGAGTTATTTTCAGTAAAATGCGGACTTTCTGTATTCTTTTATAATGTGGTGTAATGCATTGTCATCCACAGCTGAATTGCTGTAAGTAAATTGTAACGGCCCACATTCTTGTCAAAAGCACTAGAATACACATGCTCATAATTAACAGCTATGTATTTCATGTAATATTAGAAACAATGTAGACAGAGCCCCATCAACAAGTTACACACATCAAAACCCCTATTGCTACCTTTTGACAATACATGTAAGATAAGCCATTGGACCCAGTTCACAAACCTGGTTGATTCCCAGAAGAACACACTGCTGAGATGTCCAGGCTGGTTGTGTGATTACTGACAGGGTTAGCAGACACACAGCTGTAGGTGCTGTTGTCTTGGGTATCTAAGTCCAGACGAAGGGAGAGGGTGCTGTTGACATCAGGACTGCTTGTCTGGCTGAGTAACTCATCGGCTCTGAACCAGTACAAGGACACATCCCTGTCATTTCTCACTGAACACAACACCCGACAACTGGAGCTGGGTCGAGACGTAGTTCGTGAGTGAGGTAAGTTCTTGGGCTGAAAGGTTTCTTTGCTGATGTCAGGTGCAGAGACAGGAGCTTGTGGAGTAAACACACAAACACATTATTATTCATGAAAAAAAACAATTGCACAATATCAATGTGTACACAAGCACCATTATGAAATGCTACAATTTCAACAGGGACAGGGTGCATTATTTAACACCCTGGTTGCAAATTGGCTCTGTGTAAGCCTACTAGAAAGCACTTGAATAGTGCAGACCTCCACCAAGGCATGCCCTATCTCACAAAAATAAAGAATCCTTTAAAACAATCTTGGATTCAGATCTTTGTGCAAATCCATTAACAACTTTTTGTGTAAACTTGCTAACAAACAAGCAATCACACCGTGTCAAAAACATGAGCTCTTTGGCACAGGTTCATAGTCTACTTATCTGTAATTGTGTTAATACAGGCCTGTGTACCATAGCAAGCACTTACCATACACTGTACAGTTCAAACTCCATTCTTTCACACTTCCATTCTCATGTGTTATTTGAAGGTGGTACAGCCCCGACTGACTGGCGGTGATGTTTCTGATGGTGAGAGATCCAGTGCTTCTGTTCAGCAGCAGGCTGTCCTTAAATTTGCCTTTATAGTCTGTATGAACTTCACCCTTGAACACTTGACTCTGAACCAATTGTGATTTTGAAATCAACTCGGTTGAAGTAAACGTCCAAATTAATTGTTCATTACTTATTAGTTTGGGTGTTTCAGGCTGTAAGGTAACAGTCTTTCCTTCTTGTGCCGCCACTGTCCTTTTACCGGCCTGTATAGGAGCAATAAGGCCTGTGGATGAAAATAGAGACAACTTTACTCCAAGTGATTAGGGCAAGCAGCAACATGTCTGCGATGCTATTCTTGTTTCTCACCGACATATTTGCACAACTCACAGGCCAGTTAAATTTAACTTATTTAAAACTAATCGTGTTGTGATAAATTAATGAAATATGCTATTTGCGGGATGGTTGGTGGAATAATAGTAGAACAGATGGCAGAACAGTAGCCTAGTTGTGTTGTCTTTGCTTTGAAAATTCAATAAAACGTTTTAGGTCTTTTGATATAGGCTATATCAACAGCCGTGTTAACTATTGATTACGATATTGTCGTGGGATGCTTTCAAGTGCAACGGGAGTCGTCTGCCAGCATATTGCCTTTTATTTTTAAGCCACGACTGTACTCCTGAAATCTTAATTTAATGCTAACCCGCCCATATAGCCACATCAACCACATAACGTAATCAAGCATAAATACGTAAATTGCTTACCATAGTAAGTGAAACTAATCAGCAGCGTGACAATCATCGCTCAACTAGGACATTTTCTGTTCGATGAACTGCTACCTCCACAAAACTGGATTAGGCCACTGTCTTCCTCTATCTTAATTCACTCCGCCTTCGTTTCCAGTTTGAGGGGAACCCTTTTGTACTGTGTAGGCGAGGCTATATTTGCACATATGCTGTTGCTACCACGACAGGAAAGACGCAAAAACTGTTTTGTTGACTGTTGAACTGTTTTGAAAAAACGCAAACGTTATCTGCATCCCAGGTCTCCAGAGAGTTCCCGAATAGATCCACGATGGCCTCGCAAATTAAACAAAATATCCCAGAGTTTACAACGAGCAAGCATCAGGGAGATATATACCTTCCTCCTAATATGACTAGTTTTGACACTATTTTGGACTATTCAGCATCACTGTGCCTTCTCTGTTCCACCTAAGCTTAGGAACCACTCCTATATAACTTATATATTACATAACTTGTATTTACTGAATAGCATGCAGACAGTTAATTGTCACTGTAAAGGTTTTTTTTTATGTCCATGATTTGCTAATATAAAGACACAACATAAATTGCAGTTAATTTAGAACGGTGTGATGACCAGACCATGTTACCTATTCGAGCGTGTGTAAATCTCCTTTTTTCCGTAGATGAAATGTGGACAGTGATTATGGGAGGCTGGGAGTTTTGGGGGATTTCCAGCTTAAGAGTCATGGCCTTAAGGCTCATGCATGCATTTAGTCACTAGCAGTTTTAGATGTTGAATGACCCAAGGAAGAAAACAAACTCAGTTATAATACAACAGAGGCAAATCTGAAAGGCAGACAATTCAGATAATTATTATAAATGTATAAATGTATGTTCATGCACACATACAGTGTCTGGTTTCTGTAAGAATGGAGTCCCTGTTTACCACATACAGTGTCTTATCTTAGTTGTGTGCACAGCATCATAGCGTTCTGGCCTAGTTTAGCCAGGAAATGATACCTAGTATCTAGGTTATAAACTCCAACTGTACGCTGCCATGCAGAATTTCAGAGCTATACAGATGTGATGTAGCTCTGAAGTTCTGCATTACAGCACACAGAGTATTACGTTTGTGGATCAGAGACTGCTATGTATGAAAATATCTGGAGATGCTCCTTTGTAAATAAACAGTTTTAAGTGGGTTAGGCACAAGAATGTATTTTGGATAATGTGTTTCTTTGTCTTTATGGCATGAATCAAGTTTCTTTTTATCAAATTGTGTTAAGGAGAATATAAATCTCAACTCTATATCTCATGTTAGAAATGCTGTGATGTTTTTAAAGAACATGTACTTCACTTTAATGATTTGTTAGGAGGCTTTGATGTTTTGCACAGCATTCCCTCTTTATCTTTGTGATGTATTTCCCCTAACAGCATGTGCTTTTTTATCCTTACAGTGACCTGACTATGGGAAATCCAGAGAGTTAGCAAATCACTGCTACGATAGATTAAACCCAGTGTTGGAGACCACATGTATGTGTTTTCACACCATTTCTTGATTTTTAACACTGTGGTTTACCAATCTCTGTTATGTGCCTTTAATTCTTTGTGAACCCACCACATCCTGTGTGGGGTTCTACCTGTCACCCATCATGTTTAACCATTCTGATAACCGTGCTGAAACAGAAGTATGCACTAGAGAAGTGTCAGATAATGTTTGCTAGACCACTAAACCTAGCTAGTCACTAAGCCCACTTACTGATCTGAACTTAATTCTTAAAAGCAAACCTGAATACAACAATGAAATAATCATTGTTTTAGATCAGCAAAACTGAGAACAGTAAAGACCGTGTTAAAACGTTTAAATCCTGTATTTATTTGGCTCTTAATTTAATCAGAATGTATATGATGTTTGTTAGAAGGTATACCATAATGTGGGTCATAAACTATAACATAAGTGTGATGGAACGCTTGAAAGCTGAAGTAGCTGTTTGGGTTGTTTATTCCAACTGACTAGACCACATCCTGTGCTGCTTCCCTAAACTGAGGCACCAGACCAAACTTGACTGCTCTAAATTCAGACCCGTCAAGGGAGGAAATGAAGCTCATTACCCAGTGGACAGCAAAAGGTTTCATTTTCATGCTTACAGTGTCACGGGGACCGGACAGACAGACAGATAAACCCAAATGCGTAACCTCAAATAAAGTTTATTAAAGGGTTGGGGGATGTGGGAAAAAGTCAAAGGCTCCGGAGAGCAGGTAAGTATCCACCAGCGGAGCGTCGAGACACCCAGGCAGGCGGCCAGGAGTAGACAACCGGCGGGCTGGAGAATCTGGGAAAACCAGGGACGGACCAGGGGCGAAACCAGGGGCAGGTGAGTCAGCCGGGCAGGAGTCGTTACCAGGGCAGTAGAGCAGAGCAGAGTCGAGGACGGGCAGGAGTCGTTCACCAGGGCAGCAGAGCAGAGCAGAGTCGAGGACGGGCAGGAGTCGTTCACCAGGGCAGTAGAGCAGAGCAGAGTCGAGGACGGGCAGGAGTCGTTCACCAGGGCAGCAGAGCAGAGCAGAGTCGAGGACGGGCAGGAGTCGTTCACCAGGGCAGTAGAGCAGAGCAGAGTCGAGGATGGGCAGGAGTCGTTCACCAGGGCAGCAGAGCAGAGCAGAGTCGAGGACGGGCCGGGATCGAAGCCAAGGGCTGGAGAGTCAGGCGGAGTCAGGCAGGCAGGAGTCGGTACCGGAGGACTGGAGATTCAGACAGACAGACAGGGGCGAACACAGGAACAGACGGAAGACGAGCAACACCGGGAATACACAGCCAAACACACGCAGAGAAATCAGGAGTCAAATAGCTTGCCGAGGGAATACACCGTGGTTCGCAGACGGACTGACAAAGAGTGAGTGAACGAGGCGAGTATAAGTAGAGAAAACCCCGGGAACTAAAATGAGCGTAAACGAGGAGTGCAGGTGAGAAGACTGATTGAATAACTGGTGATTGTCACAAACCAGGAAGTGCAGGTGAGACGGATGATTACAGCGAGCGTGAGGCGAGAAGGGCGAGTGAAAAGGAAAATCTAATGAGAGTCTAAACAAGGAAGTACAGGTGCCGTGAACTAGCAGATAACCCGGGGAGTGAACATAATTAACTAACAGGTGAGTAACAGCGACAAGTAAACATGAAAATATCCAACGCCCAGAGTAACACCGTGACAGAACCCCCCCCCCCAAGGGACGGCCCCAGAAGTCCCAAAAGGAGAAAAACAAAAACAACAACGGGCAGGGAGGAGGGGAGAGAGGGGCATCAGAACTCCTCAGAGCGATCAGAGAGCTGGGCGTCATCGTCCCGGACAACCCCAGCGACCCCGGCGGGAGGGACCGGAACCGGGAGCCGAGGCGCCCGACCGGGCCGGGGGGGACCCCCGGGGCGACCCCGACGGAGGGCCGGCTGGTCAGGGTGGTCCCGGTGGAAGTCAGCAATAAGGGAACGATCCAGGATCCTGCTGGCCGGGACCCACGACCTCTCCTCCGGACCGTATCCCTCCCAATCCACCAGGTAATGCATGCCGCGGCCCCTCCGTCGGGACCGGAGGAGGCGTCGCACCGTGTAAATGGGGTCACCATGCAGCAGTCGCGGAGCGGGTGGCGGAGGCTCTGCAGGAGTACGGGGGCTCACTCTGACTGGCTTAATCCGAGACACGTGAAACGTGGGATGGACTCTTAAGGTGGTAGGGAGCCGCAGACGCACCGCCGTGGGACTGATGACCCGTTCCACCACAAAGGGACCCAAAAAGCGCGCTGCCAATTTCCGGGACTCCACCCGGACAGGAAGGTCTTTGGTGGACAGCCAAACCCTTTGTCCAACATGATAAGCAGGAGCCGGGGTCCGGCGGCGGTTAGCCCCGGCCGAGTACGCGGCGACGGCTCTCCGGAGAGCTACCCGTGCCCGAGCCCAGGTCCTCCTGCAGCGACGGGCATTGGCAAGAGCAGAGGGACAGGATGCCTCTCCCTCCTGGCTGGGGAACAAGGGGGGTTGGTAGCCATAAACACAATGGAAAGGAGACATCCCAGTAGCAGAACAGGTAAGGGAGTTGTGGGCATATTCGACCCACACCAGCCGACTAGCCCAGGAGAGGGGGTCCCGGGAGGCCACACAGCGCAGAGCCTTCTCCAGTTCCTGGTTGGCCCGTTCTGATTGCCCATTAGCCTGAGGGTGGAATCCAGAGGTGAGGCTGACCGTGGCCCCCAGAAGACGGCAGAACTCCCTCCAGAAAGTCGAGGTAAACTGGGGACCACGGTCGGAGACCACATCAGTGGGGATGCCATGGAGTCGGAAAACATGTTGCTGGACTGCCTGCGCTGTTTCCTTTGCCGACGGGAGTTTGGGGAGTGGAACAAAATGAGCCATCTTGCTAAATCGGTCCACTACCGTCAGGATGACGGTCTTCCCCTCCGAGGCAGGCAGTCCAGTAACGAAATCCAGGCTGATGTGGGACCAGGGACGAGAAGGAACGGGCAGAGGCTGGAGAAGGCCAGCGGGTGGTCGGTTTGATGTCTTGTTCCGGTTACACACCGGGCAGGCTTGAACATACTCCCGGACCTCCCTCTCCAGATTGGGCCACCAGAAGCGCTGAGCAATATGGAGGCTGGTGCGGGTAGCCCCGGGATGGCAAGCCAGGAGGGAGTCATGCCCCCACTGCAGGACCTGGGCGCGGAGGGCTTCGGGCACGAAGAGCCTTCCCTCGGGGCAGGCGCTGGGACCGGGTTGATCCTGGAGGGCTCTCTGTACCTGTCCCTCTATGTCCCAGGCGAGCGCTGCCACGACCCGGGACTCTGGTAGGATGGAGGCTGGACCCTAAAGACGGTCGTCGTCCTTCTGGAATTGACGGGAGAGGGCGTCCGGCTTGAGATTACGGGAACCTGGGCGAAAAGACAGAGAAAAATTGAAGCGTGAGAAAAACAGTGACCACCGGGCTTGCCGGGGATTGAGTCGTTTGGCAGATTTGATATACTCCAGATTTTTATGATCAGTCCAGACGAAAAACGGCACGGACGCCCCCTCCAACCAGTGTCGCCACTCCTCCAGGGCCAGTTTTATGGCGAGGAGTTCCCGGTCTCCGATATCGTAGTTCCGTTCCGCAGGGGAAAGGCGACGGGAAAAGTAAGCGCAGGGGTGTAATTTATTGTCCTCTGGGTGCTGCTGAGAAAGCACAGCACCGACTCCAATATCGGACGCGTCCACCTCCACCACGAACTGCCTCTCAGGATCCGGCACCTGGAGGATGGGGGCAGACGTGAAACGAGTCTTAAGATTGTGGAAGGCTTCATCCGCTGCGATAGTCCATGAAAAAGACTGTTTAGTACTGGTGAGGGCCGTCAAGGGTGCAGCGACAGAGCTATAATTGCGAATAAATCGCCTGTAAAAATTTGCGAAGCCTAAGAACTGTTGGAGCTGCTTGCGGTTCTCGGGAACTGGCCAGGAGGTGACTGCAGACACCTTGGAAGGGTCCATCTGAATGGCACCCTCTGCCACGATGTATCCCAGGAAGGCCACGGTCTTAGCGTGGAAGTCGCATTTTTCGGCCTTCACAAAAAGCGAGTTTTCCAGGAGGCGACGGAGGACTAGTCTGACGTGCTGTTTATGTTCCTCCATACTTTTAGAAAATATTAAAATGTCGTCCAAATAAACAAACACAAATCTGTCCAGCATATCTCTCAGCACGTCATTGACTAGTCCTTGGAAGACGGCAGGGGCATTAGTGAGACCGAATGGCATGACTAAGTACTCATAGTGTCCGTTGGGGGTATTGAATGCCGTCTTCCACTCGTCGCCCTCCCGGATGCGAACAAGGTGGTAGGCGTTACGGAGGTCCAACTTTGTGAAGACCGTGGCCCCCTGGAGAGACTCAAAAGCTGTAGCGAGCAGTGGCAGAGGGTACCTATTCTTAACAGTCAAATCATTCAGTCCCCGGTAGTCGATGCAGGGGCGAAGGGAACCGTCCTTCTTCCCCACAAAAAAAAATCCCGCGCCTGCCGGCGAGGAAGAAGGACGGATGATGCCTGCCGCCAAGGAGTCCGCAATGTACTCCTCCATAGCCCGCCTCTCAGGACCAGAGAGGGAATATAGGCGACCACGGGGAGGAGTAGCTCCAGACACCAGGTCAATGGCCCAGTCATAAGGACGATGCGGCGGCAGAGAGGTGGCCTTGGCCTTGCTAAACACCTCCTGCAGATCGTGGTAACAATCCGGAACCCCGGAGATGTCAGGCGGTGTCATGGATGGAGCTGGCGGAGTAGAGGGGGCAGTAGACCGGAGACAGGACTGGTGACAATCTGGACCCCACTCAACAACAGTTCCAGTCCGCCAGTCGATGCGAGGGTTATGAAGGCGGAGCCAGGGTAATCCAAGGACGATGGGCTCACTGGGAGAAGAGAGGAGGTGAAAACGGATCCTCTCCCGGTGATTTCCTGACGATAACATGCCCACTGCCTCAGAGATGTGGGTTATCTGACCCAACAGATGACCGTCCAGGGCACGAGCGGGAACAGGAGACGGAAGACGGTGGAACTCTAGCCCCATCTGCTGGGCCAACGTGACATCCAAGATGTTGGCCTCCGAGCCAGAGTCGATGAGGGCAGTGAGTGAGCGAGACAGAGAGGGGAGCTGGAGAGCTACCCGCAGGAGAGGTCTATTTCCCCGGGGAGCGCTCATGGAGGCCGAGCTCACCCGGATGCTCCCCACTTCCGGTGAGTTCAATCTTTTACTGGACTCCGTAGAGTCCTGTCGGGTGCTGGCAAAGCGACTGGAGGGCGAGCCCCCCCCATCAGTGGAGCGGCGAGAGGGCTGGATGGATCGGCCCTTCTCCCGGCGACGCGCCTGAACTCGCCGATCTACGCGAATGGTGAGCGCAATCGCTTCGTCCAGGGTAGCAGGAGTTTCGTGGCCAACGAGCTCGTCCTTAATATAATCCACTAGGCTGTGAAGATAGGCGTCGACTAGCGCCTCTGCATTCCAGTGACTTTTACTGGCTAGGGTACGAAAGTCTATCGAGAAGTCCGCCACTGTTCTTTTCCCCTAACCAATCTCCATCAGCTCGCGAGAAGCGTCAGTTGCACGGGTTCCAGCGCCAAACACTTTTTGTAGTTCCGCCGCAAAAGCGTCAAAAGTCCTGCAGGCCGGCGATTGACGCTGGTATTCAGCAGTCCCCCACAGCCTGGCCCGTCCAGTCAGAAGATTTATGGCGAATGCTACCCGTGCCGCTTGAGAGGAAAAGTTCTGCGGCTGAAGGTCGAAAGTGAGCTGACAGTTCGTGATAAACGCGATTACCTCCTCTGGGTCTCCCCCAAACCGCTCCGGCAGCCCAATCCTGGGCTCAGGACCGCATGTGGCGATGGGGACGCTTGACGGACTGGACGACGGGGCAGAGTGTCCAGCAGATGGCGCCAGAGGATCGCCGACCCCCGGGGAGGTGATGAGGGCGGAGATCTGGGCAAGCTGTTGAGCCTGTTTCGACCCCTGCTGCTGGAGAAGCAACACCAGCTGAAGCATATGCTCGGTGGTGCCCATCAACGAGGCCACGTCGCCAGACACACGACCGAGCTCCCTCTCCGAAAGTTCAAGCCGTTGTAGGGCAGACGGCTGCTCAGGAGACTGATTCAGGTCCATAGCGAGGTCCGCTGGGTCCATATAATGGTCAGTCCGTTCTGTCACGGGGACCGGACAGACAGACAGATAAACCCAAATGCGTAACCTCAAATAAAGTTTATTAAAGGGTTGGGGGAAGTGGGAAAAAGTCAAAGGCTCCGGAGAGCAGGTAAGTATCCACCAGCGGAGCGTCGAGACACCCAGGCAGGCGGCCAGGAGTAGACAACCGGCGGGCTGGAGAATCTGGGAAAACCAGGGACGGACCAGGGGCGAAACCAGGGGCAGGTGAGTCAGCCGGGCAGGAGTCGTTACCAGGGCAGTAGAGCAGAGCAGAGTCGAGGACGGGCAGGAGTCGTTCACCAGGGCAGCAGAGCAGAGCAGAGTCGAGGACGGGCAGGAGTCGTTCACCAGGGCAGTAGAGCAGAGCAGAGTCGAGGACGGGCAGGAGTCGTTCACCAGGGCAGCAGAGCAGAGCAGAGCAGAGTCGAGGACGGGCAGGAGTCGTTCACCAAGGCAGTAGAGCAGAGCAGAGTCGAGGATGGGCAGGAGTCGTTCACCAGGGCAGCAGAGCAGAGCAGAGTCGAGGACGGGCCGGGATCGAAGCCAAGGGCTGGAGAGTCAGGCGGAGTCAGGCAGGCAGGAGTCGGTACCGGAGGACTGGAGATTCAGACAGACAGACAGACAGGGGCGAACACAGGAACAGACGGAAGACGAGCAACACCGGGAATACACAACCAAACACACACAGAGAAATCAGGAGTCAAATAGCTTGCCGAGGGAATACACCGTGGTTCGCAGACGGACTGACAAAGAGTGAGTGAACGAGGCGAGTATAAGTAGAGAAAACCCCGGGAACTAAAATGAGCGTAAACGAGGAGTGCAGGTGAGAAGACTGATTGAATAACTGGTGATTGTCACAAACCAGGAAGTGCAGGTGAGACGGATGATTACAGCGAGCGTGAGGTGAGAAGGGCGAGTGAAAAGGAAAATCTAATGAGAGTCTAAACAAGGAGGTACAGGTGCCGTGAACTAGCAGATAACCCGGGGAGTGAACATAATTAACTAACAGGTGAGTAACAGCGACAAGTAAACATGAAAATATCCAACGCCCAGAGTAACACCGTGACATACAGAGGTGTTGATATTTAACATTACTATCCCAGAACTTTGAACATAAATGAAGAAACATCCTTAGGCTTGATTCTGCCACACAAGACAAGATGGAGATATAGGAACAGACAGTATCATTGTGAACACTTTTGTAACAAACATAGGCAGTGTGAGAGAATCCAACTGCCTTTAAACTTGTTGCAAGAATTTATGGGACATTGTTATCTCCTACATTTGTAATGGATGGTCAAGTGTATTGTAAAGGAGAATTGAAAAGAAGCACTGGGACACCTTCAACTGGCACAATGCTCTTATCCAGAGCAACTTACATTGAATTAGGTACAGGGACCATGTGAAAAAAGTGAAAGCCAGTCCCATTGGTCATTGTGATCACTCAGCATATCACAGCACACAATGAAATTCACCATTGCATTTAACCCATCACACACGTGAGCAGGGGGCAGCCATGACAAAGGCACCCAGGGAGCAGTGTGTGGGGACGGTACCATGCTCATGGTACCTCAGTGGCGCTACTGGCAGTAACTGCTAGGCAACCGCTTGACCACCCCCGTGTACCAATGAGGGGTTAGATGCCTTGTTCAAGGGGTCTTTAACCATGGACGAGGCACGAGGCTGCAACAGAGTGCTGTTCCGTCACAAGTAATAGTGATAAAAACACAGCTTTGAGGAACACTTTTGCTTTACGTAGTTTGCAGGGCTTCCACCAGAGAGCCAGAGTTTCCACTGGTTATACACAAATAAAATATAATTACCAATAGTTACTTTATAACAATAACATAGTGTTATTATTATTATTATTATTATTATTATTATTATTATTATTATTATTAAATCAGTCCCATATTGCTCCACCCTCTTGTGCCCATTGTTTTCAGCATCTGCAGAGGAGAGGACATTGTAAACCAAGAAAATGTAAAGAGGAATCCTCTATCGTGTAAATATGTGCTGGAAATAGGTTTATTTGTTGTTGTTTTACTGTGGAGGAAAGTCAACATAATGACAACTAGAGGCTTTGTATAGGCTTTATGCTTTGACAGGAAAATAGGTAGAGTTGATCTATGATCTGTGACTATGGTTTGTTAGAAGTTGCAAGTTGGAATTGTTGGATTTTTTTAAACACAAGTTCTTGAACATTTTACATAAGTGAATGTTTGTCTAACAATACTGTTTGTGCTGATGTGATGGCTACAACTTGTGTTTGTGCACTTTGATGTTTTATATACTGTCCAGACCAGACTGTAGGGCAGATGACAATGAAAACATTCAGTTGCTAAGACTACAGTTTTTGTTAAACAAATGAAGTGGTTATCTACACCGATTATCAGCTGAGGCAAATGCACAATGCACAATGTGCTATGAGACACTAGGAGCCATTTTAGCACACTAAGTGATAATGGTAGTCCTTCTTTGTCCTTATTTTAGAAGGTAGTGCTTCTATGTCCTTGACTTGATCTGTCCTATAATGAATAAACAGTGGTAAAACAGTAGGCTATCATGGAAGAAGTAATGTATGGCAGTCCAAATAAAGTGTTACCCATCTTTAAAACAATGGAGATATTTACCGTAAGGTAGTGACTGAACTTTATTAAAACATGAATTGAAAATGTAGCCAATTCATGAATATTTTTTTTGTTCTCTCTTTGATCATTTTGTTGTTCTGAAAACAGAATCACTCCACAATGGACGTCGGTTTTTGCACTTCAAGGAGAATCTGTTGTGGTTCCATCACATATCTTTGGAGATAGTTTTGTAAAATATGAAGGAGGAAATACCCTTATATCCTTCATTAATGGTCAACTTTGAATTTACACTGTCAAATCAAATAGATTAGTTACTTCTCTTTTAAAAACATAACAACTGACGACTCTGAAAGATATGTCATAGAAATGCTGAGGCCTTAAAAGAACAGTACTATTTTCAGTTGATTGTATGGCAAGTTTAATATAAAGTATTATACAGCGAAGTTTTGATGTTCTTAACTCTGTATTTAACAACAGGACAAATGATGTACAGTTTTAAAAGGCAATTGATCTTAGAACAACTCTGAGTTATGGTACAAAAGGTCATTGGAAGATGAATTTTTGACCTTCATCTTACTGTTAGTATCTTCATAATTGATCATAATCTAAGCTTTAACATGTCTTAATCATACATTGTACATTATTTAGTTTGATGATAACCATGAAGGAAAATAACATCATATGCTATCACACATTGGGGCTCTCACAATGAATACCTATTACAGTAACATTCTTTTGTGAGTATGAGAGCATTCTTTACTTCATGAAGTTCCTGAGCTTCGTTCAGTGTCGGACAAGGGAAGCATTTGAAAGGGAGAATCTGAGGTAGGCTGAATATCTATTAGAAGTGAGGGACCAGGTTGGCCAGCAGATACAAGACCAGTGGAAGAGTTAGAAGCTTTATAGCAATTTGAACCATATCCAAACCATTGGAACCATTTCCAAATTTGTCCATGGCTTCTTAAAAGGACTGGCATGCTACTGGCGTGTCCTGCTCAGAGTATGAATGCGTGTGAGCCAATCTGTATTATTTGTATTATCTGTATTACTTGAAGGGGCCTGTCATCACAAAATGGACGTTGTCATTTCTCATACGTATCCTCAAATCTGCTCTGCCGTACCCACAGCCCGCATCAGCAGGGCATATGTATTTTAGCTCCCATTAAACTTTAAGGCCTGTGGAAAAAGGGTTACTTTGGAACACTTATATGAGATATACTTACTGGGCTGCATGTAATAGTATAGCAGCAGAAGTGTGAAGAGGTTATAGCACACTGTGTCCCTACTTAGAACAAGACATGTTAACTGATGCCCAAAGTAGCAGCACACACTGGTTTGTGGCATGAGGACTGACATTCCATCTTCATTCATTAATTTATTTATGATTAATTTATATCGAGATATGATATTATTTCATACATTTCACATGTTATGAATGTGATACACAGACAAAGTCAAAATCATACTTTAGTACACAAGAAGCACTAGAATTGAATCCCTCCTGGAAATGTTTAAAATCCCAGAAGGGGCTATCACTTTGCATGTGTCTGTTTGCAGCTTGGGGTGTGACAGGTAATCTAAGGGTATAAATATATATATATTTACTTTTATCTCAATCAAAAAATATGTTAAGGTTAAAAAAATATCATTATATTAGAATAGAACATAATAGTTACAAAAAACAGGCAATGAGCAAAAGCGTTTTTTTTTTGGAAGCCAGCTAGCCCAGAGCAATGCTGAAAACTGTAAAGTACGTACCCCCAAATGGCAAACACAACAAACACATGTGTGTGTGTGTGTGTGTGTGTGGTGTGTATGTGTGTGTGTGTGTGTGTGTGTGTGTGTGTGTGTGTGGTGCGTGTGTGTATGTGTGTATGTGTGTGTGTGTGTGTGTGTGTGTGTGTGTGTGTGAGAGAGAGAGAGAGAGCGAGAGAGAGAATCTACAACTGAAACTGATCAGTGCTGATTTATGTGCATGACTAGGCCTATTCAGTAGCCTGGTAAACCAGCCCCTTGTACTTCATTTCATTTTGTACAGAGGGTCTGGCCTTGCTGCACTGAGAAACGATTTCTTCCTAGAGGTGTGGACTCCGCTGAAGTTTAAAACAATCGCTAATGTTTGGTCGGTCCGTATGCATTTAGCCTACCTACGCACTACAATTCAAATGTAGCATACAATGTCATCACTCACGAACACTCCCTCTGTTCGCTGATTGGCTCGGATTCGTTTGGCCCGAATACATGAATGTCCACGGCAACATAGTTAATTATTGTCATTGTCACGGTGGAGGCAGGCCATTCAAGGCTCCATTAGGCTCTGCCTTAATTTGGCATTAAGCATCAAGTTATAGTACTTAATCTAACCCTGTGTAAGAATTACCAGCAACAAGGTATTTATTTCCTTTTGTTTTATGTAATTTTATTTGCAATAATTGTTTTATTTAAGCTGCATATTCCTGTATAGCCAACAACTTTCTACATCTACATCTACATCGACCTAGAATACTTGTTCCTACGAGGCAAGAATTAAGTTAAGCTGAACCCTTGGCCAATAAGGTATTTACCAAGTTTCATGTTTTTAGGACAAAAAATGTCAAATATGTCGATAAAATAAGCTTAAATTGCTTTTTGGGTGTGTGTCACTCTATGCACCGTAGCGACTCCCTCCTCTCACACATCACAGCTACATCGACGAGCTCTGCACTGGTAGCTACAATTTAGGTTTTAATGCATGATGTCTACATGATGCCTTTATGCCTTAATGCAGTATCTGGTGCATGTGTTAGCCCTCATCTCTTTTTTCTAAGAACAGGGGGCTCAGTAAACCACACACAGCCATAGCCAGCGTGTCTGTGAGTAACACTGCTTAGCTATTCATGCACACATACAGTCAGTGTCTCATCTGACTTGCATGTGCAGCATCAAAGCTTCTGGCCTACTTTAACCAGGAAATAATAATAAGTGCCACCCAGTGCATTTTCAATTACCACAACTTAGAAGTATACTTTTGCGAGCAAAGCTCAAAATACTGCATTTCAGAGTCAAGCTTTCATTAAATGCAAAATAGAATAAAATGTTTAATTGCAGAATTATACTTTTACAAGCCCCAAAATACAATGTACTGTATTGCAAGAGCATTGTCTGTTTGCTAAATCTGTCAGAACTAAAAGGGTTTGAAGTATGTTGGTATTCTTGTTAATTTAAGATTAAACCACAGTTATAAACAGAGCTACTGTACATTGCTTGCATATTTACACACATACACACACACACACGCGCGCGCACACACACACACACACACACACACACACACACACACACACACACACACACACACACACACACACACACACACACACACACACACACACACACACACACACACACACACACACACACAGTGTCTTCTTTTGTTTTAAGAATAGCCCCCCCTTAAACCACACACAGTAATAACCAGTCACTTTCTGTCCATCGCCTTCATATTTATGCACACATACAGTGTCTTGCGTCTGTAAGAATGGCCCCCCATAAACCCCATACAGCTAAAGCCAAATTCACTTTCTGCATGATGATGCACACATAGTGTCTTGCCTTGTGTGCACAGGGTCACAGCATTCTAGTTTCACCAGGATATGACTGCTGCCTCCTAATGCCGCAATGTTTTCATGCTTTTGAATGAGCACAAATTATGCTACTATAATTATAAAGAGCAACATACACTATACTGTATTATATACAATATAATGTATTTGCAGCATCTCAGAGCTAGGCAGTTAAAGTAAATTCCAAAAAATAATGACGATAGAAATACATATATACATACAATAAATATACCATTACTTGATTTTTAACGTAGTGGTTAAAATCAGTGCTATGTCACTCATGTGACACACCATAACCTGGTCTACCTGCCATGTTATAGGCCACTTGTACATGTATAACTGTATCCAAAGAAAGGCCTGTATGGCATCAGTAAAGCTAAATAACTGTCAGGTGGTTGCAGAGTTCTTCATCACTAAAATCTACAGATAGAGATTTTAACTCTTGCATGCAAACATGAACGGAATGGTTCACGTTCCGCATAAGCAGAGAAATGTTGGTGTTTATGTGTGCTTACAATAGAAGGCTGCCAACTATAGGAATGCACCTTGTTCTTGAACGGGATTAAAGGATTGCACAGTGATGACTTTAATTTATGATACTGGCAAACCACTAACTATTGTTAGTTAGGCAAAGGTTTTTTTTAGAAAGCAGTTTCAGGTCTGAAGACTACTTCTGAAAATTTTCTTTTTCAGATCCTAAAGGTAGTTTTTATTCATTTAAATCCTCTCTCACAAGCAAAACTTTTGAATTGCACCTGTTCATAAATTATACTGGCCAATATCATTTATAATGATCAGAGGGTTCTTTTTCTACACACACAAGACATGACACAACTAATGCTGAAGTCTTCCACCAGAGCTCAGAAGTTCCAAACAAACGTTACACTGACAGAAATTGTTCAGATTAGGCCAATTGGTTTTTTATGTACTAAACCAGACACTGCGTATGGACATACAAATTTATTTTAGAAAAGAAACCAACCCCGCAGATTGCTCCACCCTCTTGTGAGGAGTCTTTCCAGTATCTGAGAGGACATTATATAGCATGGAGATGTGAAAAAGGAATGCTCTATCATGTAAATATGTGGATATGCTGGAAAGAGGCTTGTTTGTTGTTGTTGTTTTTCTGTGGGGGTAAGTCAACACAAATACTATACAACTATGGGCTTTATGCTTTAATAAAACAGGGGAATGTATGTGAATGTGTGAATATATGCTGTTAACAATGTTGTGCTGATGTAATATCTACAACTTTTTGTACACTGGGGTTCCACTCAGTCAACATCAACAAAAATCTGTAGTGCACAGGCGGCAACTTGATTGGCCGGTGAGTAAGACGTTTGGTGATTGGCTGAGAAGTTTTGGCAGAGATTTCACTGACTTTGGTTTTGTGTTCGTAAAAAGAATCTGTGCTTGTGAATACGATTTGTGCCTGTGGGAGATTTGTTTTTTTTTTCTCAAATACAAAGTATTTTTACATGTACAAAAATACGTTGTACTTTGTACTATTTACAAGCAAAAAAATTTATTACAAGCACAAAACTTTGTTACAGAGACAAAACAGATTTTCACGCAGAGACACATTTTTTTTACAAGCACAAAACTTTGTTATAGAGACATGACAGTTTTTCACACAAGGACACATTGTTTTTACAAGCACAAAATATTTCCACGTGCACACAAATTCTTTTCATGAGCACAAGATATTTCTACGAGTACAGACGTTCCGGCAGAGGATTCATTCCATAAGGAAGCCTACATCCACAGAAGATCTGTGGTTAGTTCTTCAAGATGTTTGGGGCAAGCTACCAGCCGAGTTCCTTCAAAAACTGTATGCAAGAATACCTAGAAGAATTGATGCTCTTTTGAAGGCAAGGGGTGGTCACACCAAATATTGATTTGATTTTGTTAATTGATGAACATAAATGATTAACACTTCTATTTGAAGGTATTCTTAGTTGACAGCATTTTTTTCACACCTGCCTAAAACTTTTGCTTTATACTGTATACTGTATATATACATTTTTTTTGTTCCTTCTTTAGAATTCCGTTGTTCTGAAAACAGCATCACTCCACCATGGACCTCGCTTGTTGGACTTCAGGAAGAATCTGTTGTGTTTCCAGCAAAGATCTCTGGATTTGGCAATGTAAGGACTGGAGGAGGACAGACACTTGGAACTCTCTTTAATGGTCAACTTAGAACTTTCTCAAAAATGGCAAATCGTCTGCACTGGAACCATCAGACTGGCTATTTCTTCATAACCTAATGATTCAGGCAGATATCAGATATCATAGAAGACCCAGAGAGCTCAACAAAACAGCAATATCAGCTGATTGTATATGGTAAGTTTACAGTTAATTAAAAACAGTGATGAGTTTACTTACGTTCTTAACGTTGCATTTGACAACACAGATAAAATGATTTTACATTAGTTAAAAGGCAGCTGATCTTAGAGCACATATGAGGTACAAAGGGTCAGGAGAAGTCAGATTGATGTTATTGTAACCAAGGTCTTTCCATGCAGTCCAACCCTAGGCTGGAACCCATGACCTCACAGCAACTCTGAGTTGGGATACAGATTTGTTACCAAGTGAGATCAAAGCCGGCCAATTAGCAGTATATCCTTTTGAGGTGTCAGGAGGGAGGTTTACTAGTGTTCCAACGCCGGGCTGTGGTAGCTGACATTCGTTACACTCATCCCCCTTTTAGTCTCATGTGGGTCACTGCACCACTGTAGCAGAAGTCTTTCTGTGCGGACAAATGCAGGGCTCGAATCCGCGTCCTAACAGCATCTTCAGATTGGGGTATTGGAAGGGAGATTTACTATTTTTTTGAGTTTGGCTAACTGGCATTCATTACATTAGCATCTTCGTTATTAACTAGATGTACCGCATAGCGGTACATGGTATGACCGCCGCAGTGTATTGAAATGTGGGAACTGTTGGTGTGATGAGTGTGTGGTAGAGCAGTGTTGTGAGGTGAGAATTTCTGTGGAAATTATTTCCTGGAAGTGGGCATGGATGTGGGTTTTGAATGTGTAGAGTGTAGGACTGATTTGTGAAGGCAAGGAATCGACAAAATGAGATTTTGTACAATTACAGCACCCCCTATGGACCAAATTTTATGGCATGTTCTGTGGTGTTAGAGGTCTTTGTGGTGATCGTGCATGATGTATTTTGTGCAGTTCCCACCTTCTCAGTCCAAGATATTGGCAACTCAAAATCCCAATTTTTGCATTTACCCTTATCACTAGGTGGCGCTATGCTTCAAGTAAGAGTTTATGGGCTGGGTCAATATGCCTCTGTAACACCTACATACTAACACAAAATCGTTGTCTTGGGCAAAATTGTTGACGAGTTATTTAACAAAAACTGTTTTTCAACACCTAGCTTCGGCGATAAACATCGCCCCCTATGACGAAATGTCACAAAATTTAGGACACATGAAAAGAAAGATGTTTAGATATGGCATGTCAACTTTGACCAAATTTGAGCAATTAAAAGCCAAGATACGGCCATTTGAAGAATTTTAAGCTACGTGTTAAATGTTCATTGACGTGTAACTTCGGAACGGTTTATCTGAAGATAAATCCTTTGATAACTTTTTGTCAGCATTGTCTGTAGATGACATATACCAAATTTGGTGAGATTCACATGAACGGCCTATGACGAGTTCGTTCAGATTCGTTTTCGCAATATTAAAATTTCACGGAAATTGTTCTCGTTGGAAGTGGGCGTCGACCAGTGTTTTCAATGCGTGAGGGTCAACAGATTTCATGATAAAAAAAAGTTGTTGTAAACGTAAGCATTCTCTAGATAATAGGCAAAATGACATTTTCTACAATTACAGCGCCCCCTATGGACCAAATTTTATGGCACGTTCTGTGGTGTTAGAGGTCTTTGTGGTGATCATGCATGACGTATTTTGTGCAGTTCCCACCTTCTCGGTCCAAGATATTTGCAACTCAAATCCCAATTTTTGCATTTACCCATATAACTAGGTGGCGCTATGCTTCAAGTGAGAGTTTATGGGCTGGGTCGATACATCTCTGTAACACTGACATACTAACACAAAATCGTTGTCTTGGGCAAAATTGTTGACAAGTTTTTTAACAAAAACAGTTTTTTGACACCTAGCTTCGCCAATAAACATCGCCCCCTATGACGACATGTCACAAAATTTAGTACACATGAAAAGAAAGCTGTTTAGAGATGGCATGTCAACTTTGATCAAATTTGAGCAATTAAAAGCCAAGATACGGCCATTTGAAGAATTTTAAGCTACATGTTAAATGTTCATTGACGTGTAACTTCGGAACGGTTTATCTCAAGATAAATCCTTTGATAACTTTTTGTCAGCATTGTCTGTAGATGACATATACCAAATTTGGTGAGATTCACATGAACGGCCTATGACGAGTTCGTTCAGATTCGTTTTCGCAATATTAAAATTTCACGGAAATTGTTTTCGTTGGAAGTGGGCGTCGACCAGTGTTTTCAATGCGTGAGGGTCAATAGATTTCACGATAAAAAAAAAATGTTGTAAACAACATGTTGTAAACATTAGCATTCGTTCAGATTCGTTTTCGCAATGTTAAAATTTCACGGAAATTGTTCTCGTTGGAAGTGGGCGTCGACCAGTGCGTTCAATGCGTGAGGGTCAATAGATTTCACGATAAAAAAAAAATAGTTGTAAACGTTAGCATTCTCTAGATAATAGGCAAAATGACATTTTGTACAATTACAGCGCCCCCTATTGACGAAATTTTATGGCATGTGCTGTGGTGTTAGAGGTCTTTGTGGTGATCGTGCATGATGTATTTTGCGCAGTTTCCTCCTTCTCGGTCCAAGATATTGGCAACTCAAAATCCCAATTTTTGCATTTACCCATATCACTAGGTGGCGCTATGTTTCAAGTGAATGTTTATGGGCTGGGTCGATACGTCTCTGCGACACCGACATATGACAAAAATTTCATGTCGTTGGGTGAAACGTTCATTGAGTTATTCAGTAAAAACTTTTGCCGGTCTCCCCCTCTTTGACGGACACTGGCACAGCGGGGTGGGGGGGGGGGGGTGGGGTGGCCCTTGGGGGCCAAAAGCTTCTATTCGCTGAAGAAGTTCTAGGGCTACATGCCTACAAAGATTCATGTCCCCCTGACTTCCAGTGTCCCGGAAACCGTTGACGGAAAATTGTTGAAAAAAAAAAAAAAAGGGAAAAAAGTCGCGGCAACACTATAATGACCGCTATCGCTAGCTTCGCTAGCGGCGGTCATAATAACTTTTCTTAATCTGGTGGAACCCCTGATGGAAGCACAAATATTATTTAAATAATATAGAAATATTCACTACTATCTCAATAACAAAATAGTTGGAACTTAAAGTGAATGTTTAGTAGATAATAATATTAGAATTGTGAATGACAACCAACACACAGAAAATGAGTGATGGATCATTTTCAAAATACCTGCTGGCCTACAGCAATGCTGAAATTTATGCTAAGAGTTTGACTTGGGGTGTTATAGAATTAAATACAATTCCAGAACACTGTTAGGGACAGAGAATTCATAAGTAAGGGATAACAGCTGACGAGGTGACCAGTTCCGTGGAAATAATGGCAAGATAAAGGCCAATCAGCCAATCAGAAAAGAGAATTCCATTGTTAAGGGAGATAAAAGAAGAAAATTTGCACAAGTAGGTCAAGAGGGGCTGAGAAGGTGTTTTTGTATATATGCTGGAAAGCACATTGATAGTGATGACCAAACATGTACTAAAATTTCTGTGGTATGTTTTTTCTTCGTCACCATCATTGTCTTCTGTTGGATAGCAGCAGGCCTATCCACGTGTGGACAGAATGTGAACATTTCTGTCGATATGTGATGTTTATTACACAAATGTGCCCTATTTTACCTTTGTTGCAGGTGGAAATTGTTTTTATATCTTTTATGTGATACTGTATTCTATACAGTTTACAAAGCACACACAAATAAGTATTAACTATAGTGAGAATTAACTTTAGTTCACTCTGTATTTACTGAATTAGTGCCTAGTATGGTAAGGGTATTGCCCGGTTAGCTTATGGAGCCTTTGGAGTTTGTAGGACAAGGGAGACAGCATACTCCCTTGAGAAAGGGTTTATAGAGTTTGTCATTTATAAACCAGACCTCGCGTTAAGGGCCTAATTTTATGAAGCTTTGAAAATATTAGCCCATTTCCGAGAACTATGGGAGGCCTAGTGACACTTCAGAAGTCCAGTATGTATGTAAGGAGAGACATGTCCAAGATGTGTCACAGTACTGTCGACATCTGTCACACAGTGGCCTAGACACACAGTAGCCTAGACTTTGTCCAGCTCATGCAGTGTAGGAGCTTACATTAAATAACTCCATGTGTGGCAGATATTAAGGGCGAGTGGACATGACCAAGTACACATCCCCAAGCAAATATCAGATTAATACCCAAAGCTTCAAACCAAAGAGCTAAAACAGTCTCGTCTGAGGGAGAACAAATAGATAATCTGACACCATGCAGTGAGACCACACCCTTCACTGTCAAGGGTACATTTCATCCTATCAATGACAGGATCTATTGGCATGGGTGAAAGGTCATTACAGGTCTTCTTGTAAAAATGTTAAGCATATAAGTATTCAGAGATTGGGGATGTATGAACATTCTCAGTAAGCTGTTTAAAGGTAGCAAAAACATTCTCCACAAATAGGTCTCTGTGCCCAGGCCTCTGATGCCACAGCCTGAAAGTGCCATTGTCGTGGAAAACCTCCGTCAGGAAGGCACTCCCGTCGTCGTCTTGTTTTGTTGTTGTTGCCAATTAATCAGTTCTTAATGAAGGAATTGAGTCAAACCAGTTGAGTTCAGTTGTTGACGTAGACTTTATTCACTCAGTTCACACCAGTGTAAACAGCAGATGATCAGCCAGTACACTGTATGCATAACCGAGCGAATCCACTGCCACTTAGCTGCCAGACGCTGATGAGCAGGTTAGCTAACCGGAGAGTCGGGTGAGATATGCCCCACAGAGATGCGTCTCAGTAAGGCTTCCCAAGCGAGTCTCAATCTGGCAGTCTGAGCCCTCGCCTTATATACACTCTCAAGCACTCTGAACCCTCCCATCTTTGATTACGTCAAGGCGAGATCACTCAGCCAATCACGAGTCATACGCCTCCAGGTGACGTATATCTCAGCCAATCAGCGCCCTCGGGGACATATCATATTGGTGGATTTTCCCTTCCTTTGGATTATTAAAAATAATAGTAATACTTCCAGTAAGCATCATAGTCATGATTTCTAGTAAGTGCTATGATTCACATAACTTCCTGGCCTCCCCCTCGTCTGGCCTTTTCCCGTTTTGGACTGCACTGTGTGGCAATGGATTCACCCGATGCTCTTACTTCCGCAACCATACATAGTTCTTCCTATTCAGACTTTTCCCAACATGAATGGTGATATGGATTCTTGGAATATCATGAGTCAGAACCATATTCACATGTGGGTGCATGCATATGAGTGTAAATGTGTAACATCTGTATGTGCGTCACTCGTCTGGGCAATCTACCCGTGCACTTCCTGCTCAGTGTGCGCGTTCTGCAGGAACCTCAGCATACACATATGTGTTCGTATGTGTGCGTGCGTGTGCGTGTGCGTGTGTATGCATGTGTGTGTATGTGTGTGCGTGTGTATGCATGTGTGTGTATGTGTGTGTGTATGTGTATTCATACAGGCCTGTGGACACTCATTCTGTGTGTATAGAGAGGAGCATGCTGTTCACATCTTACAATCAACTGAACTGTTATTTATATTACTCATTTTAAGACTTATATTACTCATTTTAAGACACATAATGGACACATAATTACCACACCATCTTGCACTGAGGCTGGAAACAGAGGATTACAACTGAGTGGCATACAAAGTGGTGGTGTGTTGACTCCAAGATGTTTGCAAATTTGATTCCAAATACGCAGCACAGATAAGAGAGGGGATAAAGTAGACAGGGGAGTATGTAACGGATGTAGCAGCTGGTGCACATTGAAATGGCTTCCATCAGACACCGGGTGGGAGACTGGTCAGAAGTTCCCCCACATCCAGATATGGACTGTCTGTGGGTTAGCTGCCCAGTAGTACAAAAAGTTAGGTAATGCCATCTCTCCACCCTAATGGTTTTGCAAGACAGTTTATAAACTGTAATATTGCCATGCCTATGCTGTGAAAAAATTATTTGGTTCCCGATCCTCAGCTGAAGCTATATAACAACAGTTCCTGTATCTGGATGTGCTATGAGGAGAATGGCAGGAATGTGTCTCTGGCCTGGTTCAAAGAAGTCTGAAGCAGACCAAGAACACTGCCAACACCACTTATGTTCTTCACCATATATGTGAATAATTCTCCAATTATAACTGTGTGGCCTTCAACCCCCGCCATCAATCGGACAATCCAGCTGTTGAATGCTACCATAAATTAGATTACATTAGATTAGATTAGATTCCACTTTATTGTCATTACACATGTATAAATACAGGTAACGAAATGTCGTTTAGCATCTAATCAGAAGCGCAAGAGCAGCAAGTGCGATATGTACAGTATATACAATATAGACAGTAGTGAATTATGTACAATAAGTAGGGCAATATGAACATGTGGGAGTACTTTGTTGTTAATTTTTGTGGGGGATATAAACAGATGTGCTATAAACAAGTATACAGTAGAGCTATTAATATATATGATGGGCTATGGACAAGTATACAGCTGTGCTATAAATATATAAGTTAGTAAATATGATATGTATGAACAATATGTACAAGATATATACCGGATGAACTATAACACAGAGATATACCAGATGAACTATAACACAGAGATATACAGGAGATATACAGTATTGACAATATACATTTTCGTTTGGGGTGGAGTGCCAATGGATGCGGGGATGCGGGGATCACTGACATTGGGAGAGATGGAGAGGTAAAGAGGGACGGGGTGTGGAGGTAGTGGTAGTGGTGTCATGGTAGGGGGAGAGAGTGGTGGCGTAGTAGGGGGACATGGAGGTTCAGCGGGGGGTAGAGTTCAGGGGGTGTGAGTGGTGGCATGGAGGGGGGGGCATGGTAGGGGGCGAGAGCATCCTGACCAACTGCACCACAGCGCGGCATGGGAGCTGCGTAGTGGCGTAGTGAGAGGACATGGAGGTTCAGCGGGGGGTAGAGTTCAGCAGGGAAACAGCTGTAGGAAAGAAACTGTTCCTAAACCTGCTGGTTTTAGTCCGAAGGCTCCTGAAGCGCCTTCTGGAGGGGAGGAGCTGGAAAAGTCTATGATTGGGGTGCGAGGGGTCCTTCAGGATGCTACGAGCCCTGCGTAGGCACCGCTTTCTCTGGACATCCTCGATGGCAGGTAGTGGGGTCCCTGTGATGCGTTGGGCGGTTTTCACCACCCGCTGTAGTGCTTTCCGGTCAGCGACAGAGCAGTTCCCATACCACACTGTGATACAGTTGGTCAGGATGCTCTCAATCGCACAGCGGTAGAAGTTGCCCAGGATATCGGCAGACAGATGGTTCTTCCTCAGTGTCCTCAGGAAGAAGAGCCGTTGGGTAGCCTTCTTGACCAGGCTGGAGGTGTTAGTTGTCCATGATAGGTTCTCTGAGATGTGTGTTCCCAGGAACTTGAAGCTGGAGACACGTTCAACAGCCATGCCATTGATGTGGATAGGAGTGTGTGTGTCTCCCTTCTCCTTCCTGTAATCCACAATGAGCTCCTTGGTTTTACTGGTGTTGAGGAGCAAGTTATTGACCAGGCAGCTAGGTGCTGAACCTCTGCTCTGTACTCTGACTCATCAGTGTTAGTAATGAGTCCGATCACCGTGGTGTCATCTGCAAACTTGACGATGGAGTTGGATCCATACATAGGCCTGCAGTCATGGGTGAAGAGGGAGTACAGGAACGGGCTCAGCACACAGCCCTGTGGCACGCCAGTGTTCAGAGTGATGGTGGTAGAGAGGTTGTGGCCAGACTTAACATGTTGGGGTCTGTTGGTTAGAAAGTCCATGATCCAGTTGCAGACGGGGCCACTGATTCCAAGATCCTCAAGTTTAGTGATTAACTTGGAGGGGATAATAATGTTGAATGCTGAGCTGAAGTCAACAAACAGCATTCGTGCGTATGTGTTCTTGTTGTCCAGGTGGGAGAGCACACAGTGCAGTGCTGTGGATACAGCATCCTCTGTGCTCCTATTGCTCCAGTAGGCAAATTGGTGGGGGTCCAGTGAGGGGGGCAGGCAGTTATTGAGGTGTGCCAGGACCAACCGCTCGAAGCACTTCATAACAATGGGTGTTAGTGCTACAGGGCGGTAGTCATTCAGGCACGACGGAGAAGAGTGTTTTGGCACGGGTACAATGGAGGTGGTCTTGAAGCATGCTGGTACAACTGCTTGGGCCAGGGACAGATTGAATATGTCAGTAAAGACCCCAGTGAGCTGCTCAGCACACGCTTTGAGCACACGTCCAGGAATGCCGTCAGGACCAGCAGCCTTACGTGGGTTGATTCTGCTCAGTGCATTGTGAACGTCTGTTGGCAAGAGTGTGATGACCTGTTGGTCAGCAGGGTGTTCCGTTTTAGCAGCCTTTTCTAAGTTGTCCTTGTCAAAATGGGCATAAAAGTCATTTAGCTCGTCAAGGAAGCCAGGAGTGCCTTGCTGGTATAATGTTAAAAAGTGACTCTGGTGAGGGGTGGCTGATATTTAGTCCAACAGCCACCCAAATTAAAGCTTCTCTTGCTGTGCTCCTGAATCAGCAGGTTGATTGGCTGGAGTATATGGGTGGCACTGAGCCACCGTTGTCCATTAACAGAATGAGGGGTGTCCACACTATGTTTCTGAGTGAACTCACTGGATGAGACTATCTTAATGGAATATAAGAGAGAGTGAATATAATGAAGAACTGCATCTTTAATTGCCATGTGTCCGTTTCAGAATGTGTCAAAAGTCCAACCATGAGATGCTCGGTGATATAAATATGATTAAATCTCTACACGTTGCATATGAAATATTTTCTAATAGGATGTGCAGGATTTTCTGTCAAGAATATTTGATAGTGAAATGAAAACCTATTGAAGTCATGACCAAATTCACGTGCAGTTCCAATTTATTAATTACTGTGCACTTAAAATGTTTCTGTTTCTCATTCAGCAGGTCAAGAAAGCAGAAACCACATTCTAATCGGTGTTGTCATTCTCAGTGTTGCCACAGTCTGTATTGCAGTAGTATTAAGAATTGTCTATTGGAGAAAAAGAAATCACATAAAAGGCAGGTAGCCATTTGCCCATATTGTCCCCTCTGTTATAACAGAATACAGTCTATGGTAAACATTAAAATGTTGTTCTGTTGGTATTATGCGTATGTTAATGTTTAAATTTTTGTAAAAATTGTAAAATATTATAAATGTTGTTTTTACTTCCGGGAATGCTAGTTTAGGTCTTATGTGTTTGGTGTCCCAGTTACATAAAGCATAACATTATCTGGAATAATGCAGTTTTCAGAAAGCATTACAGGGAGGTACACACCTGTTGCTAAGATGCAAATTAAGGGAACATCATTTATCTACACAGCTGGAATTCCCGTAATAACACTAGGTCATTATGCTCTTTAAACAGCTCAAGCAGAACTAAGTGCTAAAGTTTACAATAAATCTACAGAAAAGCTTAGATAACAGCATGCTGCTGCACACAGTGCAACCGTGGAACCCTGGACTGATAATTGGCTTGTTGGATAGTTTCTCTCAGCTTGTGTCATACAGTCAGTGGTGTTTCTGATGTAATTGTAAACACTTATCTGTTTATTGTTTAGCTCTATTTACAGATGAAGAATTACTAACTGAAGTTCTGTATACTGAGGTATTGCACAGTGATTTACCAGGTCAGTAACACAAGTTGTTTATTTGAGAGTTTATTATTGATATCACATTTTACTTATACATACATTCGAAGAGTCACAAGGATATAAATCAGTTGGTTTTAGCCGAGCCCTGGAACAGCCAGGCCCCCTACTGAGGCTCCACAGTGGCTAGAGCACATCTAGACAACCGCATGTCATTTCCTGTTCACAACGGACTAGTCTAGGTGGTCGCAGCAGATCGTGTGAAATACTTTGCTCAAAGCTTGTGAACATGTCCCTGTCTAGTATCACATGAACAGTTGACACCACCTCTTTTCTCGTCCCTGCTATCTCTTTCACTCCTCAGTTCTCCTTCTCTCCTGTTCTTTTCTCAGGGATAAAGACAACACACACACCTGAACTGGTGTTGGTGGTGGTGATTCATCAGTAACATACCTCTATGCCTTGTCTTAGGCCACTTTTAAAACTACATTTCACCATGGACTGAAGATACTGTATAGTCCAGTCATACCACACATGTGGTATGAAATAATGTATACACTGTGATACATATTGTGGTATTAAAAGATCAAATATACAGTATTTCAAATGTGAATGTTTGTACATGTACAAAAGTAAAAGTTTTTTAATATGTACAGTGTGTTGAGACTCCTTGTTCCCCCTGTGACCAATGCAGTGGCCATGCAGAGGCAGCAGGCCACAGTGAAGAAGTCTAAGTAATAGTTAGCCACACCTGGCACCAGTGTAGGTATATACACCTTATCTCTCCCTTGGCTTCCCCTTCTATCATTATCTATCTATCCTCAGCAAAAACTATGCCTCTCTGGCCCAGCTCACCCAGTAATGGAAACACCAAATCTCAGCTTGGTCAAAAGTATATCTGCTGGAGGTGTCTGCTTTATCATGAGTTGCAGGTACAGCATCGTCAGCCAGATAAAAAAAACTTGAGTGTTAGAGATCCCATTCCTAAGAAAGACATGTTTCTGTTGTTTCTCTCTATGAAGAAGTAAATTAGCTGTTAATGAAATCTCTATTTTCTCTTAAAGGCCCCTCAGGAGAAATAAGGCAAGATGAGAAAAATAAAGCTATTTCAAGCTGTTATGTTGAGCTAAAATTGAACTTAACAGCAGCAAAATAGCCCTCAAAAGCCCTTTTTTTGTCACAGCCCAATTTAAATTCACCTTAAGATCTCAAGATACTTTGCTGTCCTATCTGTTTGTAACATGCCTAAGGAGAAGCAAGGGGGATCTTCAAATTTTTGTTTTCCTCTTGAATCTTTTAGCAAGATTACAATGTAACAAGGTACTCATATGGCTCACAAGTATTGTAACATGCATAGGTACTTGTTCCTCTGTGTTCATTTGGACTGTGGCACCCACAGGTACGTAACCTGTGGGTTACACAGTCCAAATGTTAATAGGCCACTTTTTGCATTGTTGCACAAGAGTTGAAATTATAAAAGACAGCCGTTCCATCCATTAGGTGGATCCATTCATCCCATCCTACCTGTCGTTCATTATCTTTAATACTGGGGATGTGATCGGTGGTTATGGGAGTTTGGGTGGTTTCCAGATTCAGGGCCCCTGGATGTGTTCACACATAGCCTAAGTTTTTTTTGTTAGTCATCATATAATAGCTACAATTTAAGTTTAAGTGAGCAGGCAAAAAAGGAGATAGCTACATGATGTCTACATGATGCCTTTGTGCCTGCATGCAGCATCTGGTGCATGTGTTAGCCCTCATCTCTTTTTTCTAAGAACAGTGGGCTCAGTAAACCACATACAGCCATAACCAGCGTGTCTGTGAGTAACACTGCTTAGCTATTCATGCACACATACAGTCAGTGTCTCATCTGACTTGCATGTGCAGCATCAAAGCTTCTGGCCTACTTTAACCAGGAAATAATAATAAGTGCCACCCAGTGCAAGGACTGCAGTGTTTAGAAGATTTTCAATGAACAGAACTTAGAAGTATACTTTTGCAAGCAAAACACAAAATACTGCATTTCAGAGTCAAACTTTCATTAACTGCAAAATACAATAAAATGTTTAATTGCAGAATTATACTTTTACAAGCCCCAAAATACACTATACTGTATTGCAAGAGCATTGTCTGTTTGCTTAATCTGACAGAACTAAAAGTGTTTGAAGTATGTTGGTATTGTTGTTGATATAAGATTAAACTACAGTTTCACAAAGTTACTGTCCATTGCTTGCATATCCGTGCACACATAGTGTCTTCGTTTTATGAGAACAGGGCCCCCCGTAAATGACATACAATAATAACCAGTCATTTTCTGTCCATCACCTGCCTATTTATGCACACATACAGTGTCTTGCTTATATGAGAATATGGGACCCCCATAAACCACATACAGCTAAAACCAAAGTCACATTCTGCATGATGATGCACCCATAGTGTCTTGCCTTGTGTGCACAGGGTCACAGCATTCTAGTTTCGCCAGGATATGACTGCTGCCCCTATTGCTGTCACTGCAATGCTTCCAAGCTTTTGAATGAGCACAACTTAGAATTACACTAATATAATTATAAACTGCAACTTGCAGCATCTCAGAGCTAGGCAATGAAAGGAAATCCCACAAAATAATAAACCATGACACAGACACAAATACATGTTGAGACTACACACAGACTGGTTTTCACACCATTACTTGATTTTTAATGCTGTGGTTATGTTACTTTTGTGCAGGCCCACCACAATCTGTGCTACCTGCCATGTTATAGGCTGCTAGTACATATGAAGTTGTATCCAAACAAAGAACTGTGTAGCATCAGTAAAGCTAAATACCTGTCAGATATTTGCAGTGTTTTCATCACTAAAATCTATAGATAGTGAGAAAATATTTATTAAATACATTCAACCCTCTGATTTAACTCTCAAACACAAACATGAACCGGCACATATTGTACATTCTACAAGCTAGAGAAATGGTGGTGTTTATGTGCACTTACAATGGAAGGTTACAAACTACATAAATGCATCTTATTCTTCTTTTTCAGATCCTGAGGATAGTTTTTATTCCTTTAAGTAATGTCTCAATAAATAGCAAATCTTTGAATTGCACACGTTCATAAATTATACTGCCCAATATGATTTATAATCATGCTCAGAGGGTTCTCACATGACACAACTAATGGTGAAGTCTTCCACCAGAGGTCAGAAGATCCAAACATATGTTACAGTGAATACACATAGACAGGAAATTAATAATAAATACCTAGTATTTTTGTTAGCCAGAAAAAAAACATGACAGAGAATGATTTTAATAGATGAGGCTCAAACTATTTAGATTAGGCATATTGTTTTCCTTTTCATGAAATAAATCATAGACTGCGTATGGACAACCAACCCCGTAGATTGCTCCACCCTCTTGTGAGGAGTGTTTCCAGTATCTGAGAGGACATTATACAGCACTGAGATGTGAAAGAGGAATGCTCTATCATGTAAATATGTGGATATGCTGGAAAGAGGCTTGTTTGTTGTTGTTGTTTTTCTGTGGGGGTAAGTCAACACAAATACTATACACCCATTATACCTACTATGCAGCTTTATGCTTTTGTAAAACAGGGAAAATAACTGAAAGGTTCATCTGAGACTATACAATGTTTATTTGAAGTTTTTGAGCATGCTTTTTTTTTTTTTTTTTTACAAATGTGAGTTAACAGTGTTGTGCGGATGTGGTATCTACAACTTTTTGTTTGTGCAGTTTGATATTCAGACCGTTGGGCAGACGGCAGCGTTGCCATTAAGTTGCTAGGACTACAGTATTTGCTAAACAAATGAAGTCGTTACCATACCTGCCATCTGCTCCCATCAGCTGAGAGAAACTGACAATGTGCTGTGAGTCATTGTAGGAGCAGTTTTACACTAAATGATAATAGTTGTCCTCCTTGATCCTTGGCCATAGTCTTAAGTTGAACTTTACTATAATGTACAGTACTATTGTGTAGTTCATTTTTTTTACTTGTAATGATGCAGCTCAGTGCAGTCTTTACTAATGTTGAACATTTTTCTGAATCATTTCAATGTAATAAGGATAATTCTATAAAGTCAGAATTTGCCACAAACAGTATCAACTCAGCAGGTTTGTGTTGTTAGGTTGTATAAGACTAAATGACACTGTTACTGCAACTCTAAATGACTGAATTAAGAAGCTGTTGTATCTGAAGAATAAAATGGAACTACATTGGGGCTCCACTCAGTTTAGTCATAAGAACCTTCTGTAAAACATGTTGCATCAACAAAAACCTGTTTACAGTACACAGTAATGACCTGCATTGAAATGCAGATATCATGACACAGCTGTTGTAGAACACCAAAAGCACAACAACTGAAGAAATCAATGAACACAAAAATGATTGACTTAAATATTTCTCAAAACAAATACAGGCAAAAATGGCATGTTCTGTTTCCAAGATTGTAATATCTGGTCCAAGCAAAATGATCTAACATGCCCCAATGAGGACAGCTTGACAGTTAAATGATTGACAGAAATTATCACCTAATAATATAGTCTACATCTGCAGTGCATGTTTTTTTTCTGTGCAAAAAAAACAGAACAAAACAACTTGTATACAGAGAGAGTTAAAGAAAAGAAAATGCAGTGTGCATATAATAATAATAATAATAATACATTTTATTTGTTACACGGCGCCTTTCAAAGCACTCAAGGTCACCTTAAGAAAAAAAAAAAAAAAAAAAAAAAAAACAAATACATAAAGGAATCAACATTAAAAAAAAAACAATATCAGGAGCATAAAAACAGCTCCTATGGCTTAGAGCTCATATGCTAATTTAAAAAGGTGCGTTTTCAGTGCACTTTTAAATTGTGATACAGAGTCCTGTGTGCGGATGAATGAGGGGAGTGAGTTCCATAATTTCGGAGCAGCATAAGAGAAGGCCCTTGCACCCATTGTGTTGAGTAGGATGTCTGGTTGGACCAGTAATCCTGCATTAGATGACCGCAGTGAACGTGAGGGTGAATAGATCTGCAACAGGTCCTTAATATATGATGGGGCAAGATTATGGATGGCTTTAAATGTAATTAATAGGATTTTAAAGGTAATCCGCTGGGGTATCGGAAGCCAATGTAGCTGGAGCAGCAGGGGTGTAACATGGTCAGATGACTTTGAGCAGGTTATAATGCGTGCCGCGGAGTTCTGGACAAGTTGAAGACGGTGAGAAAGTTTCTTGGGGATGCCTGACAGAATTGCATTGCAGTAGTCAATCCGAGATTACATATGTTATAATGCTCGGTAAGATGTCAGTCTAAATTTAGTGTAATTCTCTTTGTCCTGGTCTTCAAGAAACTATAGATATTTACAGTAGGGTAGCCATTGAGCTGCACCAAAAACCTGAATCCAAAATGCATGGTGCCAATTCATGAATGTACATTTTGTTCCCCTTAGAATTCTGTCATTCGGAAAACAGCGTCACTCCACAATGGACGTCGGTTGTTGGACTTCAAGGAAAATCTGTTGTGTTTCCATCACAGAACTTTGAAGATAGTTTTGTAAAAGATGAAGGAGGAAACATCCTCGCATCCCTCACTAGGGGTCATCTTACAATTTACTTAAACTTGGAAAATCGCCTGCACTGGAACCATCAGACTGGCTATTTTTCTCTTCATAACTTAACAAGTAATGACTCAGGCAGATACATCATAGAAACCCCAAAGAGCTCAACAAAACAGCAATATCAGCTGATTGTATATGGTAAGTTTAATGTTAATTATAAACAGTGATGGGTTTACTTATGTTCCTAATTTTTTGTTTGACAACACAGATGAAATGATCTTGCATTAATTAAAAGGCAGCTGAACTTAGAGCACATATGACTGAAGGTGCAAAAGGTCAGGAGAAGTCAGATTGATGTTACTGTAACGAGGGTCGTTCTATGCCAGCCCCATGACCTCACAGCGACTTCTTGTGAGACAGACTTGCTACCTAGTGAGCCAAAGCCGACCAATTAGCTAAATCAGTAGTGTATCCTTTTGAGGTGTCAGGAGGGAGGTTTACTAGTGTTCCGACAGCGAGCTGTGCTAGCTGGCATTTGTTACACTCACCCTCCTTTACTTTCATCTGGGTCACAGCACCATGTAACTAAAGTCTTTCTGTGAGGACAAGTGCAGGCCTCGAACCCGCGACCTAACAGCAACTTCAGATTGGGGTATTGGAAGGGAGATATACTAATTTCCCAACAGTGAGCTTGGCTAGCTGGCATTCATTACATTAGCATCTTCATTATTAATCACAACCCCATCCTACACCTATTATAAAAATCTTATATTTATCATTATTTAGTTTGATGATAACCATGAAGGGAAATATAGATGAAACATCATATGCTATCACACATTAGAACCGCCTTACAATGAATACGGTCTACAGTAATATTCTTCTGTCAGGCAATCAGTAAGCATGCATTTATTTGACAGGACATGCGGTTTTATAAGTATTGGGGTATTTTTTACTTCACCGTGTTACAAATTTCCTACTTAGGTCGGACAAGGAAAGACTACTGATTGCGGGGGCCTGTCATTGCAAAATGTCCTGAAGTTGGCATGTCTAATACTTATACTCTACTAAAATGCTGGGTGTTTCATACTTAAAGCCTGCATTGTGTGTGTTTTAATGAGTTTGAGCTGACACAGGTAAAGGGTCATTATTGGTAGGGCCACTTATATAATACATATACACTTAGCTGGACCTCATAGCAACAACACAAGTATGCAAAGGGTTGGTGTTATAGTAAGCACAATTATTCTTCAAACATGACATGCAACATGATGCCCAGGCACACCCTGGTTTGTATCACATAATGACAGACTTCAAACATCAAAAAACAAATACACACAGGTTCAGGTCTTTGTTTTATTATTTGTTTTGTTTGTTTTTTTTAGAAAAAGAACAGACAGAAAAAGAGTGATGGATCGTCTTGAAAATGCCTGTTGGCCTACAGCAATGCTGAAATTTATGCTAAGAGTTTCACTTGGGGTGTTGTAGAATTAAATACAATTTCAAAACACTGTTAGGGACAGAGAATTCATAAGCAAGGGATAACAGCTGACGGGGTGACCAGTTCCGTGGAAATAATGGCGAGGTACAGGTGAAGACACTCATCAGCCAATCAGAAAAGAGAATTCCATTGTTAAGGGAGAGAGTTTGCACAAGTAGGTACTGAATGCCATAAAACATTGCAAAATTAAGAGGGGCTGAGAAGGTGTTTCTGTATGCTGGAAAGCACATTGATAGTGATGACCGAACATGTACTAAAATTTCTGTGGTATGTTTTTTCTTCGTCACCATCATTGTCTTCTGTTGGATAGCAGCAGGCCTATCCACGTGTGGACAGAATGTGAACATTTCTGTCGATATGTGATGTTTATTACACAAATGTGCCAGATTTTACCTTTGTGGCAGGTGGAAATTATTTCCTTATTCTTTACGTGATACTGTGTTCAATATAGTTAGACAACACACATCAATAAGTATTAGCTATACTAAGAATGAACTTTAGTTCACTCTGTATTGACTGAATGTGGTACCTATATGGAAAGGGTATTGCCAGGTTAGCTTATGGAGCCTTAGGATGTTGTCGGACAAGGGAGTCAGCATACAAGAGAAAGGGTTTCCAGAGTTTATGTAATTTATAAACAGGACCTTGCGTTAAGTGCCTAATTTTATGAAGCTCTGAACATATTATCCCATTTCCGAGGACTATGTGTCTAGCTCAGTCTCTAGCTATGACAAAAAAAAACTCTAGTTCGGTGGTATCTGGTAAGAATTTAAATAAGGCTGCAACAGGGTGTGGCTCTAGATATATTTGCAACACGTTTGAGATAGAGGACACTTCAGAAGTCCAGTATGTATGTAAGGACAGCCATGTCCAAGACGTGTCACGCTGCTGTCAGCATCTGTTGTACAGTGAATCAGTATTAGTAGGGATAAACACAGGATAGCCTAAACTTTGTCTAGTGTACACAGTGTAGGAGCTTACATTGAATAACTCCATGTGTGACACATATTGAGGGCGAGTAGACATGACCAAGAATAGATCCCCAAGCAAATATCAGATCAGTACCCAATGCTCCAAACCAAGAGCTAAAACAGTCTCGTTTGGGGGAGAACAAATAGATAATCTGATACCATACAGTGAGGAGACCACATTCTTCACTGTCAAGGGTACATTTCATCCTATCAATGACAGGATCTACTGGCATGGGTGAAAGGTCATTACAGGTCTTCTTGTAAAAATGTTAAGCATGTAAGTATTCAGAGATTCTGGATGTATGAACATTCTCAGTAAGCTGTTTAAAGGTAGCAAAAATATTCTCCACAAATAGGTCTCTGTGCCCAGGCCTCTGATGCCACAGCCTGAAAGTGCCATCTTGCACTGAGGCTGGAAACAGAGGATTTACAACTGAGTGGCATACAAAGTGGTGGTGTGTTGACTCCAAGATTATAAACTGTAGTATTGCCATGCCTATGCTGTGAAAAAATTATTTGGGCAAACGGGAACACTCTAGAAAAGATAACGAAATGTAGGGAGAATGTTTATTTCAACTGAATTTATTCTGCCTGCCAACCAATGACTAATATCGTCTTTGTGACTGAAAGTGTTTCAAAGTTTAACTTGCACTTACAGACGTGCAAATATGTTACCCTTTAAAGGGACTAGTACAAAGTGACATTATCTTGCGCTCGAAGGGATAAGAGGCAAGCTGCTGAAGCTGCAGTGATCATATTCGGCATTAAAGAAAAATAGCTTCTGTGGAAAAAATGTATTACTCTGGTGAATACTTGTTGCAAACTTTTGTTGCAAATGTGTAGCTCAGGGGAAAATAACACAAACAGGGGGGGCAAAACCAAATTTCCACATTAAATTCAACAAAATTATTTCCACATCTGAAGTACAGTGACAGTACAGTGAAATCTTAACTCCATGAGTTTTTAGATGCATATTTGGAAAAGATGTTTGATCTGCCAATTGTTCAACTAGAACTGAACTGTGCGGTATATGTTCAGGACTAACGTGAATAATTTGACTTTATTCTTTCCCAGAGGTTCCCAATCCTCAGCTGAAGCTATATGACAAGAGTTCCTGTATCTGGATGTGCTATGAGGAGAATGGCAGCAATGTGTCTCTGGCCTGGTTCAAAGAAGATGTGCTTCTCAACCACACTGCCAACCACACTGCCAACACCATTTATGTTCTTCACCATATAAGTGAATATTCCTCCAATTATAACTGTGTGGCCTCCAACCCTGCCATCAATCAGACAAAACAGCTGTTGAATGCTACCATAAACCAGGAGTGCCTTGCAGGTATGATATTAAAAAGTGACTTTAGTGAAGGGTTGCTGATATTTAGCTCAACAGCCACCCAAATTAAAGCTTGTCCTCCTGTGCTCCTGAACCAGCAGGTTGATTGGCTGGAGTATATGGGTGGCACTGAGCCACTGTTCCCAACAACTGCATCTTTAATTGCAGTATTTCAGTTTAATAATATGTCAGTAGTCCAACCACGAGATGCTTGCGATATCAATATGATTAAATCTCCACACATTGAACATGAAATATTTTGTATTAAGATGTGCTCTCAAGAAATTATGATAGTGAAATGAAAACCTATTGAAGTAATGACCAAATTCATACTGTGAACTTAAAATGTTTGTCTCTCATTCAGCAGGTCAAGAAAGCAGAAACCACATCCTAATCTGTGTTGCCGTTCTCTGTGCAGTCTGTATTGTAATAGTAGGAGGAATTATCTGTTGGAGAAAAAGAAACAACTACATAAAAGGCAGGTAGCTATTTGCCCATACTTTTCTTTGTTATAGCAGAATAAATAAATATTAAAATTATATTCTGTTGATATTACACTCATTTAAATGAAACATTAGGCTATATCATCTGCTGTAGTTTTCTGGATGCAGAAGAGACATGCACCCATCTGTAAGTTTCTTAGATCCACATGAAGGGAACATCCAAAACATAAAGTATGTACTCCATTAGGGAAATTCCCGGAACATCACTAGGTCATTATGTTTGCTCTGTAAACAGCGAAAGCAGAAGTTCCTGTTACAGTTTACAATAAATCCACTGAGCATCTCTGATAACAGCATGCAGTATTCAGTTTAACCCTGCAACCACCAGCCCATAAGCTGCCTGATGAGTGGCTTGTGTTAGTAGCACAGTGAACTCGTCAGTAGCATTTCTCATAGCCTGAATGCTAACCTGTATCTATTTATCTTTTAGCCAAATCTACAAATGAAGAACAACAAAATGATGTTCAGTACTCAGAGATATTGCACAGTGACTTAAGACCCAGCCAGGTTAGTAGCACAAAGTTAGTTGAATACTATCAACAACCACTCATTCGGAAACGTTATGCAAATGAACATTTGCATGCACGTGTTAACGTGGGAGTCGGTTACTGCCACATACTGAAGCACATCTTACCCATACTTAACAAACATGCACTTTGTCATGAGTTACTGGGTTAGGAGGATTCAGCCTGGTTTCAGCAGAGCTGAGCTTGGTCTTTCTCTTGCACCCACATAGCAAAGCCTCAGAGCACTTTATGCACATCTAGAGAACCACATGTCATTTCCTGCTAACAGACAGGTGTAGGTGGTCACAGCAGATCATGTGAAATGGTGTGACAATAGAAAGCACAATGCTTAAGGCTAGTGAAAAATTCCCTGTCTAGTATCACATGACACAGTTGACAGCACCTCTTTTCTCTTCTCTGCTTTCTTGGACTTTTCCTCTTTTATACCTACTCCCTGTCCCTGCTCTCCTGTCCTCATCTCAGGGAAGAAGACAGGACGTACCAGAACTGGAAGCCAGGGAGGAAGAGTCAACGTTAACAACCCTCTATGCCAAAATTGAGCCACATTACCCTCGTGCAGACAGTGATGTGACAGGGAGTGGAGTCTTAGGTCGCCTCTGAAACTACATTTCACTATGCACCGAGCATATACTGTAGTCATACTAGAAGAATCCTGCCCACACCTCAGACCGTTTCATAATCTAAGGTGTACAAATAAAATTAAAATTAAAAGCCTATTTCACACAATGTTGCCAATCCCTGTTCTTCCTGTTATACAATATAAAGCTCCATGTAGGAAACCAGACAGTGTAACAAACACCCTGAAGTGCACTAAGAAAGAATTAATAACTGCATGATTACTAGAATTAATAACTGCATGATTACTAGAATTAATAACTGCATGATTACTAAGGTTTGCCCTAGCTTATGCTTCTCGTTTTTCACATGCCCTTTGCCTGTACACACAACAAACTATTGCAGCTCTACTAAATGTTATTTCTTTTGGTATTATTTAATAAATTGTGTCTGTGTAAAAAAACTGTTATATTGTCTGTCTTCCTTTAGGCCAAGTTAAGTCTGTATTGTTATTCTTGGGGGAGGAGATCTGACGCCCACACAGGATTTCCTGTATGATACCACACATCATGAGGACTCAGAGAAGCCATTGCTAAGAATTTAGAACTCTTAGAAAAAAAACTATTTTTGAACAGTAAGCCACATGACATGGGACTTGGGAATTAACTCACGAGCACAACAGTGTACACCAAAAAAAGAGGGAGAGCACAGCATACTTACATAAAGATTCAGCAGCTTCAAGACCAGAGAATGTTGTAGGTGTTCTAGGTCTGGCTGGAGGGGAGATTGATCAACAGGTTCAACTTACATAGGACATTCTGTGAAAGACATTTCACATACCACAATCAATTTGATATGTTGACAATGTAGAACAGCTGTCTAAAGATTATAAATATCACACACACTAGAAATATTGTATTCCTTCTTTAAAGACTTTATCACAGACACAGACAGACAGACAGACAGACACACACACACACACACACACACACACACACACACACACACACACACACACACACACACACACACACACACACACACACACACATATATGTGTTGATTCAAATGACATTAATGTAATGATCATAAATACGTATGCGTATAAAATTATATTAATGTACAACACTTTTAATCTTGCTACATATTCACACAGCTGATCTGAAATGTATCCTGAATATCCACCCATTCTCAAAATCCTTTCAGCAGTAAACAATGTGTTCTTGGGAGTGTACCAACTGTGTCAGAAATGAAGGACCTCACTCATCTTGTGTGTCCTAGCAACACACAGTAAGTAAAGATCATCTTTCATTAGATGGCCTACACACATCCAGCACTGACCACCACAAACCATAACAAATATTTACTCTCTCTGCATCTGTCTACCGAGATATTAGACAGGCAGTATAGAGGTATGTTTCCCAAAGATTCAAAAAATGCATTGGTTAGCATAAGTAAAGAAGTCCATCAAAGTTATTTTTTATTTCATTCTTATTTTCTTTGTGTTTTGCATCACCATAAGCCAAACAAATAATGATGTTCTTTTTAACTGTGAATTCCCTTGTCACATCCTGGTGTCCTCTGTCCTCAGTATATGAATAGAATGTTAATTTCACTGAATGATAACTTATTAACTGACATTATCGAGGCTCAAAAATGCTATGCTAGATAGCATAAAAAACTTGAGACAGCACACTCAACTCAGCCTGGTTTAATAAGACATTGCTGCACTCTAGTGGTAGCAAATGGTTTGTGTAGCCCCAAATATGGCATAATAAGCACGACGTAGGCTACTGCATTGTCACTTACAGACAGGACAGAAGACCCTTGTCAAATCCAGCCAATTGATTGCTTCTCCAATTCTCTTTATTACATGTGCACCAAAACACTCTGTTGTTCATACACAACCCTGACTTTGTAAATCAGAGGTGGGTGGGATTGAGAGGAACCAATGGGGTCAAGTCTACATTCTTCATTCATTTTCATTTATCTCTCGATCAAATAAACACATAAAATCCTTCAGCAATTTGCAGCAAAGCTTATGTAAAACCAATGAGACAAAAAAAGATCTCTGCACCTAGTTCCAAATTCTGCTTTGAGATCTCATCCCAGGGAGTTTAACTGCTCTTCAGAATCAGATTGGATTCTGTGATCATACCGACTCTCACTACAATTCACACCTCGAGTTATGGTAATGAGGGCTGAATAGGGGTGTGATCTACAGCTCACAGATCCAGCTCCAGTGGTCATCAAGTCAGAACTGAAGAAGCCTTTTGGATTCAAGGTGAAACGCCTTCAAGCTCCAAAAGAGGCCCAGTTGCATACAACTTAGCTCCTTTGACCACACTGCATTAACTGTTACATACATTGTTAACAAGCAAACGCCAGTACTAAAACACACCACACGGGAGGTCACTGTATGATGAGCATTGGGTGCTGTCCCAATAACTAAGAGAGCCTAAACAAGAGCCCAAAAGGAAAACAAAAAAGGGTAAACATGCATGGGGTGGTTGTAGTTGAATTGTCCCAAATTGCCTCCCCGCAGACACCCCCTTCCCCAACTTGCTATTGCCCTCTACCCAGTTGTAACTTAGATGACACAGCAATTACTTCTCTTTGGCCATTGAGTATGCTTAAAGGAAACTTAACACGCCAATTTAACACATGGGTAATACAGTGGCTGGATATCCGAAGAAAACAGGAAAACAAGGATACCAACACAATTTTAGGATTAGACAAGGAAACTACCGAAGCTTTAAGAATTGCTCTTACACACCAACTCTGTGTTTTATCCTAAGGCAGGCACTACTGTCTTCCAACAACACGGTTCCACTCCCCTCTGCCTCACTTGCTAAGCAGCTGACTTAATATGGAAAGACTGTCCTCATGGGATCGTCATCATTTAAAGCCTCACTGTAAAGTAACTTAGGGCTAAATTTAAGGACAGTAAATCACTAATGACTCTATGTCAAACACACACACACACACACACACACACACACACACACACACACACACACGGGTGATGTATATAACTAATAACTATATAAACATAAAGTGCCATTGGAGTGTTAGCATACATTACAAAACAAACTTAACACACAAAGCAACAGTGGCTGCTGACAGGATAAAACAGAGTAATTTAACCACATAGCATCTGCTCCCCACAACCAGACATGCTTGTTCCTAGGTTAGCACCTGTATGTATAAAATAAGAATAGGTTTAAAAGATCCACAGTGAGGTTAAAGCTCACTGGTTACTGGCAAGAAAGTGAAACTTCCATCAGCCTAAAATAACCATGGACACCTGCATTTCTCCCCTTGCTAATACGTAGGTCATCAGCCAGTCAGAAAAGTAAAACCCAACTCAACATATACATATATAGTATATATTATAGTAAGCGATAATATAGTTATTATAATAATTAAAATTTACATCAAAATCCTCCATTGTGTTTTTTTTTGCTTGATTGATAGCTGTCAGTCAGTCGTTAATTCAGTTTATGGTTGCTATAGGTACGGACCTTTGGGTATTGATATGGAACGGTGCTGAAGTTTTAAACTTTTTTTGCCAGAACTACTTTCAAGGCGTGCATGATATACGATTTTACTGCACGCCTAGCAACCAATCAGAAAGCAGCACCACGTTCCAGAGGGTCATAATATAGTATATGGTGTGCATCTCAACTTGTGTGTTGAGTGTGTGTGTTCATTCAGCAGTTGGTACTCTAGTTTTAATGGTAACCATTATCCAAGGCCAACTGAGCCACCTAAAAGAACATACTGCATTTGTGGAAGGTATGGAGGACAGAACAAAAATGTTGTCAGTGTACTAAAACACACATGAACTTATTCACCCACTTAATTATATGTTATTTTAAGTTATTATAAGTATCTGACACCAATAGCTATGTTCAAGATTTACTGTGCCATCAACAAGATCTGCTGGTAGTTCCAAGGGTGGAGATTTTAAAAGTGTTGCTGACAAATTGGACACTTTCCAGTAGTGTTGATAAGCATGGCAAAGTCACAGAGAGGTGATTATGGATACTGTAATTCAATGTAACATGTATGCGTCTATGTGTCATTGTACATAAAAGTCAATTAGGGCAAAGTCCTTGAAGTGGTTGTAATAGAGGTGGTTCCATGATGGAGCAGAGAGAGGAGACCAACTACACAATCTGACTGTTGGTCCTTTGCTCCTGTGATAAGTTACTGTAAGGTGGTGTGGAACGGTCATATGGAGCCCAAACTCCGCCCATCCAGCCCAGCCATCTTGGACAACATTTTTAATCATATTGCCTTATGTTTAGTCAGCTTTGCAAAGCCCTGCCTGGTCTTGAATGCAACAAATCAACTCAACTGTCATAAAGCGATTTGGCTGCCACTATTAACTGTGAATGGATAATGGACAACCAACTACTAACTTTGTTGACCTTGTTGTTTTTGGTACCCCTCGTAGTGCAGCTAAGTTGTGCTCTTCACAAACTTCAATCTACTTAAACAGAGGGCCAGATATGTCCTGTATGCATGAACAGTCATCTGACACATGCATTATTTCAGACATTATGTGTGTTCAAGATCAGGCAGTCATTTGTGTATAAACGGTTGTTTATACTCCACCCATGTCAAGGCAAATCTCATCCATTCTCATCTGACGTCATGTTAAGTCAGCCAGACAGACAACAGCCAAGTTGAATGTGGCCAGTGTTGACCAAGGAAGGTTTTGCTACAAGATGTAAAAACGGCATGTGTGGGCAGAAATTGTATTGGTTCTTATGCGGTGAAAACAAAATAAATTGGACGTGGTTACAGGGTTACAAAAAAGCACAATTTAATGATAACGCCAACATTTCACCATTTCACACCATCATATCCAGTAAACATATCTTAACTGCATATTTGTTATACAAGCAAAAACCGAGCATCTACATCTCACAGAAATGTACGTCACAGTAATCCACCAATTTAGCTTTATGGGGGAAAAATTAGTTATTTGGAAACACTTCATAGATGTTCAATTCCTCCTTAAATTAACATTATCTGGAGTTTGCCAAACACTGGTACACTATTTCAATTAGTTATGTTATTAAGATTTTTTTGGCAATCAAGCACTTTTATCCAGGCTGATGGATGACACTGTGTGTCACAACAGTTTCCTCTCACAGATAAAAGGCAAGGACCGATAGCATGGGATGTCATTCCATGTCTGGAGGGTTGCTGGATTGCCTCTAACTGAGAAGGGCTTGGGACTTGATTGAGTCTCTCTACTGAGAACAGCACAGTCCTCATTTCCATTACTGTCATTGGGCTCTCCTGATTTCCAGAACTTGAGACTATTGTAAACACATGATGATGATGATGTATTAGTCTAAGTATGCTTAAAAAACTAACAAAATCAGGTCTTGCATTTAAAAATCTTGCATTTAAAGGCACCTACCTCTCAGTTAATGGAGTGCCATCCACCCACTTCCACATCCCCTCATTGTCACTGTCACTCAAGCCAATCCAAACCTCCTTAAAATTCTTGACCATGTCATTCAAGTACTCCTAGGAGGAAATCAAGCCATTTTTATGCACCTCTTCACCCACTCTCTCTCTCTCTCTCTCTCACACACACACACACACACACACACACACACACACACACACACACACACACACACACACACACACACACACACACACACACACACACACACACGCACACATACACACACACACACACACACACACACACACACACACACACACACACACACACACACACACACACACACACACACACACACACACACACAGCTTCTCTCTACCTGCTCTGCCTTGCTGTTGATGATCACCAAGTCTGCATATTTCTCTGTGCAGTTCTGTCTGCCCTCATTCCAGGTAGTGGTCACAGCTGAGATAACGTAGCAACTAGAGTTAAATCTCAACCAACTTTCCGGGCAGCGGCCTTCCACTAAAAACATATAAAATTTACACATCAAGTACAAACATCATGTACCCATGCTCCCTCATACAGGTATACCCATTCGCATCAAAATGCCTGAAAATTAGCTTTCTCAGAGACTATTTTCTTACCAAGTTCAGATATTATGCCCTGTAGTTTCACAATCTCCTCGCTCAAGTTGTTGAGACTGATTTGTAACATGTCCTTCTCCTGCTTCAGTTCACCAAAGGCATTCTCCAATATGTCTGATTTCTGGCTTAGATTGTAGAAGCTCTTTTCTAATTGGGTTTTATCCATTGTGCCCCTGACACTGAGACAAACGACAGCAACAATAACAGCCACACAGAGCAATCCGAAACATGTTGCTGTGGGAATATGGACCTTTCTCTTTGGTGGAACACCTGAAGGAGAGAAAATATTTTTGATTGAACCCTGTATTTTCACTTCCTCCTGCAGACAGGTACTAGATTTAAACAAGAAATACTGAGGAATTGTAGATCAAGATCCTTATAGTCTGTATTTTTCCCTAATATTTCCCTGTGTATGTGGTTTTGTTTTCTTTCCTACATAGATTTCCTGAATCATCATTACCATTGGTGAATATATTTTAATATCCTTTTTAAAAAGGATTTTAAAATCCTTTTTTATCCAAGCAAATGTTTTTGTCAGTGCCATCAGAATGACAGGTCTGTGATTGTTTATGAACAACATGGTCAAAATGCCATAATGTAAATGTAACAGTATACAACCTAATTATTTTTCTGATAAAAATGGCCAATAACAATGATTTAAAAAGTTTCATGTTTACTTTTTTAGAAAAAGCTACTAAGATGCACTTTTAGAGATATAGATACATGTTTACTTTTTTTTAGAAAAGGCTAAACGCCCTTTTAAAGATATAATACATCTTCTCACACTGCCTGTCACAAATTTGAAAATTCATCTCATTCAATTCATATGTTTAAGAGACAATCTACATTATCTGAGATTGTGATGACTAGGTAGAGCAAGTTTTGAAGATACATACATATATCTGTGCCAACACAGCTGTGAAAAAACTGTAAGAAATAATCTGTTTGTATGTTACAATAAATACGTCAGTTAAAAATAACTGAGACTAGTCAGGGTTAACCTACAGCCATGTATTTTGAACTATACAACCGGGGACTTCTCTTACCTCTTCCCATTGCTTCAGTTTTCAGTTGTAATGTCTCATAAATTCCACCCACCCCTCTCTCATTCTCCTGGAGGTTGGTATAGGTGTCCTCTGTGAGGTGATCCATGGTATGTACTGTATGCCTTGTTGAGATGACATAGTCATCATAGTATTCCATGCTACTTTCTGTACCTCTCTCTCTCTCTCTCTCTCTCTCTCTCTCTGTCTCACACTTTCTCTCTCTAGTTATTTGTTCCTCTTGGATGTCTGCTATCATCATACGGGTTCTTTACACAATACACAAACCTACCTTTCTTTACCATGCTGAGGTATAGGCTGGAGAAAATGGGCAAATTAATTATGACCGCCGGTCATTATAGTGTTGCCGCGACTTTTTTCCCTTTTTTTTTTTTTCTTTTTTTTCAGCAATTTTCCGTCAACGGTTTTCGGGACACTGGAGGCCTGGGGGACATGAATCTTTGTAGGCATGAAGCTCTAGAACTTTTTCAGCGACTAGAAGCTTTTGGCCCCCAAGGGCCACCCCCCCGCTTTGCCAGTGTCCGTCAAAGAGGGGGAGACCGGCAAAAGTTTTTGCTGAATAACTCAATGAACGTTTCACCCAACAACATGATTTTTTTGTCATATGTCGGTGTTACAGAGACGTATCGACCCAGCCCATAAACACTCACTTGAAGCATAGCGCCACCTAGTGATATTGGTAAATGCAAAAATTGGGATATTGAGTTGCCAATATCTTGGACCAAGAAGGTGAAAACTGCGCAAAATACATCATGCACGATTACCACAAAGACTTCACAAAAACACCACAGCACATGTCATAAAATTTGGTCCATAGGGGGCGCTGTAATTGTAGAAAATGCCATTTTGCCTATTATGTAGAGAATGCTAACGTTTACAACAATTTTTTTTTTTATAAAAGTCATTAAATTATATTTATATTATTAAAATTAAAAAATTAAAAAATTAAAATTATATTATTATTAAAGTATATTTATTAAAAAGTCATACCGTGTACCGCTACGCGGTACATCTAGTTTGCACTACGGTTCCAGGCAAGATTTTTTTCTGGCTTCTTAATGTTCTTTTAACATGTTTAGGGCAATTAGTGGATTTATTGATAGTGGGTGTTTTAATTTACTGGCAAAACAGAAAGGCATTAGTAAAGAATGTAAAAAATTCTTTCGATTTCATGTACCCCACCTGCAATACCTCCGCGCCCCACTAGTGGAGCGCGCCCCACACTTTGAGAAAAGCTGCTCTACGATATGTATGACAGACTGGCTGTCAGCAGCCTCCAACGCATACAATGTTCTCAGGCCGAACATCTTGGTGGCAAATTAGGCAAAGGGATAAAGGAAGGTGGCTGTCTCATATTTTCACACAGAATTACAAACGTTAACCACTAGCCTACAAGCAAACTAGATAGTCTGTTTTATTTTAGACAGGCCAATAGGCTTTTGCAACTTGCACACAAAGCAAGCGGAACATTGTAGCCATGCGTATGCTTTGTATAGTATATTCCATTAGCGCGTCCCAATGCATACTGTAAGGGATGTGATTGGTAATTTAGCATTATTAGTTTCCAAACAGTGGCAAACTTTTCCAATCTTGTCAAACATATTACTGGTTAACGTGAGGGATTGTCTGATTATAGAGTGTCTACTTTGTAAATGGTTGCAAACCTTGGCGCATCCCTGCAGCCCGACAACGCTACCAGACACGCAGCTTCACTCATAGGCGCACAGTTGGACGCATGTTTTATTTGAAAGGCTAACAGACGGAGCAAATTATGGAAAATTGCGCTGGACATCTGAAAGTATTAAAAAAAAATTGTCGTCTATTTATCTCATCGGTAACACCACAGATAAATTCTCCGGCTGTGATGACTGTGATGACTGTGATGACTAAAATGCATGGTCGATGCTCCATGGTCGATGTTTGTTATGTGCCAGAACGGTAAAGAAAACTACCCCCCCCCCTTCATACGCACACACACAAGCCATCATCAGCCATCACATACAACCCAATATGTCTATGTAGGCCTATGTGATAAATAAATATCCTATCCTTGTAACTCAGTGGCTATGATGTGTGCAGCATGATACTCAACACTGCCCTCCAAAGGAAGTTCTGCGAAACGTCCAAAACAACGCAACATTATATTGAATTCATTATAAATTATTATAAATTCAACGTAGACTGTATCCATCGGCCTGGGTCGATGCAGAAGCATACGGACGATTAGTTTAGGCAGAAGCAAACTAGCTTTTGCGTTTACCGATGCAGACACTCCTCTAGTCCAGTCTCTGAGTCCAACTCGGACAGCAAGGGCCGTGATTAGACAGCTGTCCCTGTATGCAGGCTACTTCAGCAGACTGCTGTGGTTGGATAGAAGCATGCTGGTTCACCTCCAAGCTTTGAAAATGTCGACAGGCATGTTTTATTACAATGGGGTTATCTGATTGTACAATATGAGTTCCTCAATAATGTTTACTGGAAATGCAAGCATTTTATATGCAACACAGACACATGAAACGCAGAAATATAGGTTCGTATAGGCAGGAGCAAGCTGTTGCCAAGGATACCTACCTTGAGAAGCAGTGTACTGCTGCTGCAGAGGACGAAGAGAAACGATGCCCCTACTGGTTGAAGGAGTATTTCAGCATGCAAGATGATGATCAGCATGACAATATAATGTACCTGCCAGACAAAATAAAACATCAGAACGTTACATAGAACCAAATTTGTGTGTGCAACAACAATTTTTAAGATTCATACAGCTTTGGTTTTGAAAGGTCTGAAAGGTACTGCACACACATGACCCATAGCAATCAGTTTGTAAATGGAGAATGCTTACTGAAGTATACTTGGTACTGTTCCACATATGACACTGCCTTTATTCAACCACTGGCTGTCATTATGTCTTCATTCTGACGTGCTCTTATGATCTTCACAATTACCCATGCGTGTTATAGCCCTACTACAAGGTCGAGCTACCGCATTTCCTTGCAAGCGTATTATGCCGTTTATATGCGACTATCAGTGCTCTGAACGAGATTTCAATTGATGTTTGCTGACTTGTTTTTACGTTTAATCAGGCTAGGGCATTTATTCACCAGCATTTATAGTTGCAAATGTTTTATTTCGTTATTAATTCGGAGCATATTATTTATTTATAACCAAAATTAAAGGTTGGGGAAATTGGATCAGTGTATCCACCACATTGAAAACATGGTTCTGCATTACCAGTATATTAGAAAGTGAAATGTGACCTTCTTAGTTAAAATGTGATATAATTTGTACATTGAAAACTGTGCTACAGGGGTTACCTCATCAAAACACCATAAAGTCTGTGTGCTCGTCACCACGAGCGCGTGCACAAAAGCCCCATTGCTGCGTAATTCGCGCGCCGCTCGCAGTTGTGACAGAGGGGAAATCTAGCTGCCTTTCACAGGCTCTGTGTGCTACATGTTCCGATTTCAGGTAACTTAAGATTTTCCTGTTCTCTCTGTGTTTTGAAAACTTTATTTGGTCTCTTATTAACAACACAGGTGGAGAAACTACTAGGCTAATATTTGTAGGGTTAACGTCCAGGCTTTGTTTATCGCTGCTCACAGCTAGCTAGCAGTAAAAATTCCTAACGTTGCGTGCGGCCTATGAGCACCAGCCCTTCCATGTCACCCCGTCCGTATATGGTTAGCAGGCCTGAGGCAACTATAGCGCTAGGAAGATTGTTTATTTGATCCTGTATAGTTTTATGCTTTTAGACCGCCTGAAAGCTGCCGATAAATGTCGACCTGGATGGTCAACGTTAAGAATGCTTTTGATGTTTGTTGCGTCAGTTGTACACTTAGCTAGCTAGTTACCTCTAGCTATCTGTGTTACATGCTATTTAATCATCGCACACAGTGTATTAAGAAGCAAACTACCCCGCTGTGGCGACGCACATGAACTCTGCCTTGGAGTCACCACTGATTGTGGCGGTCGTGTTAAGTTTTCCATCGTTGTATACACATTGTAGCATATACATAGTAAATTCCTCAGTGAAGCAGCCCAAAAAATGGGGCAGACAGCTAGCTACGTTGCATGTTCCCTGTGACCGATTAGCCGTGTAAATTAAACAGCCACCCAGTGTGATTGTATAAGTGTGCTATACCAGTAGACAAAAAGAGCAGAATGCAGCCTGTGATTATAGGTTACAGCTCTACCTACAAATCTCTACCTCGGTTACGTCAGGACTCTTGATTTTTAGTGATTAGTTGTTTTAGCGACAGCACAAATCTGGAATGCATATAAGATGCGTAGAAGGGAGTATTGAAAAGTCAGTTTTCACGTTTTTGCTAATTTGCTTACTAGAGGGTCGACACTGAATCTGATCTGTGTCCTCCCTTTCTCCCCATCAATCATTTGCAGTCCCTGGATGAAGACTGTACTCTGGAGGAGGAAGAGGAAGGGTTGATTGAGGAAGAAGATGACATCGACCAGTTCAATGAGGACACTTTTGGAGCCGGTGCAGTTGGTGAGTACACAGACACAGAGACAATCAGATGTCATTTCAGGGCTGCTGGGGCATTTTGTGGCGGAGGGAAACCTGTATCATGGGAACGCGTAATGATGAGGGTTTTATTTTTCAGATGATGACTGGCAAGAGGAGCATGCTCGCTTAGCACAACTAGATGAGAGGGTGCGGGATGGGCTGGCTGGGGGCGATGCATCCAGCGCCCCACTACCGCCGCCTCCTGGGAGTGTTCCTCTCCCCTCCTCTTTGCCCCGTCCCCCCACGTCAACACTGCCTCCTCCAGGCCTGGAAGAGCGGGGTGGCGGTGACCTGGCCCTGTCTCTGACTCGTCTTCTTTTGGGTTCGGATCCCGCCATTGCAGGAGTGGGTGCTGCAGAGCCAGACCGATCATGTTTCCCACCAATGCCTCAGGCCCCTCCCTCTGGCCTTTCGGGCCCGTCCTCTTCCTTGCTAAGTTACCAACAGCACCAGCATATTCTGCACAGAGGGGGAGTCCCCCTGCCGCAGGTGTGTCATGCTACAGCATGGATATCCTCATCCATGTTCTTGGATTGAATTAGCCTGTATGTTTTTCTGTCTCCACAGCATGGTTATGATTCATATTTCTTCGTGGCGGTACCTCAAAGCTATAAATGTGAAAGGTACCTGTAAAAAGTGCTCCATAACTTGCTCAAAGTTTCAGTGGACAAACACACAAGCCTCATACCTTCAGCCAAACACAGTTGTCATAACCAGTCTCAGTGCTCTGAGCCCTGGGTAGAGTGAGCGCCCTTAAGTGGACTGAAAAATGACGTTGTTACACTCATCCCAATCTCTGGAATTTGTCTTGCATGTATGTTTCCCCCTGAAGAATTTGGGTCCGTGTCTTTCATTTCCTACATTTTTAGCAATTCATGTCTACAAAAAACTTGTATTTATAGTGGTACATGCCAAGAGATGCAGGAGGACTTTGACAATTAATACCCATAATTTTGTAGGGGCAGACAGTTGCAAACTGCTTAAATGATCTGCAACTTTCTGTGAAATTTGTACTAGGATGTTTATTACTTATAAGTTGTTGATTTCTGTAATAGAAAGAATCAAGATAGGAATAGTCTTGCATCTTATTTTAGTTGTTGCTTGTTTTAAATATGACCCAATTCTGTTGAAAGTCATGGAAAATTGCTGTTTACATGGTTATCTTATCTACAGTATTGTCTTGTTCTGGTTGAGATCAGAATACTGCTGTCCAAGTAAATGAAGTCACTGAGAGAGATTGTAGTGTAAATGCTAAACCTTTGCCCTTGAACAGGAGTTTCGATTGGCTAACAAATATACAGTGCTATTAACAGTGCGATTGTTTCTACCCATATATTTGATAGTACTGAGAATGTGTTATTTGTCTTTACATTTAACATCTCTGGCAACCATATTGAAATAAATAGATTGAGTGTTAGTTATGGGTGGGTCTGTCTCACGAAGTAACCTTGGTGCTCTCTTTCAGGTGAACTCACACAGTATATGGGAGAATAACATGGGCTTTGGACCGGTTAGTGTTTCCCCAGGATTGGTCACTCATATGGAGGTACTCCAGGAATTTAATCTGTCTAATAGTGCTGTGTTGCAAGTTACTGTTAGATCTGTATTTTGCATTATTTCAGTGCTTGGAATATTGTCTCACCACCTGTACCATCCCCCAATAGGACAGCCCCCTGATGTCCATCATGAAGGAGGTGGGACTACCAAAGAGGCCCCTTCCAATCAGGGGTGAGGATGGCCTAGACCTGTCCGAGAGGGTGCCACCACCCCGTTCCTCTTCACCGGTCATTGGTAGTCCTCCTGTCAGGGCGGTGCCGATCGGAACCCCGCCCAAACAACCACTGAGCCACGCCCTTAACCAGCAGGTCTGTTTAGGGCAGCTCTTTATTCTCTGTTGTGATGGACTTGTCAGTATGCTGCAGGTGGTTGATAAACTGTAGGTTATTGATGACATCTTGCATCTCCTCATACTTTTGTAGTTCTATACAGGCCCCCTTACATGTTTCCAAACTCAATTTATATAGTCCTGGTAATGGATTGCCCGTTAACAGCGCTTGTCTGTAATGTAGCAGTCTACTAATGAGGGTCTGTGTACCAGTAGCTCAAGTAAGGCCTGTGATATTCTCCCGTGCCTGCAGCTGCCTGATTGCAGTGTGCATCACCTACCCTAGGCATACTTGTTTTTCTGTTGTCTTGATCACATGTAATTGAGAGTCTTGGCTTCTGGGGGCTCTGCATAGCCCATTGCCACTAATTGGGAACAGACACATTATACAAGTTAATTCCAAAGGTGTTCCAGGCCTTATGGAATTGTTTTCAACTGAAATTCTTCACAATAGTATTCCAGAAAAAGAAGAAGAACATTGCAGAGGATTTTGGGCCTATTTGGAACTTATGGGAGTTCAGTTTTGCACATGTGCTGTCCAGTGCGCACCAATGTGACATTTTACACTAGATGCAAATATTTTAGGGACACAGCTTGCTGCAAAGATGACACAATTCTCATTTTTTATCACACGCTTGTGATGCAGGCCACTCACGTACGGAGTATACCACAGGCTTTAGTCTTTTGTAATGTCTGTGTACCCGTAGCTCAAATTAGTCTTCTGTCTGTGTAGTCAGAGACTGATTAGATGTGTATGTATGGACTGTCTGTGCTGTGGTTATTTTTATTTCATTTTATTTTTAAGATGTTGCTCTGTACCTCCTCCTTGATGTATGTCTTGGTCAGCAGGAAATTGTAGCTACAGTCCTGTTCTCTCTCTCCAGATCCATTGCCCTACTGCGGTTCATGTACGAGCCCCAGTCCAGCACCGTTACCCCCCTCCCTTCCCCGAGCGCCTCTCTCCTAACACCCTTCTCAACATTGCTGTGAGTCACCTTAGAGGAGCGCACCCTCTGTCCCTCCTCTCCCTCCCTTCTGTCTTTTCTCCTGTGTGTTAGTTTAACTGGTTAGATTGCTCCTCTTTTGTAGGTGGCAATATGTTAGGCTCATTCAACTTCAGCTGTCTTACTTCTGGCTGGCTTAACATGATGTGATCAGACAAGATTTCTGTCATTAAAGTGAGAAAGCAGCTGGCTTTCCTTGCCTCAATTAGGTTTGAGTACCTGGTGTTTGGATGAGACGCCAGCTATTTTTCCATTTGACTGTTTATACTCCACCCATGTAGCTCCCAGCTAATCTTGTCCCATCTCATTTCATGTCATGTTAAACCAACCAAACAGACAAAAGCCAAGTCGCCTGTTGTTTTAATTGATGGACAGTTGTTTATCTGTGGCATTGGAATGAAAAGTTATACATTACTAGAACACATTCAGCTAAAATCACTTATTTTTCTGATTTTTCTATTTTGTCTGATTATCATGTTCTTTCAGAATGCTCCTCTGTGTCGGCCTCCGTTTCCTCCTGGGGTGGGCCCTGTTCTCTCCCAGATCCAGCGGGCCCAGCTGCTCAACTCTCAGGTGTGTTTGACCCACCCAGGTGATGGGACAAAGATGACATTAATCTTTAACAAACACCTGATGTCATCAAAGCCTGCACCTTTATTTTTACCTTGCTCTAATTAAAATGTCTGATTATGATGTTGGAAATCTATCATGAATATAAGTTGTATTCCTCAAGGTATTCTTCTCATGTATGTTTTCCTGTGGCTTGTTCTAATCCTTTTTCCTGTGCCTGTTCTCCAGGTGGGGCCATTTCCTTGCGGCGGCCCCGCTCCCCCCATGTTGCCAGGTGGAGGTGGGGGCTTTAGACCATTTTTCAGCCAGCCTCCTCCCAGAGTGGGACCTCATGCTGCCCCTCCTAACCATAATCCCATCCGGCACAACACTACACACCTCCATCCTCAGCACCGTAGGATGCTTACGCAGCGGATGCAGAGCAGAGGGTAAGTAATAACCTCAGTGTAGAATCTAGGGGGGTGAGAATTTGGATGAATAATATATTGGAAGTGTATAATGTAAGACTTGCTCTACACGCAGGTCTTGCTCTCAGTTTAGTGATGCACTTGACTGTGATAATCAACCTATTTGCATTTAATAAAACTATTGTTATTGGCCTGATTTTGTGGGAAAACATCACCAGACTAAATACCTGGACGTGATTTCATGCATTGTTCAAATTGAGGGTGAATTATCGATTAGACATTGGATTCCTGACCTTCCTGTATATTATGTGATACTATGTGATGCTCATCGTGTGTGTGTGTGTGTGTGTCTCAGCGACCGTGGCGGTAGAGGAGGGGATCGCCGCAGCAGGGACCCCTACAGCAACCTGATGACCCAGAAGGAGAAGGAGTGGGTAGCACGCATCCAGATGATGCAGCTCCAGAGCACTGATCCTTACCTGGATGACTACTACTATCAAGTAGGAGTTATGGCCATTGTCTATGGGTGGATGAAGGATGGATGTGTTAAGGAAACTACCTTTAACTCAGCCTCTTTAAGAGCCTGTCCACACGGAAACGTTTAAAAACAGTAAAGTATCTGATCGTTTCGGCCTTTTCTCCACACAGCGCTGGCCTTTAGGAAACGTGTCCCAGTGTAGAAAAATCTCACCACGCTGCCGTTGCGTTTGTTTTGTGACAAGCCAAAACCACTGCTTTTTGAAAATGATGGCATCACCACCCTGTCACGTGTATATCTCACAAAAACAACTTCAAACTTTTACAAATGGTTGCTGTGGGGTAATTTGTGGTATAATTCCCCTGTAATGTAATGTTTAAAGCGAATCGTGGCACAGTTGCCTTTTCTCTGTGCCGCTCAAGCTAGGATGTGCACACGTTCCCAGGCAACAACACTGTGTCAGACCTATTGGAAAACGTTCCTGTCTGTACGTGAATGTTTATTGATCCAACACGTGTGTGGATGCAAATTGTTTTCAATTCACAAAAAAAGCGTTGTTGTGTGGACAGGGCCTAAGACATGCCTATCCTCTGGTTTATCCATGATAATAGTTGTCCCTATTCTATTCATCTATTCGTTACAATGGCAACCTAAAATATGGGTCTAGTTTTTTGTTGCTCCAGCCAAGGTTGCAAAAAACCTGGATGTTGTGATTAATGGCCAGTTATAATTGTCTGATTATATTATATCCGTCTCCTAGTCTTGCAGCACATAATTCAGCCTTGCAGCTTTGCAAAAGCAAATTCAATCCCAAACTGACTGAATAAGTGACTCAGCTCTTGATATAGACTAGCTGCTATATCTCCTGCCTCAGCTCTTGATATAGACTAGCTGCTATATCTCCTGCCTCAGCTCTTGATATAGACTAGCTGCTATATCTCCTGCCTTGGCTACTGCAATGCCTTCCTTGCTGTGTGAGCAGTGTAGGTAGTTCAGAATGCAGTGACTTCATTTAATCTCTTTAATCTCTTATTTTAATCTCTTATTTTAATCTCTTATTTTCTGTGGTAACCGTTGCTTGATTCTGTAATGTAATGTAGCTCTTGATTCACTACGTCTGTTCATGTGCTCACCTGATGTATGAAGTCATTAGTGTCATTTAGTTGTGCAATCTGAGACAACATATTTTGGTGACGTTCTTGTGTGTTTAGATTGTGCCGTCACCATTATATACTGCAACATGGAAGTAAAGGAAGACTGTTCTGACTGCATGCCATTGCTAGTGTTTGTGAGGTGAATAACAACAATTGCATTGTGGAGAATATGATGATGATGATGATGATGGCCTTGTTCTCCTGTGTAGAACTATTATGAGAAGATGGAGAAGCGCTTGGAGAGGGACAAGGATAGTAGCAGGAAGGAGCCCACCACCAAACTCATTACCCCTCAGGTGGCCAAACTGGAGCAGACGTACCGCCCAGGTAACTACCAAGAGTCATCCCTAGGGCATACCTGTGGCTTGGTGGAGCAGGGTCTCAGTTATGCATTGCAGAGGCTGTGATGCTGAAGTAGAAATGTAGAGAAATGACACTTGGCGTCAAGTGTAGTCTAGCCACAGTGGGCGCAGCTGGGTTAACAGACATGATCCTTTTTGGATGTTGCTAATATTGCAACCTGTACTCAAAAGTGAATAAACAAAAAGTCTGGAAAATCTGGAAACATTTCTACATCTAAGTCATCATTGTGAATATTATCATGAATGCATCCATTGACAGTTACATTGTTTTTTTGTTCTGTTTCCATAGTTCAGTTTGCTGGCTCTCTAGGAAAGCTCACCGTCTCAAGTGTGAATAATCCCAGGAAAATGATCGATGCAGTTGTGACCACTCGCACTGACGATGAGGTTGGGATGAGTCCTTAAACCTTCCTTCATTTATGCTGTTACATGTTTAGTGACTCACAAATATAAGGTCTTTCTTTGAAAGTAGATTGGTACAGGCTGTGTAAGTGGTTAGGCTTTGATGGTCTACATCTGTCTTTTAACATGAACAGGAGAAGAGGGAAAAGCAGGTGTGGAACAAGAGACGTCAGATTCTCTACATTGTGGAAAAGGTGGGTTTCCAAAGTTCATCAATCTTTTCTGGGTTCTTCTAAGGAGAAAACTCATTATCTCTTGGTGACGTGTGCTGACTGATTTGCCTGTTGTGACCTTAGATGTACAGTCTGTTGCTGGAGGTCCAGGACTTTGAGAAGAAATTTCTGCAGACGCCTGAGGAGCAGAGGGAGGCCCTGCTGGAGCAGCACAAGACCCACACACTGCAGCTCTACAACTCCCTCAAGGAGAAGGAGTGGGACGACAGGTGAGGCATCAGGAAAGGCCCAAAGACAGCCGATCATACAGATCCTGTATGCTCCTTCAGCACATCAAGTTCTCAGGATCTTGAAAAGTATTTGTGGTAACGCTGATCTTACTCATCCTGTATTCAAAACAATTAAATGCATTGCCTCTGTGTGAAGTACGTGTGAAATGTCAAGAAAGACTCATTAATTGACATCCAGAGCGTGTGTGTCTTGTCTGGTCTCCAGAGTCAGTGATGAACAGTGCCTCATGATCATGTCGGTGAGGAAGGGCAAGCGCCTTATTTCCAGGCTCCTCCCCCTCCTGCCCCCACCACAAGCTGCTGCTGTCATCATGGGCATTGCCCGAAATCTGCCTGCCCTGGCAAAGAAAGACAAGCAGGATCAGGTCTGGACTATTTCATGGAAATAAAGAAAGACATACTTGGGGATATAACAGAACATGAGTAATAAACATTTCCTTTTCTGTGGGACTGTGCACCCAGGTGCTCAACCGGTTGTGTTTGCAGTGTTTCTAAATAAGAAGACTTTTGTTTGCCATATTAAAAGTATAATTCTCCTCTGCCCCAGGTCCTTTGCTGGTTGGTTGAGCCAGTTGCTGTAGTAATCCAGGCCATGTCCAGTTCTGCCCTTACAGACCTCCTGCAAGAGCTGCAGGGCAGTGAGGGTCAGCTTCCCAGAGTACTGCAAAACAAGGTACCAGCGTTCCTGGAACTGAAAGATGCATAGAATGTGACCACATATGTTTTTTGTGTTTGTACTCTCCAGTTTGTTTAGATGTCTTTTTGGACTTGGATCTATATTTTGATCACTGTTCTGACCAGTTTCTCTGCTTCTCTTCACTTTCCCCTTTTGCTTTAGTTTGGTGTGACGTTGCTTTACCTAATTTTGAGTGAGGGCGAGAGAATGCAGAGCTCGGATCCTAACTGTCAACTAATGGATGATAATCGATGGTAAGTACATGTGTGTGTGCATGTTAATGAGAGAGAGAGTAAACAACATTTGGCGGGTGCCTAAGTTGATATGGTTGGAGTTAAGATTTATATCTTTTAATTGTCAAAAAATTCTCACGTTGGCTTATCTTGTTCCACTTGTAGGACAGAGTTGGTGTTTTCTGTGACCCGAGAGCTGTTGAAAGTCCCCTCGTCATCGCTCTCCCCTCCTCTCTTCACACCTCCCAACCTTCTGTCCCTGTTCTCTCGCTATGTAGACCGCCAGAGACTGGAGCTGTTACAGGAGAAATTACAGTGAGCAGTCTCTTCCCCTTCTCTCCCTTGTGCACACACACACATTCCCTTGCACACTTTGCATTAGAACTTCATCCCAGTAGACACTGTGGCCAAAGGAAATGTGCACTTTTGCTAAAAATGCATTTAACTTACTTACGCACACTCAGCGCCAATAGGAACGCAAACAGACTTCTGCATTCAAGTACATTAAAATATTTCAATAGAATTGGTCATGCTGAATAGGTCGGAAGAATTTTAATCTTTTTAACATTCACTGTCACTCAAGGTATGTGTAGTCGGTTCATCCAATATCTGGCCTTTACCATTTCCTTCATTTGGCTTGGGATGAAATGTACAAATGCAGAAACAGCTCAGCCAAGTAGCACCACACATGGTAAGGAAAGGAAAGGGCTCATAAGGATAGTTTCCCTCAATCACATCTCAAATTCACATTCCATGTGTGATGTCAATGGTATATGAATAATGAACAAATTGATTGCAGTGCTCTGGAACAAAATGTAGCTCCTTGAGTACCCATAGACCAATAGAGTTTGTTTACCAGGTTTATCATGTGTCTCCCATCAAGAATCAAACCCCTTGAAATTATTAAAATGGACACAAGGCATTGAAACTGCATTGATTTATGTAATTTGTACAAGAAGGGCATTGTTAGTATTGTTCTGCAGAACTGTCCTGCTGTTGTGTTCTACACACTGCACGCTTGATTTACTTGTACTCTGCTGATCCTACATTGATCTATATTTTGTCGCAGTAAAACTTCCCCTTGTCAAATTTTGATTACGTCCACACATTTGGTTAAGGCGTGAACCTTCAAGTTCTTGAATTTTGTCTTAAATAAGATGCCCTGATTTATATTTCAAGGAAAAGATTCAGCTGTGATCATGATGCAACTCTGACATATGTTACAGGTTAGCTGTAGATTATTTGGTAGCATCCAAATGGCATGTGGAGCAAACTACTTCCAATGATGGGTTATTATAACATTAGAGTACAGCTTTTCTTTTCTTGCTGTGATGTAAAAAGCTTGTTACTCTCTGTTTCATAATGATGGAACGCCAGGTATCTGTAACTACACATTATTTGATTTAAATTTACAGCATTACAAAACTCACAAGTGTGACTTTCATATAAATTCAGTTGAGAGGATTCGAAACATTTTTGTTTTCTTTGGAGGAGTTGCAGCTCTTGACAATAACTGACCATTTATGCAGATATTATTAACTACAGTAGGTCTACAATATCCAATAAAAAATGATTTTATCTGTTTGTTTTTAACCCGGTGGGAAAATTTGTTGTTGCATCCCAAATGTAGATGAGCAGTATAGGGTATGTGTCTGAGGTCCACTGTCAATAATGAGTTTAGTCTTAAATTGATCTTATAATTTTTTCTGTTCCAGGATCACTGCATTATCCAGGTAGAATTGACTACGGACATCAAGATTCTTTTATTCTGAGGCTGACTGTTAGTGTACAATTGTCATGAGTGAATGAGTGTGGAGTGGCAAAGGGAGGGGTTAATGTTGATTTCACCCAGCAGAAAAACTATTGTCACTTTTTATTATTTCTTTTTCTTTGCGTTAAAGTAGTTGTGTCTGTCTGTATGTATGTGTGAGTGAGAAATACATGAAGGTTGAGTGATTAAATGAAATCCGCATTTTTGAATCTTGTTAACATTGATGCCTGTTATTAAAAAATAAAATTAATAAAAGTATTTCTATTGTTTAAAATCAAGTGTTTTTGCATTTCCTTTATGTTCAAGTCTTTTTCTGTTATTTGGGTTGTGTTCATGCCTGTTGTATTGAACACTTTCACAGCTTCACAGACCGAAGTTACTCATATAAATATTAGCAGAGCAGTTCAGCTACAACCAACATACTGCTTATTTTCTTTTTAATTTCTTTTTTGTACCTGGTAACAATCCTCCAAATGCTGAGGAAAACAAAACATCAATGCCAGCAACAAAACTGGTGATCTGTAATCAAGCACTTTGTTTTACGTTGCAACTTTAGTTTTTTCCCTAGTAGTTGATTTAATATAAAGAAGCTATGTGAGCTGATGCTGTCCTGTCCTTGGCTTGTGCAACGGAAGGTAGATAATCTCTAAATAAGTCCTGTTACTAGAAAATTGTCATCGAAGCTGTATCAACTATCCATAGAAAGTTTGGTGTTGTCAGAAATTAAGGCCATATATAGTTTATAAGAGTTTGGCTCTACAATAACGAACTAAAGACCTACTTTTTCTCAGAAATACCTTTTTTTACTTTCTGTGTAGAATCAACTGTATGTTTCAAATAATTTCCAGGTCCTGCGGATAAAACACGCTGCTCATCCTTTGGCCATATATCCTCCCAGCCTGGGGTCCATTCTACAAAACCTCTATCGCCCGAACAGGGACTTGAACCCTGGACCCTCAGATTAAAAGTCTGATGCTCTACCGACTGAGCTATCCGGGCGCTTCTTTGAATAATGGTCCAAGAAGGTATACCTTAGCCTACATGACCATGTGCCGAGCAAGAAACACTAAAAATTGACCAGAAATTATCCAACCGAAAGACTGCACGAACGTAACACCAGGAATTGTCCAGTGTAAAGCATGAACAAGTATAAAGACGGCTGACCAAACATCAATAGTTGTGCAATCAAAAGCAGGAAGGGGCTGTGCCTAACATCGCAAAATGTCCAATGAAATGTATGAACAATGCGGGACTATAATGCAATTCTCCAATCAGAACAGCAACCCATCTGTTCCACCACCAGTAAACATCTGAACCGTAAGCGGAGAGCTGCATAGATATAATAAAGAATAGACACCGCATAGAGCCGTGGGGCCGCCATCTTGGACCGGTCACTGAGTGTAATCTGTTTGGCTGGTGCAATGAACTGTTAACTCACTGAACTGTTTTTTTACACGTTTTTTTTTGCTGCAAACGTCAAACATGTAGCTATTATACAGCATGCTTCGGTATATTTAAATACTCATAGTGGGAGTACATGCATTATTAACGTGTTTGACTTTGCAGTGTGACAACTGTATTTTCTCAGTTTAGAACTATGTTCACGTACTGCACTTTACCTTTGTATGGTAGCATAGCCAGGTGGACACTAAACATACAGCATAAGCACTAAACACTAACCTTAGTTGGTTAAAATTCCACTGGTGAACATTAATACATTGCAGTAGTAGTATATTCACAAAATACAACCGATAATAATGTTCAATCTTCCTTTTGAAAAGGAATCATCTGAGCCCTGTTTTCAATAGTCCCTATGGGTAGGATGACTTGTCCAAGATGGCAGCCGAATTTCATGTCCCGCAGCAGCCAATGCGGTGTTAGGGGATTTCTCCCTCTGTATTTGGATTAAGAACAGACCAACATCTGCAACGATATACCCTATCACACTTTTAGTCTAGCCAGTTGTATGTATTTTTTTTACTAGTGTTAAGCCTTTTATTATGTCTTTGTGTCTTCTAGGCCCTATTGCTGGTAGGCCCTATTGCTATATGGACAACAAAAAAAAAAGAATTTTGCCCAGGGAATATTTTCTTACTGTACTGTATAATAAACTTTTTACTTAAACTTAAACCCGAAAACACCACAAGCACAGCAAAAAAATAATCATAGGCAGATAATGGCACACATTCATCCTGCTTTTCCCGTTCAGTCACCACCTGACACGTATAGGCCTTTTAATTCTTCCATCAGTCAAGCTCAGTCCACTCCTCCACAAAGGCCAGACATTCCTGCTGCTCTTCAACTAGTGATTCCATGTGGAATTTGTGTCTTAAACTGATAAATGTGCATTTTGCATTCTATAATGGCTATTTTTATTGAACTATTTTATTGAACTTGTAATTTGCAGCCTACAGGTGACCTGCAGCAAAGGGGTAATGATCCATTTTGAATCATGTGTTCTTAAAATCTCTGATATTTCTATTGGTAGAGGACAGAAGAAAGGGCAAGAGCATAGCATATAAAGCACTTGTATTAAAGTTTTGAACAACAAATTAAGCCATAATGAATTAACAGTTAAACTTTCATGTAACTGAAAACCACACCCCTGTATTTCAACCGGTGAAAAAAACAATTAAATAGATTTGCAATGATGACATTAAGAGCAAGGGGAAAACGCATAGGCAGTGACGTCGCTATTTTAGAGGGGCTCAAGCGAAAACTCCGGTTCTTGTTGTCAGATTTCAGACAGACAAATCTGTAGAAATATTTCTACTGAAAGTTTTTTTTCATAGAAGCATGTAACAATGTAAAAATATACGCAATATTTTCCTTCATAAACAAATTAATATAAAATCAAAAACACCAGTACACAACATAAAATAATGGCCAATAGATTTGTATAGCCTCCTGAAAACAACATGCATATGTAGCCTTTACAATGGCCACGATAAGGTAAAAGAAGCAAAAAGGGCTAAGTCCCTTGTCCCCTTGTCACCCTGCACAGGCAAACAAAACTGCTGTTAATAACACACGTGATATAAATTCAAATAATACGTATGCTACTGTTTAATGCAAATAACGGGTGAAATACGAATTCATTTCAACAAGCACAGTAACTGATTAACGCAAATAACGAGTGAAATACGTTCCGCTTCGCGTCAGGAAGTTATCAGCTCGGCTTGATTAATTCTGTCGAATGCACGCCTTGGGTGCTAGGGTATCTGTAAATATAGGCCTAATATAATGGGCTATCCGGCTTAGGCCCGGTTACCACACATCAGGAAACATTTTAAAATGTATGTCGGGGCATTTACTCTATAATTTCTTTAAAAATATTTGTGCCATACTTAACTCCGTTTTGGGTACCGATACGTGAAAGAGGCATTTCATTTATGTGTTCAAGAAATTACGACACGGGCTTCGAACCGGCGATCCACAGGGCATTACCTCGACGGGGTTGTCTCACGTAATACCATTGCGTGACGTCAGGTTTCAAAACCTCTGACCTAGATAAACACTTCGCCGTTGTGATGTATTAAAACCATTGTTCTTCTCTGCGCAACAGGTGGCTCCGTGGCGCAATGGATAGCGCATTGGACTTCTAGCTTAACACTTACGAAGTGATTCAAAGGTTGTGGGTTCGAGTCCCACCGGAGTCGCGCTTTTGTAAAGGACATGTTGGTCCCCTCATCCCAGACAGCAACATAAACATCAGTGACACAGGTTCAAGTCAGATCCACTATCAGAGCCCTAGACTTGCACGCATCATCATGAAGGTATTTGCCTGCTCGGCAGAAGCACAGTGAACAATACTTCAAAGGTACTTCAGCCCATAGGGTGGCTATGCACTGCCAGCGTAAATCATCAAGGTAATAAAATGCTTAATTAAAAAGTCATTACAAAGATGTTTTCTGAATTGTTGGGTTTCTTATTTAATGTAATAAAAAAGAAACAAAACAAACCTTTTTTTTTTTTTTTAGATTTTTTTTCTTAATGGCCTAAATGTGCTTGGGTAGAATCAATACCAATAGTCAGTCTGTGTTTAGCTGCATATGCACAGGATGACACTAGAAACAAATTTTATGGCAAAATAAATAAAACGCTAGTTGGTATATGTAGCGCCACCCTGTGTGGGTGAATTGTATTGGGATGGCCGTGGCCTAATGGTTGCATTCCAGTTGGCCAATTTTCACCTTTGGGACAGTGGCTTCAGAGACCTTTGGGGACAACGGATTAATTAATTTAGTGGTGGTGGCTGGGGGTAATGATGAACCCTCTAAATAAAATGAATGAAATTAGTTGTACTAATATGTGCACATACATGTATGTCAAATAAAAAAGCCAGCCTCCACTACAGCCAAGTCGAATGAACCCAATGTTATTTTTTACGCATGACGTCCTTCACTTGGGTCAATCGGCACCCAATAGGAAGAGAAGATTAAAACCAGTACCCATGCTTTCGTTGTATATGGGGTACAAAAGACGCCATGCATCGATAACTAATGCTTTAATTCGAGTAATTTTAGCTTTTGGGTTGCTAATGGCATTGCTAACCTTTAAGAACTGCAATAATAATTATGCAGTTTTTAATTATTATTTTAATATCTATCTATCTATTTATCTATCTATCTATTTATCTATCTATCTATCTATCTATCTATCTATCTATCTATCTATCTATCTATCTATCTATCTATCTATCTATCTATCTATCTATCTATCTATCTATCTATCTATCTATCTATCTATCTATCTATCTATCTATCTATCTATCTATCTATCTCTTTTTCCAGCATGTTCATGGACAGCTATGATTACAGGCTATTTCATCTTGTGGTATGCCAAATTCATAAAGGCTGTTTAAAAATAGGTCAGATCCAGTCTTCCATAGCATGCTGTCATACTATCGGTATAACTGCGCAGCAAAATGACACTGAAGTAATATTTTTAGCGATTTAAAAAAATATATAATTGTTTTTTTTTTTTACAGTTTGGCATTTTCCTTCCTACCCTAATTATATTTACTAATAATGTTTACTAATAATATGCAGGAAACATCCTTTTCCATTTTGTGGAGGTTTTTCGATAAAAAAAACAAGTCTGTAACGAAACAGTTTGCGCACTCCCAACACTTGATGGATACAGGGAGAATTTACCCTAGTCTTATTCCTGGAATGGTGTGGGCGGAATAAGGCTGCCCTCTGAATTGCACGCGAGCTAGTTAGTGGACATACAAAGCTGACTTCCTTCTTTCCAAGGGGTTGCGTTAAAAGGTAAGTGGGAATAGCCAGACACAGTTGCAACTAATGCATTATGTCTTCTAAAATAGAAATTGATAATACATATGTGTCGTTGATGTGTGACATTGAATGGAATAAGTAGTTTCAAACGAACTGTCAACTACTGGTCCTGCTGATCCAGGTTGCTAGCTTGCTAACCACTGTCATGAAAATATCTAGCTACACGGCTAGCTACCCAGAAGGCAAAGTATCAGCGAGCTATCGAGTCAGATAGCTAGAAGTGTAGCTAAGCTAGCTTAGAATACAGCAAACTGTGTTTTTCAAAGTTATCGTTTTGCATCGAAACATTTTCTGTCCCAAACACAAGAATTCGTCTGCAATTCACGACCAAAGTGAGAAAAAAGTTAATTTTGATATTTGGCACTCTCCGACCTATGTTTGGAAACTGACGTTCTAGGTTGTCATTGCCACAAACTCCGCTTACTGATGTACTCCAGCTCCAGGTCTAGGACTTTTTAAAAAGGCCTGTTAGCTCTGGTAATGCAGTTGTTTGCCCTAATGAACTATGGCAGTAATTTTAAACGTATTTGCCATTATCAATTGATCTGATCAGTTGACCGTTGTTCTGATCACAATGTAGTAAAAACAAATGGAGGGTAAATGAGTAGTTAGCTTGGCAAAACAGCCACTGCTCGCTAGCCACGTTAACGTTAGCTGTCTTTGTACACGTAGGCGAAATTCTGGAGGTACATAAGTAGATGGCTATTAAATCCTGCAATCGACAGGCTATCCGTTTAGCAAAGGGATATCACTCGCAATATGAATACGTAAGACGATAGGTGTGCAGTTTGCCAGTGTAGTTCATGGCGAGATAAACGTATTAGTTGCTGGTTATTGGATTTTTCACCCTTCATAAAGCGCATAACCTGAATGTTGTATCATAGCTTTAAACAGTCTTTTAGCAATTTTGTTTTTGAATTGTTCCCTAGCACACTGAGTGGACAAAACTAGCCTGGGCTGAAACCGAGTATATCATTTTGTAGCAGGAGGATTTCAAAGTAAGGTGGGAACCACAGTCAGCGAGCACTCTTGTACACATTTCTTTATCCCCAGGCCTCAATCCCACACTGTGAAGCCGCGGGCTATCGTGATGTCGGAGCCCAAGGCCCCCACTCCGACACCTGGAGACACTTACAAAGGTTGGCTTTTTAAATGGACAAATTACATCAAGGGTTACCAGCGACGATGGTTCGTTCTGAGCAATGGTTTGCTTTCATATTACAGGTAAGTGCAATTTCAAATATGTTGTCTTAACCTTGCGCTGATCACAAACAGCGAATTGAAAGAAAAAGTTCAAAGCTTTACCGCTAGATATTTTAGATGCATCGATAGACAACATTTTTGAGCGATATAGTGGTCTGCTGCCTACAGTGTTTAAAGACAAAACATGTGCATTGTGTTATAACACCCTTTATGTTGTGCCTCCCAAAGTATCTGGGGTGTTGGCCACTGCGTTTTGCCGTGATAAGGTGTGTAACACGAGTGTAGTTTGGCTAATGAGATTTGAGTTGGTCTCACCGACTTTGCCGATGGAGATGTCCCATTCACCTATCAGCTCTCAGTCAATTATTAATTCTGTGCACAAGTATCTGAGTGTGCAGGTGTACCGGGATGTCAATACGTGCTTTTGTTTGCGAAAGAAACAATACGAATTGTGTTTTTCTGGCAGTATCTTATCGAACAATTTATCATTAACTTCGTCCAGTAACAGTAACTGGCAGCTCTTTTTGCAACAGAGCCAATTATGAAGCACAGAACTAGCAGATTTCGTCAAACAACTCGCAGAACAATATCTATAAGGCCCTCTGACTACTTGGGGCGTTTTGAAAAGTCTAGATTGTATCATGTGACTTAAGTCTTAGGGGGTCAGAGTAGTTCAGCAGGATCACTAGAGCTTGTTTAGATGCTGTTCCTGCTTGGCATCAGAACGGAGACTGAACTGTGTTTACAGTTTCACCATTCGCTTGTCCAACTGATGTTTCAGTTCGAGTTCCCTTGACTTGTTTGATGATTAATTGGTGGATCATTGTAAAGGGTGGCAAAAGTTGTTAAACTCAATCAGCATATTGCATCACCGAGCTGTTCTTAAGTGTTGTGTAGTTTTGTGGCCGAAACCTACTTTAGCATATCTCAGCACTATATCTGTTCCTCTTAGGGGTTGCTAAATTGGCTGCATCCCTTTTGCCTCTTCTGTAGACAAAGGCCCTGTGTCTGTGAAGAAATTGCAGGTCACATAGATCCCATATGTGTGTCAGTCTTTGAATGTAAAGACTAAAATGAGATATTACTTACTGAGCTGACACATTGTCGGGCTTTTTATACAAGGAGATCTTTGGCATTTTGGAACCTATATTCTAATGTTCTAGTCCTTCGGTTCTATTGGTAGCCAAATAATAAAAAAAAAAATCAGATTCCTCACATCAAAGTAGATGGTGTTTTTCTGCCACTGAAAAGGCTGTACATGTCTTGGTACAGCCCAGTGTAACATGGACAGGAGCCTTACAAAGATAATACTACACTTAAAGATAATACTAATCACTCAATAGTGGTAAAGAAACCGCCAAGGACATTTTTCACTATGCTGTTGCATACCTCTAACTTCCTCTACATCCATGAAAATGTGAAAAAGTTGATTGTTGAACTCGTTTCTATTCCCATTTACACTATTGAAAATCAACAATTGACTGGTTTTCGGGTAGTGGCAGTACCCAAAGACCTTTAACAGTATGATGTACGATCTAATGTACTGAAGTTCTCCTCTACGGTTCAATCCAGTCCTTAATGTGGCCACTATAGTTTGCCGCTGGCATGGGTCTAATGTGGACACTGATATCACTTCGTAGCGTTAGATGTCATTTTTTCTTGGTCATAGAGACAGTCTCTAAGCCAGGCTGTCAATGTGAAGCAGAGGTGCTACTTTTTCAGCTTTTCTTAGCGAATTGTGATATCTAATACATGAACCAAAGTGGTTAGCATTCGGGGTGTCAAAACCATTTGTTTACATCTATCTGTCTTCCCCTGCAGGACCCAAGCGGAGATGGGTCATACATGCCGTGGCACCATAAATCTTGCCACAGCCAATATAGTTGTGGAGGACTCCTGCAACTTCATAATCTCCAATGGAGGAGCGCAGACCTACCACCTGAAGGCCAGCTCTGAGGTGGAGCGGCAGCGCTGGATCACCGCCCTGGAGCTGGCCAAGGCCAAGGCTGTCCGGATGCAAGCAGAGTCAGGTCAGACACTGTGCTCACCAGGGGCGGCGGTGGGTGTGGGCATGATGACATCAATGATGGCATTAGATGAAGGTCAATCTCAAATAAACATAATGCAAGTCTTGTGCTCATCAGTTTCAATTTTAGGAATGCAACAATGCTTATACACTTAAAGGTATAGAGATTAGGCTGGTGAGTACATCAGTATCATTCATAACTGTAATGTAACACTAGATAACATTAGTAATGTTCACATTTGTGGAGAGATTTAGAGTAAGACCATACATTGTTCTCTTTTCTCGTGTCACTGCTTGCCAGACTCTTTAAGAAGTAACTTTGTGATGGTTTGTTGTTGTTTGGCTATTGTGGCCCTTGGAAGGTACACCATGTGTTAGTGGCTAGATTTTATACATCGGTATGTAATACTACCACAAACCAGGGACTAATGACTGCTGGTTAGTCTAAGTAAACTTTAGAATAGCTAGACATTTCGCTGTGTTTGCATTTAGAGTCTGGAGCCACCATGTCTTGGCCATCTACATCTACAAGAGTGCCTTCCACACACACATTTAGTCCTGATTGTAGTGTACTTCTATCTTGTATTGTATTTCTCTTTATCTGTTTGTGTGGTTTGTTGTGAAAGAAGGATCTTTATGAAGCTTGCAAGAATTCAGCCTCATTCATGTTTTGAGGTCATGATGACTTTTCAGCTGACTTGCCAACCTGTATCAAGTTGTCTGGTCATTGAACATAGGATTTATCATTAAAGACTTGAAACAGTCTCCAGTGTTGTGGAAGATAAGAAAGATATGGCATCATAGTGTTTTATTCCATATTGAATTTATTGAATGGTCATGTCAGATTTGAACTCTGGTCGAGGTGTAAGAACGGTTTTGTTGTATTTTGCACAGACTGTAGAAAACAATATCTCTGTTAGTGCAGTGAAAAAGCACTGGTGCTTAGATTTTGGTAAATACCAAATCTTTTGAACACTCTACCTACATACATGCATTTAGGTTATTGAGAGTAAGATGTAGTTTTCATCTTCTGTGGTTTAGACAGCGGCATGCAGTTGAACTGATGCTGACATGGCAAATGAATGGCAATATGAAGGGTCAGAGGTTGTAGATATGAGTATAGTGTTGTTGTGACTATGGAGAACTGCCAAGCAAACAAAGGAGGTAACTAACTGTAGCCACTATTTTGGTGATGGATGACAATAAATCCAGTTTCAAATCCAGAGTTTCTACACAGTAATAAACCCTTGATCATAATGATGTCAGGACAGAACTGCCATTGTGTTACATGAGGTGAATTCCCTGTCTTTGGTATTTACATGACAATTTGCCATGGCTGAATTACCTGCATTTGTTGAGTTAGAAGTTGAGTTAGTATAATGTTGCTATGTCATGTGTTTTACAAACTAGTGTCTTTCTATTTAAAATCTTAGTGTTCTGCTGTAGCACAGCACTGTCACAAATATCTCTACATGGAATTTGCCCCATTTGTGTTGATGAAAATGAAAATAAGGCCTTGTGTTTCTTGCTTGTCTGCCATAGATGACTCTGGTGATGAGTGCCCCATGTCTCCTCCCTCCGCTGGTCAGAGTGGGGCATCCCGTAACTCGGAGGTTCAGTCCACGTTGCGCACCCTTGGCAGCAAGGTGGAGGACCTCAGCACCTGCAATGACCTCATCGCCAAACATGGCTCCGCGCTGCAGAGGTCAGTTTTTGTCTCTTAATTCTGATGCTTGTTGTGATTTTGGTGTGTGCAAGTAGAGATGTGAACCAGGTAGTGTTATCACTGTGTCTGTGTTTTATACACGAAACACAGTTGATGTTTTCATGTAAAGTGCTAGGTTTGTCATGATGTTAAACCAAAATACATTGGGATAACATGGGCTTTAGTGCCTGTCTCAGGGTTACATTAGCCTATTTCACACCATTGTGCAAAAGCTAAGTTAACTGAGGTGTTCTTAGGCTAATAGTATTCAAGAGTGCCAACAGAAAGGAAACAGCAAAAGTGAATCAAATAATGTTGACTTGCTATATGGTCAACGTAGCTTTTTTTCCAGCTATAGGCCTTGGCTGCAGGAGTGTTACAAATGTGTTAGCAAGTGACGTCAGGTTTTTCTTTTTCTTATCCATGCCAAGTTTTGCATATGGCTGTTGCATATATTTTTTTAAACTCATCATAAAAGAAAAATAGCTTTGCCACTTCCAACCACTTCCATGAAATAAGCAGCAACAAACATATCTTATATTTTTTGTATGCTTAATATCATGGTGATGAAAACCTTGCACTACCTAACGTTGCAAGTAAAGCGTAAGCGTACCTCTTTTATGAGCAAAATATGGTTACAATGCCTGCCTGCCAAACAGTATGCTAAAACTGTATGTCATAATAATTATGTGATTATTAGCACATTTGTGCTGCTGTATAAGGATAGGTCCTAGGTTTGTTCAGCTCTTTTCTTCGGCTTTCTCACTGAGCTGTTTGTTTTCTGACCAGTTTGATACAGTAGTTATAGGCCACCTGTCGCTACCTCTGTTTTCTGAGTTGTGATGGGCATTGGAAGTAAACTGACCAAGTGCTTTTTTATTTATAATAATGGGCACTCCCACTTGTTGGGAAACCAATTGTTTGGGTATCGATTCATGTAGTCCTTAAATTAGGTGTGTAAAAATCACTTCCATGGTTAAACAAAGTAGGAAGAGCAATGAGAAGTGTATGTTATGTTACATGCATAGCAATTTAACTTCTTACAACAGACCATTGTCGGGAATAACTGGCATTATTAAGAGATCAATCCATAAAATGGATTGTTTACTTACTTCAAGTGATTTGAATAGTCCACATGAGAAGCAAATGTCCCAGCAATTTTCCCTGATACCCAGCTTACCTTCCCTCTCTGTTTAAAGTGGGAAGTATGGGTGACATTTTTTACAGGTGAGGTTTATGGGTTTTCTGGAAAGGTGAGTTGCCTGATGGTGTAAAGAGAAATGTTTTTGGGGCTGAGACTGGTAGCTCCTATTAGCCCTCACATCACCTTAGCCTGGCCTGGTGCAACATTGTGAACGCTCTGGCATGACAAACTCCCTATCGTCTGTTTTTCCTTTCGCAAGTCCTGATCACACACCTTTACACCACTGCCATCACAATATTTGATTGCAAAGTTGCTCTTTGAATGTAGTTTGACTTTTCTTCTCTCAGGTCCTTGTCAGAGCTGGAGGGAGTGAAACTTGGTGGAGATACAGGGGATAAGATTCGGCAGGTGACCGAGAGGGCCACTCTGTTCCGTATCACTTCCAACGCTATGATCAATGTAAGTTAACCCTAAAATGCTATTATCAGTCTAAGTCACCTTGGAAATGCTGTAATCAATGTAAATCACCCCTAAATGCTCATACCTTCACGACTGTAGATAATGACAGGCCCTTCTCCTTCAATTTAGAATGACAGTATATACCAACAAAGGCATCTCCGCACTGTAGACGGCAGCTTGTCAGTAATGGAGCACATGTAGTTTTTGTGATGACGCGTAACTTGTGGCTTGTCCCCATGCATAGACTTGTCGGGACTTCCTGGCTCTGGCGCAAGCCCACAGCAAGCGCTGGCAGAAGGCGCTGCAGGCGGAGCGTGAGCAGCGTGTGCGTCTGGAGGAGACGCTGGAGCAGCTGGCGAAGCAGCACAACCACCTGGAGAGGGCCTTTAGGGGCGCCACCGTGCTGCCCGCCTCACAGAGCAACCCCGCCACAGACAGCAAAGGTAGAGTACGCACCCCGAGTGGGGAGGGGTCACTTTACACAGTTCTTATTTCGTCAAGGAGCTTAGGGGACACACATTAGCGTGCGTTTGTTACATCTGTGTGAGAAATGAATAGCTGTTTGTTTGTGACCCGGCTGTTGTTATTGTGCCTGTGGCTGTAGTTGTTGGGAAAGCAGACATGCACTGGTGTAGAATAGAATGTAATGACAGCTCTATTGTTGATATCTGGCAGGTAAAAATATAAACTAGTTATTGGAAAGTGCACACCCCCACACACCCACAGCCCCAGTGGTGAACTAGTACCTTATTTGCTCTGTAGGAAAGGAGTAGGTGAATTTAGGGCAGCTTTTACATTGAGTTTTTTCCCTGTGAGGCACTAGCTACGTCTAAATGAACAGTTTTTTTTCTAATGGGAATAGATCTAATCCAATTGTCGGAACCGATTTTAACGTTTATATTACAAAAATTATACAGTACATTCGAATAGCCACTGTCACACCCAGGTAGCAGGTTAAGGATGGATGTCTTATCAGTAGTTGGACCTGAACACGTCATAGAACCCCGCCAGACAGAATCGAATAAGTGTATACATGATGGCTGCAACAGACTACACCACCTCTTCCAAATTGAAAGTGTCCTTGTAAACGTAGCTACTGACACTAGTTTCATCTAGTACTGCCAAAAGCAAGTTGATGCAACTCAAATCAGTGGGTCACTGAATCTTATCCCTGCCACTCAGATTGTTCTACAAAGCCTAATGTTCAACTGCATTAAAGTTCAATGTAATTTAGTTTGACATTAAAATTTCACCTAATTTAGCTCCATCTCTCTTGTTGTGCCAGGATCTAGCTCTGGTAAGGGAGATGCCAGTGATGAGGATGATGAGAATGAGTTCTTCGATGCCATGGAGGATGTGCAGGAGTTCATCACTGTCCCTGCTGACCCTAAATACCACAGGTCTCTTCCCAATGTTACTCACGCTGCCCCCTCTCTTTTTCCAAAACTTTTCCTTCTAGTTCCTTGCAGTAGTACTGTTGTGTGCACTGTGTGTTTGTCTTCTACACATATACCTATGTGTGTGTTACTTGACCTAAGTGTGGCTTCTGCTTCCATCTCCTTTCCCTACATCTCCTGTACTGTCTTCTCCTTTCCTGTCTTTTCTTCCTCCTTTCCTGTTTTTATGAAACGCCCCTTTTCCCCTTCTTCATTCTCTTGCTCTCTAACTTTTCTCTCAGGAGATCGGGCAGTAATGTCAGCGGGATCAGCAGTGAGATCGGAATGGATGACCAATCAGTAAGTGTATGTGTGTGTGTGTGTATGTGTGTGTGTGTTAGTAATGTAGTTCTCAACACTGGTCTTGGTCTTGGCTGGTCTCAAGACCATTTTTTTGCAATCTTGGCACAAATCTCTCTATTTATTTAACTCTATTTAATCTTGGTATTGTCTTGGTGTCGACCTTCTTTGGCCTTGGTCTTGGAAACAGTGGTCTCGATGGGTTTGTGCAAAAATCTAGCACAACTCTCATGCACACTCTCACAGGACAGCATTATTATTTATTATGTGCGCTTCAATTTAAATGCAACCAGTCTAACGCATCTACTTCAAAACATGCTACATTGTATGGATTTTTTAAAGGACACTGCCAGCACTCATTCAAATATTTTTTTCCATCAGGCTTAGAGGGAAAATTATGCTTATGAAGTATAGGTGTAAGGTGTAACTACGACTCTGGGTGATTTTAGCATGAATTTAGTTTAACCAGTCATGACACTGCAATGTCTTTTTTTCTACAATTGATATAAGTAATCATTTTATGCCAACTTTGACCACAGGCTGTTTTCGGCATTGGTGTTGAACTTGGTGTCGACCAGCCTTGCTTTTGGCCTGGCCTTAGCATGTCTTGGTCTTGATATTTGATACCTTCTGCTTTCTGCAGTGTCTTGGTTTTGATGGTCTTGACTAAAACACTGGTGTGTGTTTGTGTGCTTTACTTATAAAAAAAAGCAGACAGAACTGTCATATAACCTTTTCCTCTGCCATTGGCCACCTGCAGCTTGATGAGCAGTCATTAGCATCCAATCCGGAGTCTCCTCAGCCACAGGAGCTGGAGCCTGTGAAGAAGAGGCGAACCCGCATCCCAGACAAGCCCAACTACTCTCTCAACCTCTGGAGCATCATGAAGAACTGCATCGGCAAGGAGCTCTCAAAGATCCCCATGCCTGTAAGACAAGATGTTTATTTCTGAAACGGGCTACTAACACAATGTGTGTATGTGAAACAAGCAGCTGTCTCTTTTTTAAGCTATAGTGTATAGTTTGGCTATTTATTAGAAAACCAACCCTGTAAAAACAAATCAACAGCATCTCTTTTATGAGCATGCTATGGTTATTGAATAAAGCAGTAAATAAATGTATTGTTATTATCGATAATGTCCATCACAGTGGATATAAAGATTAGTAAACGATTTAGTCTGCTTAGGCTAATACAGTGTTACCTTTTCAAATAATCTTCACTGCTTGCTGATGGTATTGTCGTGTTTTAAGATTATTGCTGCATAAAGATAATCAGACCAAAACAACGAATGCAGCAAACATGCAGGTGTGTGTGAAGGCTCATTGTGCCTGTCATTGTCAGATTAGGCGCCTGTGACAGAAAATGAGTCATCGATCTGTGTTCCGCCTCGTCCATTCATTTCTCTTCACCCACCTGTCTGTAATCCCGTTCTCCTTAAATCCTGTGCTGCTTTCACTTCCTCCCATGTGCCCCACTGTCTCCTCTCTCTTGCTGCCTCCTTATGACTACTGTGCCTGCTGATCTCTGCACCACATTGTGTGTGTTGTTGCTCTCCGATTCTCTTTTCCCACTCCACTATTTTTCCCTCTATGTCCCTCCTGCCTCTCTTTTCCCTCTTCCTCTTCCCCAACACTCTCTCATGGCCCTGTACCTCCTCCACCTCTGCTGCTCTTCCTCCATCTCTCTCTCTCCCTCTGTTCTCTACCTGTCTCTACCTCTTGTGCTGTCCCTGTCTGTAGGTGAACTTCAATGAGCCCATCTCCATGTTGCAGCGGCTTTCTGAGGACCTTGAGTACTCAGAGCTGCTGGACAAGGCAGCTAAGTGCCAGAGCTCTCTGGAGCAGCTGTGTTATGTGGCGGCCTTCACCGTCTCTTCCTACTCCACCACTGTGCACCGCACCGGCAAGCCCTTCAACCCTCTGCTGGGGGAAACCTTTGAGCTGGACCGCCGCTACGAGAGTGGCTATCGCTCGCTCTGTGAACAGGTAAGCAGTGGGAGGGGTCTAAGTGCAGCTTGTGTCCAGTTTCATTTTGTGCTTACCTCATTGGACTGCGCTGTATAGCAGTTGCTGGTTTTAGCATTTTATTCGCTTTTAACCGTACTTTGAGTAAAATAATTTCTTGGAACTAGTAGAACTGAAAAACATACAGTTTCCCAGTGTTTTCCCCAGAAATAAAAAGAAGGGTTTACATTTTTATGTAAATACGATGACGCGGTGGCACGGTAGCTAGGAGGATTGGTGGGCATGCACCCTGGGAATTTTTTTTTTTCCTAGAGCTAAAATGGTGCATTCTAGGAAGATCTTAAGCTAAATTTTGACTTTTAATAAAATGTTGCATTTTTTGGCACAAATAGAACAAAAAACTCGTTGCACTTGGTGAGTTGAAAGAGCCAAAACTCCCAGGTGGGAAGGCTAATTTATTGTCACACAAGAAATACTGCAAGCACTATATAATGTCACATGAATTTGACTAGGCTGTCACTAAAATGTCTAAACTAAATGTTGAGCCTCCTGTTTTTCTGGGCCGCCCACTTGTCTGCCGCAGCATCCAACCACATCTCTCGGACAGGTGGACCCTCGATGCTAATGAGCACCACGCTAAATATATCCCTGTATGGCCACATGAAAGCTGAATTGGTACCACAGATCTTAGATTCTGCAGATAAATATATTTCAGTGTAGTGTAGTATTATCTAGAATGATGTCTGATGACAACAAAATCTTATTTCAGTTCTCATGTAACAAGCAGTAGCAACAGTCATCGACTCACCTTGAATTTAACACGCTGCAATAACCTTACAACTTTATATTACTTTCTCCACTTCAGCTAATATCAGTATTAGTAGGCTATTTAGGTGGGTGTTGGTGAGTAAAGTGGCAGCTTTCAGTTTAAAACATTATGCTAGCGTAGTTCGCTAGCGTTAGCGCGCTAACAACACCATACAGGCTGCAGCCTGGTCTGAAATGAAGCTAATTTTCTGGAAATCCAAACAGTAACAACGTACACTATTAGGCTTGAAATAATCACAAATAATTGCGGATTGTGACACCTTGTTAAAAAGAACCATCAACAAATCCAGAAAGACGTAAGGACTAATTTATTAGTTAAATTCCACGAGTGTCCTATTCAATGAAACAGTCTTGACTCTGCTCTACATAAAGGACGATTTGCCTTTCACGCTCTCTCTCACTCTCTTGCAGCAGCTAGATGATCCAATCGCATTCTGTACACTGTGGAGAAAGTTTTCTTGCTACATGAGCATGTCCCAAGGAGAGCGTTCTCCTTCCTTTATGTGTAGCATTTACAGTCAAAGTCAGGCAGTTTTAGTAGCCCCGAGGTTTGCGTTAAAGATCTTAGATTCTACAATACTCTCTGATACAGCTGACTGGCGGAAAAAACAAACAGGAGCACTGTAATCGGCAGGTGATTGGCCAGTTTCGCCAATATAGTAGTTTACACACCCACCACGGAAGTTTCCTAAAACGCTGCCTACATTTGACTACATTGGGGCTTCTTGTCCGGGGGGAATGTTTTTGTGCATGATTTTTAAGCGTATCGGCATTTTATGAAAGCGTCTCGGCAAAACTTGATGCGTATCGGCGAAAAAAGAAGCGTATCGGTGCCGATATGCTTAGACGCTTTGGGGAAAACACTGGTTTCCTTTGATGGTACACCTAGACAGTACTGGAAGTTGTTGCTCTTGTCAGCTGGCCAATAAATCTGTGCCCGTGTGCTCACAGGTGAGCCACCACCCCCCAGCAGCAGCCCACCATGCCATCTCAGAACGAGGCTGGACCCTGAGACAAGAGATCACACTGGCCAGCAAGTTCAGGGGAAAATACCTCTCCATCATGCCTCTAGGTGAGTGTGTATGTGTGCGCGCACATGGCTTCATTTTGGATTTAAGTATCTATCAGTGACACACATTTAGAAATGTGCAATATCCATGCCTTGCCAGAAGAGGGAAGTATTTTCCAGAGTTTATGTCCATCACACGGTGTTTCCTTTCAACAAAAAGCATTTTGAGCAATATTTGCAATAGCATACTTTTAAATTAGGGAATGAATATGTGCATGTCTGTTCTGGCTTTCACCATCTGTCACCTATATGATGTTAGGGCTATATGCTAGGTGTAGTGATGGTTCTCGCATAACAAGTTCCTTTGACTCTTTTTACAGGTTCCATTCACTGTATTTTTGAGAAAAGCAACAATCATTACACCTGGAAAAAAGTCACTACCACTGTGCACAACATCATAGTTGGCAAACTCTGGATAGACCAGGTGCGTTTCTTATCCTGCTTTTGAGACAGGCCTGTCATATTCAGGTCAGGACCTGAATGAAATGCACAAATCCACTGATTTGCAGACAAATAAAGATAAAATGTTTTAGCATAAATTAATAAACATCAAACCTTTGAATTTAATAATTTGCAGTCTCATCTTGTAGCCATTTCTCCTCAGCACGGTGATTTATTACTGGGAGTTGTGTTATTTCTCTCTCACTTTCTCTTTCTCTGTTTTTGCAGTCGGGGGAAATAGACATTATTAATCACCAAACTGGAGACCGCTGCCACCTTAAGTTTGCCCCATACAGCTACTTCTCCAGAGATGTGGCCAGAAAGGTGAGCCCCTTGGTGACGGTCAGCTGAAGCTTCTTCAGGCTGCCATCTCATTATTTAGCACCTCTGTAAGAGAAACAAATGTCGCACCACTCTGGTAATTACATATCTACATAGGCAGATAATTACATGCAAAGCATGAAGCTTAAGTAAGCTGTTAGTTAGAGACAGGAAGTTCTGTGTGTGTTGCAGAGAGTCCAAGCTGTGCGTTGGAATAGTGCTGATGTGTGAGAGATGGGAGCTGTAACTAGCTCGCCATCCACGGGTATCCCACTTCAATGTTTGGGTTGGTTTTCAAAATTCTAGCAGAAAAGTAAAACGTTAATGTAATCGCTGTAGTAAAATCTGTCATAATATACTATGTGGTTATAATGTGACTGAGATTAGGTAGGTTGTTAATGAGCCAATATATTGAATTGCTTTGCACAGGGGACAGAAGGTCAAACAAAAAAATATATATTTAAAACAAAATTCTGGTTTCCAACTTACACTAAGGTGCTTTGAATCCAGTGATAAAAGTATATGCCATCCAAATTAATCACCACAGGTAATTGTGGTTTCCAAGCCCAGACTAGGTATGACGTATTAAAAGTCAGGGTCAGTCCTGTGTGTTTCCTTCTGTCTTTTTTTCTCACTCTCCCTCTGTTTTTATTTCTCCCTCTCTCTGTGATTAACATCCTCTTTCCTTCACTCTCCGCACAGGTGACCGGTGTGGTAGCAGATAAAGAAGGAAAGGCGCACTACGTCCTGTCAGGCACGTGGGATGAAAAGATGGAGTTCTCCCGTGTCATGCAAAGTAGCCGGGGAGGCGAGAATGGTACTGAGGGCCGCCAGAAGACTGTGTACCAAACACTCAAGGCCCGCGAGATCTGGAAAAAGAACCCACTGCCGTAAGTGTGTGTGTGTGTGTATGCTTGTGAGAGATAGAGAGTGAAGGTGTGCTTTTGTGTAAGTGTAGCGGAGCTGGAGCAGATACCTTCACACTCGCAACGTGTTTTACATGTATGCTTTATCCACTGCATCCATCCAAGAACCCAACGTGTCGCCAAACATATGACTTGAATTGGCCACAGACAGTAGTGGAGTGTTTAAAAACAAAGAGGAGAGATCAATTCTCTAACATTTCTAAACCAGCTAAATAAATGACAGAGCCCTAACTAGTGATAATGTGCAATTCGTTTTTTCACCTTAAAAAGCAATCAAATCTTAATATCTAATTCAATCTTGCGACAGGAGATCTTTGTCACACCCCCACCACTAACCTGTTTTTTACACCCCTCATTCTCTGTATGTAGGGATGGGGCTGAGAATATGTACTACTTCTCCACTCTGGCGCTGACGTTGAATGAGCAGGAGGACAGCGTGGCGCCCACGGACAGCCGGCGGCGGCCAGACCAGCGGCTCATGGAGCAGGGCCGCTGGGAGGAGGCCAACGCGGAAAAGCAGAGGCTAGAGGAGAAGCAACGCAGTGTGCGTCGTGAGAGGGAGCGGGAAGCCGCCCGCACAGCCAACCCCACAGACGAGGGTAAGTAACGGACAGTGAGAGAGAGAGAGAGGAAATGTCACTGAGCGGCAAGGGAACTTGAAACAGGAAGAGTTTTTGTTCCCACAAAACTCTTCTCTTCACATCTTGCACTTCAGTGTTCACTTGCCTTCATGTGTCTGTCTGTGTGCGTCATTCACCCGGTCTGTCTGTTGTCTCTGTCTCTCTCTCTCTCTCTCTGTCTCTCTCTCTCAAGCTGTCATAGAGGACTCCATTAATGACACACCTTTGAAAAGCAAGTACTTCTTTTCCTTTTTCACTTCACCATCTTTGTGCCTACTTTATGAACATAGGCATGTGTGTGGATAGCAACATGCTCTTACTCAGCCAAAATACCTGTGATTTTCCACTTTTTTGTTCTAGTAGTTTTTTTTTTATTATGTACTACTACTGTCAATGTAGTGGTATTGCTGCTTGTAGTTATAAGAATCCTACCCATGAGGTAACCATTGAGCTCTTTCTTCTTCTAGTGTGTAGCATGGGGTGCAGCATAGACAACATTATAAAACTGTAGTGGTTTTATATACAGCCTAGTTGGTGGTTGTAGTACATTCTATTTTCATTTCTTTTGGTTTTGACATATATCTAACTGCTTTTTAGCTGATGGAGAGGAGATTATATCTGAACCAATTGAAACCCCTGAGAAAAGCAAGTATTTTCTATTGTCCTTTTTCTTTTGTTTTTTCTTTTTTTTTTCTCTCTCAGCTTATGTCTTTCTCCCCAGCCTAGTTTCATTTGCCCCTCCACCTTTTTGCCTCTCCTGCTTCTTTGGCACTCCTCTCTCGAACGTTCCTCCCAGTTTCTTCGTGCATCCTGTTTGATTCCTTCACCCACCTCAGTTCCCCCCATCCTTATTTGTTAGTAGTCCTACACATGTGGACACCTGAGCAGTTCCAAACCCTGTAGTGCTTCTCAAGTGTAAATGCACAGGTGTGTCCTTGATTGCCTTTAGAGATGATTAACAGTAACTGCATAGCCCTGAAAGACCAATGATATTCCATCCTGTCCACACCAGAGATGGGAAGTCTGGCATTAGAAAGTTGAACATATATTGATTGTACTTTTGTACTCATACATTTCAGTTCATTGCTTATCTACCTGGCTAAAATGTTGATCTAATAATTGGCTCTCTTTGAGTGGACGGATTCCCATCCCTGGTTCACAATGGTAGGCCATAGGCACAGCTGTCATATACCTGAATCACTTGCGCAATACAAGAAGGTAATAATAGTAAATCAAGTCAAAAGTCCTGTTTAACCAGGAAAAGTTTTACATGGATGTGAGGTAAGCTAAAGTATTTATTTTCAGAGCCTCTCGGTAAGGTAGCCTCAAGGTAATCTTTACAGACTGTGTCTGTAAAGACTCCAGTCACTTTTACCTTCTGTAAAAAATTACCTCAGGCAATACCAATCCTGTGCAAATAGACCAGCTATGAACCTGTATTTAAATATATTTTCACATGTTTAACAGTAGTTTTGTTCTTTTTGAACTGGGGAAATGCTTGAAGAAGCTTTGTGTGTTTCACTAGGCGGTCAGACAAGTCTGGGGTGTTCCTCAGGTTTTACTTGTTGCCGGTGCCACGTTGTGTGTTTGCACATGTGATATCAGGAGTCAACTTAGTATGCACATGAAACAGCATGGCAGGCACGTGATATGAGGGAGGTGACGGTGTGTATATATCCTTCCTAATTCTGTTAGGTTTGCCAAGATTTCTTATTGGCCATTAATATCACAGATGTCCTATGGTGACAAATGACATTACTCCTTATACATCTCTTGTAAAAATAAGTAATCTTGTTGAAATAGGGCTGAACACCACAAAATATAGAGCACTTTTAATACTCTGACCATTAGTGGTGTGTTCAAAATATCGATATGGCAATACATCGTTGCGGGCCTCTTCACAATACACGTATCGTTACGGAGGGGTCAGTATCGATATTTCATGTTTATTCATCATTCATTCATCATTCAGCATTCATATTTATTTATTGTCACTCCTTTTTACGTCTTTGTCCTACATTTACATTTACAGCTGAGAGAAGTGTTTTAAAACCAGATCATGTAGATCAGCTGTTGTTGTTATTGCCACTGTTTATGAGTTCAAAGGCAGCATTACATTGTAACTGCACTGCAGTCTGGCATTTTTGCTATCCAGCATAATAAAAAAATAATTTGGGTATGACTGGTTTCTTAAAAAATTTATGTAAAGTAATGTAAAATATTGGGATATGTATTAGAGGTGTGAACCTTCACTCATCTTACGATTCGATTCGATTACGATTATTAAGCTAGCCATTCGATTCGATTCGATATCTCGATGCATCACGATGCATCGCGATTCTTCACATCAATTTTCTATATTACTGCACATGGCTTTGATTTCATCAACAAGCACAAGCAGTCAGATATTACCTTCCTATTTTATTTAATAAAACTCAACAGCCACCAATATTCATGGCAAATTAAAAACATTATGAAATAAAAAGTAACAGCACAGTTTAGTAATACACAAGAAAATACATTACAATCGATTATCATCTGCTATTGAAACGATTATTAATCGTTCATGTCTGCATCACGATGCATCGATTATATGATTAATTTCAACACCCCTAATATGTATTGCCTTGAAGGTCATGTATTGGGATACACATGTATCGCAATACGTATCGTATCGTGACCCCTGTATCGTGATACGTATTGTATCGTGAGGTTGTTGGCAATACCCAGCCCTACTGACCATTAACATAATGTGGCTGAAGGGTCAGCATAATATAGATCGTAGATCACGGTTTATGGTCAGTCTGAACAAATTGGTACTGGAGGGGGTTTTCCTACTTTTCTTTTTAGTGTTTATGTTTTATTTTCAGGTATTTGTTAAGTCCACTATTATTTTGTCTTTAATATTGGCTGACCAGTTCATTGCCTGTTTCGGCATTTATGTTCATCTCATCTCCGTTTCATCCTGTTCTGTCTTCCATCTCTATGGCGTCCAGTTGATGCAGAGGAGACTACCTCCTCCGACATCTCCTCATCAAGCAAGTAGCGCATATTTATTCCTCTTTTCTCATGTCCTTCCCTGAGCACATTCATCACCGCTCACTTGCATATTTTTCGTATCCTCTGCTTGTCCCATTGTTTCCATTCTCACCCTTTCTGCTTATTTTTGTCTATCTATCTGTCTCTCTATCTCCATCTCTCTCTCTCTCTCTCTCTCTCTTTCTGCCTCTCCCCTCTGTCTCTGCCTCTGTCTCTCTCTCTCTCTCTGTCTCTCTCTCTCTCTCTCTCTCTCTCTCTTTCTCTCGCGTGCTTAACATTGGTTTATCATGCAGCTGAGACATTGCCTGGCCCATCATCATTTCAAAGCAAGTACCTCTGTTTCCTTCCTATCTTCACTATTCTAAGAGGGCTGGAAGAATACACGTGACATAACCTGTGCAAACATGGTGTCAGGGTGTTTCTGACCAGGGAGCTACTCTGTCTCTGCGTCAGGAGGGCTTGTCTTTGTTTCTAGCTGCTTCATTAGTTTGTTGCGTCATACATTCTCCCTGTATTTTCTCTCCATCAGTTGATGGCATGGAGGGACCATATGGATCTCCGGTCAAAAGCAAGTAACATTCACTCTGTGTACCTTTTGTTTGTTTGTCATTCATCATACTGTCTTCCTTTCTGTTTGTTTTCTCAAAATTGGCTCCCTAGCTTCTGCTGTGTCTGAGTGTCCTTGTGCAGTCCCCTTCAGTGTCCTGCCAGGGATCAGGATTTATGTAACCCTGTGCTCTCAAGCAGCCCTTGGGGCAGATGTGGTCACTGTGGTAAAGAGCAGTGAGACCTCCAGTCCCAGCCACCTTCCCTCCGTATAGCCCCACCCAGTCAAGGTTAACGCAGAATCACAGTGGGTACTGTGGGTACTGTCTCGGTGGTCCTAGGACAGCTGTCGTGTCGCCCTCTGTGACGTTGAAGGCCCCTCCACCAGTCACTCACAGCAAGTCTGGTGCAGTTGAGTCGCTAATGTGTCTCCCTTTTCTTTGTGTTTCCTTTTAGGTGCCCACCAAGACAACTACAGGGCTCTGTGGTTTGAGCGGACGGACGACCCTCTCACTGGCGAGCAGACACACGTCTACAAGGGTGGCTACTGGGAGGCCAAAGACCACGGCAGCTGGGAGATCTGCCCTGACATCTTCTGAGCACCTCAGATGAATTGGAATGCCGTTAGTGTCCAACACCTCAGCAGAGGACTATCTGGAAATATCAAAACTAAGCAAAACTATGAAAAAGCCCCGACCCACCTTTCCACCCCCTCTTGTCTTCTGTTTTTCATATTGGGTGGGAAAATGCAAATATGAGCAGGGAACTGTCAGGCCAGCAAGACTGGAGCCTCTTGCTGTGCTCTCATTACCTTTGAGGAGGAAGAAACAAAAAGCATACACCAGTAACAACCCTGACTAATCCTTGTCCCCAGCCACCAAAGGCCCTCACCCCTGTTCTTGTTTTCCTCCATTCTCTTCTCCTCTTTGTGCATTTTGATTGATTTAAAGTGGAAGGGTCATGCTCTTGTAGATGGACTTCTTAGCTATAAAGATTATCACACTGTTATTGCTGATTGCATCACTAAGATGTATAGTATGACTGAGTCTCGGAGGTTAGAGCCCCACCAACCTTCTGACTCAAACTTAACAACTTGACCCTTGTTCTTCTCTTTTATGGGGCTTGGACTTTTCCCTGAGAAAGGAGGGAGAGGGTGTTGCATATGAAGGGATTTAAGACAAATGTGTGTTTCTGTGTGTATGTGTGTGTGTGTGAGTGCGTGCCTGTTTGTGTGTGTGAGTGTGAGTTTCTAAACTTCTCTTGTCAGTGTAACTGTGTCTCCTGCCTATGTTTGCACACACACCTTTGTTTGGTGTAAGAAAGGGACCTCCACACTTGCCATCTGCCACCATCACCCACTATGGATGCTCGCTTGGATCGCCCAGTACGTGCCTGGTAGAGGATGAAGCAACATGTGAGCAACATCCAAACGTTTTCACAACCCCCAGGTGTGCCTCTGAGGAGACATACAAGCCCATTCATAGTGTGCAGGGTCTTTCTTGTCACCTAAACCAAAAGACTAACTCTACCAGGTGGTACACTCCAGCACATGCAAGAACTGCCAAGGCCCTAACTGTGATGGGGGTGCCAATAAGGGCCTATGTATGCACAAAGGGAGATGGCCAGATACGCAAAGATACACCTCCCTTTTTTCTGGTGTTTGTTTTTCACTGTATGTATCATTGCTGAAGTGTCACATCTTTGGTGTATGTCTGAAGTGCTGAACACTAAGTGTGGCGTGTGCAACATAAAGAAAAATGGAGAAGGGATAGATGGTCATCCTCAACAGAGGTTCAAAGAGACTTGTCTAGATCAGTGGAAGGGCAGGTGGGGAGCAGGTGAAGCTGAGGCCCTCACTGTCTCAGAGAGACGTGGCTGGGTGATGTGTGCCTTGGCAACGTGTTTACGGAGGAGGCGAACCTGGTGAGGGTGGGTGGTTGGTGTGGGTAGTGCTGTGTCCTGTCTGGAGAAGTGTTGTCAGTAACCAGGAGTGTAGGTGTGTTTGCAAGGTTCATGTGGAATGTTGAGAACTGTAAAAACAATTTTGTGTGTGTGGTGCGCATGTGTGGTGTGTGCTGCGTTTATTGTATGTTCTGAGAAGAACAAAAAATCACATTATTTTCAAGTGTACTTAAGGAGAAAAAACAGAACACAAAGTGTGCGTGTGTATGTATGTGTGTGTGTGTGTATATATAATGAAGTAATAATTATAATATTAAAATGATATGACACTCATAGTTAGAGCTATAATTACAATAATGGCAGTTTTGATGTGTTTGGAAGGTGATTTATTTTTACCTTTGCTGTCATTCTTTTTTTTTTTTCCTCTGGTGGGGTGATCACGCTTACTTTCTCTCTGGTATGTCCAATAGAGGGCTTTTGCAATGGCAGACAATTTGGGTTTCTTCATTTGGTTCACCTCCTTAAAGTCACTTACCTCTTTTTTAAGATATGGACATATGATTCTCTGCTGGTCTTTCCCATTTTCTGTTCTGCTGCTTTGTGTAAGAAAAAAATGATATATTTTGAGTTTACATTTTTCTGTCTTGTTTTTAATTTTCTTTTTGCATTTTTCATGGAACTTTTTTTTTCCTCCTCATTTTGTCATTCCTTTCATTCTCCCTGTTCTGTTTTACACCGTCTGCTGTCCTTTTCCCCTGGTCTTTTGTCATTATGTACTGCCTCTGCGGTTTCTGTTTTGGTGCAGAATGTCCGGATTGTAACATTGGCACTAGGTGACGATGTAATAAAGTAAGACTGGAGGAAAGGTTCATAAGACCCTGCAATCGTTAGTGTGTGACTGCTTTGTCAAATCCCTGTTTCTACAGCCCCAACAAACGTCGTCTGAAAATCAACACATTGCTCTTTTCTCTCCTGTTCTGTTCTAGAAGATTGTCTGTGACATGAGATATCTGATTGGACAGGGAGTAACAATGTGGCTGTGAAATCACTAAAATCTGTACAGTTCAAGACAAAGACATTTATATGAATGGCACCCAATAGGCTACATACATCAGGTGCACTGTGTAGAGAAGTAAAGTAACCACCCTAATCTTGACCATTCATAAATCTATTTTTTAGTACTGATAAAGGACCATTCTCTCCTACAAAGCCAAAAGGCAGGAACTACATATTTTGTCAAATTGAGTTTAGACTGGAAATTGACTTCATAACACTTCATTTGTCTTGTGACTAAATCTCTTGCTTCTTGTTATGAAGAATGTACACCACTATCTACCACTATCATACGTACAACACGTACCGTTAAAGGCATTTTTCTCAGTCGGTGTTCAAATAGTTGCTCCACTTTGCCTTCATAGGGCAGAATTATAAAATAACATTATTAATGCTGTACTGTAACTGAAGCATTTTTAAGATACTTAGTAATACAAAGTAATGCTTGAATAAAAAACAACTAAATAAAGGAGCACTGGCTTATAATGCCTGATTTATTTGGTCTACTAGCAAGATTAACAGCCTTTTTTTCTCAGACTTCAAATTTGAACACCCAAATGTGCAGAATCTTGTCATTTGTGCCAGTTTGATAAATAAAATTAAAAATAATTACCAGAAAGTGCTATTACAAATTCCTCAAAATCTAAGTGCCCCTCCCAGCCCACACGCTTATCTTCCTAATTCATGCAAATTCAGATCTCCTCTGCTCTGTGTTGTTAATGTTATGATGCAGTTGATCACTTCCTGGAAATTGTAAGTTTCATTTCTCCAGAAACCTGAGGGTTGTGCTCTTGAGACTAGATAGCAAAAGCAGGAGGCACTAAGCACTTGCCATCAACGCCTGTCAGTGTTGGTAGTCCATTACTAAGGTAGGTAAACAAAACTATGTTCCTTTCTCTTAAAGTTAAGATGTATATTTTGTTTTAGCTTATTTAAAATCACATTTAGAATTACTGTGTAGTGTGTTTGGCATTTTTATTTGCAGTCTAAACTGCCAGTTGTCATTTTCTATGTAAGCCTATCTATTGTCACAAGAACGAATGACTTAAACACTTTTTTCAGCTTTTAGTATGAGTTACCACAACATTTTTTTTTTTAGGGTTAGAGTAAGAATTGCATTCCTTGAATAGTGTGTCCTTTATGAGTTTGGTCATTACTCTGATACTCAAATTTAATGCCACCTTTTTCTCTTAATTAGTGTGCAATTGCTTTAACAATCAAAATAGTGCTCTTAAGTTTTTATGAATTCCTTTTTTTCTCATGTGTTAAAAGTTAAATCTACAGCAACTAAACTGAATTCAAGTGTAACCCACTCAGGAATGGCTCAGAATAATGATGTAACATGAATATAAACAAATTGAGTTGGGTGAAAAACAAGGTTTTGGTTAATTATTGCTTCTGATTAAAAAGGCCAGGTAAGTCATCATGTTAGCTTGTTCTTGACTGGGGAAAATGTATGTTGTGCAACTGTCTTCACATGGGAGGTGTCACTGTGAACCCCTGTCCCTCATATAAGTACACATTAACATAAACATTTTGTAATTTAGTTTTTTTTTCCCTCTCAAGCTATGCCCGTACAAACACTGAATGAACTGGACCAGCTTTTGCCCTCCAACTTTGGTCGGCCAAAACCAAGACATGGCCTTCAGCTTCTGTTCTGGTTTGCTCATGACTTCATCAAAATCTACTCCAATCGAATGGTTGCTACATCCCATCCGGCCGGTGGTGTATTTGGCTTCCACCTCTTCCACAATAGGAGTGATGATGACAGTCCACTCCTTCCACTTCAGAATCTTGATTACTATGAGGTTGGAAACCTAAATGAGAGAAATGCTTGGCAGTTACCTGAGTATGTCACTGAAAAATATACCGGCCACCAGGACAACAGTAATACTGACCGTATTATTGTAGCCATGAACAACTTGAATGTCCATAAAGTGTATGTAACTCGGCATTCAAACCTAAAACAATTCTTACGCGGTGACACTTACTGCATCAGCCTTGGCCTGATAAAAATTATAAGGAAAATGAACTTGAAAACATTTCTGTCAGAAATGAGAACACAGGAGCATTCAGTTGTGCAGGAGTCAGCGGCTGTTGATATGCCTTATATGCCTACTAAAAACAGTAGTGACTGTAAATATTCCCTCATGGCAATTTTACTTATACTTCTCCTCCTCATTTACTTGTTGTTTAAGCTAAACTGAGGATCCGCTGAGCTCAAAGCTAACATATAATGTTTTATTTCAGCTTGTATACTTTACCCTCCTTTATGCAAGCCTATCATTTATGGTTTGTTGTAATATTCAACACTTGCTAAAACCTACTGGTGCAATAAAAAATATGTATATACAGTTAATCTGAAATGTATTGTACTGACTGGTGTAATTGAGTGTAAGTGAATGACAGTTTAGGAACAAAAAGTCTTTGGTCCTTCTAACCCTAACCCTAGGGTCTTCTCATATAACACAATAACTTACTTTGCAATGTTCTGATTGGTATAACTCCTCCTATTCTCAGCTGAGCTTTGCTGTGTTACCTAACCTGCTATATGTATAAAGCCAAATAATTCTTAATCACCTTTTTTTTTATTTTGAGCTCTCCTAATTAACACAAAGAATCTCTGTAGCATGTTAGAACTACTAGCCAGCAAGTTAGCTAGCTAGCTTTCAGGTCTGCCCTGTAATAATTTTCTAGTGAGAATGTTTAAAATAAAAATAAATTATATTATCTCAGCCTAGGTACTCATTAGGTTGCATTTCTTTGAAGGCACAACATGTCTTAACAAGTAAAAAAAAAAAAAAAATTACTAAACCATCCCATAATCATTGTCGCCTATTTCTAATGATGAAGAAAAGATAAGCATGTTTTGGGATAGGGTCAACATGTCGTGGTTCATTTTGTTTGTTAATATGATATGTTTGACATATGTTTCCGCTTGCCCCAGTAAGAACAATAAAAGCTGTCAGATAAGGGGTGCATGGAGCTATCAACTGTCACTAGCCTTTAGCATGTGCAGACAACTTTACAGCTAATGCTGTAAAAATGAAATGTAAGTTATTATTACTAGTAGCCGCGCACTTAAATTGAAACTATGCCAAAAGTGCGGCAACGGTGATGCTCTCACAGCAACACAAATGAAATGACACTAGAGTCCAATGCACTGACACTACTGGACCGCGTCTCTTCAACATCTGGCCATACGATGTGGTGACGTAGCCTGTAAAACACACACCCGTTTAAAACGGAAACGGAAGATCCGGATAGAGTGAGGAAAGATACAAACTTGCACGGAGATGTTAGCTTAGCTACATATTCCAGAAATTATGTAGTTCCAATGCTAATGAACTTGATGTTTGTTCCGTGGTCTACACCAGTGTTAACCCTCCAGTAAGTTCCAGAAAATGTTAAATGAACTAACCTGACGTATGGCCTCTGGCCAGCAAATATCGGCTAATAACAGATGTCGTCCACAAAGTGTGCTAAACAGGGGTTTCAAGTGTGTGAGCAACCTAGCTAGCTATATACAACATGCTAGTTTGTATTATTGTATTATATACTGTTATTCTTGTGATGCTATTGTGTATTCTATATTGGCAGCAATTGGCATTTGATATTTCTAAGAATGTGTGCTGTCTGAACGAGCTAGCTAACATTCACCTCAATCAAGCTATCGATCGGTTAGACAAGTTGCATTTAACACGTTTTCACACCTAAACTTGTATGTTTCTTAATGTTTTGTTGTTATTTTGTGTTTAGGTGGTGATGCGTTTAATGGGTATGGAGTTACCCGCAGCTGAGTTTTTGTGGTGACATGGTGTCCCGGTGAGTCCATTGAGGTGTAAACGACTCTTGTAGCTGTTTTCCGCACAAATAAGTTACTGCAGTACAAACTCTAAAATTGCCTAGAAGATAACACTTTATATGTTAGTTGTCACTGGTCATACTTGTGGACATTATGGTTGACAACCGATACGCAACGGCTCTTGTGATTGGGTCGGTACTCAGCCTGTTGGCCTGCGTATACCTGTCGGTAGCAGTGGGCACACAGCACTGGTACCAGTATCACAGCCCGGCAATGAGTTATGATGCCACTAATGCCTCTGAACTGCGAACCCTACGGGCGGAGTTTCTCGGAGAAGAGGTGGATGAGAAGGCCTACAGTGACCCACTATTTCTCCTCAATGGAACACTGGGTCTTTGGTGGCGCTGTGTTCTCGTGCCTGCCCAAGGCAATTCCCACTGGTACAAGGATCCAGGTAAGAGCCTTTTCCAACAAGAATGCCAAGCACCTACAAACAGTTCACAGACAGAACTTGAATACGGAATATATGACATATAAGCTTTCATAGGAAATTTTAATGTGTCAGTATGGATGTTAGTGTTTTTGATAGGCACCTATGTACTTACATAGACAGGAAATAAGGTATCTCTGCTTTTTTATTCAAGAGCACACATTTATCCCTCATAAATGCTGTTCAACAAAAAATTAAAAAGTGTATCTTCATGGGGTACATATTGTTTTTTAATTGGTTGGAATGCCTAAAATACATTAGGCACTACAGAATGTCTTAACAATTACTCTCACATAATTGAACTGCCATTAAGTCATGAGAAGGACAACACAGCTGCCCAGATGGACACTATACAAAGTGCCAAAATAAATGATTAAAGTTTTCAACAATGAACTTTTTGCTTTTTCAGAACCCCAAATGGTGCCGGAATGTGTGAGTTTTACACTGCCACAGCAGTTTGAAGCCAAGTACATAGATCCAGGAAACCACAACTCAAGAGAGGACCTCATCCGCACCTGTGAGTCAAGATAAATTTGTGCATTAGTCACTATGTGCAAACAGTACATTTTCATGATCAAAACCAATCCCCTTCTCCTTTACTTAATGGCCTTTTAATCTTTGTTCACTTGTAAATCAAGTGACCTTGCTAAAACCCACAGACCCAGGTTTGAAATGTTGTTTACTTTCTTTTTGTGTTTGTGTAAAGATCTGTGGAGGTGCCAGTTCCTGTTGCCCCTGGTGTCCTTGGGGCTGGTGTTTTTAAGTGGCCTCATTGGAGTCTGTGCCTGCCTGTGTCGCAGCCTTACCCCAACATCAGTTGTCGGAGTTCTGCACCTGATGGCTGGTAAAATTATGTCTGCGTTCTTATTTTTATTTACAATCATTTACATGGAATGAATGTATAAATAGTTGCAGTTGTTAACTGTTGAGTGTTGTAAAACCTTGTTCAGTGAAGTTTTGCACTGTTGCAGCCTTGTAATGGAGCATTTAATTCTGTAAAGATCTTTCTAGTTCATATATATATATATATATATATATATATATATATATATATATATATATATATATATATATATATATATATATATATATATAAACTGAACTAGAAACTCCTCACATAGACTAGTACTTATTCTAGAACATTCCTGCTGCTTCCTTCCCCAGGTCTGTGTTCCCTGGCAACAGTGTGTTGTTTCCTGGTGGGTATAGACCTGCTGCATCATGCTGCCAGGCTGCCAGAGAGAGTGGGTCACACTCTGGGCTGGTCGCTGTACTTGGCACTCATCTCTTCGCCACTGCAGATGATGGCCGCTGCCCTCTTCCTGTGGGCCGCCTGCAGCCATCGTAAGAATTACACGCGCATGACTGCTTACCGAGTGGCCTAGGCGACGATTACCAACCTGCCATGGCCGCACCCCTTAACGGGACTGGGTTTTCCATCTGTCTTTCAGGAACAGTGACACTTTGGGGTTAAAGTGGGCTAACCTTTTCTGTCAGTCCTGAATTTTTCAAAACTTTCTAAATTCATGTTGTTAATTTTTCATCCCTTTTGTTCTGATAGGCTGTGCTTCTACTTTATCAGTCAGATGTGCTACAGGATGATTGATGGTGCTGCTTTTACATGTACACAAGTAGCCATAGACTCCTGTACATCACGATAGCAACAACAAGTGGAAATAAGTATCTTTATTACACCAGCAAGGAAACCAAGCAAAAGTGGTGCCATGTAGTTATTCATCCTGTAAAAGCCAGCACTCTCATGCACAGATAGGAGAGTAACCCTTGTAAACCTATACAATAACAACACTAGATCAATTAAAGACCAGATCAGAGAGATCATGACAATGATACTGTTTCATGGTAATTTTTGGGTGAAGTCGAGGATGAATACCTGAAGTATGGTGGTGCTCTTAGGACATGTTCCAGCCCAGTCATGTTATTGTAGCACTGCCTATGCAGGGCTGCCCAGGAACAGATAAAAGCCCACCTGAAGTCACTTCTAGATGTAGCATGTATGTACTTTATATTGATGCTTTATTGTTTGATGGAGTGTTAAACCTGTGTTTTGTGAGGGTGTTCCTGCTTCTCGTGTTTCTTTTAGTTTGTTTTATTTTGTTGCATGTGTAGTCCTTCCTGAAATGTGCTTTCATGCCCTAGAGATGAAATGCAGAAACATTGGCCTTGTAATTTTGAAAGTTTAAGTGACATGCAGATGGATTGTTTCTGTTGATGCTTTTATCCTTTCTTAAGTTGTTTTAGCTGTGTTTCGTTCCTCCTGTATTTTTTTTATTTCTTTTTTTGCACTTTTTTTGTTCAAATGTGTGGTGTTGAGGCAATGCCTGCTTTTGCCCGTTTGATTATGTCCTGTGGTTAATGTTTCAACTATTGTGGTCAGCATTTTAAATGGAGTGTCTAGAAGACCTGCAGCACACCACTCTCTTTGCTAATGTTAACTGTATTTATTGAGATTATATTTGTTTCTCCAGCTGTGCCACTCCAGTCAACCTGTGTCCTTTTGGTCTTTTTGTGAGATCTCTACTTGGTTTATAAATGTGTGTTTTCACTTGTCCAAAATATTGTAATCGTGGTTGAAAGCCTGAGAACCTAACAGAAATATTAACAAAAATCATAATTCCTAAGTGCTGGCAACAGGCTAAAATAGGTTTGACAGATACCTCACTTTAAGAGTTCACATGTCTGAATAGTGGGTTTTGTACATTTTATACTTGTTCAGTTTATATGAACATTTCTGTTGGTAATAAATATCAGGCTTGCAAACACTCTTAAAGCATTCATGTGTCTCTTGTGGATTGGATCTGGTGCTCTTTATTCGTAGCCCTCACTACGATAAAACAGAAGAGGTAAATGCATTTCTTAGTAAAATGGGCTAAGGGAAATAATGCAGTAACACACTGACATATCAGATCATCTTTAGCATTTATTTATGAAATACATTCAGAAAAACTTAACATTTCCCCTGAGTTGATTAAGTCTAGTGGGTGAATACAGTACAGAGTGAGTGGTACATTAAGATCAGCTATCTAAAGTGCCTTCACCCATATTTATTTAATAATTCAGCAGATCAATATTTGCCCCCTTTTTCTCAATTTCTCTGCACCCTCACTGAAGGGATCTTGAGGGTGGTCTTGCGGGCTAGGTGAAAAGCAATGCCTTTCTCATAGTAAGCACATTCATTTATGAAGAAGGGATAGAGGGCTTCCTCTTCCTTGTAGCACACAGTCTCCCCAGAGAAGGATAGGAACACGGGATCACCGGATTTTAAACAGCAGAAGTCTTGGTCCTAAAGACAACAGAGAACATTGGTTTTATAATTGCACAATGTGCTTTTAGCCCAAGGTTTGTGGATGCACAGTGTGCCCATATGCTAAATTGAACTTTTCCTAGTAACTACAATGATTGCAGGCTGTGGCTATGCATTTAATGTTTTGCTTAGCTGGTTCTGCTGTTACAGCTTAAACTGGAACTGGGGGCAGTAATTAAATGAAGTCTGCTCTTGCCATTTATTAATGTCACCTTCAAGATGTTGTTAAATGTTGTTGTGAGAGTGTGATAATGGCTGCACATAATCACCCCAGCAGTAACTCCATGATGGCAGGTGACCAGAAAATCTCTTTTGGGCGTTATTCAGTCTGGATGTGTTTTAATGAAATGTGGTCTAAAATCTTCTGTGTCAAACCTGAAGTTGTGGATGTACAGCAGCTGTTATCTGTTTGCTCTCGGGATCTCGTGGATAATCAATGCTTTTATGAAACACATATGCGTCCACCTCTCCACCCTCAATCATTACACCTAAGAGGAGTCAGGGGAAATAAATTTAAGGTGAAGGACTGAGGTTTGAGCATACAGCAATGACAAGCAAAACTCTGAACATGAAGTTATTCTCTCATAGAGATGACAGTTCTCACACAAACCTCCATGGTCACGTTACAAAACACAACTATAAATGTGTAAAATTATCCAACTACCTGAATTGAAAAGGCCAATCCACTCTACTGATAGCTCAATGGCCTCCTTCATATAGTTGTATATGTCAGCTCGGAGCACACCATGGGGTTGTGGACCCACCTCTAGTGCTGAAAGGGAACCACAGGAGCCATAAACTTTATGATAAATCATCCAGAATGTAGTGACAAACACAATTATGAGGACTAGATCAGTAATACTTACAGAATCCATTCTTGCCGACAGATTCTAAGGAGTAGGCCTCATTTTTGGGGATATTTACCATGAATAATCGTACTGGCGCTAAGGTCATTTTCCCCTGGAAATGGGGTGAAAATGGATCATTTACTGCTGTTAAGCTTAACATAATGCAATTGTCTAGTGCCAATAACTTCCACAGTGGTGCACTAGATTCCTTGACAGAAGTGATAATGAAATGTATTTATTGGTATTATTGGTAATGAAATGTATTTATTTATTGGTGTGCATATACACATCATTCATATATGGGTCTAGTATATCTGAGCAGCAAATCACACATTGAATATATTGTTATCCTTGCCTTTAGATACTTGTAGATGTGAAGACAGATCCATTCATTTGGCGAGTAAGCGATGAGAGTTACTCCCATGTTGGCTGTAGTGTTATGGAGATCACACAAGACATCAACAGCCTCTTTGCTGTCCTTTGGGCCTAGAAGGGCATTGAGCTCATGTGCTCTCCTTATCTCATAAGGAGTGCTGTCTGTGATGGGGAAACTACCAGAAAATATTAAGGGTAAGAAGTCAGGCAGTGGACATTGGAGAATAATGGAGAGAGTTAGCCCCCTGGGAATGTTCCTTTAAATCAGAATAAGTACATTTACTAGGGAGACACGATACCTCTTTACTTTCAAACTAAGTTCCAAATATAAGGCAGTATACAAAACTACCCCTTGGGGCAACCTGATTAGGCAGCAAGATGGCATGCAGACATAAAATCCTGCTAAGAACTGTTTCTGGGAGGCGAATCTGATAGAGCAGCAAAAATGTGAGAACTCCTCCTGCCTGCAGACAGGAGTCTAAAGTAATATGACTTCAAAGTAGTATCGGTGCATGGTGTCAGAGAATATTACTGTTAATAAGTAAGAGTATACATGTATATATTTGTCCTGATACTGGTATTGGTAATGGTATCTCCCCATTTTCAAGTTTATCGAGTGAGTCAATGTAATATAAAAGGCAGCTGATATAGGCTACTGTGTCTCTCTGGAACCCCAGAGTAAAATCTGTTTTTTTTTTTCAACCATTGTTTAAAAAATGTTACTGTGGATTTAATTGTACAGTTTATCATGTACATAAAAGGCAATGAAAACATTTCACATGTTAATACACTTGTAAGACAAAGACATCAGGCTTTATCTGCTATCCAGTCTAGATGAACTGATGGACCGTCTCATGATCACTTCGATCAGTGTTAATTCTGCCTCAGTGCCCTGTCTCACCTGAGGATGGCGCTAGTGAAACAGCGGTTGAGGTCTGTCTCTATGTACCTCCTGCACTCCTGCATAGCGCGCGGATTGGAAAGCACCAGCACCAGTGGTACAGGCCACGCCTTATCCCCCTCTTCCTTCTGCCGCCTTGCCATTTCCTGCACCAGGTACACACCAGTCATCTCGTTACCATGGGTACCACCACAGATGGCCATGCGTTGTAAGGCTGGCAGAGTCAGAAGTTCCATCTGAAAACACACAACCAATACAGATATACATAAATACATTTGCTTGCTTTTTTTTTTACTGCATTGAGCTCTTTTGCAACTTGCTTTTAATTTCAAATATAAATAAATACCAATGTCCTCTATTCAAAAAAATAAAAGTGAATGTACTGTACTAACACAAATGAATTACCCAAATTAAATCAGTTAAACAATTAATGTCATTCAAGAAATTAAAAGGTTTTTACGTAGTGGATAATTATTTTTAGCCATGTCAAGACAACTGGAAGTACATGTACATGTGTAAAAAGCAAAAGGCTCCTGGGACTTTCCCTTTCACACAGTTTCCATCACTACATTTATCATATTTTTACAAAGAACACAAAGTACTTGTGCATGTAGGAAGAGCACCTTAGGGAGAAACTATAGCTATTACACCTACCCCTACACTATCTATAATCAAGTAAATAGTTCAGGCTCCCTATTCCCAGGTGTAACACGCACAACTGGCCGCTGACTACAGCTATTCACGCAACCTCATGTGAGCTGTACAGGACAGAGCAGCTGAGGGGATCGCCAACTGGAGCCGTACAGACAGATGCTCAACAAGGGTTAACCTGAACCAGCCGGCTACCGTTACAGTGACTGGGGCTGCTGGGGCCGTTTACATGATCCACTCAGCAGCACCTACCTATCGCTTTCCCCCATGGCTTTCACCATGCCAACAACATGCATCTCATCCAGGACCACTGGCAAGCCTTTGCAGTTTCCTCCAACATTTCCTTAACAATTAAAATAAATAAATAAATAAAATACAAGACACTTGCACATGTGGGGAGAGCACCCATTGTACCACACTTCAGGCTTTCCTAACTACAGCCATTACAATTATCCATACACTATGTGGGACACATCCTCAGCAGTGTACCTCAGGATCAACGGGTGTTTCGGGCCTTTACTCACTGTACACCCTCCCCTGAGGCGGCCCCACTAAAGGTGATCAATGTGATATGCATAATATCCCACTTAAATTATGTTTACTCTGTTTCAGATAGCTTAATGTGATGTTTGAATATTGAATTATTCTGTGGGTTTTGGAGCTCTTTTTGGAGCCTACATTTTTTATAAATACAAACATTAAATAACCTCTTAATTTACCCTAAAATCAGATAAACAAAGTGTATCCACATGTACCTCCTACTAGTTTCTAAATAAATAAATAACAAAAACAGCTGGAACCCATGGGTGACAAAGGTGCTATTTCTGTTAATGTGACTTCCTCTCACTGTTGTGAGATTCGCTGTTACATCACAGCAGGACAAGTGATTAACTCAAATCTACAGAACCTCACACCCAGCGTCATCAGAAGCTAGTACATTATTTAAGGATACTAGCAATTTTCATGCTAGTTATATGACCAAATTCTTTCAACACACTAAGCTGCATAAGAAAAGGAATTTGAGTCATTCATATAAAGTGTACAGTTTGCATGATTGTGGTGACTATAGAACTGTATTACATTACAGAAAGTTAGACTATATCTATAGAAACTAAATAATGACAGCCAACATTTGGCTTTTCTTACTTTGTCGGTTTGATCGGTTCAGTGAAGGTTTGAAAATAGTCAGGCTCTCACAGAGCACATAAAGCATCTCACAAAATAGGGTACGTCCTTCACATTTTAGCAAAAATGTGCTATATCTTTTTAAGGGACAATACTACAGAAATTAAACGTGGATATGTTTTCAAGTAGTCAGTGTACAGCTTGTGTGGCAGTAAAAATAGCAGGCCACAAAAGTGAGTACACCATGAGTGATAGCTGTACATATCATTCAATCATTTCAATGTTTTGGCTATAATTCTGTCATACTGGCCACTGAATGTCCAACACAGCTCATCCTCCTGTCAGAGCTGAAATATTATGCCCCACAATGGAATAACTCGTCAGTCCAAGAGCATGAATTCCTGAAACCATGTCCTGTGGTCTGACGAGAATAAAAAAAAATGGTATCAGGCATGTGTTGCAGCTGCCTGTTGAACAGTAGCATTATAATTGTGCCTTGCCTACAATCGAGCCCAGTGGTGGTAGCATCATGTTCAATACTGCTGGCACTGGGGAACTGCAGTTTATTGAGGGAATCATAGATTCAAACGTGTGCTGTGGCATTCTGAAGCAGAACATGATGCACACCTTTGGAAAACGGGATGCACAGCAGTTTTGTCAACATGATAACAACCCCTAACACACCCCAATAAGGACCACTGCCTTCGTGAAGAAGTTGAAAGTGAAGGTATTGGAGTGGCCAACTATGTCTCCAGACCTGAACCCTATTGAGCACCTGTGGGGCACCCTTAAGCAGCAGATGAAGGAGCACCAGTGTCTTAACATCTGCCAGGTCTGTGATGGCATCACAGAGGAATGGAAAAGGATCACAAACACAACCTCTGCAGCTCTGGTGCATTTCATAGGACTAAGGCAGTGCTAGATAATAATGGTGCTGACACAAAATATGAATGATTTTAACACAATTTGGACATTTTCACTGTGGGGTGTACTCACTTTTGTGGCCTGCTATGTATACAAAATTGCCTGTGTGTAAAGTTATTTTCACATGGCATTAAATCCATACTGTCACAAAAGCTTTACACTGACTCAACAACATAGCCAAGTGTCTTTTGTGTTGTAGTTTTTCTTGAGAAGAGTACAATGTTTTGCTGAAATGTGAAGGGTGTACTTACTTTTGTGAAATATTGAGCCTTGCAGCTGAGCGGAAGAAGAAACAGATGCTCTAGCTGTATCGTGACTCGTTTTTGGATAAAATCATCTGGGTGGAGTTTACATATCCTTAGTAAAAGATTACCTAAAGTAATAATTAACCAAAACAAGTTCACACTAATTTTCTACACTGGTTTAGTGGAAAGCGGTTAAGCTGACCAATTAAATATTTACTGACAATCCCACTGTTATTGAGTTAACGTATAGAATGTAAAGGTTAGGGACAGGATAATTGAGTCACAACCATTGAAAACAATGTTTAAGCGTTCCTCTTAATATGTGTCTGTACCATTTGATGTTATATTACACACAAACATTAAGGGACCTATTTGCCATAGCAAGACCTTCTATTTAGAAATATTTATTTTAGTCTGACATTTCATGTATCCTTTGCTCACATGTTAAGATCTGACAACAGGTCAACATATAGTGTATACTTAAAGGGCAAGTAGGCCTATGCATACAGGTGCATGCACACATACCCAAGGCAACATTATGCTGTTGTTGAGAGGTCATTTGGTTAGTGAAGTCAGCCAAAAGTTCCATCATACTTTATCTCAAAGTCCAAAAAAAAAAACACACACACCTTAATTCGCAAAAGAAAGTCAGCCAGCCAGGGCCACACGCTTCTGCTCGCAAAATACCAGTCTTAAAAGTAAGTCAAAAGACGTAACGGATAGTCCACCAATACAGGCTTCAGTAGCGAGTTGTTAAAATTCAACTTAAGTCTTCATAATTGTTCATTGTGCATCTCCCCAGAATCCTAACTGTAGTTAACAGAGCTTGAACAGTTTATAATAATTTATGATCTGAGCATCTGTAGAAATTCTGTTAGGTGGCTACCAAATAGAGTGTGACCAAAGAATCTGCTAAACATTACCCAGTGAAGAACAAGCAATTATAAAAAGCTTGCATGACCCTTGAAAACAAATTCATGGATTGTTACAATTATTTTTGTTGGGTTCCCCTCATTCACAAGTACATCCAAATTCCCAAATATCAAGTCACAAGCATTGTGCATACACTTTCCAGAGAAGTATATGAGTCACCTAAACAAATGACAGTGTATAAGACCGTATTTTGAACACAAGTCCAGATGTGTCCAGTCAGCATTGCTCTCACTATGTTTATACACTTTTGTTATTAATGTTATTTCACATCTCACCTAGATAACCATTAGTACCAGTTTCTTGTGTAGAATTCGTAATCTTACAATGTTTCTTAAAATAAACTACATTAGTTAAATGTGTTTATTTTATGCTATTTCAGTCTTTCTCCCTCTCTCTCTCTCTCTCTCAGTCCTTCTCTCTCTGCCCCTGCGTTTAGTGTTTATTTGCTTTTCCTAGGACTTTGAACTCAAGCAATACCCTCAGACTCTGCACACTGTCCTGCTGCAGTTTAAGTAGTTTAAGTAAGGAAAGTAGGACTGAAATACATAGTCACAATACCTCCTCCTCCCTCACACTCACATAAACAAACATCTAAGCACTTTCACACAGATTACTCCCAGTACAGATTAAGACGTTTTCACACACAAGCAAATGCATGCAGACACATACCATAAGTGCACGGCCAGATATGCTAGCGCACTGCACAGTTCACGATGGGGCATGCCTGACCACAGCCAAAACACTCTCAGCCCTTTAAGTGCACTTACCTTCACCTCTGTGCCTAGACTCCCTCACTACCTCTGTGCTTCTCCTGCCATTCCTTGGCCAAGCACCTCCCTATCCATGTTGCCCCCAGGTCAGATTTCAGGCCAGGCAAGATTTGTGATGTAACATTAACCAGTGTGCTTCCTGTCTGTAAACCCTCTCTGGCCAGTCTGCTGAGTCATTCCAACAGGGGGACAGGGAAGGAGGAGGGTGGGGATTCTGCGGCACAGGAAGTATACATGCACAACATAAGGAAGGCCGCTAGAAGTTTTTCATTTGCTCCTGGGAAGGATCAAGGACATCTTGCAGTGCAGTAAAAGCAATTCTGTGACATGCCTCTCAGACATGACAAATTCCATCTGGACATAAATATCGTCCCTAAAATAAATGTATGAAAGACAAAAATATACATTGACACATATCTCACACTACTGATCATAGACATGTGAACCCAAACAAACAGAATGCACTTTGATGTAAACATAAAACATGAGCAGAAATACATTGTCATTTATTTATTTATTTAGATTGCTGAATGTAATTATGCAGAATAAAGCATATACATGTCTAAATCTACATCAAGCAACTGAAAAGGCAATAATATCTGTATATAGACTGAAACTTAGGTTATCCTTACAAGTATTCAAATAAAAAACAGCTTGAATGCATCTTGGCACTTCATGAGATAATTAATCAACATTGTGCTTGGACAGCTCATTTGGCAAAATGTGTCAGTGATATTGCCAAAGGCAAAGATTCCATTTCCTCCAAGTACACGTCTATTGAGACGGTTCATTCAGAACACTCCAGATGGCACTGGATATAAAGTTCTGCCAGTATGCTACACGTCAATGGTTTCCTGGTTAAGCTTGTTGAACTGGTCTAAAGCTTTGTGGTGCCACCATACAGGACAGATTTTCTGTTCTTAAAGAAAAAGTTTGTTGCTTCACAAAATCTGTTTTAAAGCTTAAAGGACATTATTATTCTGACCAAAAGTGCAAAATTTGTCACAAACATCAAGTATATCTGAAGCTGTCTGAATGATTTGCCAGCTACAAATGGAGGGACAGATAGATAAGCAGTAGGGAGGCATGGATTGTTGAGTTTGTGACTTACTAAAGTCCATTACAAATTTTGCCGTGGTCAAACGGCAAAATTTGTAATGGATTTTGCCGTTTGCATTTAAAGTACAATAGTAGTTGTACATGTTTGGCAAGCTATTGAAATTTGGGCTCAACAGTTCAGAAACAAACATCTTGATTTTTTTTCAGTCACATAAAGTTAACATAATACATTTTAAATTGTACCTCTGCATCTCTCCTCCCCTTCATTTTGCTTCCAATTCTTCAGGCATTTTCTCAGTGTTGCTCATTGCTTCCTGTCTCCCCTCCCCAGCCTAAGCAGTGGGAGACAAATGCTTTAATTAGTTCTGTAATCCTGTTAGATGAGTCACACGAACACCCGGCTCTCAAGGCAACTTAACCGATAGACAGAACAACAAACACACACACACCGACACACACACCGACACACACACACACACACACACAGAGACACATACACCTACACATGCTTACACAAGCAACACACAATTTTTAATATTCTTTCATAAGTAAATAGAGTCAACAAGAATTAGACATGGCAAGGTCATGGATGGATCAAGGATTAGATGATGAAGCTGTAATGCTACCCCACCCCACTATTTTTGACTGTTGAAAGTAAAAGTTTAATCTCTACTGATGTACACAATATCTTCAGTACAAATACATGTTGCCTCTTTCTATTTACACAGATGTTACAGTAGTAGAAGTACTTAGACAGGTCTGTGAAGTCAAGCCTATTTGTTATACAGCTGAAACAAATGAGCAGCAGCTACAAATTCACACACAGGCAAACACACACACACACACACACACACGCACACACACACACACACACACACACACACACACACACACACACACACACACACACACACACACACACACACACACACACACGCACACACACATAAACACACACACACATACACACACACACACATAAACACACACACACATACACACACACAGGCAAACACACACACACACACACACACATACACACACACATACACACACACACACACACACACACACACACACACACACACACACACACACACACACATACACATACACACAAAGGATAGCTGTATCTATTCAACACTGCCAGTTACTGCCAGTGCCAGTGTTCACCTGGCCTCAGCCATCTGTGAAAAGCATCAAGTATGTTCAGTGAAGTTATAATATGGCCCTCTCATCAACTGTTCCCTCAGACATGCTGCCTCTCTCAAGCATGGCACTCACATCAGCAGAGGCAGCAATCAAGGTGACATAAATCAGTGATTTACCTCTTATGGGCTGTGGAGAGAGCCTGTTCCACTGGCATATAATTACGGACATGAATAGGGTCTATTTGTGAACACAGCAATTCTAGCCACTTTTGGAGGGAACTCAGCGCAGCATCAGAGTCCATCAAATTGAGTGGATTCTATAGTTGGAGGTAAAGCTGGGAAGCCAGCTGGTTCAGAATATTTATGTGTGTGAATTAATATTGCAAACATTACTAATGCCTTCAACTAAAGCTTTTTGCTACATACACCACTTATTTGCAGCAGGTGGTATCCAAATTGACAAAGATATTTCAAGTGTCATATTTGTTTGGCAGTTTACAGTAGCCAACAATTAGTATGATTAGAAATTATTCAGATTTTAGATTTTTACACTGCAGCATTTTATTTCCTCTTCAAATAGAATCTAAATGCTGTTCACTTACATTTGCAATAGATACATTTCTTTCCTTGTTGTTGCTTGTTTTTAACTGCACATTAAAAAGATATTTTTAGTTTTCGCTGGTCAGTACTATATGTCTTTTTTTCTGTTGTTGCCCTGTTTGGATCGAATTTGGTACCTCTGCTTGATCCAGTGTATGCATTTTGTCATGTCTGCGCAAGATTTCTCTAAATAGCATACCTTTACCTTTTCATTACTTTGCATAAACACCACACAGACAATTACAACTTAAGTCCTCACAGGGGTGGGAAGCTGATTTTGAGGCTGTTTTTGTAGACGTGGCCTTAGAGCAGACATGTCTAAAGTCCGGCCCGCGGCACTTCTCAGAAAAGCCTTTCTTGCTACAGAGCCATAACTACCCACGAGGAATGCTGGCGATTCTTTTGTTACGCTAAATCGCGCACATAACTGCTTGCCACGCACAGAACAGGTCTGGGGGAGGTGTTAATAGTCATGGTCGCACCAACCCAAAGTATATCGACATTGTAACAGTATTCTTTTTTGTTGACCACAACACCCATACTAGTTTGTCCTTTGGTAGGCATTATTCGCGGTTTTATTTCGCAATAAAAATATCTTGCTATTATCCTGTGATGTTGCGTCTTTTATTACAATCTCTTGGCCACGCAGATAGTAGGCGGCTGTAAATAAAAAGAGGAAAATTGACAACGAGGGCCGCCGCTTCCAAGTGGCAAAGCGAATATTTTTTTCACTGACATACGAAATAACTGTCTGCCTAATATGCAAGAAGACGTGGCTGTTTTCAAGGAGTTTAATCTCAAGAGTCACTACCAGGCGAGACATGCTGCTAACTACGACAAGCTAGCGAGGAATGAACAGTGCAAAAATGAAAGCAACTGGGAGGTGTTTTAATGGCACAGCGTTTTTCACAAGAACTCGTGAGTCAAATGAAAATGCCACAAAGGCGAGCTACGAGGTGGCAACGTTGATTGCAAGACACTGCAAACCTTTTACTGATGGTAAATTTGTTAAAGACTGGGTGATGAAAATGGTTGAGAACATTTGTCCTGAGAAGACACGACTTTGCCAACGTTTGCCTGTCTCGTAACACTGTGGCATGGAGAACTGAGGACATTTCGTCCGATATTAAGAGACAGAGACAGTATCGGGTTTAATTTTTTTCCCGTTAGCCTGCGACAAAGCACGGACTCAACAGACATCGCTCAGTTACTGATTTTTTGAGAGGAGTGGATGGTGAACGTGAACGTGAGCAAAGAGTTTCGCTCCAAAACACCTGCAGATGGAGCAGCAGCTCTTGACAACTTTTACTGCCCGCTGGATAATGGCAGGTTCCAAGAGATTCGAACATTTGGTTAAAAAAATCATGAGCTTATTTGGCTTATCTTGACATACCTGTGCGAGAAGACATTCTCACTTATGAACTTTAACAAGAACTGTGTGAAGACCAAGTGGCATCTTGCACATCAAAACCACTGTCTTTGAGCCAGACCTGGCCTTTTTTTGCTGCAATCTAAATCTCAGTACCATCACATTAGTGCAGGCAAGTTATTTGTTTTCTGGGGTAGCCTAAATTAATTCTAAAAACACAGTGATTCATGTGTGTTTGTGTGATTGTGATCAAAACCCTCAGTGGTGTGTACTTCTGAATAAGATAACTGATTTTATTACTGGTCTTCAAATATAAAATGCACAGTAATTTTGGTAAAAATACACGTGAAGACATAAAAACTATGCCATTGCAATAAAATATTCATTAAATTGTTCATTTTATTATTATTATTATTATTATTATTATTATTATTATTATTATTATTATTGTATTATTATCGTGTCATTATAATGGTTGGCCCTCACACATGTTCACCTCGCCAAATCCGGCCCCCCTGGCAAAAAGTTTGGACACCCCTGCCTTAGAGTGAAACATTGTTGAAACTAATTGTATGTAAATGCCATTATATTGACACCTAAATATTCTGTCAACGATCATCAAATAAGAAGACGAAAATTGACTCTTTTTAAAATAAATCATAAAAATACTAAGTATTATAAAAATAGCTATGACACTGACATTTTACTATTGTAACGTTTTCATCAGAATGTGTGTAATTCACCACACCTTGGGGACATATGCATTGTAATTTTATATGCCTACATTATACCCCAAACTAGTCCAAATTCATGTGCATCTGGGTACCACAGTGCTGGTAGGTGGCATGATTTGTTCTAAGAATAAATAGGTTGAATACTGAACTGACAAAGGCTTTTAAAGTAGGCTGTGCAATTCTTTCAGGAGTTTGTTCATTAGGAGCACAAGGTTTTCAAATGTGTGTCAGTTATTATAAATGAATATGTGTGAGTGCACAGACCTCTCGTTGATCATGGCAGGCTGATTATCCTTGACCACAGAGTGTTTCCCCAAATCCCTGGCATTCAGCCACGTGTCATCCCTCTGTGTTCCCAGGGGTGGCAAACGTGGTGTCTGAGGGAAGTGACTCATTAAAAGGGTGCACCAGTATTAATACTGCCTAATTGACACCAGAGCATGTTGCCCCCATGCTTTGCCTTGGTTTTACCCCTCCCCCCCTACACACACACACACACACACACACACACACACACACACACACACACACACACACACACACACACACACACACACACACACACACACACACACACACACACACACACACACTTGTGGCTGTAACATCTGTGGGATCACTGTAGGATTATGCCACATAGAGGGATAAAAGCTTTTTCTGCACCTGGGCCCCTATGCAGTGAACTACAACATCCTTTCACCACAACAGGTAAATTAGATTGTGTATCTTCTTTTAGGACACACATGAAACTTGCTGTTAAAACTAGTACTTGTATGTTAGTAGTAGTAATACATGTCTTGCAAGTAGGACAAATATGGTGTCCTTTTTTATTTTTAGTATTTATTTTTAATGTTTGAAGGGCACAAAATAACTTTTTTCTCAGTCCACATGGAAGTCCTTTGATTTGAAGCAAAGATCTTCTCTGTCAAACTCTTTAGTATGCTTTAGAGCCACACTGTCAAGTGGCATTGGTACAAATCAGAACTATGTCTGTTTACACTTGCCAAAGAGCAAAGGATGTGCCTACCCTTAGCGACAGTGTAGTTTTTGGAGGATGAACTGTTATGACAGGTGACATCAGAGGCATCAAGTCCTTTCCTTGGAGATAGCAGCATGAGCTGGAGATACTTGGGTTCAAAGACTGACAGCTTAAGGCTCGAGAATGTGACCATGCACAGTAGTTGTTGCAGAATATATGACTTGCTGCCTATCTGCATTGACAGCACAGCGACATCTGTGCCTTTCTAATTGACCACAAGAAAGAAGAATCAATAATTTGGAATTACCAATAGATTACTGCTATCTCTAAACATGCCCTTAAAATAAATTGGCCTGTCAAGGTGTGGTGAGTATGGCAACCATGTGCAGTCCTGAGATAACGTGCCGGCAGAACACTAGGGTGTGATTTATGTTTTGGCCACAGACATTTACAGTATTCCACAGAGATCACTAGGCATCTTTCAATATTCCCATGTTGATATTTCTTTTCTATTTTTATTTCAAACTGAAAAGGCTGCAGTATGGATAGAAGACACCGAAGCATATTTTTATTTGACTGTTGCTTTGATTTTATTCCCGAGTATAACTGAATGTTGTGTGTTACTGAGTATTTATTATTTACTTTTAACAGAGCATTCCTGTAGGACCTCAGGAAAAACAGCTGGAACATAAACAATAATAACAACAATAGACAATTAATAGTCTTAACATTCCTATTTCAGAAACATTACTTGTTTGCTTCATCATAAATTCCACTATTATTATTATAAGTTTGGTGCAATGATTGGGATTAACAACCCCCCCCCCCCCCCCACACACACACACACACACACACAAACACAAATACATACACATATACAAACCTCCCTCTCACATGTGGTGTGTATGCGCGTCTTGGGTCGCAAAGGAAAGGAAATGTAAGCACCCTGCAATGATGATTAATGCATGTCCACATTAATCATCAGTCCAATATTTTCAGTGAAGGATGCACGCCATAGTCCTTTCACACAAACTGTTTTGCACATCCCATCGATCAGAAGCCAGGGACGTCACTGAGGCTGTAGCCTATCCACAGGTGAAAGATACCTCCAATTGCAATACGCAAGTCTGATGAGCGACGGTGTTTAGGAATGTACGCAGATGGGCATGTTTCGCATTGGGGAGATTTTAACCAACAATGCAATGCGCACCGTGGGACTCAATTTAAAAGCTCACAACCAGCAAAAGTTTCTTCTTGATGCCAAAATATTTTACATTAAAAAATCGTGCTTCAAAGCATGTATCTTTAGGAAATGGCTGGGTCATCGAACGGATCTAATATTACGCGCAACTTCACCAACCAGTTTATTCAGCCTCCATGGAGAGTTGCGCTTTGGTCAGTGGCATACTGCTCTGTGTTGGCAGTTGCTGTTTTTGGAAATCTGATTGTGATTTGGATAATACTGGCTCACAAACGAATGCGAACGGTTACGAATTATTTTTTGCTGAACTTGGCATTCTCCGATGCTTCAATGGCTGCCTTCAACACACTTATTAATTTCATTTACGCAACTCATGGCGAGTGGTACTTTGGAGAAGCATATTGCAAGTTCCATAACTTTTTTCCTGTCACCGCTGTGTTCGCTAGCATCTATTCCATGTCTGCTATAGCTGTTGACAGGTAAGGGCGCTGAATACACTGTTGAACTTTAATGCCTGCCTATACAGTTGTGCACCTGCTTCAGTATATCCTAATTGCGTGTGGAGAGCGAATGTGTTGCACACTGATCTGCATGTTTACAGTGATTGTGAGCTTGTGGTGGGCATGAAATGGCACGCTTGCTAAGAACAGAAAAAGATTTGCATATGGGCAAATTTAAATTGAGATGCTGGGATGTTACGCTAAACTAAACAGACACATTAAACACGGGCACGTGTGCTGTTTAATTGTGAGATTGTATAACTGCACTTGCAGTAAAGTGACGTATACATATACTTGTGTTTTATGTAGGTATATGGCTATAATACATCCCCTGAAGCCCCGTTTGTCCGCCACCGCTACTAAAGTGGTAATAGTGTGTATCTGGGCATTAGCCGTTGTGTTGGCCTTCCCGCTCTGTTACTACTCTACCACCTGGAGGATGCACCAAAGGACGCTCTGTTATGTGGCCTGGCCCAGACCCTCTGACGACCCCTTCATGTGAGATGCACCCCACCCTTTCCATTTATCTATTCAAGCTCTGGTTATTTTTTAAAACGAGCTTGTTCTTCTTATGGTAATCTCAGTAATCCTTCTGCAACTGTTACAGTTTTTTTGTTTGCAAGTATCTTTAGATCATCATATATCTAATTCCACTATACTTTTTACCTTGGCTTGATCTTTCAACTAAGTACATAATAAGCTTAATTCACATCACACCTCAATCTTCTTGTAATTCCTAAACTTGACTTATAAATTATTGCTCTTAAGGATTATTAAGATTAAATAAATACATTCAAAATGTAATAAATGAATAATGATAAAATAAAATGAAGTCAGGTTATCACAATTAGGCACACTTTTAAGGCTTAAAAGAATGGAATGGAATTGAATGGAAATTGAATAGAATGTCACACTGATGCACCTGTTTCTCCCCATACCTGCACAGGTATCACATCATTGTGGCTGTGCTGGTTTACATGCTCCCTCTGGTGGTCATGGGCATCACGTACACAGTTGTGGGGATGACCCTGTGGGGTGCTGAGATACCGGGGGACTCGTCAGAAAATTACCATGACCAACTACGGGCCAAGAGAAAGGTACACAGTGAATGCGTAGCATGTTTCAGAAACAGCACTGAGCATCATGCTGCAGCATGTGATCATGTAGGCCTAGATATTCAGGTACAATTCTCTGGTTGAACAATTAAATGCTTTTCCTCTACCATGCTATGCCATTCTGACAGACAGACATTTTGATTGAAGGGCAGAGCAATATTTAATTCCCTGATTGAAATAATGGCAGTATTATCATTTTGTTTTGTCCAAGCCGAACCACAGACTGAATATACCCTGACCTATTTTTATTCCTGTGATCCTGTTATGCTCTGGTCGACCCTTGTGGGTGTACTCCAGGGCTCACTGTGCACAAGGATTAAGGTCATTTTTTACGAGATGATGAATGTCTATAGGGACAGCTGTGGGGGTTCAAAAACACTTTCTACAGTATGCTGACTCTAAATCAGGGATTACGTAGGACTTCTTTATTTCTGAGTCATGAAAATGAGTTTGTACTAATGACAGTTTTGTCTTTCTAAAAACTAAAACTAACTGGAGTAGGGTGAGATGTCTCTAGATTTTTCCGACATTTTATTCGTTTTGTTCTTAACCCCTGCAGGGTGCACTTGTTGGGTCAAGGGATCCACACTGTTCCACCAGGCAGCACTGGGATAACACACAGTAGCCTATAGCAGGACATAGTATTCTTCCTATGAACGCACACTCTGGTCGTAGATTTAGTATGATTTTTTCCTATAACTGAAGTCTGGAACACCAAGTTTGTGATGTGAATCAACAGACATCACGTCTGCTGTTTCTCCTGATACAAATGGTAATGGCTAACCAGGGCTTGAATGATCTTTTGTCTCTAAGGAGGTCTCTATCTAAAATAAATAAATAAAAGTTGTGTAAGTAGCCTAAATTTGTAATTAAATAACCTATATATGTTTTGAGCAAGAGGAGAGACAGTTTTGCACAGGGCACAACATTCGCACGCGCACATACACAGCACAGAGATAGTTGTATACACATAGCAAACTGTCAAATTGATTGTTTGCAGTTTCCGCATATTGAAATGCGGCCATTAATCATGGACTGTCTGATGTAGTTGGTCAATTTACAAACATACCGTACATTTTTACTGAAAACAAATAGACAGTGTAAAATGCAAATACTGATCCCATGGCAAAATATGTACAAAAGCAAAAAAAAACATGCATTTTAAATGAAGAAAAAACAAACAAACACCAATTTAAATGAAGTCACAAAACCATGATTAGCTGTATCATAATCACACTATTGTGGCATGTGTGGTGTATCTTTTTGCAGTTAACTAACTAACTTATCCTTCCTAAAACAGTCTTTATCTGCGTTTGTGCAGATGGTTGGGCTGTGACCTACCATGGGCATTACGTCATTGCTAACCTTTACCAGCACTGTGTGTCTGTCTGTGACAAGAACTCACTGTGACCTTCACTGACACCTCAAGACCCATTACGGAGGTCATCCTCCCTCAGCACAGTGATGCAGATTCTCCCAGTCATGTACTGAACAATGTCAGGCCCAGATCACGCATTCCACTGCATTCCTTTCCACATTTATAAATCTTTCAAGAGTCCTCCTCCTAGGGAGGATACTGATGTTGTTCTGCAGTCGATGTTTAGAATGTGTCCCTGGAGTCCATGGAAGGCCTTGTACAAATACTCTGAAACACCCTCAGAAGTTTCCCATGTAATCATGGCCTCATTTGGTAGCAGTGAGGCACTAAAATACAGGCTAAGATGGAATGCATTGTGCTTCATTTGCAGTGTGTGTGTTTGTGTGTGTTTGTCAGATAATCCGTGAAAATGTTTTTTTCAAACCACTGTTTGACACCGTTGGACACCAGTGGCTCTTCAGTCTCCAGTGCCTGACCCTTTTGCCATACATGTGTAAATAGTGGAGTTTCCACTGTCAGAACTCCAGGGTAATTGTACAGCCCTGTTTTCATACAGTGGGGTAGCCCAAAAAGACAATTTCCCAGAACTTTCACAGTGCACATCTGAGTGCACAACTATTCGATTGTGTTGTGACTAAAACAACATTTTCCACTGTAACCCCCCACCCCCACCACCCCACCCCCAAACTTCCTCAAGGGAAACTTAGCTAATGCCTCCTAGTGCATTTTATTTCGCTTGTCTTCCTGGTCACAGTAGAACAAAAAGGAAATGAATGAAGCAGAACGGAGTGTGCTGAAAGTTCTGTGGAGTAAAGTCCCATTCAGAAGAGCCCTTGCTACTTCTAACTCTGATGACAGCGTTTTGTTACAAAATCTGATTGTGAGTGAGAAGGTGATCAAACTTCATCACCAAGCATCTCATTTTCAAATGTTGTGGATCCCGGTTTAGGGCCAGATGTTCTGAATCTTTAATGTAATTCATGATATGCAAAATGGACACTGTAGCTGATGACTAGTTAATATTAATACAAGTCATATGTTAAAGAAAAGCAGTTGGACAGCATGTAAATAAAAAATGTATACTATTAAGGAACATTTTAAAGTTACATCCAATGTATAAAAATTATAGGAAATAAAAGGAAATAAATAGGTCCATGTCCACATTTTTGTTCAGACTGAAAAGGGTCATAGACATTGAATTCTTGGCACAGTTACTTCAGGTACGTATTTCAGTCATTCCAGTTTTAACTGTTCTCTTTTGCATTTGTATGTGTATGGAAATAAGACCTACTTCCCTAAAAGACATTAGCTTGTATGTTGTGGGAAAAGTCTGTAATGTGAAGACTGCTATGTACTTAAATGTGTCACTTACTACTGCAAAGTAAAAATGCAGCTCTTGATTATGATGTGTCTCTGCGCTTTTGTTTGTTTGTTGCCAGGTGCAAAGACTCAGATTCTTTGTTCTTTTTCATAAAAGAAATGATGAAGCAAATGTGTCTCATTTGCGCACAGGCCTCCACAGTGTTATTAATGTGGAGTGTGGCAATTACCTTTGCTTGTTGCTACTCCGCAAGTGTCATCATGTTAAAACATCTTGGGGGAGGCCATCACCCACTGCTCATCACACACCATCTGCAGGACTCATATTTAGTGAAGGATGATGATATCGCCTGTTGAGAAAATCACCAATCCTTCGTTCAGCTGCTCACTCCCTTAATATCATTTGTCTGTCAATAACTCCTACTCTTTCCCTCTCTCTCTCACTGTGTTTGTCTTCACATGTTGCTTATGTTCCTCTCTTCTCAGAGTGTTCCATACAACATAGATTACTTTAGGTCATTGCACTGCTTTCTTTTTTTTCAGTATGGAATAACATTCTGTGTACTTGTAACTGTTGCGGTCTCTCATCTCCTTTTTGCATCTCTTCTTTTAGGTAGTGAAGATGATGATTGTGGTGGTGGTGACCTTTGCCATTTGCTGGCTGCCGTACCATGTGTATTTCATTGTGACTGGTCTTAATAAATGGTTGAACCGCTGGAAGTCCATTCAGCAGGTTTATCTGTTCGTACTGTGGCTTGCCATGAGCTCCACCATGTACAACCCCATCATCTACTGCTGCCTCAACGGACGGTAAGAGCATGGATGTCCTCAGATCCGCATTCATACATCGCTCCTCACTTACTCAAAGATGCAGTCACATCCACATTCATATCAGCCCACACTCCTTTATAGCACATACAGTCACACACACCAACATCCCTCTCGTTTGGACTGATTCACCAGATCTCATCATCTCCTGCTCCAGTTTCGATGACACTCTAAATACACTCATCTGGTATTGGTTGATTTATGGGAATGCAGTGCTGTAGCAGCTATGTGAAAACTATTATGTCTCCAGAAAGTGGTATATATATTCACCAGCAGGGGGTGCAGTAGTTTTTGGCCCAGTTGGTATGTGGGTGGACCAGACTTTAACATGTGATCGACCTTCGAGTTTTGTCAGTGCAAGTTCCCACAGCCCCGGAGGTGGTTTCTCATACCGAACTATTCCACTACATTTTGCTGTGTGTATATGTGTGGGTGTGTGCATGTGTGTCTGTGTGGTACTACACAGTGAGATCATTACATACCCATCTGCTGAAATGACCTAAAATGGTGTTGATTTCAGCGTGCCTATGTCTTGGCTCTAGGTTCCGGGCGGGGTTCAAACGAGCGCTACGCTGGTGCCCGTTCGTGCATGTGTCCAGCGCCGATGAGCTGGAGCTGCATGCCATCCGCCTGCAGCCCCGCAACCAGAGCAGCATGTGCACACTGTCCCGGGTCGAGACCAGCCTGCACGGCGATGACCGAGGCCGTAGTTGCAGCAAGCCTGGCAAACCGCTCGGTCAAATGGGCACTGTCAATGGCAGCACAAAAGAAAGCGAGTCTGCTGCTGTCTCTGGTCTTCAGGGTCCACAGGAGAACAGAACATGACAACATTTGTGGTCTTGCACACATGGTTGTTATTAAGGCTTCAGAAACACCTACAGGGCCCTTCAGAGAGTCTCATTAGTGGGAAACATTATTCTTATGGTAGGAAAAATCAAATCTGCAATTTAATTATTATGGGTAATAAATATTGCAAAATTCTTGTTTGATATTTATATTACACTTAGCTGATGATGCTGTGATTATAAAGAATATGAGAAACAAGAAGGGAGTGATTTAAAGAAAAAATAGGAGTTTAATTATTGTTTGGACCATGAAGAAACATCAAGATACAGTTCTGCCCTTTGATTGCATTAGAATCAGCGAGTACAAGTAGCCACTTGCCAGTGCACTGATTCACACTGAAGCTAAGTAATAAAATATGATTGAGCCCCAAGCCTAACCCTTTGTTAAAAATTTCAACTTGACAACAATGTTAGCAGTAAGTATTTTGGCAGTTTGCATTTTAGTTTATTTTCTTCAGAATTGTCTGTCAGCAACTAAGTTTAGGCTACCCACAGGCTCAAGCAGTGCAAACGTCGCATGCAAAAATCCTTGGAAATAATAGAGCAACACGGTGAAAAACTTCCATGTACAATATGTACAAAAACCTATGTACAATATTCCCTAGGTGGCGCTACACAGCAAATGGACATTTATGGACTGAGTGTATATGCCTTGTTGGTTTTCTTAATTACAGCAGTTAGCGAGTTATTACACGACAAATGATTTCGGTCTCCGGTCAGTAAGAGGGGGTGGGGGGCGCAAAAACAGCTTATTCTGTATCATTCAGATGGGTTACATCCCCAACAAATTTCATGTTCCCCAGTCTTTCAGTGTTCCGGGAATCCTCAACAGAAAATCTGTGGGGAAAAAAAAACCTCAAACTAAACCCAACGCTAACGCTAGCGGCAGTCATAATTCCTGGAGACATGTAAAAATAGCCCAAGTTTATACTAGGAAGGCAGACACCTGTGTGAAAAATGTCACAGTGTGGGGTTAGATGCCTTGCTTAAAGGTGTTTTAGCCATGAATAGGGCAGAATTTGTACCTGCGACTCTCTGACCCCAAGACCAAATCCCTAACCACTAGACCACAGCTGCCCATTACCTGCTAATTACCTTCATTATCACAAAATTCTATAAACAAACCCTTGATATTTAACACAGAAATGCTGTGATTATAAGGAATATGAGAAACAAGAAGGGAGTGATGTAAAGAAAAAAATATGGAATTTAATGATTATGTATATATCAGATGAAGATGTTTTTCTGAATGTATAGGCTAACATTGCTTTTGATGTAGGAGGACTAGTGTGTATTTTGTGCCAAAATCATTCTGTGAGTACCAGTCAGGTGATAAAAAAGTAATTACTTTGTGTGCAGTGCTAAAAGCTTTTGATTATTGAATTTATGTGCCAGTGTTTAATGTAAAACATCCTAAGCATTGTGACAGTCTATTGGTGTTATCTTAAAGGCATCTAGCATGCTTACGGCCTCTCATCCAGAAAGCTCTGCCATGAAGAGTTCTTCTTAAAGATTTTGGTGTTGTTTTGTACAAGTTTCTTTACATCCAGTTATATATGTGAAGCTACGTGCTCAGTTCTACATTTTAGTAAATGTAAGAGGACCCTATATGGAAACAGGAAACTACATGGAAATTACCAATCCTCTTTTAATTCCATCTTTCAGATTTTTGGCAAGCATGAGTACATGTATATGAACAATCCCCTACAAGTGTATCTCTCTTGTAATACATGTGTTATAATATGGAACTGTTTGTAAGTCAATAAAGGTGTTAAACCAGAATTAAATCAGAGAGTCTAAACTAGTTGTTTGAACCTGAAAAAAACTCAATTTAAACCACTCATCTACATCTAAATTCCATTAATGCAAATGATACAACTAATACTTGTTGAGTTGCTGGAAAGACTTACATCTACATTTCAAATCTGACCAAGCAGATTATCAGTTGATTGAATCAGCCAGTGTCTCTCTGAGCATCGTTGAGAGGGAGAGACAAGATGTAGACCTCATCGGACAAGATGTCCCTGTAGCTCAGGCACTGTGCTCCAGGCTAAAGACACAGAGGTGAATTAAGGGAAGATCGAATTAGGCTCAAGCTGGAGAGCTCTCTTTTTTTTATTTAGACCAAAACATATGAAAGGCACTTTTTCTGAGTACAGCATGAGGATATATCATACTTTTGCAGCCATGGTGGCTCTTCTTGGTCTTCACTTGTTATTTGGATTTTGTTCCCTACCTTAAATACTAACATCAACATCAGGAAATACAACATCACCAGGTTCGCACCATGACCAACATCCACCTTTGACTCAGTACTCTCTCCCTTCCACCCAACTACCTCTCCCCCTCCCCCTCCGGTCACCCCTGTCAATAGTTTGGGCACCTAGGAAACAAACCTTCTTTCACTTCCCCCTTTATGATTTCTGGCAGGCTTAAGTTCATATGACTAATCCTCTGAAAGTGTTGTGTTTGCAAGATTTAGCATGACAAGCATCATGGAAAATCATTCTCAGACTTTTCAAAAAGACACATTTGCATCATGTCATACACTGCTATATAAAGAGCCATTGTTTGGACCATGAAGGAACGTGAAGACACAGTTCTGCCCTTTGATTACATAAGCATCAGCAAGTACAGGTAGCCACTTGCCAGTGCACTGATTCACACTGAAGCTAAGTAATAAAATATGATTGAGCCCCAAGCCTAACCCTTTGTTTAAATTTTCAACATGACAACAATGTTAGCAGCAGTAAGTATTTTGGCAGTTTTTTTATTCTTCAGAATTGTCTGAAGCCCAAGTTTATACTAGGAAGGCAGACACCAATGGTTTGACTTCTTTACTTGGTCATGTTGCGTGTTATGCAAAGCAGCACAAATAAATGCCATTACCAGATTCACTAATAAGTACTCCTTCAAGTAGTCTATATAAGCATCAGCCTGTTTTTAATTGACTGCCATAGCTATGGAAATGAAATAAATTTGACATAATAATGTCTTTATGGGTGTGTTTTACTTTTATATTATTCATTTTCAAACAATGATGATACTCAGCTACAAGTTAAAAATTAACAATATTCATAACCTTACACAATAAACAGGTTAAAATGAATTAAAAACCAATAGCAGGGGAGCATGTTGTTTTTAAATGTATTTTTTCAGCGGATAAAAGCCAATTGTAGAACTGGGCCTTAAAAGATTTAAGTAGAAATTAATATACTTCCTAAGAAATGTTTTGGATGTGAATTGTCACAGAAGACAATCGAAAGTGGAGACAGACATTGGGGGTTCCTTTATTTAAAAAAATAAAGGCCACAATGGGCAAACAAGGATATTCCACACCAAGAGCAAAAAAAAAGAATGCTACAGCAACACTAGCGTCTTCCTTATGTTCAAAACCACACTCAGACAATGAGAAAAACCAGGGTGTAAATACAACATAATAGGCACATTGGGGACAGGTGAACTTATCAAGGCAAATAAGCTAAACTAGAAGGGACAACTAGACGACTGGGGAGGAGGAGCAGATAAGATGTGCATATGGTGCAGGAGCAGCAACCCAGACTGGAGTAGTCAGGGACTGGAGCAGGAACAAAAAAACAGGCGTGGCAGATGTGACATTAATATTTTATATTTGCTAGAATATGTTCATAACTTTACATACCCTGACAGGTTTTGTAAAATGTGTGCAGTTCTTCCAGGAAAACATGACTGATCAGGCATTTATTTTATTTTAATGTGGTTCAAATGTGAGACATCTCAAAATAACACAACCATTAAGGAAAACATAACAATAAAAAAGTTTTCACACCCTAGAAATTTTGGCCCGATAACACACACACGTATATATATATATATATATATATAATGTACAAATATACACACCAGGTTTTAATCGCTATTAAGGATAACTGTCTGCACAGGAACTTGTTTGCTTGTAGGCCTAATTAGTGTCTGTGTATAAAAAGTCAGTGACTCTTGGCTCTTGACAGACAACTGTGTGTTTGACCCAGTGCTGACTTTTCTGGATTCCGAGCCAGGGGAGTCAAAAGAACTGCCAAAGCACTTTATAAATATTCAATACTGGGATTACACTCTGTCCAATTGTGTGTTAAAGCTCCAGTGAATAAAACATTTTATACATTCTGATAAAACATGTATGCTGTTGGGCAACCTATATGTTTCGATGTATACCCCACCAATACCCCACCAACAAAACCACTAACAGGTCAAAGCTACTAACAGGTTATATTTGACAAGATGGCATAAAGGACGGAACTGGCAATCAGGTGTAAAAATTATTTAGTTTTTGAATTATTAACATGTACTGTGTAAACTGTAAGTGTAAAGGAGAAACTCAACTTGTGATGTAGCACAAAGCAGTACAGCAGTGGTCATCCTTACTTTTATGACAGGCATCATCCATATGCTTTTATGTTTAAAGGAGGGATAACTGCTTTGATATATGCCTAGCAAACAATGTATTTATGAATAGTTCAATAACATTACAGTGATTCTACGTGGGAAATTTGCCTGAGTTGACTTTTCACATTTGTGGGGCACAGCCAGAATTTTCCTGAGAGAAACAATTTCTCACTAGGTAGATTAATCCAGAGATTTCCTTGGTAAAGCATTCTAGGTAAGCCCTAACAATAAAGCATGCTGAGAAAACCGTTTTGCTTTGTGGACATTAATTGTACTTAATACAAACACAGTTTGAGGTTACTATAATGTGTCAGAGATTGTTAGCCTGATAAACCAGCCCCTCGTACTACACTTCATTTTGCACAGAGGGTCTGGCTGTGCTGAATTGAGAAATGGTTTCTACCTGGAGTTATAGACTGCTGAAGCTGAAAACGATTTGATCTGCCTTTACTCAATCGCTAACGTCTGGTCGTGATGTATGCAATTCAAATGCAGCACACAAAGTTGACATCATCGCTTATGAACATGTTTTCACTGATTGGTAAGGCAAGATCCTGCCTGAAACAAGAATTTCAGTGGAACCACAGCCAGACCCTCTGAACGAAATGAAATGAAGGACGAGGGGGTGGTTTATAATGCTAAGAGATTAATTTCTAATCTAAAGTTTGAAGCATATCCTGCAACAAACGTGTATAATGCTGCTGCTACAAAGAGGGCACTGGTCCAGTCATGATCACACAATCATTACTACTACCACAAACACACACACACACACACACACACACACACAACAGGTTTCCATTAAGGAGTTTGTGTAATGCACAAATATGCTCATAAAACATTTCCCAGAAGGGCACACATTTACAGGGATAGAGAAAGTAAGTTATTTTCTGTGAAGCCTAACCTTTAGTGTTCATGCATATGAACTCATGATACCGGTGGAAAATAACATTGCACAATGTAAACTTTTACCAGCCACTGACAAATATATGATATATAAAATTCACCAGCCATGCAATAGTAAATTATTGTGTCCAAAATTGACCTGCCATTTTCATATTTTACCAGCATTTGGCTGGTGGCTGGTGCAATCTTCATCCCTGTCGCTAGTGTAAGTGTACTGACATTCCAAGCATTTTAGGAGAGAAAAAAGCTCTTTATCAGTGAGGAGCAATTTAGTTGTTCAGTTAGTTCTTCCTGAATCATTTCCTTTTGCCAAGAGATATACAAGTAATCCAGGATAGGGACTAAACTGAAATGTGTGTGTGTGTGTGTGTGTGTGTGTGTGTGTGTGTGTGTGTGTGTGTGTGTGTGTGTGTGTGTGTGTGTGTGTGTGTGTGTGTTTGTGTGTGTGTGTGTGTGTTTGTGTGTGTGTGTGTGTGTGTGTGTGTGCGTGTGTGTGTGTGTGTGTTAGTTACAATAACCTGGAAGACAAAACAGCAAAGACATTGGAGATTCATAATTCATGAACTGATGGATGAGTTGGGCTGTTGTGTAAGATACACAGCAGAAGTAGTGGGTGGAGTCAGTGGGGGTTGGTCACTGCAAAAGCATGACTTATCACAACAGCTGCTTCTCTCATTCCACCACTGCTCCATAGAACGCGACATGTTTAGTTGTGTGGTGTACGACTTGCACAGCACCTGACAAAAACATCCCTACAGAGAGTCATCACAACGACACAAATAAATCACATGCACTCAAATATACACACTACAAGACATGTCACACTACAAGACTGCTTCCGCACAGCAAACATCATTACAGACTCATCACAACCCAGCCATCTCTTCAGGTTGCTGCCCTCTGAGACATGCTTAAAGGAAAATTTCGGTGTAAAATCAACATTCTCCATAATAACTTCATTACCAGATGTAATACACAATATAACTGACCCTTTATTGAAGTATGCAACGGGATCTGACCTTGGCTATGCGCTTTATTTATTATTTATTGATATCATAATGGTGTGATGGCTTATGTCTTTTCTGTTAATTTTTCATCATTTCTGACAGTTTTTTATGTTTGAAACTCATTTTATGTAAATGTTATTATCATCAGGGAAACATCATTTTATTGTACACTGTGCAATGACCATAAAGCAACTGAATTGGGATCTGGATAACTGTTATTGATAGAAAGAGAGGATGACAGGATAAGCAGAAGAAGGTGAATAGAGAAAAGCAAAAAGGTAAAAAGGAGCACAAGGAAACAAGGAATACTACAAAATCTATAACGTCAAATTTAGGGTCATCTTGAACTGTTCAGTTTGTCAACTTTGGAAATAAGTTCCCTCATATCACCAACATAACACCATTTGGGTCTGACTAATGCGAACTTCGCAGAGTGTGTAGGACCCTTGGTCTTCACTATACATCCTCTCAATAGGCCTGGGACACAGTGTGACAGTGTTAGCCATTGTCAGCAGCCTGTTAAAACATGAGCAGGAAGTAGAGGGCCTTGCACAGGAACTACGCCGTATAGACGCTGATATTCCCTCCTTTGTTCTCAATAGCGTCATTGCAGATCCGGTGAAAGGCTGCTCCCACTACCATTGGTCAGCGATGTCTGCGTGTGCTCATGTCAGCTTCCTGGGATGGACATCCAACTGGCTTTATTAGATTCCCACCATGCTGTCTGGAAAGTCTTGCCCCTCCACTTCCCTTGAAAGAGGACTCCTGGGTCAATGACTCTCTTCAACATTACCCCGTGATGAGTGGGCAATGTAGTGAACAGTATTTGGGGCCATGCTTATCCTGTTCTGCCCACAGATGTCAGTTGTAATGGCAACCAGAACTTTTCAGTTATAGTCAATTTGAGTCAGAGGTTTTATGTTTTATTATGCCACCTAGCTCACAACATCTCTCTGAACATGGTTCTGAGCAGATTCCTGAACTTTGTCCTGTGACTGTTTTTAATGTTATTTAAAACTAAAGAACTGAAAACCTATGAAGAATTTAATAAATACCTTTGGGGTAAGAGCTGCTATCAACAGCACTAAGAAAGATCTTTCCTGTGTCCTTCATTTTGCCCATGTTATCTAATAGATTGAAAGAGCTGATGCAAATAGGAGACAGGGAGGAATGGTGGGATTTACAAAGTGATGAAAAAGCTACAGGCAGATTATAAGAGCTGGAAACAGGAGGGGCACCCATTATTTAGAGCTCAGAGAGGTATGTGTATGGAATGTGTATGGAATGAATGGCGAAATGAAAACGCATATAGAGTTCCATGCTATTTTTCTACATAAAGAAAACGTTATGTTTTCCCATTATTCTTATTAGGTCAATCAATTTTTGGGATATGTTGGGAAGCTATGTTCCTACATTGACTAACAATGCAAAATAACTTAGAATTGCACGTTTTACACCACAACTTATTGTTGAAACTTCTAAGATAAACTAAAGGTTTAATGTGAATATTAACTTTAAGCCCTTAAGGAACATCATATATTGGACACTACTATATTTCACCACTAAACATGGTCAGATGAATGTAGCATCATTAAAAGCCACTTATCCTGCTAAACAACTGAACTGATCTTAGTCATACTTTGCGAACATTTGACTAAACATATGCGAACAAGTGACTGCACTTAATTACACAGCACCTAACAAAAAAACCCTACAGAGAGTCATCACAACGACACAAATAAATCAGAGGCACTCATACACATAGAGCATGCAAACGGGAAATTAACATAGCTCTTCCTTTCCATTGTAACTGGCAGCGGTGATGGAAGCACTTTCCACTGCCCTTTTCCTTTTGAGTAATTAAAACCACTGAAGTGGGTGGACCCAGTCATACCATAAGTCATTCTAGAGAATGTACATCCTGAACCGGAATTCCATTAGTAGGGAGATGTTACCAGTGGCAAGTTTAAAACAGAATGATTACTCACATAAGATGCATCACCAGTTAAATAAAATGGACAAGGGACCAGCTGGAGTGCAACTATTTAACAATGCATGCATGCATTCTGTGGGTGCCTTTCAGCACTTGATTTAAATCGTTTTGTTTACCCATAATGACAAATGAAAGAACGTGCGTGTATATCATTGTCATGTTTTAGCAGGGTTCACACTGGCTGCCAGCAGTGTGTTATTCCCTTGGTTTAAACTCTGCCCTGCACTCACACTTTGCTTGAAAGTTTTACCTAGGCTAAGTGGTAGGAAACCAACAGACTTGCATCAAGAGAAATGTTTTTAATGTAAATTTTAACATTGTTTTTAAACATTGAAAAGTGGCATAGATGTACAAAACCACAAACACACAAACATCGTCATCAAGGACAGATAAAAAAAAGAGTGTCTTTCATAACCTCAAGATATTACAATAAAATATAATACCTTTAAAGCACATTTAATTCAGCAAAATTACATCAACCACAGTAATTACAAAAAAGCTAAAGGTGTAAATAACAGTACACCCATTACACCCTAGCTCATTATCTGCCAGAGAAAATTAGAAAAGTGAATTGGTGATGAATGAACCAAACACCCGAGATGGAAATGAAATTTGTGCACCGTTTCTTACAATGCACTCCAGTAGCCTCACTGAACGCTAATATCAGTGTGCTTCTTTGTGTATTGGGCCTCACTATCTGTTGAGGAGGGGCTAAAAACATATGCATGTGCTTACGATAACATTAGGTAGAGGCTCAGAGTTTATCAGCATGTGAGTCACAGTGATAAAATAAGGAAGAAGTGAAAAACTATGGTCAGGAGAACAAGCCCACGGGGGTCAACCCCCTGGGTGGAGGATCCCTTGGCAGACTGAGCAGTTGTACTTGAAGTACTGCGAGCTGTTGCTGTGGCTGGAGCAGACGTTGTAGGCATCCTGGAAAAAGGAAAGGGAAAAGAAATATTTTACGATGTAATTATTAGATCAAAATAGATTCATGCCCAGTATACAGATTATGCATTTGCCAAAATGAGACCAAGAACAGTAGTGTCTTAAGGCATAATCATGTTAAGATGTAGCCTGGTACTCACTCACAAATAATAATAATAATAATAATAATAATAATAATAATAATACAACTGAAATGAGAGAAATAGCAGATAACAAATCATTATCATTCTGACAATGACACACCTTCAATAAGAATACATAATATGGCCTGTACAGCCACATGTTTCAAAAATACACCTACTGCTTAGGCAGGAGGATCCAGCATGTGGGCATTGTCAGTAATACTGCATACATTTAAAGGAGTTCCTCTGCCACATTCAAAATAGTAAAGTATATCCACTACATAGTCAAAATTTTAGAGCTGTGCAACAGCTCCAGCTGTTCCAAACATTTCATGTGATGACTTACGTAGGGAACAGGTAGCAGTTGTGATCACTGATGAATCCTGAGGAGGCCAACGCAATCTCCTTAGCACAGTCTGATTTATCAGTAGTCACATCCACTACATTAAACACCTCCACTGGTGATAATAACATTGTTGTATGTTCTGGATGACAGGCATGCTTTGTTAAGTCCACAACAGAACAGGTGTCAATCCGAAATAGCGTTCCCTCATCCACACAGCCCTCCTCTGCATAGCTTTTAGTGGCGCTTACTGAGAAAAACTCTCCAAAGCGGACCCGATGTCCTTTTTCAACAACGAAGTCATCAAAAATACCTGAGTAGACAGTCTTGCACTGGGAGCCGTTATTGAGAATGCGCATGGCATCCATCAAGAGGAAATGGAGGGACTTGAACTTGAATTGGTCAGTGTAGATGCTGACATCCCCACCTTTGGTCTTCACAGCTTCATTAAACGTTTTGGAAAAAACCTCATCGTTACCAAAAGCTTGAAAAGCCTGCACGTGTTGCGGTTGACCTCCAGGGAACACAGGGGAGCAGTGGCTAGTTGAGTTCCATGCTGACTTGAACTCACTGTTGGCCTTGAGCTCCTCTTGAAGAATTCCATCTTTAGCCAAAATTTTGGTCAGCATCTTGTTACGACATGTAGAGTACGAATCATCCACTGCATTTGGCGCCATGTCCATTACAATAGCTTCTCCATAGGATACCTGTCAAGGCCACCAACAAGAGCATGAACAACAACTTCATGCCCGCTGGATGGGAATATCTTATTTCCTACATATTTCCAACAACTGATGACATGATATAACTAACCCAAAATATAATCAAGATTTATAAAATATTCATCTATACCCAACACAATGCGTATGTATAAAAAGGAAAAATGAAAGAGTTAAAGTAAAAACAGTAAACTTACTTCATGAGTAACCATGGTAAAGAACATGACTGAGGTATACCAAACTCTCCAACCTGCCATTGTAACCCTGAATATGAAATAAGGAGAGGAGTTTAACAAAAGTAACAAATCAGGGGGCAGCTTTAAAATATGAAATTAAATACTGTTGTAACTGAAACAAAACAGCAAAAGACAGATGTTAGCCCATGTCTGCATTTCCTAAGAAAACTGCCTGAAATGCTGCCATATCTTCAGTGCCTGTCACCTCTTCCTTCCTCCAACCATTTAAAGGAAATAACAGGCGAACGTTTAGACTCGCCATGTGACTCATTTTTCCAAAACCCTATTTCATCAGAATTTTATATATATATATATAAAATATAATTTTCCAATTTCTGATTCCTGTTATATTTACTTTGTTATTTTGTGTTAGGTTGGTACTGAACATTATTTTAGCTCTGGTGGGCACAGCAAAAGAAAGCTGTGTCCAAAGCTACCAAAACTAAGAAAACCTGGTGAGAATTGACAGATGTTATACGTTTTTCTTCCCAGCTACCTAAGCAGTAAACAAGAAATTCTCAATTACATCCCAGTAAACAGTAAGTGGCCATGTTAACAGTTCTACTTCATTTTCTTTGCCCTAATGTCAAGTCTGCTCAAATATTTATAGATTGCCAAGATATTTAAACATTTAAAACATTTTTACACGACAACATTTTCACTCATTCCCCACTTGCCATAAAATATAAAGTTTTTATTCATTGTTAGAGCAACAGATCTTAAGTAAAATCACAAAGTCTGAAACTCACAAAACTGTTGTTTTTACTTGCATAACATTTACCCTTCCTTCAGAAGTGCACAAATTAAGGTTTGCCATTAAGTGATCAACACTCTACTTAAAAGAAATTTTCACATCTTACCAGAACACAGTAGTCTGCACAATGTCTCGCCTTCCTACCCTTCGGACATATAATGAAAACAACCCTTGGTACCCTCCCACTTACATAAAAAAAAAAGGATCTCATTGGACAACCACTCCTGAGTGAACTTCATGAAGAGGTGACTGAGAATGCCCTCTAGTGGTACCGGAGAGCTCTTACACCAACATGTAATGTTAAACATCCATTCACACCATTGAATAAATAGAAAAGATTCTCAGAAATGTGTCCTCATATGTCATCATTTCAGTTTCCGGATTAGTGTTTGTTAGCAAAAAGCATGTAAACTGGCTTAGCCAATCCCATTAGTACCCCTTTCTTCCACATAAAAATATATAAACCGTCATGGGAAAATGACTGGTATTGCTGCAAAGTCTTTGGTGTTCATGACAATGCACAATGCGCACAATAAGCAACAACCTAGGTATTTATGCACGAATTCATGTCCTTATGTAGCAAGGAATCTTCCTCTAGTCATGACAGTACATAATCTCTACCATGACTTAATAGTCATGATGTCACGCCAGTGTTGACGATGACACTCGCACGGCCATCAGTGCCGTGGGTCCCATCAGGTAAAGAGGAACTTGTTTGTGAACTTTTAGTAATGGGCCCTTGGGGGCTGTGATGGGGCATGATGTTGGGATCTCTGGCATTGGCAGCGGGATCAGGCCTGGTTAGGACACGCATTTGGGAGCTCTTATGAAAATGGCCCTGGGCAGGGACATGGGGACTTCCATGGAGAGGTGTCTGAGATACAGTCTGGGGATCAACATTAGGATGAGAACGTGGAGACACGTAAAGACTGGTGGGAGGAGGTAGCTGAAGATCTGTTTGTTCGATTTGTTTCGGATGTCCACTCTGTTGAGGTGGATAAGGGCTGCTTTGGTAAAGCATTTGAAGTCTGGTTTCGGGGCTGATTGGTGAGCACATGATGAGGCTCGCACGGGGTGCCACAGAAGGATGCACAAGAAGACTTCTTCGGGGTTGTGCATGGAAATGTGTCTGGGGCCGCAGATGCGCAATCGACTGGACCGGCACGTGGGGACTTCGCAGGGGAAACATGTGAGAAATAGTTTGGGCTCTAACATTGATGTTGGCCTGCGTAGGCACCTGTGTATTTGTGGGAGGAGGCACAGAGGTATGGATCTCTTCTGTAGCAACCTGCTGAGCATTCTGTGGACCCACATGGGGGTTAGTTTGGTTGTGTGCGAGAGGGCTGGTCTGGTGACGCATGTGGAAACTATAACGGAAGTGGGCTTGAGGATCAGAGTGCATTCTACCAGTCATGGGCCTTGTGGCAAGGTGGAGGCTCCACCTGGGACGAACGTTGTAGGCGATTATAGGGGACTCCTCCTGGCAGCTGGTGACCTTGAAGTTGATCTTCTCTGAGTTGAAAAAGGTGCACTTGCTTGGAGGCTTGCAAGAGGGGAATCTCACAACAGAGCAAGTTATCTGTGGCTCTGACAAACACCGCATGTCCCATTCCTTACAGAGTGAAAAAAAAATATTTTTAATTGTTTTTAGACAAACTGAAAGACTTGACTGAAAGACTGATATTACTTTTGTAGAAATGCAAATAGTAGTTAATTGTGTAAATACCCTTATAGCAATACTTTGAAATTGTGAAAGTGATCACCACCATCAAACCTAAATATTATTGTTAGGTGGTTGCGTTAACAAATATTGTGTATGCTTGTGAGCACATTAAAACCAACCTCAGGGTCTTCGTCGCTGTTTTCACGCTCATCATCACTTTCTGTAATATTCAACAAAAAAAAACATCTTGTGCTTATTAAAACTAAATTATTTCCCGCTACTTAATGCCACAGTATTAAACTAGATTATATTAAATGAAGTATATGAACTCAGAGGTTTCCATATTAAACATGCATGATTACAAGCATAACCCAACCTACCTCCGCTAGATGAAGATGCAGAGACCTGCAGCAGTGGGTAAACAGTGCTTGAGGAGACTGGCGAAGCCTCCCTCACAGGAGACACTTGGCTGTCAGAAACGACCCCATCCTCAGTGCTCACCTCCACCACGGCACACACATCAGGCATTTCGTGTATTACAAACTCGTCATTGTTGCACTCGGCACTAATATTTGCCTGAGGATCTGGAAAACAGGAAATAATTTACAATGTTAAAAATGCTCGTTTGTAATCGGTACATATTTAAAGTTTTATCACAATTTGCCACAAATGCTTAAATAGCATTTCTTATTTTCAACTTCCATGTACACAACCTAAAATTTGAGAATAGAAATTTGCCACAGTTCATAGGTGCATGTTATGTGTACAACTGTTAGGTTAACATATCCCCAAATGATATATACACATCAAAAGAATTATTATAAGTGAGTGTAGTCAAGTTATAGTAATTATGGCTATGTACTGGGCTGCTGAGATATTTATTCCAGTTAGCATGCTAAATAACCAGCTTCGGTCCATCCACTGTCGCAATATCAGTTCCTGCGACTTTGTGGCGTAGAGAAAAACACATCTGCCCACAACCTTGGCAAGTTTTTCCTAGTCGTGATATTGTGTTGAGATTTGGCTGGCCACTGTGTTGTTCGCTACTGCCACAAAGTGGCAAAAATTTTAACTTAAAAATTGTACACATAGCTCCTTTAAAGTTGTAGGTGGTGGTTTTCCTGTACAAAAACAAAGGAAAGCCTTGATAACAGTAACATTGTTAAAGATAATCAAAGCTGTATGTTGTATCATTTCACCCTGGAAAAAGAATGGTTCAAAGTAATTAGTAAAAGCATGACTATGATGCAGTGGTGCCCATAAATTTGCTGCCGACCCCACTGTCCACCCAACTTTCCTCTAAAAATTCTAATCTTCCATGGAGCTGCTAGCCTGTTAAACCCACCCCTCATACTTAATTTCATTTTGTAGAGAGGGTCTGGACTGGAATCTTTTGAGGGTCATGTAAGCAGTCCGAGCAGCGCTGATCCAATCAGCGAACAGAGGGTGTGTTTGTGAGCCATGACAGTGACCTTGTGCGCTACATTGTAGTGCAGAGGTAGGCTAATTGCATACGTGACGACCAGGCATTAGCAATTGGGTAAAGGCAGAGGCACTTGTTTTAAACTTCAGCAGAGTCCACACCTACAGGAAGAAGTCGTTTCTCACGGCCTCCGCTCCAGACCCTCTGTACAAAATGAAATGAAGTACGAGGGTTTGGTTTACCAGGCTATGGAGTTGCAGCATCCAATCAAAAATATTGCATAAGCATTTACAGGTCTCATTACATCGTTTTTTTTCCCCATCATTTTGTAGTGGTCTCTAGTGTTAATGAACGCCCTGTGAGCCTGTGAGTTTTAGTAAAAAGGCTGTTGTAGTTTGGTGGAGGAGATGGAGCGGGGAGAATGACAGGTTCTCGGCTATGCTAGTGACAGTCTACAATCATTCAAAGCCCATTTGGTCATAGCACACTAAACAGACACATGCTTACCTATATTTCACTAAGTGAATGTGTGCTGCAATGACACTCCTCCGATAATCACAACTGTGGCATGGCTTTTTCTATTTAACAAACTTACGTCACTTTGTTTGCCTTTCCCTTACTTTACTTGTCAGAGTTTACAAAGTTCATCTCAATGTTATGAGCCTTTCCAATATCTTCTCTAAACCTTTTCTATTAGCTTGCGTGTAACCTCATCCAATATCTGTCAATCTTCATCAGTTAATGCTTTAGCTGAATGCAAAAATTTAAAGCACTTCCTTCAAAGCAGGTTTTCTTGATAAACTTCTCTAAATTTGCCAAAACTCCACACTAGCAATCTAGCCAACAAATGTATGCTCTCGCAGGGAGATTCACAGCTTTCTACTTCCAACATGCAGTTACAGTTTACTTTCATTTTCAGCTGGGCTTGCTAATCATCTTTATGCATCCTTATCACAACTTGTGATCAAAATGCTCAAATAAAAGTATCACTACCTTGTCCTTGCGAAAAGAGAAGGAAAGTGAAAACCAGTGAACCTATTTGCAGCACTCCTACCCCTTAAAAAATCCTACCTAAGACTAACACAGATTACAGCAAGATCGAACTATTCAATCAGTTTTTTTCAGTCTACAAATTGGTATCATCTACCAACACTGAAAGCATTATGCCAAATTTGGCCATTAAAAAAATCAAAATTGTGCCCATCGTATCAGAAATTAACTACAAATGTCCTGACGTCACACCCACTTTCCTCTGCAAACACTCATACATAACGCGCAGTCAGTGTAGTCCTTTATAAGCTTACTAAAAGAAAATTCGTAACAATTCAAATTTAGGAAATAAATAAATATGATAGCAGGAATAAATATATTTACCAGACATACATATCATATGCAAGCCACTGCCTTAACTTTGGTGAGCCAAAAGTCCCGCTGAAATCAATTGACCTCGCCAATGCGATTGGAACGTTGGCAGCAGGGGGGGATGAGATTACTTTCCCTCCCTACACTTTCAGTGTTAGCTTTCTCAGGCGAGCACTTATCCTTTAAACCTCAAAATTCAGCAAAGATCTGCATAGCTAGTTTTTTGATTAAATGTAGTGGCACTCTGTGTGGTCAAAAACACTGTGCTGCTTCCAACGTCTCTGCCTTCAAACTGACTTAATTACATCTTGTGCAGTCCATTATAGGTGATGCAACATTCTAAAAAAAAGTTTAAAATACAGACATGGTTTTAATTTTTCACTGAATAAGAATGCATTTTATTGAACACAATATTTATGTATTCTTATAAAATTATATTTATAAACATGTTACCCCTCTAACTAAATTATTATTGCAGATGAATTAACCCTTACTGGCTCTTACAAAAAGTATATCAGTAGGTACTATAGTATATAAGCCTACTACTCCTACTACTACTACTACTACTACTACTACTAATAATAATAGAAATGTTTTCCTCCCACCTAAAAAACAGACCACACGTTGTTAAAATTAACTCTGTAACATCTCACCCTTCAACTTGTGATATTGGTGTGCCATAAGGCAGTATTCTTGGACCACTGCTTTTTCCTTTATATATTAACTTACCCCAAGTATGTAATTATTCAAAATGCTTACTGTATGCAGATGACACTGTTATGATTCTCTCTGATTCAAAATTATCATCTGATCTCTAGCTCTTTCATAACTGTTTAGGAAAGAACAATTTACCTATTAATGTAAAAAAAAAAAAACTGAATGCATGTAGTTTTATACCCGTAGAAAAAGATTCACATTACTACTCCCATGACCTTTGCAAACCAAGACCTGGTCATTACAAAGACCTGTAAATATCTTGGTGTGGTACTTGATTCACATTTAATAGCATGAACACATCTCTAAACTAATAAATTAGCTTACCAAAAACATATATGCATATAATAAGATAAGGCCATATTTGTCATTGTCTGTTTTTCAAACCTATTTACATGCATTTATGTTTTCTACAATTTCTTATGGTCTTCCAATATGGTCTCTTACCACTAAGGAAGTTACTGCATTACTGAAATTTCATTACTGAAATTACCAGGCATGTCTTTACTAGCCTGGTAAACCAGCCCCTCGTACTTAATTTCATTTTCTACAGAGGGTCTTGACCAGACACCGTCAGAAATGATTTCTTACTGGAGGTGTGGACTCTGCTGAAGTTTAAAACAAGTGCCTTTGCCTTTACCCAATCGCTAACGCCTGGTCGTCACATATGCAATTAGCCTACCTACGCACTACAATTCAAATGTAGCACACAAGGTTAACGTCACGGCTAACGAACACACCCTCCGTTCGCTGATTGGATCGGCCTTGCTGGGGCTGACTAAATGACCCTCAAGAGATTCCGGTCCAGACCCTATGTACAAAATGAAATGAAGTATGAGGTGCGGGGTTACTAGCCTATGTCTTTACTACCCTGTGCTCAAGATCCACAGGAATCTGCCAAAGTGGTCTCACCACTGCACTTACACACACTAATGTCCTGACTTCAAAACCTCATAAACAGTCATGCCATAACTTTTATTTTCAGATTCTAAACAGCATGCCACGAACAATTACTGCAGTTCTCCCAACACGCAATGTGAGACAAGTGCATCTTATCAGAACAGTTTCACAAGCACTTATATCAGTCCCTGCCTTTAGAAATAGCTATCGTTAGAGGTCCTTTTTTATACCTTCACCAAAGTTTGGAATGACATAGTATCACATTCCATCACAGCCTTAAAAAGCCATATAGATTACACCTTGCCAACATCTGCATGTTGCATGTATGTATGTGTTTGTGTAACATATGTAATGTCTATTGCTCTCCAAGTTATCTGTGTCTGGTTTATGTTAATTTCCTGTGTAAGTGCTCCTGTATTTGTTATGATTGCTTTTTTTTTTTTTGCTTTTGTTCTTTGTTTTGTTTTGTGTTCTACAGAACAGGCTCATCTTAACTGTAACTAAACTGTTAATACTTGTAATACTCTGCTGTATAATAAATGAAATATATGTATGTATTCATGTATGTATGTATGCAATTTGCTGAAGATTATCCATGTATGAAGTAGCCTTATGTAGACATGAACTGAGCAATGTTAGCTAAGGTTAGATAAAGAGTATCCCATTGGGCTACAGTGCACCAAAACCATAGTTTGCTTTTGGGAGCAGCGTGTTTCACTCATCAAACGGAGGCACAACTATCTTTTACAAACTAAACATTTGCTACAAATAAACCACACAATACCCCACCTCTGATATTCAACTGTAGATTAAGCATATTAACCCCCCCCCTACTTTGACTAAGGTGTTTTGTGCAAGAGTTTAAAAAGTTCCTTAAGTCTAAGGAGAAAACTGTAAATATGTGATTGAAAACCCTAAGGTATCTTTCAGGATAATACTTAAGGATGTTTGTGCAATTGACTTAATTTTAAAGAACCTTTAAATCAGACTTTAACGGAAAATCGTCACCTCGTAAGGTGTTTTGTGCAGTCCCAGTACTTTTCACATCTTTCTCTTCCCTTCCCCCCGAATGTTTCATCACTCTTCTTCGTAGGATTCTCAATAAAAAAAGAGACACAATCATTTTTCTTCTGTTGACCACTCGAACAGAAACTATAGCAAATTCGTCCTTGTCATTCAATGCTGCCCATTTGATTTGTTAAATCTAACGTGAACAAGCCAGCGTCTGTGTAGTGTCTGTGTTTCATTCATCCAGGTCATGGTAGTCAAAGGACCTAAGCTGTAAGCAACTGGACTTCTTTTTAGAACTTGAAGACGTTTCACCTTTCATCCAAAAGGCTTCTTCAGTTCTTCCAGTGAGCCAATTTCAGGTCCATATGTGACTAAATGTAATAAAAGCTAATAAAACACTGTTATGGGGAAAAAAACATACCTATTTTGCTGTGAAGCTAAACGTTCCGCAGTGTCTCCAGGCACAAACGAAGGGTGAGACCAAACACAGAAAAAACAAACTCTGCTCTGAACCTCCCTCTTCCTACACCTGGCTATTTACCTGAGGTTGGACAGAGTAACTGCTGCCAAAGAGGCAGAGTGAATAAAGGATAATTTGACAAAAACATATGTTTTCCTACGATTTCAACAATTCCGTTGGCTTTATCGAAGCGCAGTTGTGCAGTATGTGCAGTTGTACTTTCTATTCATCGTTTAAAATAAGAAAAGAAAAACAGAGAAACAAATGTACTAAAGCGATATCAATGGGAAAGACGGGGCTACTTTACACAGGCCACGTGCATTTAAAGACTGAGCTGGCAGCTGATGCACACTGCTCCGCAGACATGTCTGGCGTGAATACACAACACGCCAACGAGACCTTGTTCATGACTGAAAATCACAAATTTCCAAATGGATGAAGAAATTAGTTAAGAAATTCCTTGTAGAAATCCTACTCCTTCAGTACAGTACAGCTACCAAAGTCGTGTTAAAGCAGAAGACCCAAAAAGAACATGTCCCAAGAAATTAAAAGCTAGGCTCGATCTGAGTGATGGTGATATGAAAATGTCCTGACTTCATATCTGGGGGAATGTTTTGTTCTAAATAAAAAAAAATATGAGCCAGCCCCCTAAACACTCATAGTGGCATGAACAAATTGCATACATAGTCGAAATACACTTCAACAGCCAAAGATCCATCATTACAACCAAAAGAAAATTTCAACAGCATTTTCGAAAGCGACAAGCCCCATCCCAAAAGGTGATCCTGCATGCTGTTACAAACATCTGTGCAACAGGCAGTGCCCACAAAAAAAGCCCTAGGTCTTCCTCGATCATGTCATAGTGCAGAGAACTGTTGACCTCTGGGAAACACTATTCATGGTGGATATTTGTCTGGTGAAGTACTCTTTGACTACATACAACATTTGTTTTAAAGACCTAGCCATTATGAGTGATGAGGATCGCCAGCAGAATGGACAGAGAAGGTGTCATACAGATATGGGCTTAAAGCAATGTAATATCTCTTAGCTTTGATTGGTTGTACACTGCCTACCTAACCACTGTCCTCCCCACATGCAACTGAATAACACAAAACTACATTTGACAGCTTACCTGTGGCCATTGTGCTATCAGCCTCATGCTCTACCTTTCCCTTCGCTTCAGGGACCAGTTTGTCAGATCCTGCATAGGTCGTCTCGTCACCAGGTTTGCGCCTCTGTGAGATGAAAAAGGCATTTTAGAGGCTGCATTTATGTACAAACAGACAAGGGTTTGTATCCAGGAACTGGACTACAACTAGGCACATCAAATTTGTTAAATACTTTGTAACACATCTGTGTACATTCTAATTCATCCAAGTTGTAAGCAACTGGACTTGAAGATGTTTCACCTTTCATCCAAAAGGCTTTTTCAGTTCTGGCCTGATGATGGGGAACCAGGAGACACTTTTTCTTTTAACAGTGAAATGATAAAACTCCACAAACAAAAATGGTACTATATGCCAAGTTCAACACCAAGACATGTATGCCTGTCAGGGTTCGTGAAATTTTAACAATCGAAGATACTGATTCTTACATAATTACAAGCTGTTATTATGAATGTAATTGAAGGGAAAAAAAATGTTTTAATCGAATGTGATTCAAATCATTGACATGCCACCTGTCATACGTTCATTTTATAAATGAGGATCAAAATGTGTAAATGTTGTACACAATATTGTAAATGGAAAACATATCTAAGGCATACACTTTAATAACAGAAGGAAGAACTTGCTTTTTTTTCTTTGACTTGTTTCTTCTCCAATTTCTTTTTTTCTGGAAAAAAACAACATGAAAAAGCATTGTATAGGCATCCGAGGCATTAAAACAGCAAATACAATACCTGGTAGTATAGTATGCTACCATAAATAAACTGATTTCGGTGGTGAAATTAAGCAAGATACAAAACAACATGGCCTATACAATGATTGCCTATACTATAGCAATTGCTGCACTACATCTTAAAGGAGAAATTCAGTGTAATGAGCTACCCCAAGGTACTGTTTGCATGAACAGTCTTTTTAATTAACTATCTTGCAACTTCTCAATGTGTTGTTTTTAGGGTCCTCATTATATGACTACAAGAAAGTGTGGAGCTAGTTTGAGCTTTGTTAATGGTATAAATATAGTAATTTCTTGTTAAACTACCACCGGCACTAGCATTGTGAGCCTTCTAAAAGTACTGACTAAACGCCATCACATTTAGAATACAAGTTAGCATAGTTTTGCTCCCCAACAAACACTGAAATTTGTTATGTTGCAATATACCCCAAGTCCATTGCTTCTTTAAGTCTCAAGTTGTCTTGATTTTCACAGAGTACAAAATGGTCCAACCTTTCTTACGTGCACGTTCAGATGTCGATAGCATCCTGTAAACTTTGATTGCGTTGCTGCCCTTTTTACTGCTCTTATCCTTCACTTCTTCTATGTCAGGAAGAGAATTCATTGCACAGCGGAAATTGGCCTTCCATGTCTTTGGATCTGGCTCATCCACTCCTGGATGATATTTCCCTACAATAAATAAACAAACAAACAAACAAACAAACAAATAAGGAAATGTGACATCTGATGTAACACCTAAATCTCCTGACAATTTCTTCAATTGCAGCTTTGAAAAATGTGGGGACGACTGGATACAGCATTGACATTTTCAAAATCCTGTAATAGGAAACGTCCCAAGAGATAAAACATGTACTTCATTTTTTTTTTTTTTTCCCTGGTCTGATGGGACTAATGCAATCTTTTCACCATGGCTTGGTTACATTCACTACTGTAAAATGTTCTGCAAAACATAAATTAACTTTTTGGTATCTGTACACCTGTAGACGCATAACAGTTTTAGGAAATGATGGCAGAAGTGAACACGGTAAAATGTGTATAAAAATTATTTAAAATGTGGTCATGGAGTCACACCCTAAGGAATTTGGCCAAGCTACAATCATCAGAACACTGGATTTGCTACCTTGACATAGCACTTCAATAAGACAGCTTCACCTGCAAGTTAAGAAAAGCCACAGTATATGTTGCAAAGAAGTAGTTTAGCAAACAAGTTTGTTTTGATAATTAAAACAAGAAAATTATGACCACAAATTAACATGCTACGGCACATGGTAGGATCGGATTGGATTGGTATTGGATTGGGTGTTGCTACCCAACGGGTGGTCTGTCCCAAATCCCTGTGCACATGAGAGTTCGTGTAAGCGGATAATGGTCAGAGATCTGGCCGTTTCCGCTACGCTAGATGGCGCTGAATTCCTTTCAACAAGTGGTGTTAGAACTACTTCAGGTTGACGGCTGCTAAAAAGAAAATAAACAAACTATCTGGCGGCATACAAAACAAAGATAGCGCTCGAGGAGGTTGACAGAGCAGCATTTGCATGCATGGTGTGCATTCTCCTTTGTTTGAAAGTCCGTATGAAAGAACAAACTGCGTTTTTGGTTTCCTTGATACGACATGACCTGTGCCGTCGGCGTTTGATATTACAAGCAATTGAGGACAACGAGACTTGTTGAGAGCAGGCGCTAGAAAGCCTCGACGTTCACTATGGATGAAAATCAGGGACAGAAGCTTCTGGGATCGAGTGGTCTTACATGCGCAGTATGCGAATCCAAACCAATACCGTGCACAAGGCGGCACCAAGCGGATTAACATCGGCTTAAGCCAGGGGTTGCAATCGGATTCGCGAAACCAATCCCTATACGATGTTTAGCCTGTGCACATGAATTCAATACGATCCCAAACCATTTCCAATCGGATTCAACTGGTCCATGTGCATGCAGTGATTGTGACAACTGTGGCATAAGTTGGATAACAGACTTCACAGGAGCAGAAGTTAATGCATCTCAAGATGCAACAATGGCATTGCCACCTCCAACATGCATTATAGGCTACCCAATCAATGTGGCTTCAATTTTACATCTTCATTATGAAATGTGGTAACAATGTTCATCAAAGTTGATTTTGGTCGTTAACTGTATACCTGTGTGGATGGCCCAGTTCTTAAACAAAGGTGCATCCTTATCAAGCTCCCATCCATGACGTGCAGCATGCATCCATGGAATTTGAAATATCTTCTTTTGCTGTTGGAAAAATGTTGTTGTCTTAGTCAGCAATAAAAGTAGGTAAATGTATACAAAATTAGCAGCCTACACTTAGACAAGAAATGGAAAACAATGTCCACTTTCTATCCACGTTTACTCTACTGACACCCTAGAGAGGTGTAACCACAACTGCATTGCTTACCAGCAGTATCAAACCTCACATGTACACAGTCTTAATTTCAAAATGACCTCGGCATTTCATGTAGACTGCTCACATACCTTGTCAATCCATACAAGACCATTTACCAAACCACTGTTTATTTGTTCTTCAAGCCAAGGGCGCATTCGCATCCTATCGACTGGCATGATGACTTGGGACTGTCAGAAAGCCACACAAAAACTCAAGATGACATTACTGGTATTTTGGAGTGGACCACAAAAAGTTGTGTGCTTTTACCTTTTGAAAACTGTTATTTCCAATCTAGCTACTTACCAAACCTTTCATCACAGGAAATGAAGCTCGTCGCCGATGACTGGAGACTTTACTGCTTTACAGCAGCACTCACTTTGGGGACACTGTTTCTAGAACGTTTCTGTAAAAACAAGAGCGAAGTCCACTCAGACGACTCCATGCTTTCTTTGACTTAAATCCATGTTTTCAAGAAACCATTAATCTTCCAATGTTATTATTTTTTCATACAAGTGTATCTTTCACGCTAAATGAACACTAAATGAACACACAATCAACACTGAATGAAAGGAAAAGGCATTTAACGTCATTGCATTGCCTGTCCAAATAGCGTAACCCAGAAGGACTAGATTAAACTGAACGGCCGCGTAGGCCTATAATCTGTACTTCATGCGAACTTGCTTTCGATTACATTGGCAACTGTTTCCTTTGGAAGAGTGCTGTGGTTCTCAAACTACACAAACATTGGACGAATAATGTCAGAATCCTTATTAAAATAAAGGGAGAAACTGAGCGCGCCAGTAACCTAAGCACGCTACGTAGCGTCGGTAACTTCCAGACACAAACTCCACACTGGTAATAGTAGCGAGTATCCCTGCATTTGGACTGAGCATTTCACTGTCAGTACGGGTCTCTTACATACGTGCAGTTCTTTCTTACCATTTGGCGTCCACGTACGTCCAGTTTATCGAAACAAAAAGCAAAACTTGTCTGAACACAAAAAAACCGACAGCGTCTGCGCAGTGAAGAACGGGCGAGTGTCCTACTTCTAGGCGTGATCTAGCCTACCATTGGACCAAATCGGGCGGCACCGCCTGAAGTGCTTACGTATCTGTGCGTGCTTATTCTACCATTCAATTGGTCTATAGCGACATCAATCCAAGCAGATCGTCGTTTCACTTTCATTTCTCTTTGTTACTTACTTCAATCGGCATAGGCGTTATAACAGCTATCGTGGACGCAGTTTGGAGTTAGAACACAAATAGCCTACACGTTTAATCGTAGATGTTTTCCAATGTTAACTTATTAGACTAACATAAAGCAGGTGTGTCTGGCAATATTGGCTGAAGGCTGTTGGAAATGCCAGCAGAAAGTGATTTTTTTCGTATGCAGCAGAACCTGCGCCTGTAAATTGGCGAGTCCAACCATGTCAAGGTTTGTTTATTTGAATAACCCACAGAATAAAGGCATACTATAATTGGCCTTTAATTTAGAAGGAAACGTCTTTGTTGCGTAGGCTAGGGGACTTTTTCATCAATCTGCAGAGTGTCAGATTAGCGTTAAATGCACAAGCTTGGAATGGTCTGCGTAAAATGTCGAAATGAAAAACTAGATGTACCGCATAGCTGTACATGGTATGACCACCGCAGTGTATTGAAATGTGGAAACAGTTGGTATGATGACTGTGTGGTAGAGCAGTGTGTGGTAGAGTATTGTGAGGTGAGAATTTGTGTGGAAATGATTTCCTTGAAGTGGGCATGGATGTGGGTTTTGAATGAATGACATTGTGTGTGTTTGAGTAGTGTTTAGGACTGAAAAGGGTTGGATGTTGTCATATTATATGTAACCTACATTATTTTGAACCAGCGCCCCCTATGGGCCAAATTTCATGGCATGTGCTGTGCTTTTAGAGGTCTTTGTGCTGATCGTGCATGACATATTTTGTGCAGTTCCCACCTTTTCGATCCAAGATATTAGCAATACAATATCCCGATTTTAGCACTTACTCCTATCACTAGGTGGCACTATGCTTCAAGTGAGTGTGTATGAGCTGGGTTGATACACCTCTGTAACACCAGCATACTAACACAAAATTGTGTTGTTGTCCTTAGTTATTTAACAAAAGCTGTTTTTGGACACTTAGCTTCTATGAGAAATGACGAAATGTCACAATGTTTGGTGCACATGAAAAGAAAGCTGTATAGAGTTGGCATGTCAACTTTGACCAAATTTGAGTAATTAGAAGCTGAGATATGGACTTTTAAAGAATTTTAAGCTACGTTTAAAAATTGTATTGACTTTAAACGGTTCATGTCACAATAAATCCTTTGATAACTTTTTGTCGGTATTGTCTGTAGATGACATATACCAAATTTGGTGAGGTTCACATGAACGGCCTATGACGAGTTTGTTTGCTTTCACAATGTTAAAATTTCACAGAAATTGTTTTCAGTGGAAGTCGGTGTTGATCAGTGTTTTCAATGCGTGAGGGTCAATAGATTTCAAGACAAAAAAAGTTGATTGTAAACTTTAGCGTACTCTAGATAATAGGCAAGGTTCTAGTCGCTCTAATCTTTGTGAGGGAGTAGTCACTTCTAGTCGCTCACAAACTACTAGGGCTACAAGCCTACAAAGATTCATGTCCCCTAGAGTTCCAGTGTCCCGGCAATCATTGACAATCCTTTATATAACTTTCATAATAACTTTAATGCTAATAATAATATATTTAATATATATTTAATAATAACAACTTTACATGAGAAGGACTCGGTACCATGGGTTTGTCATTGTTGTAATCTGGAAGACACAGCAAAACATTTGCTCTAGTTGGAAATCTGTCATGTTATTGCCTTGTAAGAAACATCTATCTAAAATAATGCTAAAAATTATGTCACAGTTTGAGCAACGGCAAGTGACTTTCTGTCGTACAGGAGGAAATTTACCGTACTGTTTGAATAACAAGCCATAGCTAAAGTCATACCCGTTTACTTTTCTGTTCATGTTGGGGAAACATTTCCATCAGTATTTCTCGCAAAATAAGCTTAGGACTTGGTATTTGTTTGTAAGTGGAATAGTTATCTTTATGGATTTTACTATTCGATGCAAGTGAAGCCCAACGGAAGATGGCTAAGCTACACGCTATAACTTGGCATGTACATGCTAACTAGCTAGCTCCCTTGACATGCTGGCTTCCAAGACTGCCTGGAACCAAAGTTTGTAGAAGAAGAATCAAGTCCCCACATACAGTATTTGCCTCCCACTCCAGTAAGCGTGATTTTTTTGTTGCTACTGGGAACTGTACCTCCACACCTATGTTCTTGACTTGTCGTGTCCCCCAGGGGTCAATCCTTGGACCAGTAAAATTCAACCTTTATATACTCCCACTTGGACAAAACATCAAGAATAACTCGATCAATAATCATAGCTACGCTGACGACACACAAAATTACTCAGTTGTCACCCTAATGACTGTGCCCCCCCTTGAGTCTCTCTGTGGCTGTATTGACTAAATTAGCAACTGGATGTCACACTGCATGTCACACATAATATATTACAAAATACGAAGAAATACATTGCATATTGTTTTGAAGAAGTTTATTACAAAATGCATAAAATACTACATAATGGAATGAAAATGTGTTGTTATTACATAATGCATTGTAACACATTTTTACAGGCCTTCCTAAAAAGATCAAACAGCTTCAAGTCACCCAAAAATGCAGCAAGGGTTTTTACAAGAACGAAAAGAACTGACCATATTACTCCCCATTTTAAGGTCCCTGCACTGGCTCCCTGTAAGTTAAAGAATTCACCTTAAGGCATTACTTCTTGTGTTTAAATTCATAAACAGCCATTAAAGTCGCAGTAGAGCTGAGCAGTTCTGTACATTTTGTAAGATAAGGCTGCATGTTTGTTGACAGATTTTTAGGTCAGTGTGTCGCTGCTCGTCAGCAATGGATCTTGTAAAGTAAAGCTAAAGTTAAACTACAAGGTAAACGACATTCTGTGACGGTAGGTAGGCTACAGAAATCCTTTACCAGTGTAGCCCCTGCTGTCCCTTATCAATGCCAAATATTTGGAAATCATCTCTGCTCGTTGCGTTGTGGCTGCTACAACTTTGGCATGACTTATGGAGTAATTGAGTATGTGCCATTTTTTTTATGACTTCTATGCTCACAACTCTGTCTATCCAGTAGCTATGATGCTTATTATAGTCTTATTCTGTGTGCTCTACCGCACTCTTAATTTTCATTTGCCAGCATCTTCAGCTGAGGTGGTCAGAACATTTGGATAATACAGGATTGCTTTGACAGCCATCAAGATGAATCACATTTGGTCCATAGTGGACACTCTAAAATCACAAAATTACATTTTAGCTCGTATCCTCAAAAGACAAATTTTTAGACAAACAACATGTAGACTACATGAAACAGCAGATGTTAATAAAAAAGCTTTATTAACAGCATCAAAAGTCAACTTGGGAAACATAAGACAACATGGAACAGTATATGTTGAAACTGTAAAATACCACTTGGAAAACACCATTTGACTAAAACATATAAAAAACAGAGCACAAAAGTAGTCATGAACTGTGCTTTACTTTCTCTGTGTATAACATATAAAACATATAACCACCATGCAGCAGTCATGCCATGTACCTTATCTTTGTGTGACACATCTAGTTTAAACTTGTGTTCATGTTTGGTTTTCAAGACTTTAGAACGTTTTCAATTTTAGATATCTGCATTGTGCCTTCTTTTCTACTTTTTAGAAAATTATTCTCATCTTTGCTTTTTAACTTAACAGGCGTTATAGCAATAATAGGAACTTCACTTGATAAAAGCAGAATAGCGAGAGCAAACAGAGATAGTGGGCTAATCAATTTAGACTCAGGGTGAGAGGAACTTAAAAGAAAACGTCACAGTAAAATTAAAGTTGGCATCACACCGAATTGGTACGTTTGCTGAGGAGCAAAACTGCGCTTGCCTGTAGCATTTAGAACTTCACTATTTTTTACCGTTTTGGCCCAGAAAGCTAGTGCTAAGGGCATAGAGAAAGCATGAAGATTACACTATTTTTAAAACATTAAAAACAGCTCAAAGAAACTCCACACTCCATTGGTAGTATAACAAAGGTCCTGGCATTCAAACCAAGGCACTAAGAACTTTGTAAGTGTACACAACGTTTATTAAGAGAGAACAGTTCTAATGGGCAGTACCTGGCAGTAGTTTCTCATCACCACCATGAGGAAACTCCATACAAGTCGATTGTACTACCTCTCCTCCTATTTTACCCACTGGTTTGTGTTCGTCAGTCGACTTGTATGGACTTTCCTCATGGCAGCGATGAGAAAGTAATGCAAGATACTATCTGTAAGAACTGTTTTCTTAATAAACATTGTGCCATGTATAAGAGAATGCAGTTGTAATGTACTGTATGCTTCAGGATATATGACAGAACCTCTCCATGTCTGTGGAAATGGTGATCTTTTGGCCAATGCTTCCAGCCCAAAATGAGGCGGTCTGCAGAAAGAAATAAAGCAATCTGTCACTTAACATTAAAAAGTTATTCAGATATCTTCTAGATCCACTTTTGGGTCACAATCCACTTCAGACAATGTCCATTCAATGCAGCATTGTTAGGTCTGGTCTGGCTAATTTCTCAATCCTTAATGCTGTAAAGGAGTACCACAATAAGGGCTATATTATAATATACAACAATGTTACACGAGTGCAACTTTCAAGTTCTGCAGATCTATCAGGTACATCATTTGTTGCAATTTGTTGTTGTTTTTTTTATTCTCCACCACCCTGAAGATGTTTCACTGCATTCAAAATCAGGGCAGTGGTGGCAACATTACAATGGGTTAGACACTGATGAACAAAACGCAGAACACCAAACTGCAGATGAACACCTACCAATTCTTTCACTGACTCCAACCTGCTGCTCCACCGGGTCTTTAGCATATTAGATATCTTTAGAAGACAGCAGAAAACAGTGTTAGCGATATTTAGGTACTGGGAGGTGATGCCATTTGTCAGTTCTATAACCTGGTGGTACAGAGTGTAATTTTAACAATTTCTGACAAGCACAGATCTGAAACAACTGATACTGAAGAAAGAACTCACTTTTGCTATAGCCTTCTTCTCCTTTTTCTCCTCTGGAAAGAAAAAAACAAAGACCTCTTTAATTGTACCACATTTAATACAACCCCAGTCCAATAATGTTGTGAATATATAAAAAAATGTAATGTAATAAAATGTATGAACACTTTAGAATAACCACTCCATATAAATCATGTATAAATGTATTTGTTAGCTCTTCACACGACTTTCATCATTGGCTAATAATTATTTTCATGTTATTTCCCATCAATAAATAATTTATAATTATATTTATATTCTGTCTGGTTGTCTGTTGGCTGTCTGGCAACGTTTCAAAACCTTGCCTTGTTTTTTTTTTAAGCAAAACCTTTTTCTGGAGACCACCTCTTGTGAAATACCACCGGGTCTTTAGCATATTAGATATCTTTAGAAGACAGCAGAAAACGGTGTTAGCGATATTTAGGTACTGAGAGTTGATTTGTGAGTTCTACAACCTGGTGCTACAGAGTGTAATTTTAACCACTTCTGACAAGCACAGATCTGAAACCAATACTGAAGAACTCACTTTTTTCTCCTTTTTCTCCCCTGGAAGAAAAAAAACAGACTTCTTTAATTTTACCACATTTAATACAACCCCAGTCCAATAATGTTGTAAATATATATAAAATGTGACATAATATGTACGTATGATTTTATGAAAGAAAAATGTAATCACTATTTCCATGGCAGCTAAACCAATCAAGATAAAACTTTAGAATAACTACTACATATAAATCATGTATAAATGTATTTAACTCTTTACATGACTTTCATCATTTGCTAACAATTATTTTCATGTCATTTCTCAGCAATAAATTATTTATAATTATATTCTGTCTGCTTGTCTGTTTGCTCTTTTCAATTCTCAATTTGGTTTTCAATTCTTGATTTTCTACTTCGCAAGCTTGTGGTGACATTTGTGATGTTTGACAATTAACCCCAATACAATAAATTGAGTGGTAGATGCTCAATCACAAATCAGACAGCATACAATATTTTTTCTACCATTATAGCTGCAATCACTCTTACTGGAGTGGGAGGCTAATACTCTACGTGGGGACTTGATTCTTCTTCTACTAACTTTGGTTCCAGGTAGTCTTGCAAGCCAGCATGTCAAGGAAGCTAGCTAGTTAGCGTGTACATACCAAGCTATAGCGTGTAGCTTAGCCATCTTTCATTGGGCTTCACTTGCTCGCTCACTTTGTTACATAATTTTTAGCATAATTTCAGATAAACGTTTCTTACAAAGCAATAAAATGACAGATTTCCAATTGGAGCAAATATGTTTTGCTGTGTTCTCTCTGGTTTAAAAATGCCAACATCAAGGTATGAAGTGCTTCTCAAATTAAATGGAATAAAATGAATGGAAGTCTATGGAATGCTAAAGGCTACTGGGTCCTTTCCGGGTGGGCCCTTTTCCCATGGGTGTTTCAACGTCCGCATATGTTCGTGACAGGTCTAAACTGCTCGGCAACTTGGGGTTGTAAAAAAAAACGTTGATTTTTAAATCATGGTCAAATCAGAGAAAGGCATAAACACTTCGGCAAAACTCCTGTTTAAATACAACAAGCAAGTAAATTAAGGTGAAACACACATGGACTGGTAAACTCAGGTAGTGCTATGTTTGTGACTCCAACATACATTGAGATTTATTAAAACAAACATGACCCAACCTTTTCTCCGAGGTCGCTCAACTTCCTCCAACATTTTATAGACCTTGAATGCTTTGCTGCCTCTTCTGACACTCTGGTCCTTCACTTCTATGATGTCAGAAAGAGAATTCATCGCACAACGGAAATTAGACTTCCATGTCCTTGGATCAGGCTGGTCAACTCCTGGATGGTATTTTCCTGAAGACAGACAAACATGACATCGTTGCACTCATCACAAACTTATTTTTAATGACATGAGTGTTTTTTCTCCTTTTATTTTGCTATTTAACAATAAGCATTAATTATTAAACATTTACATCTTTTAAATGATCTACATTGACTCCTCTCCTCTGCACTGTACTTGGTAATTGTACAAACTTCTTTACAACATGGTGAGAACGGGAAGATAATGGAAGTCTTGCAAAACAAGCTTTTAAATAAATGGGCAGTACAGTCACTAAGTGAGGTCCTTTATTTTATGTGAAGGGACCCTATTAATGAGAATTATTTGTGGTTGAATTTAGAAATGTTTGGCTGTTGGCCACTAGCAAGTTCACAACAAGCCATATGGCTTTGAGACGATCTAACTCAACATTTCTTCGAACTACGTAACCTAGCTCTTGGGGTAGTGTTTGACTCATCATGATTATGGTGAAAAAGACTCACAGACTCAAAAACTCATACACTCACACACTCAGAAACTGTAAGCAATTCAGTATGAAACAACATTAGCAAATTCAGTACAGTGTACAACATGCATACATACAGAAAGGACAATGCAGCAATGAATTGCTGTATTTTTGCTTGAATTAACAATCAACATCAACATACCTTTTGTCAAGCCTCAAGACTATAAACTAATTTATTCACCTAACCATTATAAAAGATCAGAGAATTACAATCCTTTCTCGTAAACGATCCAGAATGATATCAGAAAAATAACACGATTGCACAAAAAGGGGACGTGATGTTTTTTTAATAACAAAAAGAATTTTAAAAAATTACTTAAATATCTTAGTTTATTTACTACCTGAGTTGATTGCCCAGTTTTTAAACAAAGGTGCATCTTTATCAAGTTCCCATCCACTACTTGAGCCATGAATCCACGGAATCTGGAATATCTTCTCATCCTATTGAAAGAATATTACCTTAAGTGACATTCATTTGAACATCTTAAATCAATGTTGAGACACTCAGTTTTGAAATAGAAGTGGACCCGATTTGTGTCAGTTTTGATTTAGAATGCACGTTAACAGATTAGACTATTGAGCATGGCCCATGCATGCTCTGCCCGGGTTGATGGCACAGAAACCATGCTGGAACTAGAAAATAGAAATCGAGTCTATTTTTCTGCGCAAGAGGCAAGTGGGATGAGAATGTTTTCAGCCTAAATCCTATTGAAAGCTACAGCAAAACTATACATTTCATGTCAACTATGCTGTCAATATGTGTATTGATGAGGATACCGCAAAAGCCTCCCCACTGTGAAAAATATGACCACTCGTCTACAACTGCATGAAATGAAAGCTGGAAAACTATCAATATTAACCTTGTCACAGCAGATGTTTTGGCTGTTTTTAATACTTTTTTCCTAACGTCAACAAGCCAGTGGGCAAATTTGAGGAAGGGGTGAAAAAAGAAAAAATGCCTTTGCTTGTTTTTCTTTTTGTACCAAGAGTGAATAAAGGCTTATTTGACATCAATTAACCTACATGATTTGAAACAATGTCAAAAATTGTAAATTATCAATTCCGTTGGCCTTTCCAAACATTGTTTAAAATAAGAGAAGAAAAACATAAAGCAATATATATGCACCATAGCCAAAATGTGTACCCTTGGAATGTGATAAAAACTTATGAGTCACGCCTCAGTCACTACACTAGTAGAGCAAACACAGGTAACTTGAAACTGGATTGCTATAAATCTCTCAATCCTTGAAGAGGGAAAGGTCCTCACACCCATCCTATGAGCCCTGGGCCCTGCTGCACTACAGTGTCTATACCTGCAGTTGCACCAGTGTGTCTTGGGCCATCAAAATGCAATCGACATCCAGTACACACTGCTGCATAAATAATTTGTATTTAGTGTAAATGTAGATGATATAAATGTATATTGCCATGTATAGAGCTTCATTACAAGATCATGACAACATTCTACATGTAGATTACCAACATACCCTGTCAATCCACACGAGCCCCTCCACCAACCCACTGTTAATCTGCTCTTCCAGCCAGCGCCGCAATCGCATCCTCTCTGCCGGCATAATGGTGTGACAGGACTGCAGCTGGGAGCAGAGGGACAATTATTACTGCAATAATATTATGTGCAATGACTATTCTGTCCACTTTTAGACTAGACGATACTTTGCTGATACCTTAAGGGCTCATTCACACCGACCTGAGGGTGTACAGCACATAACGGTGTACAGTATGTTTGTATAGGGACAGAATACGCGCAGATCACGTGTGCGGCGAATAGTCTGATTTGTTAACATGCATTCTAAACGAATACGGACAGAAAACAGGCATGCGCTGTATACGGAGAGTGTTTGGTGTGAATGAGCCCTAAGGGATAAAGGTTTTGCTGTAAAGACTGTGCAGAATGCTAATAAAATTGGACAAAATCAATTTAAAGCATTTACAATTCACTGGTTAATAAATAGAATCTAATGCCTTTACGACCCTATCAGTCACAATAAATTAAAGGTCTTCAGAAAACGTTCTATGAAACCTCTCAGCAACAGTCAATAAAAAAAATAGTGACTCTCAGACTCTCTGATATTGAACTTTTTTAAGGCTGTACATAGGTTGCCAGAATAGGGATGAAAACCTTGAGGAATTATTTCACCATTAAAATATCATTGCCCTTCTGCTTTATTTGTAGAAATGCAAGCTCATCCAGTGTACCAAGAGTGAGCTTCTGATTTGTCAATTATCAGTTCCAGTTCAGTCAATTAGTGTTCCAGTTATTCTGAACTGAAGTTGCTACTGAAAATAAACTTCAGGTTTATTTTTGGTGACTTCAGTTTAGAATAACTGGAACCTTAATGAACTGAATTAGTGCTTACAATCAGTGGTTAAATTGATTTTTGTAAGGAGGTGAAGCCTTCTTTACTCACAGTGGTGAGAGGCGAATTTAGAAACAACAGGGCCACATACACAAGTGTAACTGTTCTATAGACACCTTGTGCCAAGCAGTCGATAATATAAGCATTGTAAAGACCTGTAAAGCACTGTACAAGAACTTATCCGGATGAAAATTATGTGGCAGTTCCTTGCACAACAGTGTAGTGCAGGCATTATTAGCACAACAGGAACAATGAGAGCTAGCTTACCCGCTTTGCCAAGGTACCTATTCTGGGCTGTGGCTTGCACACCGTAACACTGCCCTCTCAAGATTACGAGGTCTATATTTGCCAGTCATTTTGAAAAAAGTCTGCCATGGACCCTGAGAAAATCTGCTCAGACTGCCTTTGAGACTTTTCCTATCAAATTTCATTTAACTTCATTTGATTTTTTTTTTTTTTTCAGATATGTTCCCATTTTCCCATTTCAAAATCCATACTTGGTGGTTAATTTTAAAAATGGCCACCAAGGTGCCCAGGGTCCAAATTTGTAGTGTCTATGGTTCTTAATGTCTTGTACGTTTTTCTACCAAATCTGATTGATTTGTGATCAAATGTGTAACTGAACTAGTTAATTTCTGTTAATTTTTCCAAGACAAAGATTCTCCTGGGACACTGACACCTGGGTCAATGCTTATGAGCAAAATGGTTTATTGGGTTGCCGAAATGTCCAGTTTTTTTGTCAGACAGGTGGCAACCCTATTTGTGACATTTTTAGCATAATTTCAGATAAATGTTTCTTACAAGGCAATAACATGACAGATTTCCAATAGAAGCAAATATGTTTTGCTGTGTACTCTCCGGTTTACAACAATGCCAATATCAAGGTACGGAGTGCTTCTCATGTAAAGTTATTTGATTTCAAAGTGACGATAAAATGAATGGAAGTCAACGTAACGCTAAAGGCTACTGGGCCCTTTCTTCCGCATATGTTCCCACCCCCTTGCCGACCCCTCGATGTGGCCACGCCGCCCTTGTCTGCTGATCTCCAAATATTGGGACAACGTGTGGGTATGTGCCGGCTACACAGACTTAAACAACCTGCCCAGTGCTTAAGCCAAACATGAATGATCCAGTGCACACATTCAACATCAGACTGCACTGAGAACATCTGGAAAATGCCCTTATGTAGACCTAGTTGCAAGTGCATCCCTTGTTGCACTTGTGTTGTCTAATTTAAGTAGCCCTATTTTGCAGGTTCATAATGTTTTGTTGTCATTATTTTTCAAATGTATTTAGAATTTAGATGATCTAATATTTTTAAAGATGGTCTATTATTTATTGTCAAACATATAAAGAGGGAGTATTGTGTTTTGTGACATTTTTGTACTTACAGCCTATTAATTTATTTTTTACAAATCTTCACAAAGCCAAGATTTATATTAATTTTGTTAAATTAAGAGTGTGTAGAGGTATCAATTTGTATATTTCTATTTGTATATATTTGTGTATATATCTATATTTCTAATTGTAATTCAGATTCACAATACAAGTTTCATTTTTTTTTACTTAAACATGTAAAGTTAACACTATTATTAATTGATTCTTGCACTTTTTGAACTTTGTTAAATTGCTTATCTGTGTGCTAGTATTGCACACTTTGCAGCCTGTGACATGTACAGTATATGATAAATTGATTGATGGTGTGCATATAAGCTAAAATTTCACAATAAATTGCATGTTTTTCAACAAATATTCTTGTATTTTGTTCACATTCCACTTTTAAATATGCAGATGAATGTATCAATCAATACTGGCGTACATATTGTTTTAAATGTGCTGCTACACATTGCTCTGCTACAATGGCTCTGTACCTCTGAATGAAAACCATTATAATGTGTAATTATTAAGTAGGAGTATTATCATGAAAATATATTAATATTTGCGAGTGTAGGGATGAAATTTACATGTGTGAATGGCCACTGCCTACTCTGCTACAGACCTCACCGCACGCCACTGAAATCCAGACACTCGCGATGATGATGATGTGACAACTACTTAAGTTGTAATAACTGATGATGCTTTCTTGTCGATGTTTTGCAGCTGGGATTGTTGGGGTAGTTGAGATCATTAGTTGAGATACATTAACCGGTTACATAAAGATACGGTTTTACGAGTTTATTTTCATTATATAGGGGACACATTTCATAATCAGAGATGAAATAAATTTAATAAAAACGGTACTGTGTAGGCTAGGTCATGGGTTCCTCATTTTTACCTACTACTTTAGGCGGCTAGTATGGAAATCGCCTGTGTTTGACCATCTCAAAGCCTGAAAAAGAAACCGCTATCTTTTGCAGTCCCTATATAATTAATTCGGCCATTCAAGACTATTTACAGACAAAATTGCTTACCCACAAACGTCAAGACCACCGAAAAGAAAACAAAACTTACCACGAATCGAAAGTTCTTCCTCCTCCTCTTCTTCTTCGGTTTGTAAACAGCAGAGGGTGGTTCTTCTTATTCTTCTTTCGGTTTTATGGTCAGTAACTAACTCAAAAGGCACATTACCGCCACCACCAGGACTGGGGAGTGGTACTTTAGTGTAACCCATGGTCTAAGCAAAATTACTGTAGGCCTATACTTGATATACAGTCGTCTAACCTTTCAAAAACAAATCAAAACTATCAAACAAAAAATAAACAAACAAACAAATAAAAAAGTCTCCTGTATTACTCAGGAAACTAAATACGCAGTTAAAGCTATTTTTGTGCTTTAGTGCTGTCCTGTTGAACTTTATCTGTTTTTCTTGCAATTGTTACATGGATCTTTGTCTGTCGTCCTGATATTTAGCCCAGGCCAGTGTAGAAACCATGCTCTATTAACTCTGGGCTACCACAGAATTCACAATTGGCATCAGCATGCTTCTTCATTATTCATTTTTGAAAATATTTCTTCCTCCTCTTTACATCTGTTTGTACTGTAATTCCAATCTTTCCCACTTTGTTCTGGATGTTACAGTACTGTCTGTTTCAATGCTGATCAAACTGAGCTGGAGTCTGAGGTGATTACTGCCTTCCTTGGCCTTCCACCCATATCAGAGCTAGCCACACAGTGACCAACTCTGACTTCTGACTTGGACATTTCCAAGCTCTTGGCGTTGCTTCAGAACTAAATGACTGACATGATATTCATCATGATGCACCATGTTTGCCCAATACACAAGGGCTACCTTATCTCTTTTGAGATGGAAAGGCATTTCTCTTATCTCCAATTACAGGTGTAGTTTTTGACAGCACCACAGCAACAGCGTATGGTCCCCACCTTTAGGGAAGTGGGTCTGGACAACAAAGATTCTGGACAATCCACATCCTGGTAAACAGTCTTTCGAACAAAGTGACAGAATATGACTTATTGACTAGGCTAAGCCATAGCATGTTTTTCTTTCTGTTATTCTGGTTTATGTGCACTTGATCCTGCACACAGATGTCTTAAGGATTGCTATGAGCCATGTTGTACATGCATTTCATTTAACATTCAAAATCTGGGTAAACAGTTGACTCAGTCTTCACAATACTCAACATTTGGAAAGCACATTTCGAAACAGAACAAATCAAATATTAATTACTTGTGTTAGATTTGCATGTAAGTTGGAAACCAAGATCAATGTTATTTAACATCAGTAAATTAAACATTAAATTAACATCAATTTACAGGTATATGTGTGTCAAATGAGATATAACCTTACATAAACAACCAAAATCAGCAGTGCAGATTGCACAGTCTGCTACACAAAATTTCATAAAATTTTGTGTGCATCTAGATACAGTGGTAATGATGTATTATTTCAAACTCTATGAACTTTGGACCTTTAAGCCTCTATCACATGACACTGCACCATGTGAGCTTTATCCAACTCTGCCCTATAAATAATGTTAGCAACCAGAATTAACGTGATAAAGGAGCAAGATCTTTTGAAGCAGGGAACATCATTTGTTTACATAAAGTAAACAACAACTTCCCAAGAGATTTGTGTTCACATATGCAACACCTAAAGAAAAAGGATGCAAAAAATCCAGGATTCAGTCTGTCTGAGAGCACCAAACATATTCAGTTTCAGTAATGCAGAGAATACAGTGGAAAACATTTACACACCTGTATCAAAAATGTGTATGTAAATATGGACTAACATATGGATTAACAAATGTGTAAATGACTGTTAATCCACATTAAAGTGCAATGAGTTGCACACCTTATTTGGCTTTAAAGTGGTATATAGTGTAAGAAAATGAATGAGGGTTTCTCTTGGCTGATGCAGATTTTTTTTTTTATTCCAGTAAGAACAGTGACAAAGCATGTGAAACACAGTTTCAGGGATGCTGGTCTGAACAACAAGCATCTCAAACCAATTTATGTTGTTAAGACTCCTCCTAGGTCTTCTCAGTTAGGTGTACTCCTAGTTTGCTTCCTGACCCCAGGTATCTGGGCAGTCAGGGAATGTGGACCATTTCTTTGTTACTATAATATTACCGTTTGGGAGGTTAGGTGGTCAAAGTGTCTGCTTCACCATGGATCTCAGGCAGGGCAACTATAATTTCTTACAGTAGCGCACAGGCATACAGCATGTCAGTACTACAAAGGTTTCACAACATTGCTTGTTCTCCCATGTACACGCAAATACTCAGTAATCTTACTGTAGACACACCACTTCACATTGCACAGCAGTGTGGCCTCACACTCCTCCCTTTCAGCATTTCACATTGACCTGCACATCTGAAAGTTCTGCTTCTCTGAAATTGTCATGTTACAGAAACATAAAATGAAGGCAATGGCCCTGTATATAATATGAATGTATAGATTATTTCCAATTTGCATAATTAACCTCATCTTTACCCTGACATAATGTCTGATGCCCTCCATTCGTATGTACCTCTTTGTAGTTAGTTTTACAAATGTAAGCTGCCTTGCAATACTGAAGCTAATTTGTAGTTTCAAAATAATGTTCATGTAAGAGATATGTCAAAACTACTCCTGGTTATGTCAATCCAGTCATCAATTTTCAATGCTGACAAACATTCAAACACTCCTTTATTATTTGTGCAAATAAACACCAAAGTAATAATTTTAAACATTTTGAAGAAGATGAACATATCAATGTCCCTGGAGAGTGCAGTGATCAATGGGAGTGCAAAAATCATCATCCAGTCATTTAAAATCTGTTTTTATCCAAGGCACATCATATGCCACAAATCATTCATGTATGAAAACATGAAACGAGTTTGTAAACAATCTGTAATATAAGGTAATTCACATTTTAATTATCTGAAACTAAGCCAGATGGGCCTTTTTGTCCACAAAAAAGCTATTCTATTGCTAGGACTAGTGGTTTATGTGGCAAAGGCCTGTTTTTGCTTCATACGTTGTACTGCGAAAACCAATAGCTGATAACCGTAGGTCCAATCAGCCCCCCACTGCTGGCTCATTCAGTACTTCCATTCCCTTCTGTGAATACAATGCTTATGAATGTGATGGTCAATAGCCTGGACAAATGTCATCAGGTCACACCTTTGGGTAACTCTTATTACCACATTGCATTCATTGCCACTAACCTAGTATGGCTTTTAAAATGTTTTATTTAAAATGTATTCCCTTTTGATCCTATTCTCAAACAAGATTTAAAAGTGTTACTTTTGTCTATTTGGCTTTCACAGCGTTACAAAAGAAAAAATGGCAGGGCAATGAGGTAGGACTATTCATAATTCCAATAATGATTTTAAGCACAACAAATAATCACAATATGGTAAAAAGGCATTGCTTTGTGGACTGATTAAGCATTGGTGTGTGGTTTGAAGACCTCCTAACAGATAGGTCACAGCAGATCTTTACGAAACAACTGGCGTTTCTGGTTTGGCAGGGACTTTACAGTACCATTTAAGACTGGCACAGTGGTAAACTCCACAGTACAGGGCCCAGGGGTACACGGATCACTCTCCAACTCCAGCACTGTTAGGTTGTTGGGTGAAGATGTGCTGAGGATGTTAGCAGGGACAAACAACGTCACCTGAGGTCCCCGATCAGGCCAGTAACGACCAAGATTGAAGCCATTGATCCACACCTGACCCTGTTTCAATACATAGCATTACAAAATAAAACAAATTATTACTACTAACATTACAGCCAACTACTACAGTAGCTTCACAGTAGGGTGACAATATGTATATACAGTGCAATCAGTTAAAAGCCCAAACCATAAAAACAGTAAGAAGCATCCCACCTTCTTCCAGCCAGGAAACTGAATGTAGGTGTCCTGAGGCAGGTCTGGAATGCCATCTGGGATGATGAAGCTGCCAGTGTAAAAGGCTGGAGGGGCCAGACCCAAGGACCGCGGGGGAGTTAAAGTGGCCCTCTCTTCAAAGTTTCCCTGCCAAAGGAGGCCTTCACTGATAGCCTCATCAATGCTCAGGCTGAACACTTCCCAGTTAGAAAGCTCTTGTGAGCCCAGCGTGAGATTGGTGACAAGACCCTAACAGGACATGAAGTACAGGAATTACAAAGACATATACAATAAAATAGATGTACCATACAGTGGTCAATAGTGCAAAAGGTATGGTAGAAATCATGTAAGTGACCATTGACTCCTATGGTCAATTTCACACACACGTCTGCTATTAGTGAGTAAACATTAAAATACACTTTGTGGCCCAGTTACTGCATGACTATAGTTTGTATTATGATAGAGCCAGTGAAAACACATCCTTAGTGGTGATAAGTGCACAGTGGCTTAAAACACAACCCATCCTCATCAAACCAACAATTCACAGCTTGACAATTTATGCACTGCACGCTACATTATGGAATGCTGCAGAATGATGCATAATAGATGCTGCAGTTGCACCAAACAAGTGTTCACAGAGGACATCAAGTCTGCATGCCTTTTGCATTGTGTCAAGGGCTCTGGGACACTGTAAGAAAGCATTTAAAAGTTGAAAACCTTGAAGTCATTGATTTCCTTCCCATAGTTGATGCGGCCCATGTTCTCAACAAGTATATCCAACTGGTCTCCAGGTTTTCCAGTAATGTTTGTAGTTATAGCCTTATTCCTCTCAAGAATGCCGCTGGGAACCTAACAAAAATAACAACCATTGACCAAAAGGAAGAACAGTCATAATTTGGATTTGGTATACCAAATTTGTATATATAATATTGTATTTGTAAATATATACTTTTAAAAGAATATTACCCCATTCACAGAGACATAGGCACGGTCATTCACTCCGTTCATTGGTGACGACAGAGGGGTAGGTTTGGAGCAATCCATAGGCAGAGTGGTTCTGTATAGAACATACCCAAATTGCTTCGGGAGAAAATAAGAATGAGGTCAAGAAATTACTGTTACTGTATGGACAGAGTCATATATTTAATAATGTTGCACACTAAAGAGTACTGTACCTGATTTAACTCAATAAATGTGAGAGGATACTTGGTTTTAATGGGGCCAGCAAAAGAGAGTGTGTTGGCTGCCTTGGAGACTGTGGTAAGCTACAGTTAAAAAAATTAGACCATATGTTTTTAAGTCATACCGACCATGTACAAAAATAGCCTTCTATTCACAGAAGGGATCAATTTGTCATTTTATAGTTATATCCATTTGCTGCATACCAGACTTATCTTCACAGACCCATATGCGTACTTGGGTGTTGACGGTGGTGGTGGACCTTCTGGTATTTTCCTGTGCTGTATCAGTAAAAAAAGAAATGTATTTTATTGGGACTACATCAGTCCCATGGGAAATCTGGTTTATAGGGTGTGATTATCTATGTCTTTTAGATTTTAATTAGCAATCACTAAATGCACTATTACAGAACATTGTTTAATTAGGGCATTCTGGTTAAAAATGTGTAATCATTCTGTACCATTTTAATAACATCCCGTATGGCGAAGTACTTGTCTGTGAGGTCACCAGCTTCTGTCAGTGGTGCATCATAATCATAACTTGTAGGCTGAGGTGCATATTTTGTATTGGCTCCTAAAATTATAGAAATCCAACACTGTTAAAGGATCCTAAAATGTACACCTTGTTATAGGCTGGATTAACTGTGTGTTGTGTTAACTCACCATTCCAATAACCAAAATTGGTCCCGCCAATAAACATATACCTGCAAGATGATGCTTATTTTAGATATTGATCTTTTACCACATCCATCCCCAACTACCCCATTATTGTGTTTTGTGTACATATTGTATTGTAAGCATTATAGACATTATGATTTATGACACAACAGAAAGAGAGAGTGAGAGAGAGAGAAAGAAAGAAAGGAAGACAGAGAGACAGAGAGAGAGACAGAGAGAAAGAAAGAGAGAGAGAGGAATTCTTTAATTTAAAGAAATTCAACTATAGAACTTTGTGATAAGTTTTCTTTCTATTCTAAATGATTTTAGGTATAGGTTTAAAATAAGAATTGGCTTTACGAATATACATTTAAGAAAATTAAGTTTCCGTTTATACCTGGATTTAAAACAATTAATACTAATACATAAAATGAATATTTTTGCTTTCTTTCAGCTATCTAGCTAGCATAGCATCAGTTATGGTTACAAGTTTCCTTTCTTATTTGATTTGATTTCTTTCCTTCTTTTTTGTTTTTCCTAAAGCACATACTGCATCTACTTTTCTGAGTCATGCCAATAAAGCTCCTTTGAATGAGAAGACAGACAGACAAAGAGAGAGAGAGAGAGAGAGAGAGAGAGAGAGAGAGAGAGAGAGAGAGAGAGAGAGAGAGAGAGAGAGAGAGACCTTACATGTTCACATTAGCCCCTAAGCTGAGCATCTCATTTAGAGACTTGACAATGGCAGTAGTAGAAACTACATTATGCTTCTCTCCCCAGTGATCCAGCCAGCCTGTGTAGAACTCAGAATTCACCTGTGTACAACCAAAATAAAGAATGCTGTGATAAGCTTGTATCTTTTCACATCTTTTTAAAAATGCATGATGGAAGTTGATGTCCCATACCACGCACTGCAGGGACTACAGCCTAGTCTGAGGTCATTTACCAAGCCTTCTTGACTAAACACCATTCACTATGCTCCTCACTATCCTTTCATTAAGTTACAAAAAGTCCAAAGATCTAATTTGAATACACAACTTTTGTAAAGGGCAAGATCATCCTTTCTCAAATAGACCAATCAGAACTTCTGTAAAATGTAAGCAGAACACTTTCTTTTTTTCTAGTGGAAAGAAAATTTACCTTTCATGCACACCCTTTGTGTATCCAACCCACACACATAGATCATGCATACCACCATTTCATTGCTGAGTTCAAATGACATAAAAACAGTGTTCCCTCCCTCTGAAAGGGACAGCTGACTTTAGCAGCACCTTCTCAGCTGATTTTATATTGCACGAATGTTGTATAATTTTACACTCAGTGAGTTTATGATTGTTCCTTTGTTGCTGAACTCAACAAGAGACATTGAGACATTGTTGACAACTCACCAAAGGTCCATGTGGTTCAGCATATCTCTGGGCAGAGAAAGCAGCAGTCACATTGCTACCTGTTAAGAGTCAAACTTTAAGTTAATAATTGCTGATAGAAGTAAACCACCTTTCGGTCGACTTCAGGTCATCAGACAGGTGCAACATGTGACCGCAGGATGACAGCTCTAAAAAAGAAATGGTTCACCATTTCATCCAGACGAGAGAAGAAAAACAAAATTATGACACAACGATCTGCCTCCTGAGTTATCCATGTGATCTGTCATGCAACAGTCTTGAGTTCTACATCTGTGCAGTCATGTGAACTCACCTGGTCCAAAATCAACAGTAGCATAGAGACCTTGCAGAGAGCCACATTTCAGGTAGGACACACCTGCCCCATCAGTAGTGAAGAGCACCACCTCATTTCCCAGATGGTAACGGAACACTGAGGTGAGGTGACGAAGATAATCATAGTCACAGGCAAAATAGCTCCCATACTCATTTTCAACCTGAAGTGAAGATTACATAGAGAGAGAGGGGAATAGAGAAAGACAGACATGAGTCATGAGATGTTTATGTTTTGAATAAAACAGGGTAGTTCTTTTTATAAATTTAGGTGCAACCTAGTGGTGTGTTCCAAATATCGATATGGCAATACATTGTTGCAGGCCTCTTCACAATACATGTATCGTTACGGAGGGGTCAGTATCGATATTTCACATTTATTCATCATTTATTCATCATTCATATTTATTTATTGTCACTCCTTTTTACATTTCTTTGTCCTACATTTACAGCTGAGAGAAGTGTTTTAAAACCAGATCATGTAGATCAACTGTTGTTGTTATTGTCACTGTTTATGAGTTCAAAGGCAGCATTACATTGTAACTGCACTGCAGTCTGGCATTTTTGCTATGTATTGCCTTGAAGGTCATGTATTGGGATACACATGTATCGCAATACGTATCGTATCGTGACCCCTGTATCGTGATACGTATTGTATCGTGAGGTTGTTGGCAATACCCAGCCCTAGTGCAACCTAACTTCTTGTTCAAGGAAAATGTGCCATAGTTGGTACTGGGAAACCTGGATTCAGAAGCTACCATCTAGTTGCACATATTCAAAATTATATGGTTCTACCTTCTAATACCAGTGATTTCACAAATTGACTCCTCTACCTGGCCAAAGAGTTGTGCTGCTTCGAACCAGCTGAATGGCTAGAACAGATACATAGTACTGGATTGCAGCTTCTGATGCCATGTTGCCCATAACTGCACACACTCATGTGTATTGGCTGCTACTAATGTTTGACACCTGTGCCAGATATGCGATGTCCACTGAATTCCATTAAATGCAGTCAGGCAGTCAGTCGGGAATAGAGGGAGACAAGAACATATTTTTAGTTTCCAAGGAGGGTGTGTTTAATCCTGAATGATAAGGTTTCTGACAAAAATTTACTTAAAGCAACACTATGCAACTTTTTTGAGTTAATTAATCATCTTCACAAGTCGGCAGGTGCTTAAATGAGTCATTACCAGGTGAATAAAGACTTTTTTCGACCGCCCCTGCTGTCTGTGGACAGAATACCACTTGCAATATCTGGGTGTCTGTCCCAGCACCTTCAGTCTCACAAAGTCTCAAATATCACGACAAGTAGGATCACATTAAATTCTGCAGATATTCTGACTTTAGTTACCTCGGTGGACATGACTACTTTCATATTCGCCAATTACTCTGATCAATTGAGTTGAAAACACATGCACATGGTGAGAGGAAAAGAAAAACAGTGTCCATTTACTTGGAGACACTAGAGGAGCGCCATTGAGAAAAAGCCAGAAAAAGCACTCAAAGTTGCATAGTGCTGCTTTAACAGTTTGCTTTTACACTAATAGGGGATGATAGAAATATGTCATATAATCTGATGCACATCCAAATGATGTGGTACTGATGCAAAATGTGGAATTGTATTAAATTTAAGCCTGTAGATCATAAGACAGTTAAACACACGTATATAGGCTGGTAAACTTTCACTGTCCACTGGCAGTCATTGTGTGGACTGTATTAAATGTGACTTTGAGAGATGTGAGCGAAAGCAGTGAAGTGTAACCATAACAAATAAAAAAAATAATAAAAAAAACAAAAGTCTATAAAAGACTGAAAGGTGCCAGTTGCAGTACCCCACAGACAATGTGCCAAAAACATAGAATAGGATCAAACAAAAATCTGAAAAAAATGAACGTAGCTGAAGCTTACTCACTTGAACAGTTATGACTGGACCACCATTCTGATACAGGAAAGGTTTTATCATTGGAAGTAGTTTTCCCATCCACTTGTCAACTGCAGCAATATAGTCTAAAACACAACATGTAAATTGATCCTGGTAGGAAAGACTGCCCATGGACAAATTGAAAAATACTGTCTAAGCTACTCACCTGGATCTGATGAGCGGAGTACAATGTCCTTCTTCTTAAGTAACCAAGCTGGAAGTCCACCCTAGAGTGTATAGAGAAAGACAAAGTTGACAACTGGGGTTGTGGTGGTGGACTTGTGACCACAGAACCACAGGTCTGAATCTACCAACTGTCAGTATTGTCACTGAGGTACCCTGTGCAGCGGGCATTGTTGGCATGGCTGCCCCGTGCTCGAGTGTGTGTGATGGGTTAAAAACAGAGTCAATTTCATTGTGTACACTGTGCTGTGCAATTACAGTGACAAATGGGTGCGTTTTGTTTGCTTAACATGTAAACTCCCATTTTCACTTGGTGATGCAGTTCAGAATTCAGAATGACTTTAAATAGTGGCGAAATCATAAATGTAATGCATCCCTACCATATCCCATTCACCACAGATGTAGGGACCAGGGCGGAGGATGACCAAGAGCCCAACATCCTGGGCCAGCTGTAGGAAGTGTGTGACATCACGATCTCCGCTAAAATCGTAATGTCCAGAGGCGCGCTCGTGAAAGTTCCAGGGAATATACCTGAGGACCGCCGAAAAAGTAAAAAAAAAAATTATGCGAGATATTGAATCACAGGGCCTGCTGTGCTTGCTTCACCAGTGTCACACAGTATCACTTACTGTGTGTCAGTGTCTTTTATGTGTACTGTGAGTTAATGCAAATCAAGCAACACAATGTGTGATGTTGCCTTCTACAGACAGGCAGCCAAACAAACAATACAATGTTATCACTGAATAATGGAAATTAACTATATGAACTATATCATGTGCTGTAATGGTGTGCAGTGGCTGCACAAGCCTGATTGTCACAACACAGGACCCTGCTGATTTACTTGCAATACTTGCGTTTGAATAGCGTTCAGTCCTGCCATATACATCTTCAGCAGTCTGTCTTTCCAATAAACTCTGGGAATCCTGCTGTAATGGATGCTTCCTGATATGTAGCGGAAAACTTCCCCATCCTTACGGAAACAGTCATGTTTGTAGTCAATGCTGAAGGACCGAGGTGCAGCTGCCTGAAAGAATATCATGCAAGTTGTCACTTAATGGAGTTATCCTAGACCTGTACCACCTGTAGCACGGAGTTATATTGAAAGATTGACCCATAAAGAAGTAGGCTACATTCAGAAAAAAACTGACAACGTTTTAAACGCGTAGAGTGAAAACAAACATAGAAATAGAATAACGTTTGTAAACGACGCATTGTTATATGCGACGTATTGTTGTACACTACGCAGTTTTTGTTTGCAATATAATTAACTTACAATCACGAGAAGCACCGGCCTAAGAGAATAACATCGGGGTTACTGGTTGCCTAAAATTTGAGCATACCTCATCGTTCTGCACTTATCGTTGGTATACTGAATACCAGATATGTGCGGATTTTCATAAACAATGCGTGTTTTTATGGTTAAAATCATAACATGAATTCAAAACAGTGGACACGGTTTTAGAAAGTATAGCGTTTCAGAAAGAAATACTTATATTTTGCGGAAACACTTACGGTTATTTGACAAATAAAAACAAGGAGGCACAACAAAACATGACTCCTTCCAAATACCATGTTGAACATCCCCATGCATGATATGGTAAACTAGTAATAACGAGTAGGCAGTTGGCTGCTGTTTTGTCAAAGCGGTGCGGAAGTAAAATGCATCATATGACTGAAGACGGTAGTGTGACATGTGACAACCCGTTTTGGTTCCCCAGTTAATGCCGTACGAAGAACAGTAGGAGGCACTATAAAATCATTTTCCCTTTTTATTTATTATTATTTTTAATAGGAATTGTGGATACAGATGATGAACAGGATTAAGCAATGCGCAGCAATAGACAAATACAATGGCAGGGGATGCACAGGCAGCAGTTACATTGAAACAAATTCAGTGTGCACATATCGGGAGTCTTTACTGCTTTGTGGGTTCTGAGAACGTACCTAATGCTTCACTGTATTGTTCAGCTGCTTTTTATAAATGCTGTGAAGGAGAGCTTATGGTTTGGAAATGTTGAATATGAATATAACGTGGCAAGAAATAATACCATGGTAATGAACTATTTAGATGAGGGGTAATATAAGAGTGCACACAAGTTCGAGGAGAGGAATCCGATAGGTTTTAAAATGTCTTTAAAATGTTTTTTTGTGGATTAAAAAGGGGAATTACTTTGAAACCAAAAAAAGTTTTCACTAGCTTATAGTCAACATCTCGACTTGGCCGGTTAGGAGTACTAACAAAAACACACAATGCAACGGAACGTATCTAAATCTGGACAAATATCCAAAGAGCATATCCAACTTGCTGGTATATACATCATTATATACCATATAGACATATATATCATTAGAAGATATGTGTCACTGAGGTGCAAGATTAGACAAACTATACTATACAAACTGAGGACATGGTAGGCCTAAGTCTCGATTTCCTCCCATTATAACACAACAAGTGGTCGCGGAGTGGCCTACCAAATGTGGCTGCTCTGGATTGTGTGACCACGGTGGTGCTGCAGTTGGAGGGAAAAGGCAGGGAAACCAGTGATGTATACAGGTGCATCTCAAAGAATAAGAATATTATGGAACAGTTAATTTATTTCAATGGAGTATCAAATGTATTAGCAGGCCCAACCAAGTACTCGGGGCATACACACAAACACACTTTTCATAAGGCTGACATTTCTGTTTTTTATAATTATAATTAAAATTAAAACATTTGAGATACTGTATATTTTGTGTTTTCATTAGCTGTAAGCTGTAACAATCAATTGACATTTACATTGTGTATAAAAAAAAATCATTTTCATATATGAGTTTAACTTTTTGAATTGAACACAAGAGCAGGCTCACCCCTCTAGCTTCAAGAAGCTTGTAAAGACCCACCTTTAGTTCCAGGATTTTTAATTTTAGAAATACCTAGCCCATTAAGCAAAGACAGCAGTTTATTTTGTGAACTAACTCTGGACTGGTTTGAAAGTGAATTACCCTGTAATGTCTGAGTTAATTTTGACATGGCTGGGTACAGTGTTCTTGATCACACTTCTATGTCTAACTGTACAAGATCAGTTTCATGCAGCGCTGTATTGCCAGCTGACACCTGCCATCAAACTAGGGGCTTTAAATAACTCAGTTCACCTTGGAAGTCTTATTTGGTACCTAGAGAAAGACACATAATTGCATATGTTGAAAATGATTAACCAATCAAATAAATCACCTTTCAGTTTGGCTAAAATATCGACATCAAGAAATGTTCATTTTCATTTTGTATTGCTGCTATGTCATGGAGGTACACACAGGAACAAAGGGGTGGACAAACAGAAGAGCAAAGCTGCCATAAGCTACAGACCATCAGACCATACCTGACTCAATATGCTGCTCAGCTCCTGGTACAGGCTATGGTCATCTCTTGCCTCGACTACTGCAACACACTCCTGGTTGGCATACCTACTTGTGCAATGAAACCATTGCAAATGGTGCAGAACGCAGCAGCATGACTGGTTTTCAATCAACTTAAAAGGGCATGTCTCTCCACTCTTCATCAACCTGCATTGGCTCCTGGTGGCTGCCAGAATTCAACACAAGGCTTTGACTCTAGCCTACGAAGTCACATCAGGATCTGCCCCTGCTTCTCAAGGTCATACTAGAGGCTTACGTCCCGTCCTCAGCGTTGCGATCCTCTACGAACCGTCTGGCTGTGCCCTCTCCTCACACAAGGCAATGTCACTAAACTTTTCTGTCATTGTCCATCAATGGTGGAACAATCTACCAGTCGCTACAAGAGAAACAACATTTCTCTCGACCTTCAAAAAGCTTGTGAAAACCCTACTTTTCCGAGACTGCTTCCCTTCCTAACAAAACTAATCTTTACTAACCAACTCTTTACCTAGGTGCCTCATGGTGAGTCTGTGTGTGCAGGGGGTGTGTGTGTCTGAAGTGTTCCGGGAAACTTACTTAAAGCACATGTGTGCATGTGTGTAGTTTACTCTGTGTTCCTCTACACCTCTGTTAGCTTATTATGTCCTCCTTTTGTAAGTCGCTTTGGATAAAGTGTCTGCTAAGTGTAATGTACTGTGATGTTATGAACAATTGTCCACAGTGATGACCATGATGGATCAATTTGTAAGGGTGATTAATTATACAAACACCAAGGCTGCTGTCTGATATTCATTTTGTTTTAACTACGTTCCTTATCTTAGCAGTAGGGGACAAGGGTGTCAGGACAGTGGCAGTTTCTGTTTGATTTCAATTTAAAACTCTGCTAACCACACGGTAGCCTTGTGAAACTGTAAGACCATATTTGACAGCAACATGTTAATAAAAAACAATGAAAGAGAGGACCTATGCCCTTAAGAAACAAAGTATTCCTTAAAATGACATCAAACTCTGCCCACGTCAATCCAAAACAAGCCATCAGCCAGCAGTATTTGCAACTGAATGGCTCAATGAATATTACAGCATTCAAAAGCGAAAGACAAAATAAGCTGGATATGAGGCATATAAACAAGGGGAATGTCCAGTACTTTCCATTTGGGATTTTTTCTCGTTCCTCTATAAAAAGCACAACACATATCACATCACTTCACACGACAGAATCATGGCTACTGAACTTATCCGTTCAAAGCATGTGGTAAGATTTTCTTTCCTAGAATTGTGTATATTACTCAGTGTTTAACTGCAGTTGAGTGTTTTATTCACAATAAGCCTAACTACACCTTAGTGTAAAATATATTTTTCAGTGGTGGTTCAGCATGTTTTTTAATACTTCTGTTTAGTTTAGTGTAACACTCATTTCTTCCTCGTGTCTGTATTTTCCCATCACATTGTCATCATCTGTATTTTAGGAAATTGCCCCTACTCCAACGAATTGGGTGAAAGGAGATCCTAGTCTGTCAGTCCCGATTCCACTTCATCCTGGGTTGGAAAGCAGAACCCATGTCTCTCTGGGGGTCGTAAAGGAGACACCTGCCTCATCTGGTCCCATCCACCTGACTGTCACCAATGGCTCAAATGGAAAACAAGTCCATTTAATGCTTAAAGGAAGACACACCATATACAAACTGAAGGGAGAATACCTCAAGCTCTGCCCAGAGATGTGTAACAAACTCCACCTAGTCCTTAATGGGAAGCCTGTTCAAGATCATCAGAGCCTGAAAGAACTTGATATGAAGCCAGGAGCGACTTTTCTGACCTTTCAGAGGTGTACTGGTGGCTAAAGCAAACATCTGTGAGACAAATTAATGCTTGTTTTTAAGACTCCCTGATCATTCTGTTTTGGGCTGTTCCCTTGACAAATTAATTCATGCATCTTTGATTCATGGTCTTTCCAGACATCTTGTTAACACTGTAATTGTCACTTGTAGCAATACTTGATGCACACTTTTTTCTGTGGCTTTTAATGGCATGACTAAATGCATAAAAACATCAAAACCATCTGTACAGAAAACAGAATAAAATATTACAAAATATCTTTAAATGTTTATACACAAGTTTGCCTTTATTTCCTACACATGTAATTCACAAAGAAATTCCCCTCCTGGGGTAGGCTTCTATACACTTGCAGGGGCGGCGGCCTAGTCTATCTTTTACTGTCCATGGTGGTAGTGGGGTGAAAAGTGGGACTGAGTTACCAGGGCCACAAGTTGGGGGGTGGGTGTTTTTTTTTTCCAGACAAGGAGTCTGGAATTTTATTTTGCTTAGGTTTTGCTTAAGTATTGATGTAAGTTAAAGATCACAATACATTTAGCTAACTAATGTAAATTTTATGTTTTGGGTACATAAATCGGTTGATTGATTGATGTGTTAGATTTTGTGTCCTAGCCCATTGTATCTGAGGCATCCTTACCCCTTGCACGAAATGGTTTAGTCCGCCTTCACCGGTCTTTTTAACTAGGTGCATTTAACTTTAGCGTTCGTGTCTATGGTTCATGTTAATTCCGCTGACGCGGCAGTCCTCAGGAGGCTATCTGCTGTGGAAGAGGATGCCCAAGAAATCCATGTTTAAGAAAACAAAAGAGAGGCAGACAAGGGAGGAAAAAGAAACAACTGCTGTGCTGACAGAGGTGAGCAACTGCTGACAGAGGTGAGCCCAAATGTCAAAGCAAATGGCCTAAATGATGAGGATGTGTGAAGTATCGATACTTCGATCTTGATGGGGTATTTACAACCCCAATTCCAATGAAGTTGAGACGTTGTGTTAAATGTAAATAAAAAAGAAATGCTATAATTCTCAAATCATACAAGCAATATATGTGTTTGAGAATAGTCCAAGGACAACATCAGTTATTGAAACTGGGTGTTTTTGTTGTTGTATGGGATATTTATGCTCATTTGAAATTCTAGGCCAGCAATGTGTCTCAAAAAAGTTGGGACGATGTCAATAAAAGACAGAAAAAGGGGTCCCGTGTGGCCCTGTACGCTTGCTCCACCACAGATGATTTTAAGTAATGAGTAATAATATTTAGATTCATCTGATAATGTTGGCGTTCAGTGGCACGTGTTTATTGATAACGTGTCTCATAGTTGTGTGTACATGTTACAACTGGTGTCAGAAGAAAACTTACTTTTTCAGACATTTAGAAGAGCCCCATTCAGTGACAGTTATGAGCAGAGACTGCTCATACTGTTACTACACCTCGCATGCCATTTCCAACCGCAATGTAAATAGACATGGTGGGGCCGATGGACAGCATGTTGGTAGGTGTAAAAACGAAGGTTACTTATGCAACCATGGTTCTATGAACTAAGAGACTATGCTAGTCCACTACTAACGCCATATCCTTCCGCGTTGAACCCCCCCCCCCCCAACAACTGTTGTCTGGTGGAGACCACCAGTATGAAGCATTGTGGATGCAGTCAGTATGACATTGAATTGTGAAAACTGAAATTGAATTGTGAAAACTGAATATGGATATTGTATGGAGAGTGTAGAAAGAAACAAAGGCATTATAAAGGCTATATGCATGTCCTATATCTCGTTTACAGCACACTCTAGGCCAGGGGTTCCCAAACTTTACCATGACAAGGCCCCCCATAGACCAGTAGATTCCAGGTAAGGCCCCCCTGAGATGAAAAGTGTGTAAGCACCGTGCAATTGCTACCGTTGCTACCCCTCCAGAACCGGCCCTGGTTACCAGTAAGGCTACCAGTAAGTAAGGTCCAGTTTGTTTACGTGATCACCCGGATGTGTTCTATACTAGCCAATTAGAAAGATGATGGATAATAAAAATAATAACGGTAATAGTAGTAATGTTAAGATATCCGGTAGATTATTATAATGCAGCTTTTAACAAATGGGAATATTTTTTGGTTTTATTTATTCAAGTATTTATTTCGGTTTGCTACTTTTCCCTCCAACTTGCCGCGGCCCCCTTAGCGCCCCCTCACGGCCCCCCAGGGGGCCGCGGCCCCCACTTTGAAAACCCCTGCTCTAGGCTACCCAAATCTGTGATTATTTTGTGTGCTAGTGTTGACTTTGATTTTATATTGATTTGTTTATAAGGGAAGAAATACACACCCATATGACAAACACAAATGTTTAACAATGGGGGACAAGCATTTAGCCCTTCTGGCTATTTAGAGCTGTGTGAGCAGTAACAAAGAAATGTCATTATTTAAAATGTGTTTCTCAAAACCAGCACTGAAATACGTAGCCCTCATTTGTGTTGTTGGGTTGGACCTTGATTCAACTCTGAATATGCTGTGCTTTCTTGCTTAGTGCTTAGGGTAGTGCTTTCTTGCTTAGTGTTTACTAAGGACAGCTAGCAAGCCAGCTAGTGATAGGATAGGTAAACAACATGTTGATGATGCCACATTGATACCCAGCCTTTATGGAGTCAGACTATACTATTGTTTCAATTTGCAAACATTAATTCTTAGCCTTTGCTTAAAGTAAAACATGGAGTAACCTAAATAACAGCAAATTACATTTCTGTAGAAACACTTGATGTTGCCTTGTAAGTACCGTTTTAAGCAAAGTTCTTACCAGCCTAAAAAAGCACATTACATGATAATTACTTGAATAGACGTGATCCTGGATAAAGGTAAGTCAGTCATAATTTCTCTCTTTTTAGACAGTAATATTGTTATAATTTTCCTGTAGTTACCTACAATTCCAGTGGTAGATACCCTTTAATACAGACATTTTGAAAATAGGGTATTTGCAGGTAATTCCTCTGCAATTTGTTTCTATGTACTCTATAGTTACCATCTTTTTAACTGTGTTGGTACCATGTAATTTAATCGTTACCATGTTACCAGGTAAATACATTAGCGGACTGTCAAAGAAAGGGTTACCGGTTACCGATTCAGTTATGCAGTACATTGTTATTTAAAGAAACACTAAGTTGCCCGCTCTTCCAAACTTACTTAATGTGGTTATAGCCCATGGAGGGTGGCAAACGAGTTCAGAGGTGCCTTTCAACCAGTTACAAGTTCATGAACCACTGAAATGATATTGGAAACATTATTTTAACTACTACTTAGTGTTGCTAAAAAACTACTTAGTGTTGCTAATTTTAAAATGCATTGTGTGTGTATACTGGAAGTTTCAGCAGCAATCTTGTGATAAAATTGTTCTTAACACCGACTTCCCATCCATTGAGAAGAATAAAGTCTTTTGCAAAGTTGTGGACTTCAGAACCAGTTGTTGACATCAGTTAACAATATACCAAAAAAACAAAAAAACAAAATTTAATTCATCCACCAAGGTGGTTATGATTTTGCTGGTGTTGGTTGACAACTTTACAGAAAAAGTTCTGAAGGTTGTGCATTACATTGTATGGAAATGTTTGAAATCGGCCAATGAAAAAAAGATTTCGGTGGTGATCTGAATCACGTTTGGATCCAGGGTGTTTTTAAAGGATTATTAATTATATATACCCATCACAATGCTTTCTGCCATTGTGATACAATATGTTTTGCCAAAGAAAAAAGTAGCGCAGTATTACATTGTTCCAGTCCATGTCTGGCTGCTCTTTTGTTACTTGTGTTTGGTAGATGGAGGAGGTGCAGGTGTTTCAAGTCTAGCCTTGATTACTTCCGAATTTGGGAGCTTTGAAAGGACCTTCCAAACTTTCCATGTTTGTCTGCCATTACAGCTAAAGACTCTTCTTGTGCCCTTGGTACCTTGGGTTTTCTTTTGCATTATACATTTTTCTTAACACTTTGCACTTTTATTTCCCCCCCGCAAGATTTACACATACAACTTATCCAGACAAAATTTGTATTTACAATAGTGCCTTATTAATTTCTTTATCTGTGATAAATTTCATTCGATTGTCATCCAAGTGTGCCATTTATCTTACTTTGTCCCCAATTCACACACTTTAAACACATCTCTGTGTCATAAAAGGAATGGGGGTAGTAAGTCTAAAACAATTGAGGTCTATCATCATCAAAAGATCACCGCATAGTACAATATTAATTGAATATAATTACAGTAAAATATTGCTGCCTTATTAGTACTATATGTCTGTATATAATAGAATATTTCTGCTTTACAATTCTCACATGGGTACTTTATTCTAATCATTTAACAACTGAATGAACAAACAGGCACTGAATGGACAAACGGGCACTGAATTTTGGCCCCATATACTTCCACTATATAGCATTTATTACATTAGCCATGTAAACTATACAGGGAAATGAATAGATAATACACTCTGAATGAAGCAGTTGTAAACTTTACTTTATATTTTATCATAACTAATAAGTAGAAATTACAATAATTCAAAGTATTGCAGTTAGAATGCATGTCTGAACCATAACTGGGGGTTAAATAACACGCCCTGTGTTACATGATACAATACAATATCATACATTTGTCTGGACATTTTAATTAGAAGTAAACATAAATACATCATAAAAACAGGGCATACAATACCAGTGTAAGAGGAAAAATGTGCCTGCCTGTCATATGCTGCTTAGGAACAGTTAACTTTGCATTGTTAACTAACCATAAGCTTTCTAGTGCAGGTTTTTAATTTGTCCAAACACTTGCCTTAGCATAATATAGGTCACCTCCTCATATATGACAGACCTGTGATTTAGACACCACAAGACCTTATAAAGTCAGACTTTGTAGAGAAACAAGCAAAAGGGTGAGGACTAGGGTAACAAGAGAGCCAGATGATGATGTTGCCGCTGCTGTGGTTGTTGTATTAGCTGTAGTTGTTGCATTAGTAACTGTTGCAGTAGTAGGTGTTGTGGAAGAACCTAGTTTAGGTGTAAAAAGGTGTTTAGGATATTACTAAAAAGTTACAGAATAATAGACAAAAACTACAAAAACTTACAGAATAATATGCACAGACACAAATATTTGTGTAGTTTAACTTGTATTTACAATAATTTCACAAAACTTACCTGCACTGATAGTTCCCACAAAGTTCAGAGATGAGGATGAATTTCGCAAAGGCGCTTCCACTTGGCTGGAAGATGGAACTGAATTTGTGTCTCTGAACACAAGCTCGGAGTTCACACCAATTGATCCATCACTGGAAAGCATAGGCAAAATAATAATTAGGAACATATTGCCAGTCTTTTTTACTATTCATTTTGAACTTGAAATGTAGTCAGTGTACTTATACTTACAAGAATCCTCTCACCCTGCTGCGTTTGTAAGTGTTAGGAAATATTCTGTCATAAATCTTGTTCAACTGTAAAAAATATCAATGAGAAGTTAATACATAAAAAGCATTAATGTGGGGTATGTATGTTATTCAAATTACAATCTCGGTAATATAGTTAATTGAGAGCCTACCTGAGTTACCACTTCTAATTCAAGTGCTTTGTATGCAGCTGAACTGCTGTCAAGAAGACTAGAACTGAATGTTCGATTGAGCCTGAAAGTCAGGTCAATGCTGCCCTCATCTCCAGTTGGAGGATCAATATTTATTGTTGTTGTTGGAGGAATTGTTGTAGTGGGTGCAGCTGTTGGTGCAGCTGTTGGTGCGACTGTTGGTGCGGCAGTTGGAGCAGCTGTTGGTGCGACTGTTGGTGCGGCTGTTCGTGCAGCTGTTGGTGCAGCTGTAGGTGCGGCTGTAGGTGCAGCTGTTGGTGCGGCTGTAGGTGCGGCAGTTGGTGCAGCTGTTGGTGCGGCTGTTGGTGCGGCAGTTGGTGCGGCAGTTGGTGCGGCTGTTGGTGCGGCTGTAGGTGCGGCTGTTGGTGCGGCTGTTGGAGCGGCAGTTGGTGCGGCTGTTGGTGCGGCAGTTGGAGCGGCTGTAGGTGCGGCTGTAGGTGCGGCTGTTGGTGCGGCTGTTGGTGCGGCTGTTGGAGCGGCAGTTGGTGCGGCTGTTGGTGCGGCTGTAGGTGCGGCTGTTGGTGCGGCTGTTGGTGCGGCTGTTGGAGCGGCAGTTGGAGCGGCTGTAGGTGCGGCTGTTGGTGCGGCTGTAGGTGCGGCTGTTGGTGCAGCTGTTGGTGCGGCTGTTGGTGCGGCTGTTGGTGCGGCTGTTGGTGCGGCTGTTGGTGCGGCAGTTGGAGCAGGAGTTGGTGTGGCTGTAGAAAGCAGGGATTTTAGAGGAACCAAAAACTTACAGGATAATATACACAGAAACAAGTATTAGTGTAGTTTAACTTAACTACTTCAAAGGGTCCACATTACGCAAAAAACCCTTTTTTAGTGTTTGAGATGCTTATTTCAGTTATGTGTTTGTTTTGTGGCTTCTTCATGAATGTAAACAACCACTCTTAGACCCTAGAGTGGTCAGTTCATTCTTCTGGTTTTCCAAAGAAATTCATTATTATATTGAGCTATATGTTGGCGCTGTAGGACTTGCAGTCCCTGGTTTAGACTTTAAAAAGTAATGGGAGCTTTAAACATTCTCAAGAAGAATGTGTTAGGAACAACACAAATTGCTTTATCATCTTACACATCCATGTATCTAGTTAAACACAACATGATGTATGAAAATTTAACACATGGTACCCTGTTCCACACAAATTTTAACACTTTGGCTTCAATTTTTTACAACATAGGGGTAAATATAATACAAATAAATCCACAAAAGGCATTGTTTGATTAAAGGCACTGATTAATTAAATAAATATTATATTCAGATTTGTTTTTTTCGTCAGCACTTAAGTGCACAGATACAACCTCAATTCTGATGAAGTTGGGACATTCTGTTAAATGTAAATAAAAAAGAAATGCTATAATTCTCAAATCATACAAGCAATATATGTTTTTGAGAATAGTCCAAGGACAACATATCAGTTATTGAAACTGGATTTTTTTGTTGTTGTATGGGATACTTGTGGTCATTTCAAATTTTAGGCCAGCAACATGTCTCAAAAAAGTTGGGACAATGTCAACAAAAGGAAGGAAAAGTTGAGTAAAACTAAAAAAAAATAACGGAGGACACTAAACAGTTAATTATGTTAACTGACAAGATGATTTTGTATAAAAAGTGTTGAACAGCACAAGATGGCACTCACACATTATATTTTGAGGGTAGTCCTTCAATATTATCAGATAACAGAGGTGTCAGAAAGTAGAATAAAGTAAGTTTAGAAAGTAAAAACCCTGCCACGTTTTCCTTCCAACACAGGGGACATCATTGAGTAGCTGATCTACCTGTCTTGATTGCTCATTACGGTCAGCTGAGTCAGAGCTGGTTGGATCAAATTTGAGGCAGGATGTCTACTTTCTGAACCTACTTTCTTTTACTTTTTGACACCTCTGTCAGATAATGAGTTCAAACTGCATTCTATACAAAAATCCAATAGTGTGGCTCCATCATGGGCAACCAGATGCTAAAATGGCCAGCATACTGTCCAGATCTGTCACATTTTAAGTATAATAAAAAGGAAAACATGATAAAGAAGACACCTAACACCTTTTATACGAAATCATCTTGTCACTTAACATAATTAACAGTGAAGTGTCCTCTGTTGTTTTTTCGTTAGTCTTACTCAACTTTTCCTGCCTTTTATAGACATCGTCCCAACTTTTTAGAGACATGTTTCTGGCTTAACATTTTAAATAAGCATAAATATCCCATACTACAACAAAAAAAAATCCAGTTTCAATAACTGATATGTTGTCTTTGGACTATTCTCAAATTACATATATTGCGTGTATGACTTCAGAATTATAGCATTTCTTTTTTATATATATTTAACAGAACGTCCCAACTTCATCAGAATTGGAGTTATACACTCGAGGACGACATTATTAGCCCCCCTCCTGAAATTAGACATCTCTCTTCATTTCTCGGTGAGAATGACAGTTATTAAAAGTTTATGTTATTCTGGAAACAAGTATACTATGGAGATAATGTTTAACAAGTTGAATTTGGAATTTGGTATTGTTATAACCAGTTTAAACAAAAAAGGCAAAAAATGACAAGGACAATATTATTAGCCCCCTGATCATTAATCGTCAGTATGGTGCCCTTTATGACCCAAATCTGACAAAAGGCTCTTTGATTAGTTGTTAACTAGGTTGGCACATGTCCTCCTAGGGATTTTGGCTCATTTCTCCATTGCAAATTGTTTTAGCTGGTCCAAATTGCATGGATGTTGAGCATGGGCATTCATTTTCAACACTCATCAAATATCTAAAGGATTGAGGTCTGAACCACTCCAAGATCATGGTTTTAGTATCCTTGAAGAACATTTGGACTAATTTGACCAAAGACCAAAGCACAGACTTTCAAAACTTATTTTTGACTTTCAAATGTTCACAGGCAAACCTCAATCGGACTCTGATATGCAGCACCTTTAGTAAAGGGGCACTACTGTGATGATGGCGCCAAAGCCCAATGTGATGACAAGCCCTCACAACTGTCTTTCTTGAAAAGAAAACTCTAGATGAGGCCAGGTCAACAGCAATCATCTAGGCAGGTGTCCAGGGCTTCTTTGGTCTAATGAGACTAAGCACAGTTCCCACAGTTACACATGGTGGTGGGAACATTAAGGTGTTCGGCTGTTTTGCAGCCTCAGACACAGGGAGCACGGGTCTGGGTTTGGATTCCTGGGTCTTCCAGCAACATAATAACCCAAAGCATACATCTAAATTAGTTCAGAAGGTCTTCAAGGATACTAAAACCATGATACTGAAATGGCCCGCTCAGAGTCCAGTCCACAATCCCATTGAGAGTCTGTGGCAAATGTCTGTGTTCAGCATCCATGCAATTTGGACAAGCTAGAACAATTTGCAATGGAGAAATGGGGCAAAATCCCTAGGAAGACATGTGCCAATCTATTTAACAACTAATCAAAGAGCTTTTTGTCTGTTTGACTATTAATGATCAGGGGGCTAATAATTTTGTCCTTGTCATTTTTTGCCTTTTTTGTTTAAACTGCTTATAACAATACAAAATTCCAAATTCAACTTGCTGAACATTATCTCCATAGTATACTTGTTTCCAGAATAACATAAACTTGTTAATAACTGTCATTCTCACCGAGAAATCAAGAGAGATGTCTAATTTCAGGAGGGGGGCTAATAATATCATCCTCGAGTGTAAGTACTTTTTGTTGATATGTATACCATCTTAATATGATGCACCATTCAGAAGTAACGTAACAGAGAAGGATGGGTGTGACTTTGCCATTTTGCTTCCATGGTCCTTTAATTATAGGGGGGCTTAAAGGCATTGTAGAGGGGTCTTGAGCTCCCCTAAAGTAGCCCTAGTGACACCACTGATTTTATCTATCTCAAAGCCAGAAAAGGCAATACAATGGTGCCATTCTATAGTATTACTGGTAAACAGCAGTTGTGTTTGTTTTGTCACATGGTATGACCTACCACTTTGACTTGTCACGGATGTTGAAGTTATTTGTAGGGTTACTATTGTTGATGGTGTAGGAGTTGGAGTTGCTGATGTAGAGGAAGCAAAGGTAGAGGCAGATGAAGCCTGTGTTGTCATAGTAGCAGAGGAGGGGGAAAATGATGTAGACTGTGGTGCTGAAGTGGAGGGTTGAGGTGATTTTGTAATGGCTTCTGATGTTGATGGTTGTGCTGATATTGAGGTGGAGCCTGAGATAGAGATTTTGTTCAATAATGATATTTGGTTGGTTTGTAACACTGTGATTGATGGTGAGGAGAATTCAGTGGAAGTAAGTGTTTGGATTGATGTTTGGGGTCATTGTGGAGGTGTTGGAAGGTAATTGTTCCTGGGGGTGTGGTGAAGCCTGAGGGAGTTGTTGACTGAGGGCCCGTCCACACGACAACGTTTTCAGGTCAAAACGGTAAAGTTTGTTTGCGTTTTGGCCTTTCGTCCACACCGAACGCCGCCGTTTCGTTGTCATGTGGACAGGCAAAACGCAACCTTTTGAAAACGATGACGTCGTCGCCCCTTCACCTTACGCTGCACATCTCATATAACAACTTCAAACTTTTACAAACTGGTTGCTGTCGAATAAATTGTGATTTGATTAGCTTGCAATGTAGGCTGGCTGTTGTGCCATTGTTTCTACTGCCATTAAACTGGCTGTATGGTAGGCTAGTAAGCTATAACAAAGACTTCTTGTTGGCTTTCATTACTCTTAATTAATTGAAAAACAACTGTCACTTTTTCCAACTCCCCTCAGTAACAACACGCATTGCTAAAATCAACATATGACATGTTTTAAGCGAATAATTGCGCAGTTTATTTGCAGCTCCTTCTATTTTTTTATTTTCTGCTCCGTATCGCAAGTGGGTTAATTTAACGATGTGACATCTCACAACAGCGGCAAACTTTTACAAACAGGTTGTTGTGGGATAATTTGGGGTATAAATGGTCTGCAGTGTAGGCTCTGTGTAATGCAACTGTTTCTACCTTCTGACATTGAACTACAAAATGTTTTTGTAGCCTATAGGCCTACATCGCTAGTTCAGTCCAACAAACACTTCTCATATGTTATGCTTATTAAATAGGGCAACTGTCGCTGCATCCGACCCACCTAAACAAGAACACACATTGCTAAAATCAACATACATTACATGTTTAAAGTGAATCACTGCGCTTCTGATCATGTCCCTCAAGCTGAGACAGCACACTTTCCGCCATGACAATGCAATGAAAATGTTCCCGTGTGGATGTAAATATCTACTGCTCCGTTGTCGTGTGGACGCGACTTTATTTTTAACCCGCAAAGAAAAAAATCCAGGAGCATTGTTGTGTGGACGGGGCCTGAGCCTGTGATGTTGATGCTAAAGTTGTGTTTAATTAATAGTGCGGTGTTCTTAGGTCAGAAGTTCACATTAATTAAAGAGATATGGTACTAGATTGTGATGAATGTACGGTACTAGATGCATGGTACTAGATGCATGGTACTAGATTTGTGCTGAATGTAGTGTTGAATGTACTAATGTAGTGGGCTGTGGTGTTAAGGATATCCTTGGATTTTTTGATGGGGTACATTGTGTTGTAGGGAGTGGTGTTGGAATTGAGGCTACACTGGCCGCAAAAGTTTGCCATATGATGTGACCTACCAGTTATAGATGTTGTAGCTGTTGAGGTTAATTGAAGCGTTACTGATGATGTTACATCTGGTGATACTGGGGTTGTGGCAGTGTCGGACACAGATGTAGGAGTTGGAGTTTCTGATGTAGAGGAAGCAAAGGTAGAGGCAGATAAAGTCTGTTGTTTGATAATGATATTTGGTTGGTTTGTAACACTGTGATTGAAGGTGAGGAGAATTCAGTGGAAGTAAGTGTTTGGATTGATGTTTCGGGTGTCATTGTGGAGGTGTCAGAAAAAGGGAGTTGTTGACTAAGCTTGTGATGTTGATGCTAAAGCTGTCTTTGCTTTATGGTGTGATATGGTGCTAGATTGTGATATCAACATTTATGTTGAATCTATTAATGTAGTGGGCTATGGTGTTGAGGACATCATTGGACTTTTTTATGGGCTACATTCTGTTGTAAGGAAAGGTTTTGGAATTGAGGATACACTGGCTGCAGAGATCCCACTTTGGCTATAAATATATTGTTATGTTGAGATATTACTTAACAGGATTAAAGATGAACTGCCAAATAACAGGATGTTTAGCATATCAAATTCTCATGAAGTGTTCAAGTGGACATTCACACTAGAGGTTTTTTTCAAGATCATGGTTTGCTGGGACCTTTGATGTGGCTTGTTTCAGTAATGTGAATGCTGTGTATCTAGTTTGGTCCAGCTGAGATGACCAAGTATGTTTACTCATATCTGTATAAATGCATTGGTAAAATTTGCACCCGTGACTTACAGAAAAACATCAGAAAAGTTTGCCATATGATGTGACCTACCAGTTATAGAGGTTGTAGCTGTTGAGGTTAATTCAGGCGTTACTGATGATGTTACATCTGGTGATACAGGGGTTGTGGCAGTTTCGGGCACAGGTGTAGGAGTTGGAGTTTCTGATGTAGAGGAAGCAAAGGTAGAGGTAAATGAAGTCTGTGTTGTCATAGTTGCAGAGGAGGGGCAAATTGACGTAGAAAGTTGTGATGAAGTGGAGGGTTGAAGTGAGATTGTGATGGTTTCTGATGTTGATGGTTGTGCTGATATTGAGGTGGAGCCTGAGAGAGATATTTTGTTTAATAATGATATTTGGGACATTTGTAACACTACTGTTGATGGTGAGGGGAATTCAGGTGTCTGGATTGATGTTTGGAGTGTGCTTGTGGAGGTGTCGGAAAATAATTGTTTATCTGGTTGTGTGATGAAATCTGCGGGAGTTTTTTGACTGAGCCTGTGATGTGTATGCTAAAGCTGTGTTTGTTGAAAGCTGAGTTGTACTTAGCTCAGAAGTCAACATTAATGAAACAGATATGGTGCTAGATTGCATTGCAGACATTTGCGTTGAATCTCCTGATGTAGTGGGCTGTGGTGTTGAGGATATAATTGGACTTTTTAATGGAGTATATTATGTTGTAGGGAATGGTGTTGGAATTAAGGATACACTGGCTGTCAAAATGGTGGCTGGTTATGCTGGCAAAACTGATGTAAAATCTTGTGTGGATGTCAGTAGTTGGATTGTGGGTAATGTGTTTCTTGACAATCTTATGGATTGTACAGTTAGTCATATGGCAGGACATTATAGCTCAGCAATGGGAATAGCCATATTTCCATTTACACTGAATTGATATTTTTATCAAAAATATTTAGAATGTTTGAAATCAGAATAAATGTCTTAGGTGTTATTGAGATATATAGTAATGGGATAATATATGTATATAAAGAATACATTAGTATGTATGGAATTATTCATTAAGTCAATATACTACAGTAATTTGTAAATTTGAAATGTTAAATGTTTACCAAGTGTCTAATTATGTATTTGAAGTTTCTCTGTCATTGAGTTAAAGTGTTTTTTTTTTTGCAAGAAAGTAATTTGAGTGCTTTAAATGTTGCAGTATTCCAAAGCCAGATTAGTATTAGGAAGAGTTTTTAAAATGGATTTTATTGTCGTGTTTGTGCATTTACAGAATGAATGAGGAATATTGTTATATCAGGACGCTACTAGCCTAAATAAGCTGGAGCACCATGGAAAAGATGATGGCAGCTGGCAATACCAGCATCTTAACTTACCAGTTAGGAGCATTTAATTTTTAGCACTATTGTACTGTAACATATAAGTTGCTTGAAAAATGCAGATTGATTGCACTAAGCAGAGATCCCACTTTGACTGTCAATATGTTGTTAGGTTGAGATATTACTTAACAGGATTAAAGATGACCTGCTAAATTACATGTATTTGGTACATCCAATTCTCATTAAGTGTTTAAGGGCACATTCACACTAGAGGTTTTGCTGAAGACCGTGGTTTGCTAGGACCTTTGATGTGGCGTTGAAGTGTGTTACTCATTTCTGTACAAATGTATTAGTAAAATCTGCACCCCTGACTTACAGAAAAACATCAGAAAAGTTTGCCATATGATGTGACCTACCAGTTATAGATGTTGGAGCTGTTGAGGTTAAATAAGGCGTTACTGATGATGTTACATCTGGTGATACAGGGGTTGTGACAGTATCGGACACAGATGTACGAGTTGGAGTTTCTGACGTGGCAGAAGGAAAGGTAGAGGCGGATGAAGCCTGTGTTGTCATAGTTGCTGACAAGGGTGAATGTGATGTAGACTGTAATGCTGAAGTGGAGGGTTGAGGTGATTTTGTAATGGCTTCTGATGTTGATGGTTCTGCTGATATTGAGGTGGAGCCTAAGGTGGAGATTTTGTTCAATAGTGATATTTTGGTTGGTTTGTAACACTGTGATTGATGGTGAAGAGAATTCAGTGGAAGTAAGTGTTTGGGTTGATGTTTGGGGTGTCATTGTGGAGGTTTCAGAAAATTGAGGTGTTGGAAGATGATTCTTTATCTGGGGGTGTTGTCAAATCTGAGGGAGTTGTTCAGTGAGTTTGAGATGTTGATGCTAAATCTGTGTATGATGAAATTTGAGGTGTTCCTAGGTCAGGAGGTAATATTAATTAAAGAGATATGGTGCTAGACTGTGATGTTGACATTTATGTTGAATCTACTAATGCAATGTGCTGAGGTATTGAGGATATCACTGGACTTTTTGATGAGCTACATTCTGTTGTAGGGAATGGTGTTGGAATTGAGGATACACTGGCTGCAGAGATCCCACTTTGGCTATAAATATATTGTTAGGTTGAGATATTTCTTAACAGGATTGAAGATGAACTGCCAAATAATAGGATGTTTAGCATATCAAATTTTCATTAAGTGAGACATTTAAGTGGACATTCACACTAGAGGTCTTTTTGAAGACCATGGCTTGCTGGGACCTTTGATGTGGCTTGAAAATTTGCACCCCTGACTTACAGAAAAACATCAGAACATTTTGCCATATGATGTGACATACCACTTATAGATGTGGGAGCTGTTGAGGTTAATTGAGGCGTTACTGATGATGTTACATCTGGTGATACAGGGGTTGTGGCAGTATCGGACACAGATGTAGGAGTTGGAGTTTGTGACGTGGAGGAAGGAAAGGTAGAGGCGGATGAAGCCTGTGTTGTCATAGTTGCAGACGAGGGTGAAAGTGAAGTAGACTGTGATGTTGAAGTGGAGGATTGATGTGATTTTGTAATGGCTTCTGATGTTGATCGTTGTGCTGATATTGAGGTGGAGCCTGAGAGAGATATTTTGTTTAATGATGATATTTGGGACATTTGTAACACTACTGTTGATGGTGAGGGGAATTCAGGTGTCTGGATTGATGTTTGGAGTGTCCTTGTGGAGGTGTCGGAAAATAATTGTTTATCTGGTTGTGTGATGAAATCTGCGGGAGTTTTTTGACTGAGCCTGTGATGTGTATGCTAAAGCTGTGTTTGTTGAAAGCTGAGTTGTACTTACAGTAGCTCAGAAGTCAACATTAATGAAACAGATATGGTGCTAGATTGCATTGCAGACATTTGCGTTGAATCTCCTGATGTAGTGGGCTGTGGTGTTGAGGATAAAATTGGACTTTTTAATGGAGTATATTATGTTGTAGGGAATGGTTTTGGAATTAAGGATACACTGGCTGTCAAAATGGTGGCTGGTTATGCTGGCAAAACTGATGTAAAATCTTGTGTGGATGTCAGTAGTTGGGTTGTGGGTAATGTGTTTCTTGACAATCTTATGGATTGTACAGTTAGTCATATGGCAGGACATTATAGCTCAGCAATGGGAATAGCCATATTTCCATTTACACTGAATTGATATTTTTATCAAAAATATTTAGAATGTTTGAAATCAGAATAAATGTCTTAGGTGTTATTGAGATATATAGTAATGGGATAATATATGTATATAAAGAATACATTAGTATGTATGGAATTATTTATTAAGTCAATATACTACAGTAAGTTGTAAATTTGAAATGTTAAATGTTTAACAAGTGTCTAATTATGTATTTGAAGTTTCTCTCTCATTGTGTTAAAGTGTTTTTTTTTTTTTGCAAGAAAGTAATTTGAGTTCTTTAAATGTTGCAGTATTCCAAAGCCAGATTAGTATTAGGAAGAGTTTTTAAAGTGGATTTTATTGTCGTGTTTGTGCATTTACAGAATGAATGAGGAATATTGTTATATGAGGACGCTACTAGCCTAAATAAGCTGGAGCACCATGGAAAAGATGATGGCAGCTGGCAATACCAGCGTCTTAATTTACCAGTTGGGAGCATTTAATTTTTAGCACTATTATACTGTAACATATAAGTTGCTTGAAAAATGCAGATTGATTGTACTAAGCAGAGATCCCACTTTGACTGTCAATATGTTGTTAGGTTGAGATATTACTTAACAGGATTAAAGATGACCTGCTAAATTACATGTATTTGGTACATCCAATTCTCATGAAGTGTTTAAGGGCAAATTCACACTAGAGGTTTTGCTGAAGACCGTGGTTTGCTAGGACCTTTGATGTGGCTTTGAAGTGTGTTACTCATTTCTGTACAAATGTATTAGTAAAATCTGCACCCCTGACTTACAGAAAAACATCAGAAAAGTTTGCCATATGATGTGACCTACCAGTTATAGATGTTGGAGCTGTTGAGGTTAATTGAGGTGTTACTGATGATGTTACATCTGGTGATACAGGGGTTGTGGAAGTATCGGACACAGATGTACGAGTGGGAGTTTCTGACGTGGCAGAAGGAAAGGTAGAGGCGGATGAAGCCTGTGTTGTCATAGTTGCTGACGAGGGTGAATGTGATGTAGACTGTAATGCTGAAGTGGAGGGTTGAGGTGATTTTGTAATGGCTTCTGATGTTGATGGTTCTGCTGATATTGAGGTGGAGCCTAAGGTGGAGATTTTGTTCAATAGTGATATTTTGGTTGGTTTGTAACACTGTGATTGATGGTGAAGAGAATTCAGTGGAAGTAAGTGTTTGGGTTGATGTTTGGGGTGTCATTGTGGAGGTTTTAGAAAATTGAGGTGTTGGAAGATGATTATTTATCTGGGGGTGTTGTGAAATCTGAGGGAGTTGTTCAGTGAGTTTGAGATGTTGATGCTAAATCTGTGTTTGATGAAATTTGAGGTGTTCCTAGGTCAGGAGGTAATATTAATTAAAGAGATATGGTGCTAGACTGTGATGTTGACATTTATGTTGAATCTACTAATGTAATGTGCTGAGGTGTTGAGGATATCACTGGACTTTTTGATGGGCTACATTCTGTTGTAGGGAATGGTGTTGGAATTGAGGATACACTGGCTGCAGAGATCCCACTTTGGCTATAAATATATTGTTAGGTTGAGATATTTCTTAACAGGATTGAAGATGAACTGCCAAATAATAGGATGTTTAGCATATCAAATTTTCATTAAGTGTTCAAGTGGACCTTCACACTAGAGGTTTTTTTGAAGACCATGGTTTGCTGGGACCTTTGATGTGGCTTGAAAATTTGCACCCCTGACTTACAGAAAAACATCAGAACATTTTGCCATATGATGTGACATACCACTTATAGATGTGGGAGCTGTTGAGGTTAATTGAGGCGTTACTGATGATGTTACATCTGGTGATACAGGGGTTGTGGCAGTATCGGACACAGATGTAGGAGCTGGAGTTTGTGACGTGGAGGAAGGAAAGGTAGAGGCGGATGAAGCCTGTGTTGTCATAGTTGCAGACGAGGGTGAAAGTGAAGTAGACTGTGATGTTGAAGTGGAGGATTGATGTGATTTTGTAATGACTTCTGATGTTGATCGTTGTGCTGATATTGAGGTGGAGCCTGAGAGAGATATTTTGTTTAATGATGATATTTGGGACATTTGTAACACTACTCTTGATGGTGAGGGGAATTCAGGTGTCTGGATTGATGTTTGGAGTGTCCTTGTGGAGGTGTCGGAAAATAATTGTTTATCTGGTTGTGTGATGAAATCTGCGGGAGTTTTTTGACTGAGCCTGTGATGTGTATGCTAAAGCTGTGTTTGTTGAAAGCTGAGTTGTACTTAGCTCAGAAGTCAACATTAATGAAACAGATATGGTGCTAGATTGCATTGCAGACATTTGCGTTGAATCTCCTGATGTAGTGGGCTGTGGTGTTGAGGATATAATTGGACTTTTTAATGGAGTATATTATGTTGTAGGGAATGGTGTTGGAATTAAGGATACACTGGCTGTCAAAATGGTGGCTGGTTATGCTGGCAAAACTGATGTAAAATCTTGTGTGGATGTCAGTAGTTGGGTTGTGGGTAATGTGTTTCTTGACAATCTTATGGATTGTACAGTTAGTCATGTGGCAGGACATTATAGCTCAGCAATGGGAATAGCCATATTTCCATTTACAGTACACTGAATTGATATTTTTATCAAAAATATTTAGAATGTTTGAAATCAGAATAAATGTCTTAGGTGTTATTGAGATATATAGTAATGGGATAATATATGTATATAAAGAATACATTAGTATGTATGGAATTATTCATTAAGTCAATATACTACAGTAATTTGTAAATTTGAAATGTTAAATGTTTAACAAGTGTCTAATTATGTATTTTAAGTTTCTCTGTCATTGTGTTAAAGTGTTTTTTTTTTGTGCAAGAAAGTAATTTGAGTTCTTTAAATGTTGCAGTATTCCAAAGCCAGATTAGTATTAGGAAGAGTTTTTAAAATGGATTTTATTGTCGTGTTTGTGCATTTAAATAATGAATGAGGAATATTGTTATATCAGGACGTTACTAGCCTAAATAAGCTGGAGCACCATGGAAAAGATAATGGCAGCTGGCAATACCAGCGTCTTAACTTACCAGTTGGGAGCATTTAATTTTTAGCACTATTGTACTGTAACATATAAGTTGCTTGAAAAGTGCAGATTGATTGCACTAAGCAGAGATCCCACTTTGACTGACAATATGTTGTTGAGATATTACTTAAAGGGATTAAAGATGACCTGCTAAATTACATGTATTTGGTACATCTAATTCTCATGAAGTGTTTAAGGGCACATTCACACTAGAGGTTTTGCTGAAGACCGTGGTTTGCTAGGACCTTTGATGTGGCTTTGAAGTGTGTTACTCATTTCTGTACAAATGTATTAGTAAAATCTGCACCCCTGACTTACAGAAAAACATCAGAAAAGTTTGCCATATGATGTGACCTACCAGTTATAGATGTTGCAGCTGTTGAGGTTAATTGAGGCGTTACTGATGATGTTACATCTGGTGATACAGGGGTTGTGGAAGTATCGGACACAGATGTACGAGTTGGAGTTTCTGACGTGGCAGAAGGAAAGGTAGAGGCGGATGAAGCCTGTGTTGTCATAGTTGCTGACGAGGGTGAATGTGATGTAGACTGTAATGCTGAAGTGGAGGGTTGAGGTGATTTTGTAATGGCTTCTGATGTTGATGGTTCTGCTGATATTGAGGTGGAGCCTAAGGTGGAGATTTTGTTAAATAGTGATATTTAGGTTGGTTTGTAAGACTGTGATTGATGGTGAAGAGAATTCAGTGGAAGTAAGTGTTTGGGTTGATGTTTGGGTTGTCATTGTGGAGGTTTCAGAAAATTGAGGTGTTGGAAGATAATTGTTTATCTGGGGGTGTTGTGAAATCTGAGGGAGTTGTTCAGTGAGTTTGAGATGTTGATGCTAAATCTGTGTTTGATGAAATTTGAGGTGTTCCTAGGTCAGGAGGTAATATTAATTAAAGAGATATGGTGCTAGACTGTGATGTTGACATTTATGTTGAATTTATGTGCTGAGGTGTTGAGGATATCACTGGACTTTTTGATGGGCTACATTCTGTTGTACGGAATGGTGTTGGAATTGAGGATACACTGGCTGCAGAGATCCCACTTTGGCTATAAATATATTGTTAGGTTGAGATATTTCTTAACAGGATTGAAGATGAACTGCCAAATAACAGGATGTGTAGAATATCAAATTTTCATTAAGTGTTCAAGTGGACATTCACACTAGAGGTTTTTTTTGAAGACCATGGTTTGCTGGGACCTTTGATGTGGCTTGAAAATTTGCACCCCTGACTTACAGAAAAACATCAGAAAATTTTGCCATATGATGCGACATACCACTTATAGATGTGGGAGCTGTTGAGGTTAATTGAGGCGTTACTGATGATGTTACATCTGGTGATACAGGGGTTGTGGCAGTGTCGGACACAGATGTAGGAGTTGGAGTTTGTGACGTGGAGGAAGGAAAGGTAGAGGCGGATGAAGCCTGTGTTGTCATAGTTGCAGACGAGGGTGAAAGTGAAGTAGACTGTGATGTTGAAGTGGAGGATTGATGTGATTTTGTAATGGCTTGTGATGTTGATCGTTGTGCTGATATTGAGGTGGAGCCTGAGAGAGATATTTTGTTTAATGATGATATTTGGGACATTTGTAACACTACTGTTGATGGTGAGGGGAATTCAGGTGTCTGGATTGATGTTTGGAGTGTTCTTGTGGAGGTGTCGGAAAATAATTGTTTATCTGATTGTGTGATGAAATCTGCGGGAGTTTTTTGACGGAGCCTGTGATGTGTATGCTAAAGCTGTGTTTGTTGAAAGCTGAGTTGTACTTAGCTCAGAAGTCAACATTAATGAAACAGATATGGTGCTAGATTGCATTGCAGACATTTGCGTTGAATCTCATGTAGTGGGCTGTGGTGTTGAGGATATAATTGGACTTTTTAATGGAGTATATTATGTTGTAGGGAATGGTGTTGGAATTAAGGATACACTGGCTGTCAAAATGGTGGCTGGTTATGCTGGCAAAACTGATGTAAAATCTTGTGTGGATGTCAGTAGTTGGGTTGTGGGTAATGTGTTTCTTGACAATCTTATGGATTGTACAGTTAGTCATATGGCAGGACATTATAGCTCAGCAATGGGAATAGCCATATTTCCATTTACAGTACACTGAATTGATATTTTTATCAAAAATATTTAGAATGTTTGAAATCAGAATAAATGTCCTAGGTGTTATTGAGATATATAGTAATGGGATAATATATGTATATAAAGAATACATTAGTATGTATGGAATTATTCATTAAGTCAATATACTACAGTAATTTGTAAATTTGAAATGTTAAATGTTTAACAAGTGTCTAATTATGTATTTGAAGTTTCTCTGTCATTGTGTTAAAGTGTTTTTTTTTTTTGTGCAAGAAAGTAATTTGAGTTCTTTAAATGTTGCAGTATTCCAAAGCCAGATTAGTATTAGGAAGAGTTTTTAAAATGGATTTTATTGTCGTGTTTGTGCATTTACAGAATGAATGAGGAATATTGTTATATAAGGACGTTACTAGCCTAAATAAGCTGGAGCACCATGGAAAAGATGATGGCAGCTGGCAATACCAGCGTCTTAACTTACCAGTTGGGAGCATTTCATTTTTAGCACTATTGTACTGTAACATATAAGTTGCTTGAAAAGTGCAGATTGATTGTACTAAGCAGAGATCCCACTTTGACTGACAATATGTTGTTGAGATATTACTTAAAGGGATTAAAGATGACCTGCTAAATTACATGTATTTGGTACATCTAATTCTCATGAAGTGTTTAAGGGCACATTCACACTAGAGGTTTTGCTGAAGACCGTGGTTTGCTAGGACCTTTGATGTGGCTTTGAAGTGTGTTACTCATTTCTGTACAAATGTATTAGTAAAATCTGCACCCCTGACTTACAGAAAAACATCAGAAAAGTTTGCCATATGATGTGACCTACCAGTTATAGATGTTGCAGCTGTTGAGGTTAATTGAGGCGTTACTGATGATGTTACATCTGGTGATACAGGGGTTGTGGAAGTATCGGACACAGATGTACGAGTTGGAGTTTCTGACGTGGCAGAAGGAAAGGTAGAGGCGGATGAAGCCTGTGTTGTCATAGTTGCAGACGAGGGTGAAAGTGATGTAGACTGTGATGCTGAAGTGGAGGGTTGAGGTGATTTTGTAATGGCTTCTGATGTTGATGGTTCTGCTGATATTGAGGTGGAGCCTAAGGTGGAGATTTTGTTAAATAGTGATATTTTGATTGGTTTGTAAGACTGTGATTGATGGTGAAGAGAATTCAGTGGAAGTAAGTGTTTGGGTTGATGTTTGGGGTGTCATTGTGGAGGTTTCAGAAAATTGAGGTGTTGGAAGATAATTGTTTATCTGGGGGTGTTGTGAAATCTGAGGGAGTTGTTCAGTGAGTTTGAGATGTTGATGCTAAATCTGTGTTTGATGAAATTTGAGGTGTTCCTAGGTCAGGAGGTAATATTAATTAAAGAGATATGGTGCTAGACTGTGATGTTGACATTTATGTTGAATTTATGTGCTGAGGTGTTGAGGATATCACTGGACTTTTTGATGGGCTACATTCTGTTGTAGGGAATGGTGTTGGAATTGAGGATACACTGGCTGCAGAGATCCCACTTTGGCTATAAATATATTGTTAGGTTGAGATATTTCTTAACAGGATTGAAGATGAACTGCCAAATAAAAGGATGTTTAGCATATCAAATTTTCATTAAGTGTTCAAGTTGACATTCACACTAGAGTTTTTTTTTGAAGACCACTGTTTGCTGGGACCTTTGATGTGGCTTGAAAATTTGCACCCCTGACTTACAGAAAAACATCAGAAAATTTTGCCATATGATGCGACATACCACTTATAGATGTGGGAGCTGTTGAGGTTAATTGAGGCGTTACTGATGATGTTACATCTGGTGATACAGGGGTTGTGGCAGTATCGGACACAGATGTAGGAGCTGGAGTTTGTGACGTGGAGGAAGGAAAGGTAGAGGCGGATGAAGCCTGTGTTGTCATAGTTGCAGACGAGGGTGAAAGTGAAGTAGACTGTGATGCTGAAGTGGAGGATTGATGTGATTTTGTAATGACTTCTGATGTTGATCGTTGTGCTGATATTGAGGTGGAGCCTGAGAGAGATATTTTGTTTAATGATGATATTTGGGACATTTGTAACACTACTCTTGATGGTGAGGGGAATTCAGGTGTCTGGATTGATGTTTGGAGTGTCCTTGTGGAGGTGTCGGAAAATAATTGTTTATCTGGTTGTGTGATGAAATCTGCGGGAGTTTTTTGACTGAGCCTGTGATGTGTATGCTAAAGCTGTGTTTGTTGAAAGCTGAGTTGTACTTAGCTCAGAAGTTAACATTAATGAAACAGATATGGTGCTAGATTGCATTGCAGACATTTGCGTTGAATCTCCTGATGTAGTGGGCTGTGGTGTTGAGGATATAATTGGACTTTTTAATGGAGTATATTATGTTGTAGGGAATGGTGTTGGAATTAAGGATACACTGGCTGTCAAAATGGTGGCTGGTTATGCTGGCAAAACTGATGTAAAATCTTGTGTGGATGTCAGTAGTTGGGTTGTGGGTAATGTGTTTCTTGACAATCTTATGGATTGTACAGTTAGTCATGTGGCAGGACATTATAGCTCAGCAATGGGAATAGCCATATTTCCATTTACAGTACACTGAATTGATATTTTTATCAAAAATATTTAGAATGTTTGAAATCAGAATAAATGTCTTAGGTGTTATTGAGATATATAGTAATGGGATAATATATGTATATAAAGAATACATTAGTATGTATGGAATTATTCATTAAGTCAATATACTACAGTAATTTGTAAATTTGAAATGTTAAATGTTTAACAAGTGTCTAATTATGTATTTTAAGTTTCTCTGTCATTGTGTTAAAGTGTTTTTTTTTTGTGCAAGAAAGTAATTTGAGTTCTTTAAATGTTGCAGTATTCCAAAGCCAGATTAGTATTAGGAAGAGTTTTTAAAATGGATTTTATTGTCGTGTTTGTGCATTTAAATAATGAATGAGGAATATTGTTATATCAGGACGTTACTAGCCTAAATAAGCTGGAGCACCATGGAAAAGATAATGGCAGCTGGCAATACCAGCGTCTTAACTTACCAGTTGGGAGCATTTAATTTTTAGCACTATTGTACTGTAACATATAAGTTGCTTGAAAAGTGCAGATTGATTGCACTAAGCAGAGATCCCACTTTGACTGACAATATGTTGTTGAGATATTACTTAAAGGGATTAAAGATGACCTGCTAAATTACATGTATTTGGTACATCTAATTCTCATGAAGTGTTTAAGGGCACATTCACACTAGAGGTTTTGCTGAAGACCGTGGTTTGCTAGGACCTTTGATGTGGCTTTGAAGTGTGTTACTCATTTCTGTACAAATGTATTAGTAAAATCTGCACCCCTGACTTACAGAAAAACATCAGAAAAGTTTGCCATATGATGTGACCTACCAGTTATAGATGTTGCAGCTGTTGAGGTTAATTGAGGCGTTACTGATGATGTTACATCTGGTGATACAGGGGTTGTGGAAGTATCGGACACAGATGTACGAGTTGGAGTTTCTGACGTGGCAGAAGGAAAGGTAGAGGCGGATGAAGCCTGTGTTGTCATAGTTGCTGACGAGGGTGAATGTGATGTAGACTGTAATGCTGAAGTGGAGGGTTGAGGTGATTTTGTAATGGCTTCTGATGTTGATGGTTCTGCTGATATTGAGGTGGAGCCTAAGGTGGAGATTTTGTTAAATAGTGATATTTAGGTTGGTTTGTAAGACTGTGATTGATGGTGAAGAGAATTCAGTGGAAGTAAGTGTTTGGGTTGATGTTTGGGTTGTCATTGTGGAGGTTTCAGAAAATTGAGGTGTTGGAAGATAATTGTTTATCTGGGGGTGTTGTGAAATCTGAGGGAGTTGTTCAGTGAGTTTGAGATGTTGATGCTAAATCTGTGTTTGATGAAATTTGAGGTGTTCCTAGGTCAGGAGGTAATATTAATTAAAGAGATATGGTGCTAGACTGTGATGTTGACATTTATGTTGAATTTATGTGCTGAGGTGTTGAGGATATCACTGGACTTTTTGATGGGCTACATTCTGTTGTACGGAATGGTGTTGGAATTGAGGATACACTGGCTGCAGAGATCCCACTTTGGCTATAAATATATTGTTAGGTTGAGATATTTCTTAACAGGATTGAAGATGAACTGCCAAATAACAGGATGTGTAGAATATCAAATTTTCATTAAGTGTTCAAGTGGACATTCACACTAGAGGTTTTTTTTGAAGACCATGGTTTGCTGGGACCTTTGATGTGGCTTGAAAATTTGCACCCCTGACTTACAGAAAAACATCAGAAAATTTTGCCATATGATGCGACATACCACTTATAGATGTGGGAGCTGTTGAGGTTAATTGAGGCGTTACTGATGATGTTACATCTGGTGATACAGGGGTTGTGGCAGTGTCGGACACAGATGTAGGAGTTGGAGTTTGTGACGTGGAGGAAGGAAAGGTAGAGGCGGATGAAGCCTGTGTTGTCATAGTTGCAGACGAGGGTGAAAGTGAAGTAGACTGTGATGTTGAAGTGGAGGATTGATGTGATTTTGTAATGGCTTGTGATGTTGATCGTTGTGCTGATATTGAGGTGGAGCCTGAGAGAGATATTTTGTTTAATGATGATATTTGGGACATTTGTAACACTACTGTTGATGGTGAGGGGAATTCAGGTGTCTGGATTGATGTTTGGAGTGTTCTTGTGGAGGTGTCGGAAAATAATTGTTTATCTGATTGTGTGATGAAATCTGCGGGAGTTTTTTGACGGAGCCTGTGATGTGTATGCTAAAGCTGTGTTTGTTGAAAGCTGAGTTGTACTTAGCTCAGAAGTCAACATTAATGAAACAGATATGGTGCTAGATTGCATTGCAGACATTTGCGTTGAATCTCATGTAGTGGGCTGTGGTGTTGAGGATATAATTGGACTTTTTAATGGAGTATATTATGTTGTAGGGAATGGTGTTGGAATTAAGGATACACTGGCTGTCAAAATGGTGGCTGGTTATGCTGGCAAAACTGATGTAAAATCTTGTGTGGATGTCAGTAGTTGGGTTGTGGGTAATGTGTTTCTTGACAATCTTATGGATTGTACAGTTAGTCATATGGCAGGACATTATAGCTCAGCAATGGGAATAGCCATATTTCCATTTACAGTACACTGAATTGATATTTTTATCAAAAATATTTAGAATGTTTGAAATCAGAATAAATGTCCTAGGTGTTATTGAGATATATAGTAATGGGATAATATATGTATATAAAGAATACATTAGTATGTATGGAATTATTCATTAAGTCAATATACTACAGTAATTTGTAAATTTGAAATGTTAAATGTTTAACAAGTGTCTAATTATGTATTTGAAGTTTCTCTGTCATTGTGTTAAAGTGTTTTTTTTTTTTGTGCAAGAAAGTAATTTGAGTTCTTTAAATGTTGCAGTATTCCAAAGCCAGATTAGTATTAGGAAGAGTTTTTAAAATGGATTTTATTGTCGTGTTTGTGCATTTACAGAATGAATGAGGAATATTGTTATATAAGGACGTTACTAGCCTAAATAAGCTGGAGCACCATGGAAAAGATGATGGCAGCTGGCAATACCAGCGTCTTAACTTACCAGTTGGGAGCATTTCATTTTTAGCACTATTGTACTGTAACATATAAGTTGCTTGAAAAGTGCAGATTGATTGTACTAAGCAGAGATCCCACTTTGACTGACAATATGTTGTTGAGATATTACTTAAAGGGATTAAAGATGACCTGCTAAATTACATGTATTTGGTACATCTAATTCTCATGAAGTGTTTAAGGGCACATTCACACTAGAGGTTTTGCTGAAGACCGTGGTTTGCTAGGACCTTTGATGTGGCTTTGAAGTGTGTTACTCATTTCTGTACAAATGTATTAGTAAAATCTGCACCCCTGACTTACAGAAAAACATCAGAAAAGTTTGCCATATGATGTGACCTACCAGTTATAGATGTTGCAGCTGTTGAGGTTAATTGAGGCGTTACTGATGATGTTACATCTGGTGATACAGGGGTTGTGGAAGTATCGGACACAGATGTACGAGTTGGAGTTTCTGACGTGGCAGAAGGAAAGGTAGAGGCGGATGAAGCCTGTGTTGTCATAGTTGCAGACGAGGGTGAAAGTGATGTAGACTGTGATGCTGAAGTGGAGGGTTGAGGTGATTTTGTAATGGCTTCTGATGTTGATGGTTCTGCTGATATTGAGGTGGAGCCTAAGGTGGAGATTTTGTTAAATAGTGATATTTTGATTGGTTTGTAAGACTGTGATTGATGGTGAAGAGAATTCAGTGGAAGTAAGTGTTTGGGTTGATGTTTGGGGTGTCATTGTGGAGGTTTCAGAAAATTGAGGTGTTGGAAGATAATTGTTTATCTGGGGGTGTTGTGAAATCTGAGGGAGTTGTTCAGTGAGTTTGAGATGTTGATGCTAAATCTGTGTTTGATGAAATTTGAGGTGTTCCTAGGTCAGGAGGTAATATTAATTAAAGAGATATGGTGCTAGACTGTGATGTTGACATTTATGTTGAATTTATGTGCTGAGGTGTTGAGGATATCACTGGACTTTTTGATGGGCTACATTCTGTTGTAGGGAATGGTGTTGGAATTGAGGATACACTGGCTGCAGAGATCCCACTTTGGCTATAAATATATTGTTAGGTTGAGATATTTCTTAACAGGATTGAAGATGAACTGCCAAATAAAAGGATGTTTAGCATATCAAATTTTCATTAAGTGTTCAAGTTGACATTCACACTAGAGTTTTTTTTTGAAGACCACTGTTTGCTGGGACCTTTGATGTGGCTTGAAAATTTGCACCCCTGACTTACAGAAAAACATCAGAAAATTTTGCCATATGATGCGACATACCACTTATAGATGTGGGAGCTGTTGAGGTTAATTGAGGCGTTACTGATGATGTTACATCTGGTGATACAGGGGTTGTGGCAGTATCGGACACAGATGTAGGAGCTGGAGTTTGTGACGTGGAGGAAGGAAAGGTAGAGGCGGATGAAGCCTGTGTTGTCATAGTTGCAGACGAGGGTGAAAGTGAAGTAGACTGTGATGCTGAAGTGGAGGATTGATGTGATTTTGTAATGACTTCTGATGTTGATCGTTGTGCTGATATTGAGGTGGAGCCTGAGAGAGATATTTTGTTTAATGATGATATTTGGGACATTTGTAACACTACTCTTGATGGTGAGGGGAATTCAGGTGTCTGGATTGATGTTTGGAGTGTCCTTGTGGAGGTGTCGGAAAATAATTGTTTATCTGGTTGTGTGATGAAATCTGCGGGAGTTTTTTGACTGAGCCTGTGATGTGTATGCTAAAGCTGTGTTTGTTGAAAGCTGAGTTGTACTTAGCTCAGAAGTTAACATTAATGAAACAGATATGGTGCTAGATTGCATTGCAGACATTTGCGTTGAATCTCCTGATGTAGTGGGCTGTGGTGTTGAGGATATAATTGGACTTTTTAATGGAGTATATTATGTTGTAGGGAATGGTGTTGGAATTAAGGATACACTGGCTGTCAAAATGGTGGCTGGTTATGCTGGCAAAACTGATGTAAAATCTTGTGTGGATGTCAGTAGTTGGGTTGTGGGTAATGTGTTTCTTGACAATCTTATGGATTGTACAGTTAGTCATGTGGCAGGACATTATAGCTCAGCAATGGGAATAGCCATATTTCCATTTACAGTACACTGAATTGATATTTTTATCAAAAATATTTAGAATGTTTGAAATCAGAATAAATGTCTTAGGTGTTATTGAGATATATAGTAATGGGATAATATATGTATATAAAGAATACATTAGTATGTATGGAATTATTCATTAAGTCAATATACTACAGTAATTTGTAAATTTGAAATGTTAAATGTTTAACAAGTGTCTAATTATGTATTTTAAGTTTCTCTGTCATTGTGTTAAAGTGTTTTTTTTTTGTGCAAGAAAGTAATTTGAGTTCTTTAAATGTTGCAGTATTCCAAAGCCAGATTAGTATTAGGAAGAGTTTTTAAAATGGATTTTATTGTCGTGTTTGTGCATTTAAATAATGAATGAGGAATATTGTTATATCAGGACGTTACTAGCCTAAATAAGCTGGAGCACCATGGAAAAGATAATGGCAGCTGGCAATACCAGCGTCTTAACTTACCAGTTGGGAGCATTTAATTTTTAGCACTATTGTACTGTAACATATAAGTTGCTTGAAAAGTGCAGATTGATTGCACTAAGCAGAGATCCCACTTTGACTGACAATATGTTGTTGAGATATTACTTAAAGGGATTAAAGATGACCTGCTAAATTACATGTATTTGGTACATCTAATTCTCATGAAGTGTTTAAGGGCACATTCACACTAGAGGTTTTGCTGAAGACCGTGGTTTGCTAGGACCTTTGATGTGGCTTTGAAGTGTGTTACTCATTTCTGTACAAATGTATTAGTAAAATCTGCACCCCTGACTTACAGAAAAACATCAGAAAAGTTTGCCATATGATGTGACCTACCAGTTATAGATGTTGCAGCTGTTGAGGTTAATTGAGGCGTTACTGATGATGTTACATCTGGTGATACAGGGGTTGTGGAAGTATCGGACACAGATGTACGAGTTGGAGTTTCTGACGTGGCAGAAGGAAAGGTAGAGGCGGATGAAGCCTGTGTTGTCATAGTTGCTGACGAGGGTGAATGTGATGTAGACTGTAATGCTGAAGTGGAGGGTTGAGGTGATTTTGTAATGGCTTCTGATGTTGATGGTTCTGCTGATATTGAGGTGGAGCCTAAGGTGGAGATTTTGTTAAATAGTGATATTTAGGTTGGTTTGTAAGACTGTGATTGATGGTGAAGAGAATTCAGTGGAAGTAAGTGTTTGGGTTGATGTTTGGGTTGTCATTGTGGAGGTTTCAGAAAATTGAGGTGTTGGAAGATAATTGTTTATCTGGGGGTGTTGTGAAATCTGAGGGAGTTGTTCAGTGAGTTTGAGATGTTGATGCTAAATCTGTGTTTGATGAAATTTGAGGTGTTCCTAGGTCAGGAGGTAATATTAATTAAAGAGATATGGTGCTAGACTGTGATGTTGACATTTATGTTGAATTTATGTGCTGAGGTGTTGAGGATATCACTGGACTTTTTGATGGGCTACATTCTGTTGTACGGAATGGTGTTGGAATTGAGGATACACTGGCTGCAGAGATCCCACTTTGGCTATAAATATATTGTTAGGTTGAGATATTTCTTAACAGGATTGAAGATGAACTGCCAAATAACAGGATGTGTAGAATATCAAATTTTCATTAAGTGTTCAAGTGGACATTCACACTAGAGGTTTTTTTTGAAGACCATGGTTTGCTTGGACCTTTGATGTGGCTTGAAAATTTGCACCCCTGACTTACAGAAAAACATCAGAAAATTTTGCCATATGATGCGACATACCACTTATAGATGTGGGAGCTGTTGAGGTTAATTGAGGCGTTACTGATGATGTTACATCTGGTGATACAGGGGTTGTGGCAGTGTCGGACACAGATGTAGGAGTTGGAGTTTGTGACGTGGAGGAAGGAAAGGTAGAGGCGGATGAAGCCTGTGTTGTCATAGTTGCAGACGAGGGTGAAAGTGAAGTAGACTGTGATGTTGAAGTGGAGGATTGATGTGATTTTGTAATGGCTTGTGATGTTGATCGTTGTGCTGATATTGAGGTGGAGCCTGAGAGAGATATTTTGTTTAATGATGATATTTGGGACATTTGTAACACTACTGTTGATGGTGAGGGGAATTCAGGTGTCTGGATTGATGTTTGGAGTGTTCTTGTGGAGGTGTCGGAAAATAATTGTTTATCTGATTGTGTGATGAAATCTGCGGGAGTTTTTTGACGGAGCCTGTGATGTGTATGCTAAAGCTGTGTTTGTTGAAAGCTGAGTTGTACTTAGCTCAGAAGTCAACATTAATGAAACAGATATGGTGCTAGATTGCATTGCAGACATTTGCGTTGAATCTCATGTAGTGGGCTGTGGTGTTGAGGATATAATTGGACTTTTTAATGGAGTATATTATGTTGTAGGGAATGGTGTTGGAATTAAGGATACACTGGCTGTCAAAATGGTGGCTGGTTATGCTGGCAAAACTGATGTAAAATCTTGTGTGGATGTCAGTAGTTGGGTTGTGGGTAATGTGTTTCTTGACAATCTTATGGATTGTACAGTTAGTCATATGGCAGGACATTATAGCTCAGCAATGGGAATAGCCATATTTCCATTTACACTGAATTGATATTTTCATAAAAAATATTTAGAATGTTTGAAATCAGAATAAATGTCTTAGGTGTTATTGAGATATATAGTAATGGGATAATATATGTATATAAAGAATACATTAGTATGTATGGAATTATTCATTAGGTCAATATACTACAGTAATTTGTAAATTTGAAATGTTAAATGTTTAACAAGTGTCTAATTATGTATTTGAAGTTTCTCTGTCATTGTGTTAAAGTGTTTTTTTTTTTTGTGCAAGAAAGTAATTTGAGTTCTTTAAATGTTGCAGTATTCCAAAGCCAGATTAGTATTAGGAAGAGTTTTTAAAATGGATTTTATTGTCGTGTTTGTGCATTTACAGAATGAATGAGGAATATTGTTATATAAGGACGTTACTAGCCTAAATAAGCTGGAGCACCATGGAAAAGATGATGGCAGCTGGCAATACCAGCGTCTTAACTTACCAGTTGGGAGCATTTCATTTTTAGCACTATTGTACTGTAACATATAAGTTGCTTGAAAAGTGCAGATTGATTGTACTAAGCAGAGATCCCACTTTGACTGACAATATGTTGTTGAGATATTACTTAAAGGGATTAAAGATGACCTGCTAAATTACATGTATTTGGTACATCTAATTCTCATGAAGTGTTTAAGGGCACATTCACACTAGAGGTTTTGCTGAAGACCGTGGTTTGCTAGGACCTTTGATGTGGCTTTGAAGTGTGTTACTCATTTCTGTACAAATGTATTAGTAAAATCTGCACCCCTGACTTACAGAAAAACATCAGAAAAGTTTGCCATATGATGTGACCTACCAGTTATAGATGTTGCAGCTGTTGAGGTTAATTGAGGCGTTACTGATGATGTTACATCTGGTGATACAGGGGTTGTGGAAGTATCGGACACAGATGTACGAGTTGGAGTTTCTGACGTGGCAGAAGGAAAGGTAGAGGCGGATGAAGCCTGTGTTGTCATAGTTGCAGACGAGGGTGAAAGTGATGTAGACTGTGATGCTGAAGTGGAGGGTTGAGGTGATTTTGTAATGGCTTCTGATGTTGATGGTTCTGCTGATATTGAGGTGGAGCCTAAGGTGGAGATTTTGTTAAATAGTGATATTTTGATTGGTTTGTAAGACTGTGATTGATGGTGAAGAGAATTCAGTGGAAGTAAGTGTTTGGGTTGATGTTTGGGGTGTCATTGTGGAGGTTTCAGAAAATTGAGGTGTTGGAAGATAATTGTTTATCTGGGGGTGTTGTGAAATCTGAGGGAGTTGTTCAGTGAGTTTGAGATGTTGATGCTAAATCTGTGTTTGATGAAATTTGAGGTGTTCCTAGGTCAGGAGGTAATATTAATTAAAGAGATATGGTGCTAGACTGTGATGTTGACATTTATGTTGAATTTATGTGCTGAGGTGTTGAGGATATCACTGGACTTTTTGATGGGCTACATTCTGTTGTAGGGAATGGTGTTGGAATTGAGGATACACTGGCTGCAGAGATCCCACTTTGGCTATAAATATATTGTTAGGTTGAGATATTTCTTAACAGGATTGAAGATGAACTGCCAAATAAAAGGATGTTTAGCATATCAAATTTTCATTAAGTGTTCAAGTTGACATTCACACTAGAGTTTTTTTTTGAAGACCATGGTTTGCTGGGACCTTTGATGTGGCTTGAAAATTTGCACCCCTGACTTACAGAAAAACATCAGAACATTTTGCCATATGATGCGACATACCACTTATAGATGTGGGAGCTGTTGAGGTTAATTGAGGCGTTACTGATGATGTTACATCTGGTGATACAGGGGTTGTGGCAGTATCGGACACAGATGTAGGAGCTGGAGTTTGTGACGTGGAGGAAGGAAAGGTAGAGGCGGATGAAGCCTGTGTTGTCATAGTTGCAGACGAGGGTGAAAGTGAAGTAGACTGTGATGTTGAAGTGGAGGATTGATGTGATTTTGTAATGACTTCTGATGTTGATCGTTGTGCTGATATTGAGGTGGAGCCTGAGAGAGATATTTTGTTTAATGATGATATTTGGGACATTTGTAACACTACTCTTGATGGTGAGGGGAATTCAGGTGTCTGGATTGATGTTTGGAGTGTCCTTGTGGAGGTGTCGGAAAATAATTGTTTATCTGGTTGTGTGATGAAATCTGCGGGAGTTTTTTGACTGAGCCTGTGATGTGTATGCTAAAGCTGTGTTTGTTGAAAGCTGAGTTGTACTTAGCTCAGAAGTCAACATTAATGAAACAGATATGGTGCTAGATTGCATTGCAGACATTTGCGTTGAATCTCCTGATGTAGTGGGCTGTGGTGTTGAGGATATAATTGGACTTTTTAATGGAGTATATTATGTTGTAGGGAATGGTGTTGGAATTAAGGATACACTGGCTGTCAAAATGGTGGCTGGTTATGCTGGCAAAACTGATGTAAAATCTTGTGTGGATGTCAGTAGTTGGGTTGTGGGTAATGTGTTTCTTGACAATCTTATGGATTGTACAGTTAGTCATGTGGCAGGACATTATAGCTCAGCAATGGGAATAGCCATATTTCCATTTACAGTACACTGAATTGATATTTTTATCAAAAATATTTAGAATGTTTGAAATCAGAATAAATGTCTTAGGTGTTATTGAGATATATAGTAATGGGATAATATATGTATATAAAGAATACATTAGTATGTATGGAATTATTCATTAAGTCAATATACTACAGTAATTTGTAAATTTGAAATGTTAAATGTTTAACAAGTGTCTAATTATGTATTTTAAGTTTCTCTGTCATTGTGTTAAAGTGTTTTTTTTTTGTGCAAGAAAGTAATTTGAGTTCTTTAAATGTTGCAGTATTCCAAAGCCAGATTAGTATTAGGAAGAGTTTTTAAAATGGATTTTATTGTCGTGTTTGTGCATTTAAATAATGAATGAGGAATATTGTTATATCAGGACGTTACTAGCCTAAATAAGCTGGAGCACCATGGAAAAGATAATGGCAGCTGGCAATACCAGCGTCTTAACTTACCAGTTGGGAGCATTTAATTTTTAGCACTATTGTACTGTAACATATAAGTTGCTTGAAAAGTGCAGATTGATTGCACTAAGCAGAGATCCCACTTTGACTGACAATATGTTGTTGAGATATTACTTAAAGGGATTAAAGATGACCTGCTAAATTACATGTATTTGGTACATCTAATTCTCATGAAGTGTTTAAGGGCACATTCACACTAGAGGTTTTGCTGAAGACCGTGGTTTGCTAGGACCTTTGATGTGGCTTTGAAGTGTGTTACTCATTTCTGTACAAATGTATTAGTAAAATCTGCACCCCTGACTTACAGAAAAACATCAGAAAAGTTTGCCATATGATGTGACCTACCAGTTATAGATGTTGCAGCTGTTGAGGTTAATTGAGGCGTTACTGATGATGTTACATCTGGTGATACAGGGGTTGTGGAAGTATCGGACACAGATGTACGAGTTGGAGTTTCTGACGTGGCAGAAGGAAAGGTAGAGGCGGATGAAGCCTGTGTTGTCATAGTTGCTGACGAGGGTGAATGTGATGTAGACTGTAATGCTGAAGTGGAGGGTTGAGGTGATTTTGTAATGGCTTCTGATGTTGATGGTTCTGCTGATATTGAGGTGGAGCCTAAGGTGGAGATTTTGTTAAATAGTGATATTTAGGTTGGTTTGTAAGACTGTGATTGATGGTGAAGAGAATTCAGTGGAAGTAAGTGTTTGGGTTGATGTTTGGGTTGTCATTGTGGAGGTTTCAGAAAATTGAGGTGTTGGAAGATAATTGTTTATCTGGGGGTGTTGTGAAATCTGAGGGAGTTGTTCAGTGAGTTTGAGATGTTGATGCTAAATCTGTGTTTGATGAAATTTGAGGTGTTCCTAGGTCAGGAGGTAATATTAATTAAAGAGATATGGTGCTAGACTGTGATGTTGACATTTATGTTGAATTTATGTGCTGAGGTGTTGAGGATATCACTGGACTTTTTGATGGGCTACATTCTGTTGTACGGAATGGTGTTGGAATTGAGGATACACTGGCTGCAGAGATCCCACTTTGGCTATAAATATATTGTTAGGTTGAGATATTTCTTAACAGGATTGAAGATGAACTGCCAAATAACAGGATGTGTAGAATATCAAATTTTCATTAAGTGTTCAAGTGGACATTCACACTAGAGGTTTTTTTTGAAGACCATGGTTTGCTGGGACCTTTGATGTGGCTTGAAAATTTGCACCCCTGACTTACAGAAAAACATCAGAAAATTTTGCCATATGATGCGACATACCACTTATAGATGTGGGAGCTGTTGAGGTTAATTGAGGCGTTACTGATGATGTTACATCTGGTGATACAGGGGTTGTGGCAGTGTCGGACACAGATGTAGGAGTTGGAGTTTGTGACGTGGAGGAAGGAAAGGTATAGGCGGATGAAGCCTGTGTTGTCATAGTTGCAGACGAGGGTGAAAGTGAAGTAGACTGTGATGTTGAAGTGGAGGATTGATGTGATTTTGTAATGGCTTGTGATGTTGATCGTTGTGCTGATATTGAGGTGGAGCCTGAGAGAGATATTTTGTTTAATGATGATATTTGGGACATTTGTAACACTACTGTTGATGGTGAGGGGAATTCAGGTGTCTGGATTGATGTTTGGAGTGTTCTTGTGGAGGTGTCGGAAAATAATTGTTTATCTGATTGTGTGATGAAATCTGCGGGAGTTTTTTGACGGAGCCTGTGATGTGTATGCTAAAGCTGTGTTTGTTGAAAGCTGAGTTGTACTTAGCTCAGAAGTCAACATTAATGAAACAGATATGGTGCTAGATTGCATTGCAGACATTTGCGTTGAATCTCATGTAGTGGGCTGTGGTGTTGAGGATATAATTGGACTTTTTAATGGAGTATATTATGTTGTAGGGAATGGTGTTGGAATTAAGGATACACTGGCTGTCAAAATGGTGGCTGGTTATGCTGGCAAAACTGATGTAAAATCTTGTGTGGATGTCAGTAGTTGGGTTGTGGGTAATGTGTTTCTTGACAATCTTATGGATTGTACAGTTAGTCATATGGCAGGACATTATAGCTCAGCAATGGGAATAGCCATATTTCCATTTACACTGAATTGATATTTTCATAAAAAATATTTAGAATGTTTGAAATCAGAATAAATGTCTTAGGTGTTATTGAGATATATAGTAATGGGATAATATATGTATATAAAGAATACATTAGTATGTATGGAATTATTCATTAGGTCAATATACTACAGTAATTTGTAAATTTGAAATGTTAAATGTTTAACAAGTGTCTAATTATGTATTTGAAGTTTCTCTGTCATTGTGTTAAAGTGTTTTTTTTTTTTGTGCAAGAAAGTAATTTGAGTTCTTTAAATGTTGCAGTATTCCAAAGCCAGATTAGTATTAGGAAGAGTTTTTAAAATGGATTTTATTGTCGTGTTTGTGCATTTACAGAATGAATGAGGAATATTGTTATATAAGGACGTTACTAGCCTAAATAAGCTGGAGCACCATGGAAAAGATGATGGCAGCTGGCAATACCAGCGTCTTAACTTACCAGTTGGGAGCATTTCATTTTTAGCACTATTGTACTGTAACATATAAGTTGCTTGAAAAGTGCAGATTGATTGTACTAAGCAGAGATCCCACTTTGACTGACAATATGTTGTTGAGATATTACTTAAAGGGATTAAAGATGACCTGCTAAATTACATGTATTTGGTACATCTAATTCTCATGAAGTGTTTAAGGGCACATTCACACTAGAGGTTTTGCTGAAGACCGTGGTTTGCTAGGACCTTTGATGTGGCTTTGAAGTGTGTTACTCATTTCTGTACAAATGTATTAGTAAAATCTGCACCCCTGACTTACAGAAAAACATCAGAAAAGTTTGCCATATGATGTGACCTACCAGTTATAGATGTTGCAGCTGTTGAGGTTAATTGAGGCGTTACTGATGATGTTACATCTGGTGATACAGGGGTTGTGGAAGTATCGGACACAGATGTACGAGTTGGAGTTTCTGACGTGGCAGAAGGAAAGGTAGAGGCGGATGAAGCCTGTGTTGTCATAGTTGCAGACGAGGGTGAAAGTGATGTAGACTGTGATGCTGAAGTGGAGGGTTGAGGTGATTTTGTAATGGCTTCTGATGTTGATGGTTCTGCTGATATTGAGGTGGAGCCTAAGGTGGAGATTTTGTTAAATAGTGATATTTTGATTGGTTTGTAAGACTGTGATTGATGGTGAAGAGAATTCAGTGGAAGTAAGTGTTTGGGTTGATGTTTGGGGTGTCATTGTGGAGGTTTCAGAAAATTGAGGTGTTGGAAGATAATTGTTTATCTGGGGGTGTTGTGAAATCTGAGGGAGTTGTTCAGTGAGTTTGAGATGTTGATGCTAAATCTGTGTTTGATGAAATTTGAGGTGTTCCTAGGTCAGGAGGTAATATTAATTAAAGAGATATGGTGCTAGACTGTGATGTTGACATTTATGTTGAATTTATGTGCTGAGGTGTTGAGGATATCACTGGACTTTTTGATGGGCTACATTCTGTTGTAGGGAATGGTGTTGGAATTGAGGATACACTGGCTGCAGAGATCCCACTTTGGCTATAAATATATTGTTAGGTTGAGATATTTCTTAACAGGATTGAAGATGAACTGCCAAATAAAAGGATGTTTAGCATATCAAATTTTCATTAAGTGTTCAAGTTGACATTCACACTAGAGTTTTTTTTTGAAGACCATGGTTTGCTGGGACCTTTGATGTGGCTTGAAAATTTGCACCCCTGACTTACAGAAAAACATCAGAACATTTTGCCATATGATGCGACATACCACTTATAGATGTGGGAGCTGTTGAGGTTAATTGAGGCGTTACTGATGATGTTACATCTGGTGATACAGGGGTTGTGGCAGTGTCGGACACAGATGTAGGAGTTGGAGTTTGTGACGTGGAGGAAGGAAAGGTAGAGGCGGATGAAGCCTGTGTTGTCATAGTTGCAGACGAGGGTGAAAGTGAAGTAGACTGTGATGTTGAAGTGGAGGATTGATGTGATTTTGTAATGGCTTGTGATGTTGATCGTTGTGCTGATATTGAGGTGGAGCCTGAGAGAGATATTTTTTTTTAATGATGATATTTGGGACATTTGTAACACTACTGTTGATGGTGAGGGGAATTCAGGTGTCTGGATTGATGTTTGGAGTGTCCTTGTGGAGGTGTCGGAAAATAATTGTTTATCTGATTGTGTGATGAAATCTGCGGGAGTTTTTTGACGGAGCCTGTGATGTGTATGCTAAAGCTGTGTTTGTTGAAAGCTGAGTTGTACTTAGCTCAGAAGTCAACATTAATGAAACAGATGTGGTGCTAGATTGCATTGCAGACATTTGCGTTGAATCTCCTGATGTAGTGGGCTGTGGTGTTGAGGATATAATTGGACTTTTTAATGGAGTATATTATGTTGTAGGGAATGGTGTTGGAATTAAGGATACACTGGCTGTCAAAATGGTGGCTGGTTATGCTGGCAAAACTGATGTAAAATCTTGTGTGGATGTCAGTAGTTGGGTTGTGGGTAATGTGTTTCTTGACAATCTTATGGATTGTACAGTTAGTCATGTGGCAGGACATTATAGCTCAGCAATGGGAATAGCCATATTTCCATTTACAGTACACTGAATTGATATTTTTATCAAAAATATTTAGAATGTTTGAAATCAGAATAAATGTCTTAGGTGTTATTGAGATATATAGTAATGGGATAATATATGTATATAAAGAATACATTAGTATGTATGGAATTATTCATTAAGTCAATATACTACAGTAATTTGTAAATTTGAAATGTTAAATGTTTAACAAGTGTCTAATTATGTATTTTAAGTTTCTCTGTCATTGTGTTAAAGTGTTTTTTTTTTGTGCAAGAAAGTAATTTGAGTTCTTTAAATGTTGCAGTATTCCAAAGCCAGATTAGTATTAGGAAGAGTTTTTAAAATGGATTTTATTGTCGTGTTTGTGCATTTAAATAATGAATGAGGAATATTGTTATATCAGGACGTTACTAGCCTAAATAAGCTGGAGCACCATGGAAAAGATAATGGCAGCTGGCAATACCAGCGTCTTAACTTACCAGTTGGGAGCATTTAATTTTTAGCACTATTGTACTGTAACATATAAGTTGCTTGAAAAGTGCAGATTGATTGCACTAAGCAGAGATCCCACTTTGACTGACAATATGTTGTTGAGATATTACTTAAAGGGATTAAAGATGACCTGCTAAATTACATGTATTTGGTACATCTAATTCTCATGAAGTGTTTAAGGGCACATTCACACTAGAGGTTTTGCTGAAGACCGTGGTTTGCTAGGACCTTTGATGTGGCTTTGAAGTGTGTTACTCATTTCTGTACAAATGTATTAGTAAAATCTGCACCCCTGACTTACAGAAAAACATCAGAAAAGTTTGCCATATGATGTGACCTACCAGTTATAGATGTTGCAGCTGTTGAGGTTAATTGAGGCGTTACTGATGATGTTACATCTGGTGATACAGGGGTTGTGGAAGTATCGGACACAGATGTACGAGTTGGAGTTTCTGACGTGGCAGAAGGAAAGGTAGAGGCGGATGAAGCCTGTGTTGTCATAGTTGCTGACGAGGGTGAATGTGATGTAGACTGTAATGCTGAAGTGGAGGGTTGAGGTGATTTTGTAATGGCTTCTGATGTTGATGGTTCTGCTGATATTGAGGTGGAGCCTAAGGTGGAGATTTTGTTAAATAGTGATATTTAGGTTGGTTTGTAAGACTGTGATTGATGGTGAAGAGAATTCAGTGGAAGTAAGTGTTTGGGTTGATGTTTGGGTTGTCATTGTGGAGGTTTCAGAAAATTGAGGTGTTGGAAGATAATTGTTTATCTGGGGGTGTTGTGAAATCTGAGGGAGTTGTTCAGTGAGTTTGAGATGTTGATGCTAAATCTGTGTTTGATGAAATTTGAGGTGTTCCTAGGTCAGGAGGTAATATTAATTAAAGAGATATGGTGCTAGACTGTGATGTTGACATTTATGTTGAATTTATGTGCTGAGGTGTTGAGGATATCACTGGACTTTTTGATGGGCTACATTCTGTTGTACGGAATGGTGTTGGAATTGAGGATACACTGGCTGCAGAGATCCCACTTTGGCTATAAATATATTGTTAGGTTGAGATATTTCTTAACAGGATTGAAGATGAACTGCCAAATAACAGGATGTGTAGAATATCAAATTTTCATTAAGTGTTCAAGTGGACATTCACACTAGAGGTTTTTTTTGAAGACCATGGTTTGCTGGGACCTTTGATGTGGCTTGAAAATTTGCACCCCTGACTTACAGAAAAACATCAGAAAATTTTGCCATATGATGCGACATACCACTTATAGATGTGGGAGCTGTTGAGGTTAATTGAGGCGTTACTGATGATGTTACATCTGGTGATACAGGGGTTGTGGCAGTGTCGGACACAGATGTAGGAGTTGGAGTTTGTGACGTGGAGGAAGGAAAGGTAGAGGCGGATGAAGCCTGTGTTGTCATAGTTGCAGACGAGGGTGAAAGTGAAGTAGACTGTGATGTTGAAGTGGAGGATTGATGTGATTTTGTAATGGCTTGTGATGTTGATCGTTGTGCTGATATTGAGGTGGAGCCTGAGAGAGATATTTTGTTTAATGATGATATTTGGGACATTTGTAACACTACTGTTGATGGTGAGGGGAATTCAGGTGTCTGGATTGATGTTTGGAGTGTTCTTGTGGAGGTGTCGGAAAATAATTGTTTATCTGATTGTGTGATGAAATCTGCGGGAGTTTTTTGACGGAGCCTGTGATGTGTATGCTAAAGCTGTGTTTGTTGAAAGCTGAGTTGTACTTAGCTCAGAAGTCAACATTAATGAAACAGATATGGTGCTAGATTGCATTGCAGACATTTGCGTTGAATCTCATGTAGTGGGCTGTGGTGTTGAGGATATAATTGGACTTTTTAATGGAGTATATTATGTTGTAGGGAATGGTGTTGGAATTAAGGATACACTGGCTGTCAAAATGGTGGCTGGTTATGCTGGCAAAACTGATGTAAAATCTTGTGTGGATGTCAGTAGTTGGGTTGTGGGTAATGTGTTTCTTGACAATCTTATGGATTGTACAGTTAGTCATATGGCAGGACATTATAGCTCAGCAATGGGAATAGCCATATTTCCATTTACACTGAATTGATATTTTCATAAAAAATATTTAGAATGTTTGAAATCAGAATAAATGTCTTAGGTGTTATTGAGATATATAGTAATGGGATAATATATGTATATAAAGAATACATTAGTATGTATGGAATTATTCATTAGGTCAATATACTACAGTAATTTGTAAATTTGAAATGTTAAATGTTTAACAAGTGTCTAATTATGTATTTGAAGTTTCTCTGTCATTGTGTTAAAGTGTTTTTTTTTTTTGTGCAAGAAAGTAATTTGAGTTCTTTAAATGTTGCAGTATTCCAAAGCCAGATTAGTATTAGGAAGAGTTTTTAAAATGGATTTTATTGTCGTGTTTGTGCATTTACAGAATGAATGAGGAATATTGTTATATAAGGACGTTACTAGCCTAAATAAGCTGGAGCACCATGGAAAAGATGATGGCAGCTGGCAATACCAGCGTCTTAACTTACCAGTTGGGAGCATTTCATTTTTAGCACTATTGTACTGTAACATATAAGTTGCTTGAAAAGTGCAGATTGATTGTACTAAGCAGAGATCCCACTTTGACTGACAATATGTTGTTGAGATATTACTTAAAGGGATTAAAGATGACCTGCTAAATTACATGTATTTGGTACATCTAATTCTCATGAAGTGTTTAAGGGCACATTCACACTAGAGGTTTTGCTGAAGACCGTGGTTTGCTAGGACCTTTGATGTGGCTTTGAAGTGTGTTACTCATTTCTGTACAAATGTATTAGTAAAATCTGCACCCCTGACTTACAGAAAAACATCAGAAAAGTTTGCCATATGATGTGACCTACCAGTTATAGATGTTGCAGCTGTTGAGGTTAATTGAGGCGTTACTGATGATGTTACATCTGGTGATACAGGGGTTGTGGAAGTATCGGACACAGATGTACGAGTTGGAGTTTCTGACGTGGCAGAAGGAAAGGTAGAGGCGGATGAAGCCTGTGTTGTCATAGTTGCAGACGAGGGTGAAAGTGATGTAGACTGTGATGCTGAAGTGGAGGGTTGAGGTGATTTTGTAATGGCTTCTGATGTTGATGGTTCTGCTGATATTGAGGTGGAGCCTAAGGTGGAGATTTTGTTAAATAGTGATATTTTGATTGGTTTGTAAGACTGTGATTGATGGTGAAGAGAATTCAGTGGAAGTAAGTGTTTGGGTTGATGTTTGGGGTGTCATTGTGGAGGTTTCAGAAAATTGAGGTGTTGGAAGATAATTGTTTATCTGGGGGTGTTGTGAAATCTGAGGGAGTTGTTCAGTGAGTTTGAGATGTTGATGCTAAATCTGTGTTTGATGAAATTTGAGGTGTTCCTAGGTCAGGAGGTAATATTAATTAAAGAGATATGGTGCTAGACTGTGATGTTGACATTTATGTTGAATTTATGTGCTGAGGTGTTGAGGATATCACTGGACTTTTTGATGGGCTACATTCTGTTGTAGGGAATGGTGTTGGAATTGAGGATACACTGGCTGCAGAGATCCCACTTTGGCTATAAATATATTGTTAGGTTGAGATATTTCTTAACAGGATTGAAGATGAACTGCCAAATAAAAGGATGTTTAGCATATCAAATTTTCATTAAGTGTTCAAGTTGACATTCACACTAGAGTTTTTTTTTGAAGACCATGGTTTGCTGGGACCTTTGATGTGGCTTGAAAATTTGCACCCCTGACTTACAGAAAAACATCAGAACATTTTGCCATATGATGCGACATACCACTTATAGATGTGGGAGCTGTTGAGGTTAATTGAGGCGTTACTGATGATGTTACATCTGGTGATACAGGGGTTGTGGCAGTATCGGACACAGATGTAGGAGCTGGAGTTTGTGACGTGGAGGAAGGAAAGGTAGAGGCGGATGAAGCCTGTGTTGTCATAGTTGCAGACGAGGGTGAAAGTGAAGTAGACTGTGATGCTGAAGTGGAGGATTGATGTGATTTTGTAATGACTTCTGATGTTGATCGTTGTGCTGATATTGAGGTGGAGCCTGAGAGAGATATTTTGTTTAATGATGATATTTGGGACATTTGTAACACTACTCTTGATGGTGAGGGGAATTCAGGTGTCTGGATTGATGTTTGGAGTGTCCTTGTGGAGGTGTCGGAAAATAATTGTTTATCTGGTTGTGTGATGAAATCTGCGGGAGTTTTTTGACTGAGCCTGTGATGTGTATGCTAAAGCTGTGTTTGTTGAAAGCTGAGTTGTACTTAGCTCAGAAGTCAACATTAATGAAACAGATATGGTGCTAGATTGCATTGCAGACATTTGCGTTGAATCTCCTGATGTAGTGGGCTGTGGTGTTGAGGATATAATTGGACTTTTTAATGGAGTATATTATGTTGTAGGGAATGGTGTTGGAATTAAGGATACACTGGCTGTCAAAATGGTGGCTGGTTATGCTGGCAAAACTGATGTAAAATCTTGTGTGGATGTCAGTAGTTGGGTTGTGGGTAATGTGTTTCTTGACAATCTTATGGATTGTACAGTTAGTCATGTGGCAGGACATTATAGCTCAGCAATGGGAATAGCCATATTTCCATTTACAGTACACTGAATTGATATTTTTATCAAAAATATTTAGAATGTTTGAAATCAGAATAAATGTCTTAGGTGTTATTGAGATATATAGTAATGGGATAATATATGTATATAAAGAATACATTAGTATGTATGGAATTATTCATTAAGTCAATATACTACAGTAATTTGTAAATTTGAAATGTTAAATGTTTAACAAGTGTCTAATTATGTATTTTAAGTTTCTCTGTCATTGTGTTAAAGTGTTTTTTTTTTGTGCAAGAAAGTAATTTGAGTTCTTTAAATGTTGCAGTATTCCAAAGCCAGATTAGTATTAGGAAGAGTTTTTAAAATGGATTTTATTGTCGTGTTTGTGCATTTAAATAATGAATGAGGAATATTGTTATATCAGGACGTTACTAGCCTAAATAAGCTGGAGCACCATGGAAAAGATAATGGCAGCTGGCAATACCAGCGTCTTAACTTACCAGTTGGGAGCATTTAATTTTTAGCACTATTGTACTGTAACATATAAGTTGCTTGAAAAGTGCAGATTGATTGCACTAAGCAGAGATCCCACTTTGACTGACAATATGTTGTTGAGATATTACTTAAAGGGATTAAAGATGACCTGCTAAATTACATGTATTTGGTACATCTAATTCTCATGAAGTGTTTAAGGGCACATTCACACTAGAGGTTTTGCTGAAGACCGTGGTTTGCTAGGACCTTTGATGTGGCTTTGAAGTGTGTTACTCATTTCTGTACAAATGTATTAGTAAAATCTGCACCCCTGACTTACAGAAAAACATCAGAAAAGTTTGCCATATGATGTGACCTACCAGTTATAGATGTTGCAGCTGTTGAGGTTAATTGAGGCGTTACTGATGATGTTACATCTGGTGATACAGGGGTTGTGGAAGTATCGGACACAGATGTACGAGTTGGAGTTTCTGACGTGGCAGAAGGAAAGGTAGAGGCGGATGAAGCCTGTGTTGTCATAGTTGCTGACGAGGGTGAATGTGATGTAGACTGTAATGCTGAAGTGGAGGGTTGAGGTGATTTTGTAATGGCTTCTGATGTTGATGGTTCTGCTGATATTGAGGTGGAGCCTAAGGTGGAGATTTTGTTAAATAGTGATATTTAGGTTGGTTTGTAAGACTGTGATTGATGGTGAAGAGAATTCAGTGGAAGTAAGTGTTTGGGTTGATGTTTGGGTTGTCATTGTGGAGGTTTCAGAAAATTGAGGTGTTGGAAGATAATTGTTTATCTGGGGGTGTTGTGAAATCTGAGGGAGTTGTTCAGTGAGTTTGAGATGTTGATGCTAAATCTGTGTTTGATGAAATTTGAGGTGTTCCTAGGTCAGGAGGTAATATTAATTAAAGAGATATGGTGCTAGACTGTGATGTTGACATTTATGTTGAATTTATGTGCTGAGGTGTTGAGGATATCACTGGACTTTTTGATGGGCTACATTCTGTTGTACGGAATGGTGTTGGAATTGAGGATACACTGGCTGCAGAGATCCCACTTTGGCTATAAATATATTGTTAGGTTGAGATATTTCTTAACAGGATTGAAGATGAACTGCCAAATAACAGGATGTGTAGAATATCAAATTTTCATTAAGTGTTCAAGTGGACATTCACACTAGAGGTTTTTTTTGAAGACCATGGTTTGCTGGGACCTTTGATGTGGCTTGAAAATTTGCACCCCTGACTTACAGAAAAACATCAGAAAATTTTGCCATATGATGCGACATACCACTTATAGATGTGGGAGCTGTTGAGGTTAATTGAGGCGTTACTGATGATGTTACATCTGGTGATACAGGGGTTGTGGCAGTATCGGACACAGATGTAGGAGCTGGAGTTTCTGACGTGGCAGAAGGAAAGGTAGAGGCGGATGAAGCCTGTGTTGTCATAGTTGCAGACGAGGGTGAAAGTGAAGTAGACTGTGATGTTGAAGTGGAGGATTGATGTGATTTTGTAATGGCTTGTGATGTTGATCGTTGTGCTGATATTGAGGTGGAGCCTGAGAGAGATATTTTGTTTAATGATGATATTTGGGACATTTGTAACACTACTGTTGATGGTGAGGGGAATTCAGGTGTCTGGATTGATGTTTGGAGTGTTCTTGTGGAGGTGTCGGAAAATAATTGTTTATCTGATTGTGTGATGAAATCTGCGGGAGTTTTTTGACGGAGCCTGTGATGTGTATGCTAAAGCTGTGTTTGTTGAAAGCTGAGTTGTACTTAGCTCAGAAGTCAACATTAATGAAACAGATATGGTGCTAGATTGCATTGCAGACATTTGCGTTGAATCTCATGTAGTGGGCTGTGGTGTTGAGGATATAATTGGACTTTTTAATGGAGTATATTATGTTGTAGGGAATGGTGTTGGAATTAAGGATACACTGGCTGTCAAAATGGTGGCTGGTTATGCTGGCAAAACTGATGTAAAATCTTGTGTGGATGTCAGTAGTTGGGTTGTGGGTAATGTGTTTCTTGACAATCTTATGGATTGTACAGTTAGTCATATGGCAGGACATTATAGCTCAGCAATGGGAATAGCCATATTTCCATTTACACTGAATTGATATTTTCATAAAAAATATTTAGAATGTTTGAAATCAGAATAAATGTCTTAGGTGTTATTGAGATATATAGTAATGGGATAATATATGTATATAAAGAATACATTAGTATGTATGGAATTATTCATTAGGTCAATATACTACAGTAATTTGTAAATTTGAAATGTTAAATGTTTAACAAGTGTCTAATTATGTATTTGAAGTTTCTCTGTCATTGTGTTAAAGTGTTTTTTTTTTTTGTGCAAGAAAGTAATTTGAGTTCTTTAAATGTTGCAGTATTCCAAAGCCAGATTAGTATTAGGAAGAGTTTTTAAAATGGATTTTATTGTCGTGTTTGTGCATTTACAGAATGAATGAGGAATATTGTTATATAAGGACGTTACTAGCCTAAATAAGCTGGAGCACCATGGAAAAGATGATGGCAGCTGGCAATACCAGCGTCTTAACTTACCAGTTGGGAGCATTTCATTTTTAGCACTATTGTACTGTAACATATAAGTTGCTTGAAAAGTGCAGATTGATTGTACTAAGCAGAGATCCCACTTTGACTGACAATATGTTGTTGAGATATTACTTAAAGGGATTAAAGATGACCTGCTAAATTACATGTATTTGGTACATCTAATTCTCATGAAGTGTTTAAGGGCACATTCACACTAGAGGTTTTGCTGAAGACCGTGGTTTGCTAGGACCTTTGATGTGGCTTTGAAGTGTGTTACTCATTTCTGTACAAATGTATTAGTAAAATCTGCACCCCTGACTTACAGAAAAACATCAGAAAAGTTTGCCATATGATGTGACCTACCAGTTATAGATGTTGCAGCTGTTGAGGTTAATTGAGGCGTTACTGATGATGTTACATCTGGTGATACAGGGGTTGTGGAAGTATCGGACACAGATGTACGAGTTGGAGTTTCTGACGTGGCAGAAGGAAAGGTAGAGGCGGATGAAGCCTGTGTTGTCATAGTTGCAGACGAGGGTGAAAGTGATGTAGACTGTGATGCTGAAGTGGAGGGTTGAGGTGATTTTGTAATGGCTTCTGATGTTGATGGTTCTGCTGATATTGAGGTGGAGCCTAAGGTGGAGATTTTGTTAAATAGTGATATTTTGATTGGTTTGTAAGACTGTGATTGATGGTGAAGAGAATTCAGTGGAAGTAAGTGTTTGGGTTGATGTTTGGGGTGTCATTGTGGAGGTTTCAGAAAATTGAGGTGTTGGAAGATAATTGTTTATCTGGGGGTGTTGTGAAATCTGAGGGAGTTGTTCAGTGAGTTTGAGATGTTGATGCTAAATCTGTGTTTGATGAAATTTGAGGTGTTCCTAGGTCAGGAGGTAATATTAATTAAAGAGATATGGTGCTAGACTGTGATGTTGACATTTATGTTGAATTTATGTGCTGAGGTGTTGAGGATATCACTGGACTTTTTGATGGGCTACATTCTGTTGTAGGGAATGGTGTTGGAATTGAGGATACACTGGCTGCAGAGATCCCACTTTGGCTATAAATATATTGTTAGGTTGAGATATTTCTTAACAGGATTGAAGATGAACTGCCAAATAAAAGGATGTTTAGCATATCAAATTTTCATTAAGTGTTCAAGTTGACATTCACACTAGAGTTTTTTTTTGAAGACCATGGTTTGCTGGGACCTTTGATGTGGCTTGAAAATTTGCACCCCTGACTTACAGAAAAACATCAGAACATTTTGCCATATGATGCGACATACCACTTATAGATGTGGGAGCTGTTGAGGTTAATTGAGGCGTTACTGATGATGTTACATCTGGTGATACAGGGGTTGTGGCAGTATCGGACACAGATGTAGGAGCTGGAGTTTGTGACGTGGAGGAAGGAAAGGTAGAGGCGGATGAAGCCTGTGTTGTCATAGTTGCAGACGAGGGTGAAAGTGAAGTAGACTGTGATGTTGAAGTGGAGGATTGATGTGATTTTGTAATGACTTCTGATGTTGATCGTTGTGCTGATATTGAGGTGGAGCCTGAGAGAGATATTTTGTTTAATGATGATATTTGGGACATTTGTAACACTACTCTTGATGGTGAGGGGAATTCAGGTGTCTGGATTGATGTTTGGAGTGTCCTTGTGGAGGTGTCGGAAAATAATTGTTTATCTGGTTGTGTGATGAAATCTGCGGGAGTTTTTTGACTGAGCCTGTGATGTGTATGCTAAAGCTGTGTTTGTTGAAAGCTGAGTTGTACTTAGCTCAGAAGTCAACATTAATGAAACAGATATGGTGCTAGATTGCATTGCAGACATTTGCGTTGAATCTCCTGATGTAGTGGGCTGTGGTGTTGAGGATATAATTGGACTTTTTAATGGAGTATATTATGTTGTAGGGAATGGTGTTGGAATTAAGGATACACTGGCTGTCAAAATGGTGGCTGGTTATGCTGGCAAAACTGATGTAAAATCTTGTGTGGATGTCAGTAGTTGGGTTGTGGGTAATGTGTTTCTTGACAATCTTATGGATTGTACAGTTAGTCATGTGGCAGGACATTATAGCTCAGCAATGGGAATAGCCATATTTCCATTTACAGTACACTGAATTGATATTTTTATCAAAAATATTTAGAATGTTTGAAATCAGAATAAATGTCTTAGGTGTTATTGAGATATATAGTAATGGGATAATATATGTATATAAAGAATACATTAGTATGTATGGAATTATTCATTAAGTCAATATACTACAGTAATTTGTAAATTTGAAATGTTAAATGTTTAACAAGTGTCTAATTATGTATTTTAAGTTTCTCTGTCATTGTGTTAAAGTGTTTTTTTTTTGTGCAAGAAAGTAATTTGAGTTCTTTAAATGTTGCAGTATTCCAAAGCCAGATTAGTATTAGGAAGAGTTTTTAAAATGGATTTTATTGTCGTGTTTGTGCATTTAAATAATGAATGAGGAATATTGTTATATCAGGACGTTACTAGCCTAAATAAGCTGGAGCACCATGGAAAAGATAATGGCAGCTGGCAATACCAGCGTCTTAACTTACCAGTTGGGAGCATTTAATTTTTAGCACTATTGTACTGTAACATATAAGTTGCTTGAAAAGTGCAGATTGATTGCACTAAGCAGAGATCCCACTTTGACTGACAATATGTTGTTGAGATATTACTTAAAGGGATTAAAGATGACCTGCTAAATTACATGTATTTGGTACATCTAATTCTCATGAAGTGTTTAAGGGCACATTCACACTAGAGGTTTTGCTGAAGACCGTGGTTTGCTAGGACCTTTGATGTGGCTTTGAAGTGTGTTACTCATTTCTGTACAAATGTATTAGTAAAATCTGCACCCCTGACTTACAGAAAAACATCAGAAAAGTTTGCCATATGATGTGACCTACCAGTTATAGATGTTGCAGCTGTTGAGGTTAATTGAGGCGTTACTGATGATGTTACATCTGGTGATACAGGGGTTGTGGAAGTATCGGACACAGATGTACGAGTTGGAGTTTCTGACGTGGCAGAAGGAAAGGTAGAGGCGGATGAAGCCTGTGTTGTCATAGTTGCTGACGAGGGTGAATGTGATGTAGACTGTAATGCTGAAGTGGAGGGTTGAGGTGATTTTGTAATGGCTTCTGATGTTGATGGTTCTGCTGATATTGAGGTGGAGCCTAAGGTGGAGATTTTGTTAAATAGTGATATTTAGGTTGGTTTGTAAGACTGTGATTGATGGTGAAGAGAATTCAGTGGAAGTAAGTGTTTGGGTTGATGTTTGGGTTGTCATTGTGGAGGTTTCAGAAAATTGAGGTGTTGGAAGATAATTGTTTATCTGGGGGTGTTGTGAAATCTGAGGGAGTTGTTCAGTGAGTTTGAGATGTTGATGCTAAATCTGTGTTTGATGAAATTTGAGGTGTTCCTAGGTCAGGAGGTAATATTAATTAAAGAGATATGGTGCTAGACTGTGATGTTGACATTTATGTTGAATTTATGTGCTGAGGTGTTGAGGATATCACTGGACTTTTTGATGGGCTACATTCTGTTGTACAGAATGGTGTTGGAATTGAGGATACACTGGCTGCAGAGATCCCACTTTGGCTATAAATATATTGTTAGGTTGAGATATTTCTTAACAGGATTGAAGATGAACTGCCAAATAACAGGATGTGTAGAATATCAAATTTTCATTAAGTGTTCAAGTGGACATTCACACTAGAGGTTTTTTTTGAAGACCATGGTTTGCTTGGACCTTTGATGTGGCTTGAAAATTTGCACCCCTGACTTACAGAAAAACATCAGAAAATTTTGCCATATGATGCGACATACCACTTATAGATGTGGGAGCTGTTGAGGTTAATTGAGGCGTTACTGATGATGTTACATCTGGTGATACAGGGGTTGTGGCAGTATCGGACACAGATGTAGGAGTTGGAGTTTGTGACGTGGAGGAAGGAAAGGTAGAGGCGGATGAAGCCTGTGTTGTCATAGTTGCAGACGAGGGTGAAAGTGAAGTAGACTGTGATGTTGAAGTGGAGGATTGATGTGATTTTGTAATGGCTTGTGATGTTGATCGTTGTGCTGATATTGAGGTGGAGCCTGAGAGAGATATTTTGTTTAATGATGATATTTGGGACATTTGTAACACTACTGTTGATGGTGAGGGGAATTCAGGTGTCTGGATTGATGTTTGGAGTGTTCTTGTGGAGGTGTCGGAAAATAATTGTTTATCTGATTGTGTGATGAAATCTGCGGGAGTTTTTTGACGGAGCCTGTGATGTGTATGCTAAAGCTGTGTTTGTTGAAAGCTGAGTTGTACTTAGCTCAGAAGTCAACATTAATGAAACAGATATGGTGCTAGATTGCATTGCAGACATTTGCGTTGAATCTCATGTAGTGGGCTGTGGTGTTGAGGATATAATTGGACTTTTTAATGGAGTATATTATGTTGTAGGGAATGGTGTTGGAATTAAGGATACACTGGCTGTCAAAATGGTGGCTGGTTATGCTGGCAAAACTGATGTAAAATCTTGTGTGGATGTCAGTAGTTGGGTTGTGGGTAATGTGTTTCTTGACAATCTTATGGATTGTACAGTTAGTCATATGGCAGGACATTATAGCTCAGCAATGGGAATAGCCATATTTCCATTTACAGTACACTGAATTGATATTTTTATCAAAAATATTTAGAATGTTTGAAATCAGAATAAATGTCTTAGGTGTTATTGAGATATATAGTAATGGGATAATATATGTATATAAAGAATACATTAGTATGTATGGAATTATTCATTAAGTCAATATACTACAGTAATTTGTAAATTTGAAATGTTAAATGTTTAACAAGTGTCTAATTATGTATTTGAAGTTTCTCTGTCATTGTGTTAAAGTGTTTTTTTTTTTTGTGCAAGAAAGTAATTTGAGTTCTTTAAATGTTGCAGTATTCCAAAGCCAGATTAGTATTAGGAAGAGTTTTTAAAATGGATTTTATTGTCGTGTTTGTGCATTTACAGAATGAATGAGGAATATTGTTATATAAGGACGTTACTAGCCTAAATAAGCTGGAGCACCATGGAAAAGATGATGGCAGCTGGCAATACCAGCGTCTTAACTTACCAGTTGGGAGCATTTCATTTTTAGCACTATTGTACTGTAACATATAAGTTGCTTGAAAAGTGCAGATTGATTGTACTAAGCAGAGATCCCACTTTGACTGACAATATGTTGTTGAGATATTACTTAAAGGGATTAAAGATGACCTGCTAAATTACATGTATTTGGTACATCTAATTCTCATGAAGTGTTTAAGGGCACATTCACACTAGAGGTTTTGCTGAAGACCGTGGTTTGCTAGGACCTTTGATGTGGCTTTGAAGTGTGTTACTCATTTCTGTACAAATGTATTAGTAAAATCTGCACCCCTGACTTACAGAAAAACATCAGAAAAGTTTGCCATATGATGTGACCTACCAGTTATAGATGTTGCAGCTGTTGAGGTTAATTGAGGCGTTACTGATGATGTTACATCTGGTGATACAGGGGTTGTGGAAGTATCGGACACAGATGTACGAGTTGGAGTTTCTGACGTGGCAGAAGGAAAGGTAGAGGCGGATGAAGCCTGTGTTGTCATAGTTGCAGACGAGGGTGAAAGTGATGTAGACTGTGATGCTGAAGTGGAGGGTTGAGGTGATTTTGTAATGGCTTCTGATGTTGATGGTTCTGCTGATATTGAGGTGGAGCCTAAGGTGGAGATTTTGTTAAATAGTGATATTTTGATTGGTTTGTAAGACTGTGATTGATGGTGAAGAGAATTCAGTGGAAGTAAGTGTTTGGGTTGATGTTTGGGGTGTCATTGTGGAGGTTTCAGAAAATTGAGGTGTTGGAAGATAATTGTTTATCTGGGGGTGTTGTGAAATCTGAGGGAGTTGTTCAGTGAGTTTGAGATGTTGATGCTAAATCTGTGTTTGATGAAATTTGAGGTGTTCCTAGGTCAGGAGGTAATATTAATTAAAGAGATATGGTGCTAGACTGTGATGTTGACATTTATGTTGAATTTATGTGCTGAGGTGTTGAGGATATCACTGGACTTTTTGATGGGCTACATTCTGTTGTAGGGAATGGTGTTGGAATTGAGGATACACTGGCTGCAGAGATCCCACTTTGGCTATAAATATATTGTTAGGTTGAGATATTTCTTAACAGGATTGAAGATGAACTGCCAAATAAAAGGATGTTTAGCATATCAAATTTTCATTAAGTGTTCAAGTTGACATTCACACTAGAGTTTTTTTTTGAAGACCATGGTTTGCTGGGACCTTTGATGTGGCTTGAAAATTTGCACCCCTGACTTACAGAAAAACATCAGAACATTTTGCCATATGATGCGACATACCACTTATAGATGTGGGAGCTGTTGAGGTTAATTGAGGCGTTACTGATGATGTTACATCTGGTGATACAGGGGTTGTGGCAGTGTCGGACACAGATGTAGGAGTTGGAGTTTGTGACGTGGAGGAAGGAAAGGTAGAGGCGGATGAAGCCTGTGTTGTCATAGTTGCAGACGAGGGTGAAAGTGAAGTAGACTGTGATGTTGAAGTGGAGGATTGATGTGATTTTGTAATGGCTTCTGATGTTGATCGTTGTGCTGATATTGAGGTGGAGCCTGAGAGAGATATTTTTTTTTAATGATGATATTTGGGACATTTGTAACACTACTGTTGATGGTGAGGGGAATTCAGGTGTCTGGATTGATGTTTGGAGTGTCCTTGTGGAGGTGTCGGAAAATAATTGTTTATCTGATTGTGTGATGAAATCTGCGGGAGTTTTTTGACGGAGCCTGTGATGTGTATGCTAAAGCTGTGTTTGTTGAAAGCTGAGTTGTACTTAGCTCAGAAGTCAACATTAATGAAACAGATGTGGTGCTAGATTGCATTGCAGACATTTGCGTTGAATCTCCTGATGTAGTGGGCTGTGGTGTTGAGGATATAATTGGACTTTTTAATGGAGTATATTATGTTGTAGGGAATGGTGTTGGAATTAAGGATACACTGGCTGTCAAAATGGTGGCTGGTTATGCTGGCAAAACTGATGTAAAATCTTGTGTGGATGTCAGTAGTTGGGTTGTGGGTAATGTGTTTCTTGACAATCTTATGGATTGTACAGTTAGTCATATGGCAGGACATTATAGCTCAGCAATGGGAATAGCCATATTTCCATTTACAGTACACTGAATTGATATTTTTATCAAACATATTTAGAATGTTTGAAATCAGAATAAATGTCTTAGGTGTTATTGAGATATATAGTAATGGGATAATATATGTATATAAAGAATACATTAGTATGTATGGAATTATTCATTAAGTCAATATACTACAGTAATTTGTAAATTTGAAATGTTAAATGTTTAACAAGTGTCTAATTATGTATTTGAAGTTTCTCTGTCATTGTGTTAAAGTGTTTTTTTTTTTTGTGCAAGAAAGTAATTTGAGTTCTTTAAATGTTGCAGTATTCCAAAGCCAGATTAGTATTAGGAAGAGTTTTTAAAATGGATTTTATTGTCGTGTTTGTGCATTTACAGAATGAATGAGGAATATTGTTATATCAGGACGTTACTAGCCTAAATAAGCTTGAGCACCATGGAAAAGATAATGGCAGCTGGCAATACCAGCGTCTTAATTTACCAGTTGGGAGCATTTAATTTTTAGCACTATTGTACTTTAACATATAAGTTGCTTGAAAAATGCAGATTGATTGCACTAAGCAGAGATCCCACTTTGACTGACAATATGTTGTTGAGATATTACTTAACAGGATTAAAGATGACCTGCTAAATTACATGTATTTGGTACATCCAATTCTCATGAAGTGTTTAAGAGCACATTCACACTAGAGGTTTTGCTGAAGACCGTGGTTTGCTAGGACCTTTGATGTGGCTTTGAAGTGTGTTACTCATTTCTGTACAAATGTATTAGTAAAATCTGCACCCCTGACTTACAGAAAAAACATCAGAAAAGTTTGCCATATGATGTGACCTACCAGTTATAGATGTTGCAGCTGTTGAGGTTAATTGAGGCGTTACTGATGATGTTACATCTGGTGATACAGGGGTTGTGGAAGTATCGGACACAGATTTACGAGTTGGAGTTTCTGACGTGGCAGAAGGAAAGGTAGAGGCGGATGAAGCATGTGTTGTCATAGTTGCTGACGAGGGTGAATGTGATGTAGACTGTGATGCTGAAGTGGAGGGTTGAGGTGATTTTGTAATGGCTTCTGATGTTGATGGTTCTGCTGATATTGAGGTGGAGCCTAAGGTGGAGATTTTGTTCAATAGTGATATTTTGGTTGGTTTGTAACACTGTGATTGATGGTGAAGAGAATTCAGTGGAAGTAAGTGTTTGGGTTGATGTTTGGGGTGTCATTGTGGAGGTTTCAGAAAATTGAGGTGTTGGAAGATAATTGTTTATCTGGGGGTGTTGTGAAATCTGAGGGAGTTATTCAGTGAGTTTGAGATGTTGATGCTAAATCTGTGTTTGATGAAATTTGAGGTGTTCCTAGGTCAGGAGGTAATATTAATTAAAGAGATATGGTGCTAGACTGTGATGTTGACATTTATGTTGAATTTATGTGCTGAGGTGTTGAGGATATCACTGGACTTTTTGATGGGCTACATTCTGTTGTAGGGAATGGTGTTGGAATTGAGGATACACTGGCTGCAGAGATCCCACTTTGGCTATAAATATATTGTTAGGTTGAGATATTTCTTAACAGGATTGAAGATGAACTGCCAAATAAAAGGATGTTTAGCATATCAAATTTTCATTAAGTGTTCAAGTTGACATTCACACTAGAGTTTTTTTTTGAAGACCATGGTTTGCTGGGACCTTTGATGTGGCTTGAAAATTTGCACCCCTGACTTACAGAAAAACATCAGAACATTTTGCCATATGATGCGACATACCACTTATAGATGTGGGAGCTGTTGAGGTTAATTGAGGCGTTACTGATGATGTTACATCTGGTGATACAGGGGTTGTGGCAGTGTCGGACACAGATGTAGGAGTTGGAGTTTGTGACGTGGAGGAAGGAAAGGTAGAGGCGGATGAAGCCTGTGTTGTCATAGTTGCAGACGAGGGTGAAAGTGAAGTAGACTGTGATGTTGAAGTGGAGGATTGATGTGATTTTGTAATGGCTTCTGATGTTGATCGTTGTGCTGATATTGAGGTGGAGCCTGAGAGAGATATTTTGTTTAATGATGATATTTGGGACATTTGTAACACTACTGTTGATGGTGAGGGGAATTCAGGTGTCTGGATTGATGTTTGGAGTGTCCTTGTGGAGGTGTCGGAAAATAATTGTTTATCTGATTGTGTGATGAAATCTGCGGGAGTTTTTTGACGGAGCCTGTGATGTGTATGCTAAAGCTGTGTTTGTTGAAAGCTGAGTTGTACTTAGCTCAGAAGTCAACATTAATGAAACAGATGTGGTGCTAGATTGCATTGCAGACATTTGCGTTGAATCTCCTGATGTAGTGGGCTGTGGTGTTGAGGATATAATTGGACTTTTTAATGGAGTATATTATGTTGTAGGGAATGGTGTTGGAATTAAGGATACACTGGCTGTCAAAATGGTGGCTGGTTATGCTGGCAAAACTGATGTAAAATCTTGTGTGGATGTCAGTAGTTGGGTTGTGGGTAATGTGTTTCTTGACAATCTTATGGATTGTACAGTTAGTCATATGGCAGGACATTATAGCTCAGCAATGGGAATAGCCATATTTCCATTTACAGTACACTGAATTGATATTTTTATCAAAAATATTTAGAATGTTTGAAATCAGAATAAATGTCTTAGGTGTTATTGAGATATATAGTAATGGGATAATATATGTATATAAAGAATACATTAGTATGTATGGAATTATTCATTAAGTCAATATACTACAGTAATTTGTAAATTTGAAATGTTAAATGTTTAACAAGTGTCTAATTATGTATTTGAAGTTTCTCTGTCATTGTGTTAAAGTGTTTTTTTTTTTGTGCAAGAAAGTAATTTGAGTTCTTTAAATGTTGCAGTATTCCAAAGCCAGATTAGTATTAGGAAGAGTTTTTAAAATGGATTTTATTGTCGTGTTTGTGCATTTACAGAATGAATGAGGAATATTGTTATATCAGGACGTTACTAGCCTAAATAAGCTTGAGCACCATGGAAAAGATAATGGCAGCTGGCAATACCAGCGTCTTAATTTACCAGTTGGGAGCATTTAATTTTTAGCACTATTGTACTTTAACATATAAGTTGCTTGAAAAATGCAGATTGATTGCACTAAGCAGAGATCCCACTTTGACTGACAATATGTTGTTGAGATATTACTTAACAGGATTAAAGATGACCTGCTAAATTACATGTATTTGGTACATCCAATTCTCATGAAGTGTTTAAGAGCACATTCACACTAGAGGTTTTGCTGAAGACCGTGGTTTGCTAGGACCTTTGATGTGGCTTTGAAGTGTGTTACTCATTTCTGTACAAATGTATTAGTAAAATCTGCACCCCTGACTTACAGAAAAAACATCAGAAAAGTTTGCCATATGATGTGACCTACCAGTTATAGATGTTGCAGCTGTTGAGGTTAATTGAGGCGTTACTGATGATGTTACATCTGGTGATACAGGGGTTGTGGAAGTATCGGACACAGATTTACGAGTTGGAGTTTCTGACGTGGCAGAAGGAAAGGTAGAGGCGGATGAAGCATGTGTTGTCATAGTTGCTGACGAGGGTGAATGTGATGTAGACTGTGATGCTGAAGTGGAGGGTTGAGGTGATTTTGTAATGGCTTCTGATGTTGATGGTTCTGCTGATATTGAGGTGGAGCCTAAGGTGGAGATTTTGTTCAATAGTGATATTTTGGTTGGTTTGTAACACTGTGATTGATGGTGAAGAGAATTCAGTGGAAGTAAGTGTTTGGGTTGATGTTTGGGGTGTCATTGTGGAGGTTTCAGAAAATTGGGGTGTTTGAAGATAATTGTTTATCTGGGGGTGTTGTGAAATATGAGGGAGTTGTTCAGTGAGTTTGACATGTTGATGCTAAATCTGTGTTTGATGAAATTTGAGGTGTTCCTAGATCAGGAGGTAATATTAATTAAAGATATATGGTGCTAGACTGTGATGTTGACATTTATGTTGAATCTACTAATGTAATGTGCTGAGGTGTTGAGGATATCACAGGACTTTTTGATAGGCTACATTCTGTTGTAGGGAATGGTGTTGGAATTGAGGATACACTGGCTGCATAGATCCCACTTTGGCTATAAATATATTGTTAGGTTCAGATATTTCTTAACAGGATTGAAGATGAACTGCCAAATAACAGGATGTTTAGCATATCAAATTTTCATTGAGTGTTCAAGTGGACATTCACACTAGAGGTTTTTTTTCGAAGACCATGGTTTGCTGGGACCTTTGATGTGGCTTGAAAATTTGCACCCCTGACTTACAGAAAAACATCAGAAATTTTTGCCATATGATGTGACGTACCACTTATAGATGTGGGAGCTGTTGAGGTTAATTGAGGCGTTACTGATGATGTTACATCTGGTGATACAGGGGTTGTGGCAGTGTCGGACACAGATGTAGGAGTTGGAGTTTGTGACGTGGAGGAAGGAAAGGTAGAGGCGGATGAAGCCTGTGTTGTCATAGTTGCAGACGAGGGTGAAAGTGAAGTAGACTGTGATGTTGAAGTGGAGGATTGATGTGATTTTGTAATTGCTTCTGATGTTGATGGTTGTTCTGATGTTGCGGTGGAGCCTAAGGTGGAGATTGTGTTCAATAGTGATATTTTGGTTGGTTTGTAACACTGTGATTGATGGTGAAGAGAATTCAGTGGAAGTAAATGTTTGGGTTGATGTTTGGGGTGTCATTGTGGAGGTTTCAGAAAATTGAGGTGTTGGTTTACAAAGAACACAAAGTAATTGTGCATGTAGGAAGAGCACCTTAGGGAGAAACTATAGCTATTACACCTACCCCTACACTATCTATAATCAGGTAAATAGTTCAGGCTGTTAGTCCCTACTCCCAGGTGTAACACGCACAACTGGCCGCTGACTACAGCTATTCACGCCACCTCATGTGAGCTGTACAGGACAGAGCAGCTGAGGGGATGGCCACCTGGAGCCGTACAGACAGATGCTCACCAAGGGTTAACCTGAACCTGCCGGCTACCGTTTCAGTGACTGGGGCTGCTGGGGCCGTTTACTGTACATGATCCACTCAGCAGCACCTACCTATCGCTTTCCCCCATGGCTTTCACCATGCCAACAACATGCATCTCATCCAGGACCACTGGCAAGCCTTTGCAGTTTCCTCCAACATTTCCTTAACAATTAAAATAACTAAATAACTAAATAAAAATACAAGACACTTGCACATGTGGGGAGATCACCCATTGTACCACACTTCAGGCTTTCCTAACTACAGCCATTACAATTATCCATACACTATATGGGACACATCCTCAGCAGTGTACCTCAGGATCAACGGGTGTTTCGGGCCTTTGTTCACTGTACACCCTCCCCTGAGGCGGCCCCACTAAAGGTGATCAATCCTTTAGCGTGTGTCCACAGTTTAGCTACCTGCTACCCAAATTTCCAAAATGTACTTCCACAATTCACTTACAACCACCGTTTACTTCCAAAATTTACTACTTACTGCTCATTACCAACTGTTTGCACCAACGCATAAAAAAATAAAAAAATAAATAAAAATTAGGGAAAGAGGAGGGGAAGGAGAAGGGGGGGAGAGGGAGCCTGTCTGGGCTTCGCTCACCCCAAGGGCCTGTCTGGGCCTCATCTCCTCCTCCTCCTCCTCCTCCTCCCCCATCTCATCTCCTACACCGCCCTCGCCCGACTTCCAAAGTTTTACTTACAAAATTAACCACAACCACAATTTACTTCCAAAATGACCTGCTTACTTACTAATTAGGACTTGTTATTGAATATTTGCACTTTACCACCATTTTACCACAGATACTGTCACTTTGCAGTCATTAACGCATACGCCATTACACAAACGACCCTGCCAATGTTAGTTCTAAAGATGATTCTATCCACTGATTTAACATTAAATGTATACACCTCTTGAATCTAATGGTGACTAATGCTCAGTTATAGTAATACAGTAATAATCACATATTGATCCTTTTATGGGTGACTGTTATATAATAATAATAAACTGGCTGTTGCCACTTACCAGTAGGAGAGAACCTCAGAGAAGTGACCCGTATCTCTGGCTTAAAGTGGCGAGAGCTCACGATTCTACCCACTGACTTAACATTAAATGTATAAACCTCTTGAATCTAATGGTGTCTAATGCTCACTTATCCCGTGTTCCATACACCGCAAAACCCCGGGAAACTTGGCCATTCTGTATCCCAATACACCGCACGATCCCAGAGAGCCTGATTCTAAGCTGCCCATGTGTGTAATGGCTGCCATTTATAAGCCTCTTCTTCTATGTTTCTATTGACCCACTAAACGCACTACTGCCATCTGCTGGTCTGGGGTGCCCATCCTTATCTGCACAAACAGCCCTAGGTTGCACTAATCTCCACCAACTTACTAATGTCCTGTGCTGAACAAGTACCTACGCTAAGCCCACCCAGCCTCCACTGCTACATTAATAAAATAATAATACTAATACTACTACTACTACTACTACTACTACTACTACTACTAATAATAATAATAATAATAATAATAATAATGACGTAATGACGCAATGCCCCGTCATGCGGGCAACCCTACTGCTTACCCCAGGCAGAGACCGCCCTTCTCATCCAGATCCAATTACTAGTCCTAGCTGCTTCCTCTGACATCTCCCTAACAGTTTTACGTAGATTCTTACCACCAACCCCAAGCTCCCCTAGCAATGAAGTGACTGACCTCCCTACAAACCCTCTACAACCCACTTCTACTGGAAATACTCTTGCCCTCCATCCTTTCTGCTCTGCTTCCAATCTCAACTCTTCATACTTAAGCTTTTTCCTTTCATGTGCTTCCTCTAGGGAGCTTTCCCATGGGACAGTGAGTTCAATAAAATACACTACCTGTTGGCTGGTCGACCAATAGACTATGTCTGGCCTCAAGTTAGTGGTAACTATTTCTTGCGGGACCACCAACTTTCCACCCACATCTACAAGCATCTGCGATTGTTTATCTGGGGGTGTTGTGAAATCTGAGGGAGTTGTTCAGTGAGTTTGAGATGTTGATGCTAAATCTGTGTTTGATGAAATTTGAGGTGTTCCTAGGTCAGGAGGTAATATTAATTAAAAAGATATGGTGCTAGACTGTGATGTTGACATTTATGTTGAATCTACTAATGTAATGTGCTGAGGTGTTGAGGATATCACTGGACTTTTTGATGGGCTACATTCTGTTGTAAAGAATGGTGTTGGAATTGAGGATACACTGGCTGCAGAGATCCCACTTTGGCTATAAATATATTGTTAGGTTGAGATATTTCTTAACAGGATTGAAGATGAACTGCCAAATAACAGGATGTTTAGCATATCAAATTTTCATTAAGTGTTCAAGTGGACATTCACACTAGAGGTTTTTTTTTGAAGACCATGGTTTGCTGGGACATTTGATGTGGCTTGAAAATTTGTACCCTTGACTCTCAGAAAAACATCAGAAAAGTTTGCCATATGATGTGACCTACCACTTATAGATGTTGGAGCTGTTGAGGTTAATTGAGGCGCTACTGATGATGTTACATCCGGTGATACAGGGGTTGTGGCAGTATCGGACACAGATGTAGGAGTTGGAGTTTGTGACGTGGAGGAAGGAAAGGTAGAGGCGGATGAAGCCTGTGTTGTCATAGTTGCAGACGAGGGCGAAAGTGAAGTAGACTGTGATGTTGAAGTGGAGGATTGAGGTGATTTTGTAATGGCTTCTGATGTTGATGAATCTGCTGATATTGAGGTGGAGCCTGAGATAGAAATTTTGTTCAATAATGATATTTTGTTTGCGATTGATGATGAAGAGAATTCAGTCGATTTAAGTGTGTTGTGGAGGTGTCGGAAAATAATTTTTTATCTGAGGATGTGGCGAAATCTGAGGGAGTTGTTGAGTGAGCTTGTAATGTTGATGATAAAGTTATGTTTGATGAATAGTGAGGTGTTCTTAGGTCAGATCACATTAATTAAAGAGATATAATTTTTAGCACTATTGTACTATAACATATAAGTTGTTTTAAAATGCAGATTGATTGCACTAAGCCGAGATCCCACTTTGGTTATGAATATATTGTTAGGTTGAGATAGTACTTAACAGCATTAAAGATGAACTGCCAATTTACAAGTATTTAACACATCCAATTCTCATTAAGTGTTTAAGGGCACATTCACACTAGAGCTTTTGGTCAAGACCAAGACTTGTTTTGACCTATGATGTGGATTTGAAGTATTTTCACTCATTTCTGTACAAATGCATTAGTAAAATCTGCACCCCTGAATTTCAGAAAAAATGTTTAAAAAGTTTGCCATGTGATGTGACCTACCAGTTATAGATGTTGTAGCTGTTGAGGTTAATTCAGGCGTTACTGATGATGTTACATCTGGTGATACTGGGGTTGTGGCAGTGTCAGACAGAGGCGTAGGAGTTGGAGTTTCTGATGTAGAGGAAGCAAAGGTAGAGGCAGATGAAGCCTGTGTTGTCATAGTTGCAGAGGAGGGGGGAAATGATGTAGACTGTGAAGCTGAAGTGGAGGGTTGAGGTGAGGTTATGATGGCTTCTGATGTTGATGGTTCTGCTGATATTGAGGTGGAGCCTAAGGTGGAGATTTTGTTCAATAGTGATATTTTGGTTGGTTTGTAACACTGTGATTGATGGTGAAGAGAATTCAGTGGAAGTAAGTGTTTGGGTTGATGTTTGGGGTGTCATTGTGGAGGTTTAAGAAAATTGAGGTATTGGAAGATAATTGTTTATCTGGGGGTGTTGTGAAATCTGAGGGAGTTGTTCAGTGAGTTTGAGATGTTGATGCTAAATCTGTGTTTGATGAAATTTGAGGTGTTCCTAGGTCAGGAGGTAATATTATTTAAAGAGATATGGTGCTAGACTGTGATGTTGACATTTATGTTGAATCTACTAATGTAATGTGCTGAGGTGTTGAGAATATCACTGGACTTTTTGATTGGCTACATTCTGTTGTAGGGAATGGTGTTGGAATTGAGGATACACTGGCTGCAGAGATCCCACTTTGGCTATAAATATATTGTTAGGTTGAGATATTTCTTAACAGGATTGAAGATGAACTGCCAAATAACAGGATGTTTAGCATATCAAATTTTCATTAAGTGTTCAAGTGGACATTCACACTAGAGGTTTTTTTTTGAAGACAATGGTTTGCTGGGACATTTGATGTGGCTTGAAAATTTGCACCCCTGACTTACAGAAAAACATCAGAAAATTTTGCCATATGATGTGACCTACCAGTTATAGATGTTGGAGCTGTTGAGGTTAATTGAGGCGTTACTGATGATGTTACATCTGGTGATACAGGGGTTGTGACAGTATCGGACACAGATGTACGAGTTGGAGTTTCTGACGTGGCAGAAGGAAAGGTAGAGGCGGATGAAGCCTGTGTTTTCATAGTTGCAGACGAGGGTGAAAGTGAAGTAGACTGTGATGTTGAAGTGGAGGATTGATGTGATTTTGTAATGGCTTCTGATGTTGATCGTTGTGCTGATATTGAGGTGGAGCCTGATAGAGATATTTTGTTTAATGCTGATATTTGGGACATTTGTAACACTACTGTTGATTGTGAGGGGAATTCAGGTGTCTGGATTGATGTTTGGAGTGTTCTTGTGGAGGTGTCGGAAAATAATTGTTTATCTGGTTGTGTGATGAAATCTGCGGGAGTTTTTTGACTGAGCCTGTGATGTGTATGCTAAAGCTGTGTTTGTTGAAAGCTGAGTTGTACTTAGCTCAGAAGTCAACATTAATGAAACAGATATGGTGCTAGATTGCATTGCAGACATTTGCGTTGAATCTCCTGATGTAGTGGGCTGTGGTGTTGAGGATATAATTGGACTTTTTAATGGAGTATATTATGTTGTAGGGAATGGTGTTGGAATTAAGGATACACTGGCTGTCACAATGGTGGCTGGTTATGCTGGCAAAACTGATGTAAAATCTTGTGTGGATGTCAGTAGTTGGGTTAGGGGTAATGTGTTTCTTGACAATCTTATGGATTGTACAGTTAGTCATATGGCAGGACATTATAGCTCAGCAATGGGAATAGCCATATTTCATTTTACACTGAATTGATATTTTTATCAAAAATATTTAGAATGTTTGAAATCAGAATAAATGTCTTAGGTGTATTGAGATATATAGTAATGGGATAATATATGTATATAAAGAATACATTAGTATGTATGGAATTATTCATTAAGTCAATATACTACAGTAATTTGTAAATGTGAAATGTTAAATGTTTAACAAGTGTCTAATTATGTATTTGAAATTTCTCTGTCATTGTGTTAAAGTGTTTTTTTTTTTTTTGCAAGAAAGTAATTTGAGTTCTTTAAATGTTGCAGTATTCCAAAGCCAGATTAGTATTAGGAAGAGTTTTTAAAATGGATTTTATTGTCGTGTTTGTGCATTTACAGAAGGAATGAGGAATATTGTTATATCAGGACACTACTAGCCTAAATAAGCTGGAGCACCATGGAAAAGATGATGGCAGCTGGCAATACCAGCGTCTTAACTTACCCGTTGGGAGCATTTAATTTTTAGCACTATTGTACTGTAACATATAAGTTGCTTGAAAAATGCAGATTGATTGCACTAAGCAGAGATCCCACTTTGACTGTCAATATGTTGTTGAGATATTACTTAACAGGATTAAAGATAAACTGCCAAATTGCATGTATTTGGTACATCCAATTCTCATGAAGTGTTTAAGGGCACATTCACACTAGAGGTTTTGCTGAAGACCGTGGTTTGCTAGGACCTTTGATGTGGCTTTGAAGTGTGTTACACATTTCTGTACAAATGTATTAGTAAAATCTGCACCCCTGACTTACAGAAAAACATCAGAAAAGTTTGCCATATGATGTGACCTACCAGTTATAGATGTTGGAGCTGTTGAGGTTAATTGAGGCGTTACTGATGATGTTACATCTGGTGATACAGGGGTTGTGGAAGTATCGGACACAGATGTACGAGTTGGAGTTTCTGACGTGGCAGAAGGAAAGGTAGAGGCGGATGAAGCCTGTGTTGTCATAGTTGCTGACGAGGGTGAATGTGATGTAGACTGTAATGCTGAAGTGGAGGGTTGAGGTGATTTTGTAATGGCTTCTGATGTTGATGGTTCTGCTGATATTGAGGTGGAGCCTAAGGTGGAGATTTTGTTCAATAGTGATATTTTGGTTGGTTTGTAACACTGTGATTGATGGTGAAGAGAATTCAGTGGAAGTAAGTGTTTGGGTTGATGTTTGGGGTGTCATTGTGGAGGTTTCAGAAAATTGAGGTGTTGGAAGATAATTGTTTATCTGGGGGTGTTGTGAAATCTGAGGGAGTTGTTCAGTGAGTTTGAGATGTTGATGCTAAATCTGTGTTTGATGAAATTTGAGGTGTTCCTAGGTCAGGAGGTAATATTAATTAAAGAGATATGGTGCTAGACTGTGATGTTGACATTTATGTTGAATCTACTAATGTAATGTGCTGAGGTGTTGAGGATATCACTGGACTTTTTGATGGGCTACATTCTGTTGTAGGGAATGGTGTTGGAATTGAGGATACACTGGCTGCAGAGATCCCACTTTGACTATAAATATATTGTTAGGTTGAGATATTTCTTAACAGGATTGAAGATGAACTGCCAAATAACAGGATGTTTAGCATATCAAATTTTCATTAAGTGTTCAAGTGGACATTCACACTAGAGGTTTTTTTTGAAGACCATGGTTTGCTGGGACATTTGATGTGGCTTGAAAATTTGCACCCCTGACTTACAGAAAAACATCAGAAAATTTTGCCATATGATGTGACATACCACTTATAGATGTGGGGGCTGTTGAGGTTAATTGAGGCGTTACTGATGATGTTACATCTGGTGATACAGGGGTTGTGGCAGTATCGGACACAGATGTAGGAGTTGGAGTTTGTGACGTGGAGGAAGGAAAGGTAGAGGCGGATGAAGCCTGTGTTGTCATAGTTGCAGACGAGGGTGAAAGTGAAGTAGACTGTGATGTTGAAGTGGAGGATTGATGTGATTTTGTAATGGCTTCTGATGTTGATCGTTGTGCTGATATTGAGGTGGAGCCTGAGAGAGATATTTTGTTTAATGATGATATTTGGGACATTTGTAACACTACTGTTGATGGTGAGGGGAATTCAGGTGTCTGGATTGATGTTTGGAGTGTCCTTGTGGAGGTGTCGGAAAATAATTGTTTATCTGGTTGTGTGATGAAATCTGCGGGAGTTTTTTGACTGAGCCTGTGATGTGTATGCTAAAGCTGTGTTTGTTGAAAGCTGAGTTGTACTTAGCTCAGAAGTCAACATTAATGAAACAGATATGGTGCTAGATTGCATTGCAGACATTTGCGTTGAATCTCCTGATGTAGTGGGCTGTGGTGTTGAGGATATAATTGGACTTTTTAATGGAGTATATTATGTTGTAGGGAATGGTGTTGGAATTAAGGATACACTGGCTGTCAAAATGGTGGCTGCTTATGCTGGCAAAACTGATGTAAAATCTTGTGTGGATGTCAGTAGTTGGGTTGTGGGTAATGTGTTTCTTGACAATCTTATGGATTGTACAGTTAGTCATATGGCAGGACATTATAGCTCAGCAATGGGAATAGCCATATTTCCATTTACACTGAATTGATATTTTTATCAAAAATATTTACAATGTTTGAAATCAGAATAAATGTCCTAGGTGTTATTGAGATATATAGTAATGGGATAATATATGTATATAAAGAATACATTAGTATGTATGGAATTATTCATTAGGTCAATATACTACAGTAATTTGTAAATTTGAAATGTTAAATGTTTAACAAGTGTCTAATTATGTATTTGAAGTTTCTCTGTCATTGTGTTAAAGTGTTTTTTTTTTTGTGCAAGAAAGTAATTTGAGTTCTTTAAATGTTGCAGTATTCCAAAGCCAGATTAGTATTAGGAAGAGTTTTTAAAATGGATTTTATTGTCGTTTTTGTGCATTTACAGAATGAATGAGGAATATTGTTATATCAGGACGCTACTAGCCTAAATAAGCTGGAGAACCATGTAAAAGATGATGGCAGCTGGCAATACCAGCGTCTTAACTTACCAGTTGGGAGCATTTAATTTTTAGCACTATTGTACTGTAACATATAAGTTGCTTGAAAAATGCAGATTGATTGCACTAAGCAGAGATCCCACTTTGACTGTCAATATGTTGTTAGGTTGAGATATTACTTAACAGGATTAAATATGACCTGCTAAATTACATGTATTTGGTACATCCAATTCTCATGAAGTGTTTAAGGGCACATTCACACTAGAGGTTTTGCTGAAGACCGTGGTTTGCTAGGACCTTTGATGTGGCTTTGAAGTGTGTTACTCATTTCTGTACAAATGTATTAGTAAAATCTGCACCCCTGACTTACGGAAAAACATCAGAAAAGTTTGCCATATGATGTGACCTACCAGTTATAGATGTTGGAGCTGTTGAGGTTAATTGAGGCGTTACTGATGATGTTACATCTGGTGATACAGGGGTTGTGACAGTATCGGACACAGATGTACGAGTTGGAGTTTCTGACGTGGCAGAAGGAAAGGTAGAGGCGGATGAAGCCTGTGTTGTCATAGTTGCAGACGAGGGTGAAAGTGAAGTAGACTGTGATGTTGAAGTGGAGGATTGATGTGATTTTGTAATGGCTTCTGATGTTGATCGTAGTGCTGATATTGAGGTGGAGCCTGAGAGAGATATTTTGTTTAATGATGATATTTGGGACATTTGTAACACTACTGTTGATGGTGAGGGGAATTCAGGTGTCTGGATTGATGTTGGGAGTGTCCTTTTGGAGGTGTCGGAAAAAAAATGTTTATATGGGGGTGTGGTGAAATCTGCAGGAGTTGTTGACTAAGCTTGTGATGCTGATGCTAAAGCTGTGTTCAATGAGTTATGAGGTGTTCTTAGGTCAGAAGTTCACATGAATTAAAGAGATATGGTGCTAGATTGTAATTTGGACATTTATGTTGAATCTATTAATGTAGTGGGCTGTGGTGTTGAGGACATCATTGGATGTTTTGATGGGCTACATTCTTTTGTAGTGAATTGTGTTGGAATTGGGGATACACTGGCTGCAGAGATCCCACTTTGGCTATGAATACAGTACATTGTTAGGTTGAGATATTACTTAACAGGATTAAATATGAACTGCCAAATAACAGGATGTTTAGCATATCAAATTCTCATGAAGTGTTCAAGCGCACATTCACACTAGAGATTTTTTTCAAGACCATGGTTTGCTGGGACCTTTGATGTGGATTGTTTCAGTAATGTGCATGCTGTAAATCTAGTTTGGTCCACCTAAGATGACCAAGTATATTTACTCATTTCTGTACAAATGCATTGGTAAAATTTGCACCCCTGACTTACAGAAAAACATCAGAAAATTTTGCCATATGATGTGACATACCACTTATAGATGTGGGAGCTGTTGAGGTTAATTGAGGCGTTACTGATGATGTTACATCTGGTGATACAGGGGTTGTGGCAGTATCGGACACAGATGTAGGAGTTGGAGTTTGTGACGTGGAGGAAGGAAAGGTAGAGGCGGATGAAGCCTGTGTTGTCATAGTTGCAGACGAGGGTGAAAGTGAAGTAGACTGTGATGCTGAAGTGGAGGGTTGAGGTGATTTTGTAATGGCTTCTGATGTTGATGGTTCTGCTGATATTGAGGTGGAGCCTAAGGTGGATATTTTGTTCAATAGTGATATTTTGGTTGGTTTGTAACACTGATTGATGGTGAGGAGATTTCAGTCGATTTAAGTGTTTGGATTGATGCTGTGGGTCATTGTGGAGGTGTCAGAAAATAATTGTTTATCTCAGGATGTGGTGAAATCTGAGGGAGTTGTTGAGTGAGCTTGTGATGTTAATGCTAAAGTTGGGTTTGATGAATAGTGAGGTGTTCTTAGGTCAGAAGTTCACATTATTTAAAGAGATATGGTGCTAGATTGTGATGCAGACATCTGCGTTGAATCTACTAATGTAGTGGGCTGTGGTGTTGAGGATATAATTGCATTTTTTGATGGGGTATATTCTGTTGTAGGGAATGGTGTTGAAATTGAGGGTACACTGGGTGTCAAAATGGTGGCGGTGATGCAGACAAAACTGATGTGAAGTCCCGGGTGGTCAGTAGTTGGGTTGTGGTGATGTGTTTTCATTACAAAGTTATGGATTGTACAGTTGTTAGATATGGTAGGACATTATAGCTCAACAATGAGAACAGCCATACGTTCTTTTACACTAAACTGATATTTGTATCAGGAATATTTAGAATCTTTGAAATCTGAATAAATGTATTAGGTGTTTTTGAGGCATACGGTATATAGTAATGTGGTAATATATTAAAAAAATATTACATCAGTATTTGTGGAATTATTCTTAAAGTCAATATACCAAAGCAATGTGTATATTTGCAATGTTAAATGTTTAAAAAGTGTCTAATTAGATATTTGAAGTGCCTCTCTCATTATGTGAAGGTGTTTTTTTGCAAGAAAGTAATTTGAGTTCTTTAAATGCTGCAGTATTCTGAAGCCAGATTAGTATTAGGAAGAGTTTTTAAAATGTATTTTCATATCATGTTTGTGCATATTCACAGAAGGAATGAGGAATGTTGTTATATCAGGACGCTGCTAGCCTAAATAAGTTGGAGCACCATGGAGGAGATGATAGCAGCTGGCAATATTAGTGTTTTAAGTTACAAGTTGGGAGCATTTAATTTTTAGCACTGTTGTACTGTAACATGTAAGTTGTTTTAAAAATGCAGATTGATTGCACTAAGCAGAGATCCCACTTTGACTGTCAATATGTTGTTGAGATATTACTTAACAGGATTAAAGATAAACTGCCAAATTGCATGTATTTGGTACATCCAATTCTCATGAAGTGTTTAAGGGCACATTCACACTAGAGGTTTTGCTGAAGACCGTGGTTTGCTAGGACCTTTGATGTGGCTTTGAAGTGTGTTACTCATTTCTGTACAAATGTATTAGTAAAATCTGCACCCCTGACTTACAGAAAAACATCAGAAAAGTTTGCCATATGATGTGACCTACCAGTTATAGATGTTGGAGCTGTTGAGGTTAATTGAGGCGTTACTGATGATGTTACATCTGGTGATACAGGGGTTGTGACAGTATTGGACACAGATGTACGAGTTGGAGTTTCTGACGTGGCAGAAGGAAAGGTAGAGGCGGATGAAGCCTGTGTTGTCATAGTTGCAGACGAGGTTGAAAGTGAAGTAGACTGTGATGTTGAAGTGGAGGATTGATGTGATTTTGTAATGGCTTCTGATGTTGATCGTAGTGCTGATATTGAGGTGGAGCCTGAGAGAGATATTTTGTTTAATGATGATATTTGGGACATTTGTAACACTACTGTTGATGGTGAGGGGAATTCAGGTGTCTGGATTGATGTTGGGAGTGTCCTTGTGGAGGTGTCGGAAAAAAAATGTTTATATGGGGGTGTGGTGAAATCTGCAGGAGTTGTTGACTAAGCTTGTGATGCTGATGCTAAAGCTGTGTTCAATGAGTTATGAGGTGTTCTTAGGTCAGAAGTTCACATGAATTAAAGAGATATGGTGCTAGATTGTAATTTGGACATTTATGTTGAATCTATTAATGTAGTGGGCTGTGGTGTTGAGGACATCATTGGATGTTTTGATGGGCTACATTCTTTTGTAGTGAATTGTGTTGGAATTGGGGATACACTGGCTGCAGAGATCCCACTTTGGCTATGAATACAGTACATTGTTAGGTTGAGATATTACTTAACAGGATTAAATATGAACTGCCAAATAACAGGATGTTTAGCATATCAAATTCTCATGAAGTGTTCAAGCGCACATTCACACTAGAGATTTTTTTCAAGACCATGGTTTGCTGGGACCTTTGATGTGGATTGTTTCAGTAATGTGCATGCTGTAAATCTAGTTTGGTCCACCTAAGATGACCAAGTATATTTACTCATTTCTGTACAAATGCATTGGCAAAATTTGCACCCCTGACTTACAGAAAAACATCAGAAAATTTTGCCATATGATGTGACATACCACTTATAGATGTGGGAGCTGTTGAGGTTAATTGAGGCGTTACTGATGATGTTACATCTGGTGATACAGGGGTTGTGGCAGTATCGGACACAGATGTAGGAGTTGGAGTTTGTGACGTGGAGGAAGGAAAGGTAGAGGCGGATGAAGCCTGTGTTGTCATAGTTGCAGACGAGGGTGAAAGTGAAGTAGACTGTGATGCTGAAGTGGAGGGTTGAGGTGATTTTGTAATGGCTTCTGATGTTGATGGTTCTGCTGATATTGAGGTGGAGCCTAAGGTGGATATTTTGTTCAATAGTGATATTTTGGTTGGTTTGTAACACTGATTGATGGTGAGGAGATTTCAGTCGATTTAAGTGTTTGGATTGATGCTGTGGGTCATTGTGGAGGTGTCAGAAAATAATTGTTTATCTCAGGATGTGGTGAAATCTGAGGGAGTTGTTGAGTGAGCTTGTGATGTTAATGCTAAAGTTGGGTTTGATGAATAGTGAGGTGTTCTTAGGTCAGAAGTTCACATTATTTAAAGAGATATGGTGCTAGATTGTGATGCAGACATCTGCGTTGAATCTACTAATGTAGTGGGCTGTGGTGTTGAGGATATAATTGCATTTTTTGATGGGGTATATTCTGTTGTAGGGAATGGTGTTGAAATTGAGGGTACACTGGGTGTCAAAATGGTGGCGGTGATGCAGACAAAACTGATGTGAAGTCCCGGGTGGTCAGTAGTTGGGTTGTGGTGATGTGTTTTCATTACAAAGTTATGGATTGTACAGTTGTTAGATATGGTAGGACATTATAGCTCAACAATGAGAACAGCCATACGTTCTTTTACACTAAACTGATATTTGTATCAGGAATATTTAGAATCTTTGAAATCTGAATAAATGTATTAGGTGTTTTTGAGGCATACGGTATATAGTAATGTGGTAATATATTAAAAAAATATTACATCAGTATTTGTGGAATTATTCTTAAAGTCAATATACCAAAGCAATGTGTATATTTGCAATGTTAAATGTTTAAAAAGTGTCTAATTAGATATTTGAAGTGCCTCTCTCATTATGTGAAGGTGTTTTTTTGCAAGAAAGTAATTTGAGTTCTTTAAATGCTGCAGTATTCTGAAGCCAGATTAGTATTAGGAAGAGTTTTTAAAATGTATTTTCATATCATGTTTGTGCATATTCACAGAAGGAATGAGGAATGTTGTTATATCAGGACGCTGCTAGCCTAAATAAGTTGGAGCACCATGGAGGAGATGATAGCAGCTGGCAATATTAGTGTTTTAAGTTACAAGTTGGGAGCATTTAATTTTTAGCACTGTTGTACTGTAACATGTAAGTTGTTTTAAAAATGCAGATTGATTGCACTAAGCAGAGATCCCACTTTGACTATCAATATGTTGTTGAGATATTACTTAACAGGATTAAAGATAAACTGCCAAATTGCATGTATTTGGTACATCCAATTCTCATGAAGTGTTTAAGGGCACATTCACACTAGAGGTTTTGCTGAAGACCGTGGTTTGCTAGGACCTTTGATGTGGCTTTGAAGTGTGTTACTCATTTCTGTACAAATGTATTAGTAAAATCTGCACCCCTGACTTACAGAAAAACATCAGAAAAGTTTGCCATATGATGTGACCTACCAGTTATAGATGTTGGAGCTGTTGAGGTTAATTGAGGCGTTACTGATGATGTTACATCTGGTGATACAGGGGTTGTGACAGTATCGGACACAGATGTACGAGTTGGAGTTTCTGACGTGGCAGAAGGAAAGGTAGAGGCAGATGAAGCCTGTGTTGTCATAGTTGCAGACGAGGGTGAAAGTGAAGTAGACTGTGATGTTGAAGTGGAGGATTGATGTGATTTTGTAATGGCTTCTGATGTTGATCGTAGTGCTGATATTGAGGTGGAGCCTGAGAGAGATATTTTGTTTAATGATGATATTTGGGACATTTGTAACACTACTGTTGATGGTGAGGGGAATTCAGGTGTCTGGATTGATGTTGGGAGTGTCCTTGTGGAGGTGTCGGAAAAATTTTTTTTATATGGGGGTGTGGTGAAATCTGCAGGAGTTGTTGACTAAGCTTGTGATGCTGATGCTAAAGCTGTGTTCAATGAGTTATGAGGTGTTCTTAGGTCAGAAGTTCACATGAATTAAAGAGATATGGTGCTAGATTGTAATTTGGACATTTATGTTGAATCTATTAATGTAGTGGGCTGTGGTGTTGAGGACATCATTGGATGTTTTGATGGGCTACATTCTTTTGTAGTGAATTGTGTTGGAATTGGGGATACACTGGCTGCAGAGATCCCACTTTGGCTATGAATACAGTACATTGTTAGGTTGAGATATTACTTAACAGGATTAAATATGAACTGCCAAATAACAGGATGTTTAGCATATCAAATTCTCATGAAGTGTTCAAGCGCACATTCACACTAGAGATTTTTTTCAAGACCATGGTTTGCTGGGACCTTTGATGTGGATTGTTTCAGTAATGTGCATGCTGTAAATCTAGTTTGGTCCACCTAAGATGACCAAGTATATTTACTCATTTCTGTACAAATGCATTGGTAAAATTTGCACCCCTGACTTACAGAAAAACATCAGAAAATTTTGCCATATGATGTGACATACCACTTATAGATGTGGGAGCTGTTGAGGTTAATTGAGGCGTTACTGATGATGTTACATCTGGTGATACAGGGGTTGTGGCAGTATCGGACACAGATGTAGGAGTTGGAGTTTGTGATGTGGAGGAAGGAAAGGTAGAGGCGGATGAAGCCTGTGTTGTCATAGTTGCAGACGAGGGTGAAAGTGAAGTAGACTGTGATGCTGAAGTGGAGGGTTGAGGTGATTTTGTAATGGCTTCTGATGTTGATGGTTCTGCTGATATTGAGGTGGAGCCTAAGGTGGATATTTTGTTCAATAGTGATATTTTGGTTGGTTTGTAACACTGATTGATGGTGAGAAGATTTCAGTCGATTTAAGTGTTTGGATTGATGCTGTGGGTCATTGTGGAGGTGTCAGAAAATAATTGTTTATCTCAGGATGTGGTGAAATCTGAGGGAGTTGTTGAGTGAGCTTGTGATGTTAATGCTAAAGTTGGGTTTGATGAATAGTGAGGTGTTCTTAGGTCAGAAGTTCACATTATTTAAAGAGATATGGTGCTAGATTGTGATTCAGACATCTGCGTTGAATCTACTAATGTAGTGGGCTGTGGTGTTGAGGATATAATTGCATTTTTTGATGGGGTATATTCTGTTGTAGGGAATGGTGTTGAAATTGAGGGTACACTGGGTGTCAAAATGGTGGCGGTGATGCAGACAAAACTGATGTGAAGTCCCGGGTGGTCAGTAGTTGGGTTGTGGTGATGTGTTTTCATTACAAAGTTATGGATTGTACAGTTGTTAGATATGGTAGGACATTATAGCTCAACAATGAGAACAGCCATACGTTCTTTTACACTAAACTGATATTTGTATCAGGAATATTTAGAATCTTTGAAATCTGAATAAATGTATTAGGTGTTTTTGAGGCATACGGTATATAGTAATGTGGTAATATATTAAAAAAATATTACATCAGTATTTGTGGAATTATTCTTAAAGTCAATATACCAAAGCAATGTGTATATTTGCAATGTTAAATGTTTAAAAAGTGTCTAATTAGATATTTGAAGTGCCTCTCTCATTATGTGAAGGTGTTTTTTTGCAAGAAAGTAATTTGAGTTCTTTAAATGCTGCAGTATTCTGAAGCCAGATTAGTATTAGGAAGAGTTTTTAAAATGTATTTTCATATCATGTTTGTGCATATTCACAGAAGGAATGAGGAATGTTGTTATATCAGGACGCTGCTAGCCTAAATAAGTTGGAGCACCATGGAGGAGATGATAGCAGCTGGCAATATTAGTGTTTTAAGTTACAAGTTGGGAGCATTTAATTTTTAGCACTGTTGTACTGTAACATGTAAGTTGTTTTAAAAATGCAGATTGATTGCACTAAGCTGAGATCCCACTTTGGTTATGAATATATTGTTAGGTTGAGATAGTACTTAACAGCATTAAAGATGAACTGCCAATTTACAACTATTTAACACATCCAATTCTCATTAAGTGTTTAAGGGCACATTCACACAAGAGCTTTTGGTCAAGACCAAGACTTGTTTTGACCTATGATGTGGCTTTGAAGTGTTTTCACTCATGTACAAATGCATTAGTAAAATCTGCACCCCTGAATTTCAGAAAAAATGTTAAAAAAATGTGCCATGTGATGTGACCTACCAGTTATAGATGATGTAGCTGTTGAGGTTAATTCAGGCGTTACTGATGATGTTACATCTGGTGATACTGGGGTTGTGGCAGTGTCCGACACAGGCATAGGAGTTGGAGTTTCTGATGTAGAGGAAGCAAAGGTAGAGGCAGATGAAGCCTGTGTTGTCATAGTTGCAGAGGAGGGGGAAAATGATGTAGACTGTGATGCTGAAGTGGAGGGTTGAGGTGAGGTTGTGATGGTTTCTGATGTTGATGGTTGTTCTGATGTTGAGGTAGAGCCTGAAAGAGATATTTCGTTTAATGATGATATTTAGGTCATTTGTAACACTGCTGTTGATGGTCAGGGGAATTCAGGTGTTTGGATTGATGTTTGGAGTGTCCTTGTGGAGGTGTCGGAAAATAATTGTTTATCTGGTTGTGTGGTGAAATTTGAGGGAGTTTTTCACTGAGCCTGTGATGTGTATGCTAAAGCTGTGTTTGTTGAAAACTGAGTTGTACTTAGCTCAGAAGTCAACATTAATGAAACATATATGGTGCTAGATTGCGTTGCACACATTTGGGTTGAATCTCCTGATGTAGTGGGGCTGTGGTGTTGAGGATATAATTGGACTTTTTAATGGAGTATATTATGTTGTAGGGAATGGTGTTGGAATTGAGGATACACTGGCGGACAAAATGGTGGCTGGTTATGCTGGCAAAACTGATGTAAAATCTTGTGTGGATGTCAGTAGTTGGATTGTGGGTAATGTGTTTCTTGACAATGTTATGGATTGTACAGTTAGTCATGTGGCAGGACATTGTAGCTCAGCAATGGGAATCGCCATATTTCCATTTACACTGAATTGATATTTTTATCAAATATATTTAGAATGTTTGAAATCGGAATAAATCTATTAGGTGTTATTGAGATATATAGTAATGGAATAATATGTATATATATATACAATGTATATATATATATATAAGATACATTAGTATGTATGGGATTATTAATTAAGTCAATATACTACAGTAATTTGTAAATTTGAAATGTTAAATGTTTAACAAGTGTCTAATTATGTATTTGAAGTTTCTCTCTCATAGAGTTAAAGTGTTTTTTTTTTTTTTTTTTTTTGCAAGAAAGTAATTTGAGTTCTTTAAATGTTGCAGTATTCCAAAAGCAGATTAGTATTAGGAAGAGTTTTTAAAATGGATTTTATTGTCGTGTTTGTGCATTTACAGAATGAATGAGGAATATTGTTATATCAGGACGCTACTAGCCTAAATAAGCTGGAGCACCATGGAAAAGATGATGGCAGCTGGCAAAACCAGCGTCTTAACTTACCAGTTGGGAGCATTTAATTTTTAGCACTATTGTACTATAACATATAAGTTCCTTGAAAAATGCAGATTGATTGCACTAAGCAGAGATCCCACTTTGACTGTCAATATGTTGTTGAGATATTACTTAACAGGATTAAAGATAAACTGCCAAATTGCATGTATTTGGTACATCCAATTCTCATGAAGTGTTTAAGGGCACATTCACACTAGAGGTTTTGCTGAAGACCGTGGTTTGCTAGGACCTTTGATGTGGCTTTGAAGTGTGTTACTCATTTCTGTACAAATGTATTAGTAAAATCTGCACCCCTGACTTACAGAAAAACATCAGAAAAGTTTGCCATATGATGTGACCTACCAGTTATAGATGTTGGAGCTGTTGAGGTTAATTGAGGCGTTACTGATGATGTTACATCTGGTGATACAGGGGTTGTGACAGTATCGGACACAGATGTACGAGTTGGAGTTTCTGACGTGGCAGAAGGAAAGGTAGAGGCGGATGAAGCCTGTGTTGTCATAGTTGCAGACGAGGGTGAAAGTGAAGTAGACTGTGATGTTGAAGTGGAGGATTGATGTGATTTTGTAATGGCTTCTGATGTTGATCGTAGTGCTGATATTGAGGTGGAGCCTGAGAGAGATATTTTGTTTAATGATGATATTTGGGACATTTGTAACACTACTGTTGATGGTGAGGGGAATTCAGGTGTCTGGATTGATGTTGGGAGTGTCCTTGTGGAGGTGTCGGAAAAAAAATGTTTATATGGGGGTGTGGTGAAATCTGCAGGAGTTGTTGACTAAGCTTGTGATGCTGATGCTAAAGCTGTGTTCAATGAGTTATGAGGTGTTCTTAGGTCAGAAGTTCACATGAATTAAAGAGATATGGTGCTAGATTGTAATTTGGACATTTATGTTGAATCTATTAATGTAGTGGGCTGTGGTGTTGAGGACATCATTGGATGTTTTGATGGGCTACATTCTTTTGTAGTGAATTGTGTTGGAATTGGGGATACACTGGCTGCAGAGATCCCACTTTGGCTATGAATACAGTACATTGTTAGGTTGAGATATTACTTAACAGGATTAAATATGAACTGCCAAATAACAGGATGTTTAGCATATCAAATTCTCATGAAGTGTTCAAGCGCACATTCACACTAGAGATTTTTTTCAAGACCATGGTTTGCTGGGACCTTTGATGTGGATTGTTTCAGTAATGTGCATGCTGTAAATCTAGTTTGGTCCACCTAAGATGACCAAGTATATTTACTCATTTCTGTACAAATGCATTGGTAAAATTTGCACCCCTGACTTACAGAAAAACATCAGAAAATTTTGCCATATGATGTGACATACCACTTATAGATGTGGGAGCTGTTGAGGTTAATTGAGGCGTTACTGATGATGTTACATCTGGTGATACAGGGGTTGTGGCAGTATCGGACACAGATGTAGGAGTTGGAGTTTGTGACGTGGAGGAAGGAAAGGTAGAGGCGGATGAAGCCTGTGTTGTCATAGTTGCAGACGAGGGTGAAAGTGAAGTAGACTGTGATGCTGAAGTGGAGGGTTGAGGTGATTTTGTAATGGCTTCTGATGTTGATGGTTCTGCTGATATTGAGGTGGAGCCTAAGGTGGATATTTTGTTCAATAGTGATATTTTGGTTGGTTTGTAACACTGATTGATGGTGAGGAGATTTCAGTCGATTTAAGTGTTTGGATTGATGCTGTGGGTCATTGTGGAGGTGTCAGAAAATAATTGTTTATCTCAGGATGTGGTGAAATCTGAGGGAGTTGTTGAGTGAGCTTGTGATGTTAATGCTAAAGTTGGGTTTGATGAATAGTGAGGTGTTCTTAGGTCAGAAGTTCACATTATTTAAAGAGATATGGTGCTAGATTGTGATGCAGACATCTGCGTTGAATCTACTAATGTAGTGGGCTGTGGTGTTGAGGATATAATTGCATTTTTTGATGGGGTATATTCTGTTGTAGGGAATGGTGTTGAAATTGAGGGTACACTGGGTGTCAAAATGGTGGCGGTGATGCAGACAAAACTGATGTGAAGTCCCGGGTGGTCAGTAGTTGGGTTGTGGTGATGTGTTTTCATTACAAAGTTATGGATTGTACAGTTGTTAGATATGGTAGGACATTATAGCTCAACAATGAGAACAGCCATACGTTCTTTTACACTAAACTGATATTTGTATCAGGAATATTTAGAATCTTTGAAATCTGAATAAATGTATTAGGTGTTTTTGAGGCATACGGTATATAGTAATGTGGTAATATATTAAAAAAATATTACATCAGTATTTGTGGAATTATTCTTAAAGTCAATATACCAAAGCAATGTGTATATTTGCAATGTTAAATGTTTAAAAAGTTTCTAATTAGATATTTGAAGTGCCTCTCTCATTATGTGAAGGTGTTTTTTTGCAAGAAAGTAATTTGAGTTCTTTAAATGCTGCAGTATTCTGAAGCCAGATTAGTATTAGGAAGAGTTTTTAAAATGTATTTTCATATCATGTTTGTGCATATTCACAGAAGGAATGAGGAATGTTGTTATATCAGGACGCTGCTAGCCTAAATAAGTTGGAGCACCATGGAGGAGATGATAGCAGCTGGCAATATTAGTGTTTTAAGTTACAAGTTGGGAGCATTTAATTTTTAGCACTGTTGTACTGTAACATGTAAGTTGTTTTAAAAATGCAGATTGATTGCACTAAGCAGAGATCCCACTTTGACTGTCAATATGTTGTTGAGATATTACTTAACAGGATTAAAGATAAACTGCCAAATTGCATGTATTTGGTACATCCAATTCTCATGAAGTGTTTAAGGGCACATTCACACTAGAGGTTTTGCTGAAGACCGTGGTTTGCTAGGACCTTTGATGTGGCTTTGAAGTGTGTTACTCATTTCTGTACAAATGTATTAGTAAAATCTGCACCCCTGACTTACAGAAAAACATCAGAAAAGTTTGCCATATGATGTGACCTACCAGTTATAGATGTTGGAGCTGTTGAGGTTAATTGAGGCGTTACTGATGATGTTACATCTGGTGATACAGGGGTTGTGACAGTATCGGACACAGATGTACGAGTTGGAGTTTCTGACGTGGCAGAAGGAAAGGTAGAGGCGGATGAAGCCTGTGTTGTCATAGTTGCAGACGAGGGTGAAAGTGAAGTAGACTGTGATGTTGAAGTGGAGGATTGATGTGATTTTGTAATGGCTTCTGATGTTGATCGTAGTGCTGATATTGAGGTGGAGCCTGAGAGAGATATTTTGTTTAATGATGATATTTGGGACATTTGTAACACTACTGTTGATGGTGAGGGGAATTCAGGTGTCTGGATTGATGTTGGGAGTGTCCTTGTGGAGGTGTCGGAAAAAAAATGTTTATATGGGGGTGTGGTGAAATCTGCAGGAGTTGTTGACTAAGCTTGTGATGCTGATGCTAAAGCTGTGTTCAATGAGTTATGAGGTGTTCTTAGGTCAGAAGTTCACATGAATTAAAGAGATATGGTGCTAGATTGTAATTTGGACATTTATGTTGAATCTATTAATGTAGTGGGCTGTGGTGTTGAGGACATCATTGGATGTTTTGATGGGCTACATTCTTTTGTAGTGAATTGTGTTGGAATTGGGGATACACTGGCTGCAGAGATCCCACTTTGGCTATGAATACAGTACATTGTTAGGTTGAGATATTACTTAACAGGATTAAATATGAACTGCCAAATAACAGGATGTTTAGCATATCAAATTCTCATGAAGTGTTCAAGCGCACATTCACACTAGAGATTTTTTTCAAGACCATGGTTTGCTGGGACCTTTGATGTGGATTGTTTCAGTAATGTGCATGCTGTAAATCTAGTTTGGTCCACCTAAGATGACCAAGTATATTTACTCATTTCTGTACAAATGCATTGGTAAAATTTGCACCCCTGACTTACAGAAAAACATCAGAAAATTTTGCCATATGATGTGACATACCACTTATAGATGTGGGAGCTGTTGAGGTTAATTGAGGCGTTACTGATGATGTTACATCTGGTGATACAGGGGTTGTGGCAGTATCGGACACAGATGTAGGAGTTGGAGTTTGTGACGTGGAGGAAGGAAAGGTAGAGGCGGATGAAGCCTGTGTTGTCATAGTTGCAGACGAGGGTGAAAGTGAAGTAGACTGTGATGCTGAAGTGGAGGGTTGAGGTGATTTTGTAATGGCTTCTGATGTTGATGGTTCTGCTGATATTGAGGTGGAGCCTAAGGTGGATATTTTGTTCAATAGTGATATTTTGGTTGGTTTGTAACACTGATTGATGGTGAGGAGATTTCAGTCGATTTAAGTGTTTGGATTGATGCTGTGGGTCATTGTGGAGGTGTCAGAAAATAATTGTTTATCTCAGGATGTGGTGAAATCTGAGGGAGTTGTTGAGTGAGCTTGTGATGTTAATGCTAAAGTTGGGTTTGATGAATAGTGAGGTGTTCTTAGGTCAGAAGTTCACATTATTTAAAGAGATATGGTGCTAGATTGTGATGCAGACATCTGCGTTGAATCTACTAATGTAGTGGGCTGTGGTGTTGAGGATATAATTGCATTTTTTGATGGGGTATATTCTGTTGTAGGGAATGGTGTTGAAATTGAGGGTACACTGGGTGTCAAAATGGTGGCGGTGATGCAGACAAAACTGATGTGAAGTCCCGGGTGGTCAGTAGTTGGGTTGTGGTGATGTGTTTTCATTACAAAGTTATGGATTGTACAGTTGTTAGATATGGTAGGACATTATAGCTCAACAATGAGAACAGCCATACGTTCTTTTACACTAAACTGATATTTGTATCAGGAATATTTAGAATCTTTGAAATCTGAATAAATGTATTAGGTGTTTTTGAGGCATACGGTATATAGTAATGTGGCAATATATTAAAAAAATATTACATCAGTATTTGTGGAATTATTCTTAAAGTCAATATACCAAAGCAATGTGTATATTTGCAATGTTAAATGTTTAAAAAGTGTCTAATTAGATATTTGAAGTGCCTCTCTCATTATGTGAAGGTGTTTTTTTGCAAGAAAGTAATTTGAGTTCTTTAAATGCTGCAGTATTCTGAAGCCAGATTAGTATTAGGAAGAGTTTTTAAAATGTATTTTCATATCATGTTTGTGCATATTCACAGAAGGAATGAGGAATGTTGTTATATCAGGACGCTGCTAGCCTAAATAAGTTGGAGCACCATGGATAAGATGATAGCAGCTGGCAATATTAGTGTTTTAAGTTACAAGTTGGGAGCATTTAAATTTTAGCACTGTTGTACTGTAACATGTAAGTTGTTTTAAAAATGCAGATTGATTGCACTAAGCCGAGATCCCACTTTGGTTATGAATATATTGTTAGGTTGAGATAGTACTTAACAGCATTAAAGATGAACTGCCAATTTACAACTATTTAACACATCCAATTCTCATTAAGTGTTTAAGGGCACATTCACACAAGAGCTTTTGGTCAAGACCAAGACTTGTTTTGACCTATGATGTGGCTTTGAAGTGTTTTCACTCATGTACAAATGCATTAGTAAAATCTGCACCCCTGAATTTCAGAAAAAATGTTAAAAAAATTTGCCATCTGATGTGACCTACCAGTTATAGATGATGTAGCTGTTGAGGTTAATTCAGGCGTTACTGATGATGTTACATCTGGTGATACTGGGGTTGTGGCAGTGTCCGACACAGGCATAGGAGTTGGAGTTTCTGATGTAGAGGAAGCAAAGGTAGAGGCAGATGAAGTCTGTGTTGTCATAGTTGCAGAGGAGGGGGAAAATGATGTAGACTGTGATGCTGAAGTGGAGGGTTGAGGTGAGGTTGTGATGGTTTCTGATGTTGATGGTTGTTCTGATGTTGAGGTAGAGCCTGAAAGAGATATTTCGTTTAATGATGATATTTAGGTCATTTGTAACACTGCTGTTGATGGTCAGGGGAATTCAGGTGTTTGGATTGATGTTTGGAGTGTCCTTGTGGAGGTGTCGGAAAATAATTGTTTATCTGGTTGTGTGGTGAAATTTGAGGGAGTTTTTCACTGAGCCTGTGATGTGTATGCTAAAGCTGTGTTTGTTGAAAACTGAGTTGTACTTAGCTCAGAAGTCAACATTAATGAAACATATATGGTGCTAGATTGCGTTGCACACATTTGGGTTGAATCTCCTGATGTAGTGGGGCTGTGGTGTTGAGGATATAATTGGACTTTTTAATGGAGTATATTATGTTGTAGGGAATGGTGTTGGAATTGAGGATACACTGGCGGACAAAATGGTGGCTGGTTATGCTGGCAAAACTGATGTAAAATCTTGTGTGGATGTCAGTAGTTGGATTGTGGGTAATGTGTTTCTTGACAATGTTATGGATTGTACAGTTAGTCATGTGGCAGGACATTGTAGCTCAGCAATGGGAATCGCCATATTTCCATTTACACTGAATTGATATTTTTATCAAATATATTTAGAATGTTTGAAATCGGAATAAATCTATTAGGTGTTATTGAGATATATAGTAATGGAATAATATGTATATATATATACAATGTATATATATATATAAGATACATTAGTATGTATGGGATTATTAATTAAGTCAATATAGTACAGTAATTTGTAAATTTGAAATGTTAAATGTTTAACAAGTGTCTAATTATGTATGTGAAGTTTCTCTCTCATAGAGTTAAAGTGTTTTTTTTTTTTTTTTTGCAAGAAAGTAATTTGAGTTCTTTAAATGTTGCAGTATTCCAAAAGCAGATTAGTATTAGGAAGAGTTTTTAAAATGGATTTTATTGTCGTGTTTGTGCATTTACAGAATGAATGAGGAATATTGTTATATCAGGACGCTACTAGCCTAAATAAGCTGGAGCACCATGGAAAAGATGATGGCAGCTGGCAAAACCAGCGTCTTAACTTACCAGTTGGGAGCATTTAATTTTTAGCACTATTGTACTATAACATATAAGTTCCTTGAAAAATGCAGATTGATTGCACTAAGCAGAGATCCCACTTTGACTGTCAATATGTTGTTGAGATATTACTTAACAGGATTAAAGATAAACTGCCAAATTGCATGTATTTGGTACATCCAATTCTCATGAAGTGTTTAAGGGCACATTCACACTAGAGGTTTTGCTGAAGACCGTGGTTTGCTAGGACCTTTGATGTGGCTTTGAAGTGTGTTACTCATTTCTGTACAAATGTATTAGTAAAATCTGCACCCCTGACTTACAGAAAAACATCAGAAAAGTTTGCCATATGATGTGACCTACCAGTTATAGATGTTGGAGCTGTTGAGGTTAATTGAGGCGTTACTGATGATGTTACATCTGGTGATACAGGGGTTGTGACAGTATCGGACACAGATGTACGAGTTGGAGTTTCTGACGTGGCAGAAGGAAAGGTAGAGGCGGATGAAGCCTGTGTTGTCATAGTTGCAGACGAGGGTGAAAGTGAAGTAGACTGTGATGTTGAAGTGGAGGATTGATGTGATTTTGTAATGGCTTCTGATGTTGATCGTAGTGCTGATATTGAGGTGGAGCCTGAGAGAGATATTTTGTTTAATGATGATATTTGGGACATTTGTAACACTACTGTTGATGGTGAGGGGAATTCAGGTGTCTGGATTGATGTTGGGAGTGTCCTTGTGGAGGTGTCGGAAAAAAAATGTTTATATGGGGGTGTGGTGAAATCTGCAGGAGTTGTTGACTAAGCTTGTGATGCTGATGCTAAAGCTGTGTTCAATGAGTTATGAGGTGTTCTTAGGTCAGAAGTTCACATGAATTAAAGAGATATGGTGCTAGATTGTAATTTGGACATTTATGTTGAATCTATTAATGTAGTGGGCTGTGGTGTTGAGGACATCATTGGATGTTTTGATGGGCTACATTCTTTTGTAGTGAATTGTGTTGGAATTGGGGATACACTGGCTGCAGAGATCCCACTTTGGCTATGAATACAGTACATTGTTAGGTTGAGATATTACTTAACAGGATTAAATATGAACTGCCAAATAACAGGATGTTTAGCATATCAAATTCTCATGAAGTGTTCAAGCGCACATTCACACTAGAGATTTTTTTCAAGACCATGGTTTGCTGGGACCTTTGATGTGGATTGTTTCAGTAATGTGCATGCTGTAAATCTAGTTTGGTCCACCTAAGATGACCAAGTATATTTACTCATTTCTGTACAAATGCATTGGTAAAATTTGCACCCCTGACTTACAGAAAAACATCAGAAAATTTTGCCATATGATGTGACATACCACTTATAGATGTGGGAGCTGTTGAGGTTAATTGAGGCGTTACTGATGATGTTACATCTGGTGATACAGGGGTTGTGGCAGTATCGGACACAGATGTAGGAGTTGGAGTTTGTGACGTGGAGGAAGGAAAGGTAGAGGCGGATGAAGCCTGTGTTGTCATAGTTGCAGACGAGGGTGAAAGTGAAGTAGACTGTGATGCTGAAGTGGAGGGTTGAGGTGATTTTGTAATGGCTTCTGATGTTGATGGTTCTGCTGATATTGAGGTGGAGCCTAAGGTGGATATTTTGTTCAATAGTGATATTTTGGTTGGTTTGTAACACTGATTGATGGTGAGGAGATTTCAGTCGATTTAAGTGTTTGGATTGATGCTGTGGGTCATTGTGGAGGTGTCAGAAAATAATTGTTTATCTCAGGATGTGGTGAAATCTGAGGGAGTTGTTGAGTGAGCTTGTGATGTTAATGCTAAAGTTGGGTTTGATGAATAGTGAGGTGTTCTTAGGTCAGAAGTTCACATTATTTAAAGAGATATGGTGCTAGATTGTGATGCAGACATCTGCGTTGAATCTACTAATGTAGTGGGCTGTGGTGTTGAGGATATAATTGCATTTTTTGATGGGGTATATTCTGTTGTAGGGAATGGTGTTGAAATTGAGGGTACACTGGGTGTCAAAATGGTGGCGGTGATGCAGACAAAACTGATGTGAAGTCCCGGGTGGTCAGTAGTTGGGTTGTGGTGATGTGTTTTCATTACAAAGTTATGGATTGTACAGTTGTTAGATATGGTAGGACATTATAGTTCAACAATGAGAACAGCCATACGTTCTTTTACACTAAACTGATATTTGTATCAGGAATATTTAGAATCTTTGAAATCTGAATAAATGTATTAGGTGTTTTTGAGGCATACGGTATATAGTAATGTGGTAATATATTTAAAAAATATTACATCAGTATTTGTGGAATTATTCTTAAAGTCAATATACCAAAGCAATTTGTATATTTGCAATGTTAAATGTTTAAAAAGTGTCTAATTAGATATTTGAAGTGCCTCTCTCATTATGTGAAGGTGTTTTTTTGCAAGAAAGTAATTTGAGTTCTTTAAATGCTGCAGTATTCTGAAGCCAGATTAGTATTAGGAAGAGTTTTTAAAATGTATTTTCATATCATGTTTGTGCATATTCACAGAAGGAATGAGGAATGTTGTTATATCAGGACGCTGCTAGCCTAAATAAGTTGGAGCACCATGGATAAGATGATAGCAGCTGGCAATATTAGTGTTTTAAGTTACAAGTTGGGAGCATTTAATTTTTAGCACTGTTGTACTGTAACATGTAAGTTGTTTTAAAAATGCAGATTGATTGCACTAAGCAGAGATCCCACTTTGACTGTCAATATGTTGTTGAGATATTACTTAACAGGATTAAAGATAAACTGCCAAATTGCATGTATTTGGTACATCCAATTCTCATGAAGTGTTTAAGGGCACATTCACACTAGAGGTTTTGCTGAAGACCGTGGTTTGCTAGGACCTTTGATGTGGCTTTGAAGTGTGTTACTCATTTCTGTACAAATGTATTAGTAAAATCTGCACCCCTGACTTACAGAAAAACATCAGAAAAGTTTGCCATATGATGTGACCTACCAGTTATAGATGTTGGAGCTGTTGAGGTTAATTGAGGCGTTACTGATGATGTTACATCTGGTGATACAGGGGTTGTGACAGTATTGGACACAGATGTACGAGTTGGAGTTTCTGACGTGGCAGAAGGAAAGGTAGAGGCGGATGAAGCCTGTGTTGTCATAGTTGCAGACGAGGTTGAAAGTGAAGTAGACTGTGATGTTGAAGTGGAGGATTGATGTGATTTTGTAATGGCTTCTGATGTTGATCGTAGTGCTGATATTGAGGTGGAGCCTGAGAGAGATATTTTGTTTAATGATGATATTTGGGACATTTGTAACACTACTGTTGATGGTGAGGGGAATTCAGGTGTCTGGATTGATGTTGGGAGTGTCCTTGTGGAGGTGTCGGAAAAAAAATGTTTATATGGGGGTGTGGTGAAATCTGCAGGAGTTGTTGACTAAGCTTGTGATGCTGATGCTAAAGCTGTGTTCAATGAGTTATGAGGTGTTCTTAGGTCAGAAGTTCACATGAATTAAAGAGATATGGTGCTAGATTGTAATTTGGACATTTATGTTGAATCTATTAATGTAGTGGGCTGTGGTGTTGAGGACATCATTGGATGTTTTGATGGGCTACATTCTTTTGTAGTGAATTGTGTTGGAATTGGGGATACACTGGCTGCAGAGATCCCACTTTGGCTATGAATACAGTACATTGTTAGGTTGAGATATTACTTAACAGGATTAAATATGAACTGCCAAATAACAGGATGTTTAGCATATCAAATTCTCATGAAGTGTTCAAGCGCACATTCACACTAGAGATTTTTTTCAAGACCATGGTTTGCTGGGACCTTTGATGTGGATTGTTTCAGTAATGTGCATGCTGTAAATCTAGTTTGGTCCACCTAAGATGACCAAGTATATTTACTCATTTCTGTACAAATGCATTGGTAAAATTTGCACCCCTGACTTACAGAAAAACATCAGAAAATTTTGCCATATGATGTGACATACCACTTATAGATGTGGGAGCTGTTGAGGTTAATTGAGGCGTTACTGATGATGTTACATCTGGTGATACAGGGGTTGTGGCAGTATCGGACACAGATGTAGGAGTTGGAGTTTGTGACGTGGAGGAAGGAAAGGTAGAGGCGGATGAAGCCTGTGTTGTCATAGTTGCATACGAGGGCGAAAGTGAAGTAGACTGTGATGCTGAAGTGGAGGGTTGAGGTGATTTTGTAATGGCTTCTGATGTTGATGGTTCTGCTGATATTGAGGTGGAGCCTAAGGTGGATATTTTGTTCAATAGTGATATTTTGGTTGGTTTGTAACACTGATTGATGGTGAGGAGATTTCAGTCGATTTAAGTGTTTGGATTGATGCTGTGGGTCATTGTGGAGGTGTCAGAAAATAATTGTTTATCTCAGGATGTGGTGAAATCTGAGGGAGTTGTTGAGTGAGCTTGTGATGTTAATGCTAAAGTTGGGTTTGATGAATAGTGAGGTGTTCTTAGGTCAGAAGTTCACATTATTTAAAGAGATATGGTGCTAGATTGTGATGCAGACATCTGCGTTGAATCTACTAATGTAGTGGGCTGTGGTGTTGAGGATATAATTGCATTTTTTGATGGGGTATATTCTGTTGTAGGGAATGGTGTTGAAATTGAGGGTACACTGGGTGTCAAAATGGTGGCGGTGATGCAGACAAAACTGATGTGAAGTCCCGGGTGGTCAGTAGTTGGGTTGTGGTGATGTGTTTTCATTACAAAGTTATGGATTGTACAGTTGTTAGATATGGTAGGACATTATAGCTCAACAATGAGAACAGCCATACGTTCTTTTACACTAAACTGATATTTGTATCAGGAATATTTAGAATCTTTGAAATCTGAATAAATGTATTAGGTGTTTTTGAGGCATACGGTATATAGTAATGTGGTAATATATTTAAAAAATATTACATCAGTATTTGTGGAATTATTCTTAAAGTCAATATACCAAAGCAATTTGTATATTTGCAATGTTAAATGTTTAAAAAGTGTCTAATTAGATATTTGAAGTGCCTCTCTCATTATGTGAAGGTGTTTTTTTGCAAGAAAGTAATTTGAGTTCTTTAAATGCTGCAGTATTCTGAAGCCAGATTAGTATTAGGAAGAGTTTTTAAAATGTATTTTCATATCATGTTTGTGCATATTCACAGAAGGAATGAGGAATGTTGTTATATCAGGACGCTGCTAGCCTAAATAAGTTGGAGCACCATGGATGAGATGATAGCAGCTGGCAATATTAGTGTTTTAAGTTACAAGTTGGGAGCATTTAATTTTTAGCACTGTTGTACTGTAACATGTAAGTTGTTTTAAAAATGCAGATTGATTGCACTAAGCAGAGATCCCACTTTGACTGTCAATATGTTGTTGAGATATTACTTAACAGGATTAAAGATAAACTGCCAAATTGCATGTATTTGGTACATCCAATTCTCATGAAGTGTTTAAGGGCACATTCACACTAGAGGTTTTGCTGAAGACCGTGGTTTGCTAGGACCTTTGATGTGGCTTTGAAGTGTGTTACTCATTTCTGTACAAATGTATTAGTAAAATCTGCACCCCTGACTTACAGAAAAACATCAGAAAAGTTTGCCATATGATGTGACCTACCAGTTATAGATGTTGGAGCTGTTGAGGTTAATTGAGGCGTTACTGATGATGTTACATCTGGTGATACAGGGGTTGTGACAGTATTGGACACAGATGTACGAGTTGGAGTTTCTGACGTGGCAGAAGGAAAGGTAGAGGCGGATGAAGCCTGTGTTGTCATAGTTGCAGACGAGGTTGAAAGTGAAGTAGACTGTGATGTTGAAGTGGAGGATTGATGTGATTTTGTAATGGCTTCTGATGTTGATCGTAGTGCTGATATTGAGGTGGAGCCTGAGAGAGATATTTTGTTTAATGATGATATTTGGGACATTTGTAACACTACTGTTGATGGTGAGGGGAATTCAGGTGTCTGGATTGATGTTGGGAGTGTCCTTGTGGAGGTGTCGGAAAAAAAATGTTTATATGGGGGTGTGGTGAAATCTGCAGGAGTTGTTGACTAAGCTTGTGATGCTGATGCTAAAGCTGTGTTCAATGAGTTATGAGGTGTTCTTAGGTCAGAAGTTCACATGAATTAAAGAGATATGGTGCTAGATTGTAATTTGGACATTTATGTTGAATCTATTAATGTAGTGGGCTGTGGTGTTGAGGACATCATTGGATGTTTTGATGGGCTACATTCTTTTGTAGTGAATTGTGTTGGAATTGGGGATACACTGGCTGCAGAGATCCCACTTTGGCTATGAATACAGTACATTGTTAGGTTGAGATATTACTTAACAGGATTAAATATGAACTGCCAAATAACAGGATGTTTAGCATATCAAATTCTCATGAAGTGTTCAAGCGCACATTCACACTAGAGATTTTTTTCAAGACCATGGTTTGCTGGGACCTTTGATGTGGATTGTTTCAGTAATGTGCATGCTGTAAATCTAGTTTGGTCCACCTAAGATGACCAAGTATATTTACTCATTTCTGTACAAATGCATTGGTAAAATTTGCACCCCTGACTTACAGAAAAACATCAGAAAATTTTGCCATATGATGTGACATACCACTTATAGATGTGGGAGCTGTTGAGGTTAATTGAGGCGTTACTGATGATGTTACATCTGGTGATACAGGGGTTGTGGCAGTGTCGGACACAGATGTAGGAGCTGGAGTTTGTGACGTGGAGGAAGGAAAGGTAGAGGCGGATGAAGCCTGTGTTGTCATAGTTGCAGACGAGGGTGAAAGTGAAGTAGACTGTGATGCTGAAGTGGAGGGTTGAGGTGATTTTGTAATGGCTTCTGATGTTGATGGTTCTGCTGATATTGAGGTGGAGCCTAAGGTGGATATTTTGTTCAATAGTGATATTTTGGTTGGTTTGTAACACTGATTGATGGTGAGGAGATTTCAGTCGATTTAAGTGTTTGGATTGATGCTGTGGGTCATTGTGGAGGTGTCAGAAAATAATTGTTTATCTCAGGATGTGGTGAAATCTGAGGGAGTTGTTGAGTGAGCTTGTGATGTTAATGCTAAAGTTGGGTTTGATGAATAGTGAGGTGTTCTTAGGTCAGAAGTTCACATTATTTAAAGAGATATGGTGCTAGATTGTGATGCAGACATCTGCGTTGAATCTACTAATGTAGTGGGCTGTGGTGTTGAGGATATAATTGCATTTTTTGATGGGGTATATTCTGTTGTAGGGAATGGTGTTGAAATTGAGGGTACACTGGGTGTCAAAATGGTGGCGGTGATGCAGACAAAACTGATGTGAAGTCCCGGGTGGTCAGTAGTTGGGTTGTGGTGATGTGTTTTCATTACAAAGTTATGGATTGTACAGTTGTTAGATATGGTAGGACATTATAGTTCAACAATGAGAACAGCCATACGTTCTTTTACACTAAACTGATATTTGTATCAGGAATATTTAGAATCTTTGAAATCTGAATAAATGTATTAGGTGTTTTTGAGGCATACGGTATATAGTAATGTGGTAATATATTTAAAAAATATTACATCAGTATTTGTGGAATTATTCTTAAAGTCAATATACCAAAGCAATTTGTATATTTGCAATGTTAAATGTTTAAAAAGTGTCTAATTAGATATTTGAAGTGCCTCTCTCATTATGTGAAGGTGTTTTTTTGCAAGAAAGTAATTTGAGTTCTTTAAATGCTGCAGTATTCTGAAGCCAGATTAGTATTAGGAAGAGTTTTTAAAATGTATTTTCATATCATGTTTGTGCATATTCACAGAAGGAATGAGGAATGTTGTTATATCAGGACGCTGCTAGCCTAAATAAGTTGGAGCACCATGGATAAGATGATAGCAGCTGGCAATATTAGTGTTTTAAGTTACAAGTTGGGAGCATTTAATTTTTAGCACTGTTGTACTGTAACATGTAAGTTGTTTTAAAAATGCAGATTGATTGCACTAAGCTGAGATCCCACTTTGGTTATGAATATATTGTTAGGTTGAGATAGTACTTAACAGCATTAAAGATGAACTGCCAATTTACAACTATTTAACACATCCAATTCTCATTAAGTGTTTAAGGGCACATTCACACAAGAGCTTTTGGTCAAGACCAAGACTTGTTTTGACCTATGATGTGGCTTTGAAGTGTTTTCACTCATGTACAAATGCATTAGTAAAATCTGCACCCCTGAATTTCAGAAAAAATGTTAAAAAAATTTGCCATGTGATGTGACCTACCAGTTATAGATGATGTAGCTGTTGAGGTTAATTCAGGCGTTACTGATGATGTTACATCTGGTGATACTGGGGTTGTGGCAGTGTCCGACACAGGCATAGGAGTTGGAGTTTCTGATGTAGAGGAAGCAAAGGTAGAGGCAGATGAAGCCTGTGTTGTCATAGTTGCAGAGGAGGGGGAAAATGATGTAGACTGTGATGCTGAAGTGGAGGGTTGAGGTGAGGTTGTGATGGTTTCTGATGTTGATGGTTGTTCTGATGTTGAGGTAGAGCCTGAAAGAGATATTTCGTTTAATGATGATATTTAGGTCATTTGTAACACTGCTGTTGATGGTCAGGGGAATTCAGGTGTTTGGATTGATGTTTGGAGTGTCCTTGTGGAGGTGTCGGAAAATAATTGTTTATCTGGTTGTGTGGTGAAATTTGAGGGAGTTTTTCACTGAGCCTGTGATGTGTATGCTAAAGCTGTGTTTGTTGAAAACTGAGTTGTACTTAGCTCAGAAGTCAACATTAATGAAACATATATGGTGCTAGATTGCGTTGCACACATTTGGGTTGAATCTCCTGATGTAGTGGGCTGTGGTGTTGAGGATATAATTGGACTTTTTGATGAAGTATATTATGTTGTAGGGAATGGTGTTGGAATTGAGGATACACTGGCGGACAAAATGGTGGCTGGTTATGCTGGCAAAACTGATGTAAAATCTTGTGTGGATGTCAGTAGTTGGGTTGTGGGTAATGTGTTTCTTGACAATGTTATGGATTGTACAGTTTGTCATATGGCAGGACATTGTAGCTCAGCAATGGGAATCGCCATATTTCCATTTACACTGAATTGATATTTTTATCAAATATATTTAGAATGTTTAAAATCGGAATAAATGTATTAGGTGTTATTGAGATATATAGTAATGGAATAATATGTATATATATATATATATATATATATATATATATATATATATATATATATATATATATATATATATATATATATATATATATATAAAGATACATTAGTATGTATGGGATTATTAAATAAGTTAATATACTACAGTAATTTGTAAATTTGAAATGTTAAATGTTTAACAGGTGTCTAATTATGTATTTGAAGTTTCTCTCTCATTGTGTTAAAGGGTTTTTTTTTTTTTGCAAGAAAGTAATTTGAGATCTTTAAATGTTTCAGTATTCCAAAGCCAGATTAGTATTAGGAAGAGTTTTTAAAGTGGATTTTATTGTCGTGTTTGTGCATTTACAGAATGAATGAGGAATATTGTTATATCAGGACGCTACTAGCCTAAATAAGCTGGAGCACCATGGAAAAGATGATGGCAGCTGGCAAAACCAGCGTCTTAACTTACCAGTTGGGAGCATTTAATTTTTAGCACTCTTGTACTATAACATATAAGTTGCTTGAAAAATGCAGATTGATTGCACTAAGCAGAGATCCCACTTTGACTGTCAATATGTTGTTGAGATATTACTTAACAGGATTAAAGATAAACTGCCAAATTGCATGTATTTGGTACATCCAATTCTCATGAAGTGTTTAAGGGCACATTCACACTAGAGGTTTTGCTGAAGACCGTGGTTTGCTAGGACCTTTGATGTGGCTTTGAAGTGTGTTACTCATTTCTGTACAAATGTATTAGTAAAATCTGCACCCCTGACTTACAGAAAAACATCAGAAAAGTTTGCCATATGATGTGACCTACCAGTTATAGATGTTGGAGCTGTTGAGGTTAATTGAGGCGTTACTGATGATGTTACATCTGGTGATACAGGGGTTGTGACAGTATCGGACACAGATGTACGAGTTGGAGTTTCTGACGTGGCAGAAGGAAAGGTAGAGGCGGATGAAGCCTGTGTTGTCATAGTTGCAGACGAGGGTGAAAGTGAAGTAGACTGTGATGTTGAAGTGGAGGATTGATGTGATTTTGTAATGGCTTCTAATGTTGATCGTAGTGCTGATATTGAGGTGGAGCCTGAGAGAGATATTTTGTTTAATGATGATATTTGGGACATTTGTAACACTACTGTTGATGGTGAGGGGAATTCAGGTGTCTGGATTGATGTTTGGAGTGTCCTTGTGGAGGTGTCGGAAAAAAAATGTTTATATGGGGGTGTGGTGAAATCTGCAGGAGTTGTTGACTAAGCTTGTGATGCTGATTCTAAAGCTGTGTTCAATGAGTTATGAGGTGTTCTTAGGTCAGAAGTTCACATGAATTAAAGAGATATGGTGCTAGATTGTAATTTGGACATTTATGTTGAATCTATTAATCTAGTGGGCTGTGGTGTTGAGGACATCATTGGATGTTTTGATGGGCTACATTCTTTTGTAGTGAATTGTGTTGGAATTGGGGATACACTGGCTGCAGAGATCCCACTTTGGCTATGAATACAGTACATTGTTATGTTGAGATATTACTTAACAGGATTAAATATGAACTGCCAAATAACAGGATGTTTAGCATATCAAATTCTCATGAAGTGTTCAAGCGCACATTCACACTAGAGATTTTTTTCAAGACCATGGTTTGCTGGGACCTTTGATGTGGATTGTTTCAGTAATGTGCATGCTGTAAATCTAGTTTGGTCCACCTAAGATGACCAAGTATATTTACTCATTTCTGTACAAATGCATTGGTAAAATTTGTACCCCTGACTTACAGAAAAACATCAGAAAATTTTGCCATATGATGTGACATACCACTTATAGATGTGGGAGCTGTTGAGGTTAATTGAGGTGTTACTGATGATGTTACATCTGGTGATACAGGGGTTGTGGCAGTATCGGACACAGATGTAGGAGTTGGAGTTTGTGACGTGGAGGAAGGAAAGGTAGAGGCGGATGAAGCCTGTGTTGTCATAGTTGCAGACGAGGGTGAAAGTGAAGTAGACTGTGATGCTGAAGTGGAGGGTTGAGGTGATTTTGTAATGGCTTCTGATGTTGATGGTTCTGCTGATATTGAGGTGGAGCCTAAGGTGGATATTTTGTTCAATAGTGATATTTTGGTTGGTTTGTAACACTGATTGATGGTGAGGAGATTTCAGTCGATTTAAGTGTTTGGATTGATGCTGTGGGTCATTGTGGAGGTGTCAGAAAATAATTGTTTATCTCAGGATGTGGTGAAATCTGAGGGAGTTGTTGAGTGAGCTTGTGATGTTAATGCTAAAGTTGGGTTTGATGAATAGTGAGGTGTTCTTAGGTCAGAAGTTCACATTATTTAAAGAGATATGGTGCTAGATTGTGATGCAGACATCTGCGTTGAATCTACTAATGTAGTGGGCTGTTATGGAGATAGATTTTTCTCATAAAGATTTGTATAAATAAAAAAAGATATACATAAATATAAATACATTTATTAATATTCAAACACAAAATACAAATACAAAAACGCGACATACAAATAAATGATAGAATGTATATAAATACACATGCATTTGTATATATATTTTCGAGATTTGTAAATATATTTCCGAGATTTGAAAACAAATGTAGTTCATATGTATGTGGAGTCTGCATTTGTGGATCCATTTTTTTGCTTTTGTGTCTATTACGTAATTGTGAGACATTCCTACCGCACACCACGGTTTCACAAATAAATGTCACCGGATTTGAATACAAATACCCTTGACTGGACATCCAGCAGATGGCAGTCTTGAGCAAAGGTGTCGTGCAGCTCGTCGGCAGCTGCTAGTTTGGTATTATATCCAGCTATCCAGTAAATACAACTCCATGACAACATGGAAGCAACGATCAGTGGTTTAAATGGATGGGTTAAGTAGTGTTATTTATTAAACATATAAAACAAGTGTTGCCCACAGAGTGCAATATTGTTACTGGATAAACCATACATTTTCGCTTGCAAGGTTATCAATACCTGGGATGGCCCAGTTTATGGGGTGACCACTCTCCCGTTTTCTGACAGAGCGCCCTGTCAGATGTATGGTTTAGCCAGTAACAATATAGCACTGTGTGGGCAACACTTGTTTTAGATGAAAACAGGGAGTAGCGTCCTTATTCACTCTGTTACCATATAGTCTAGCCGGGGCTCAAACTGTTTGATCTGTTTAGTTTTCTAGGGACGTGGGGTGTGATTTTCTTGGTGCCTCTTCACCGTCTCGGGTTAGCAGCTATCAGTACCTGGCAAACACTCACAGACGTCGCGTGAACATCTGTAGAGCTATATCTGTACAGTGAAGTACACTCCAGTTGGGGAAGACACACTAAAACACAAGTAATAAATAACACTACTTAACCCATCCATTTAAACCACTGATCGTCGCTTCCATGTTGTCATGTAGTTGCATTTACTGGATAGCTGGATAGCTCCACCCCATAAACTGGGCCATCCCAGGTATTGATAACCATGCAAGCGAAAATGTATGGTTTATCCAGTAACAATATTGCACTCTGTGGGCAACACTTGTTTTATATGTTTAATAAATAACACTACTTAACCCATCCATTTAAACCAATGATCGTTGCTTCCATGTTGTCATGTAGTTGCATTTACTGGATAGCTGGATGTAATGCGAACTAGCAGCTACCGACGAGCTGCACGACACCTTTGCTCAAGACTGCCATCTGCTGGATGTCCAGTCAAGGGTATTTGTATTTTTTGTATATATGACATTTATTTGTGAAACCGTGGTGTGCGGTAGGAATGTCTCACAATTACGTAATAGACACAAAAGCAAAAAATGGATCCACAAATGCAGACTCCACATACATATGAACTACATTTGTTTTCAAATCTCGGAAATATATTTACAAATCTCGAAAATATATATACAAATGCCTGTGTATTTATATACATTCTATCATTTATTTGTATGTCGCGTTTTTGTATTTGTATTTTGTGTTTGAATATTTATAAATGTATTTATATTTATGTATATCTTTTTTTATTTATACAAATCTTTATGAGACAAATCTATCTCCATAGGCTGTGGTGTTGAGGATATAATTGCATTTTTTGATGGGGTATATTCTGTTGTAGGGAATGGTGTTGAAATTGAGGGTACACTGGGTGTCAAAATGGTGGCGGTGATGCAGACAAAACTGATGTGAAGTCCCGGGTGGTCAGTAGTTGGGTTGTGGTGATGTGTTTTCATTACAAAGTTATGGATTGTACAGTTGTTAGATATGGTAGGACATTATAGCTCAACAATGAGAACAGCCATACGTTCTTTTACACTAAACTGATATTTGTATCAGGAATATTTAGAATCTTTGAAATCTGAATAAATGTATTAGGTGTTTTTGAGGCATACGGTATATAGTAATGTGGTAATATATTAAAAAAATATTACATCAGTATTTGTGGAATTATTCTTAAAGTCAATATACCAAAGCAATTTGTATATTTGCAATGTTAAATGTTTAAAAAGTGTCTAATTAGATATTTGAAGTGCCTCTCTCATTATGTGAAGGTGTTTTTTTGCAAGAAAGTAATTTGAGTTCTTTAAATGCTGCAGTATTCTGAAGCCAGATTAGTATTAGGAAGAGTTTTTAAAATGTATTTTCATATCATGTTTGTGCATATTCACAGAAGGAATGAGGAATGTTGTTATATGAGGACGCTGCTAGCCTAAATAAGTTGGAGCACCATGGATAAGATGATAGCAGCTGGCAATATTAGTGTTTTAAGTTACAAGTTGGGAGCATTTAATTTTTAGCACTGTTGTACTGTAACATGTAAGTTGTTTTAAAAATGCAGATTGATTGCACTAAGCCGAGATCCCACTTTGGTTATGAATATATTGTTAGGTTGAGATAGTACTTAACAGCATTAAAGATGAACTGCCAATTTACAAGTATTTAACACATCCAATTCTCATTAAGTGTTTAAGGGCACATTCACACAAGAGCTTTTGGTCAAGACCAAGACTTGTTTTGACCTATGATGTGGCTTTGAAGTGTTTTCACTCATTTCTGTACAAATGCATTAGTAAATTCTGCACCCCTGAATTTCAGAAAAAATGTTTAAAAAGTTTGCCATGTGATGTGACCTACCAGTTATAGATGATGTAGCTGTTGAGGTTAATTCAGGCGTTACTGATGATGTTACATCTGGTGATACTGGGGTTGTGGCAGTGTCCGACACAGGCATAGGAGTTGGAGTTTCTGATGTAGAGGAAGCAAAGGTAGAGGCAGATGAAGCCTGTGTTGTCATAGTTGCAGAGGAGGGGGAAAATGATGTAGACTGTGATGCTGAAGTGGAGGGTTGAGGTGAGGATGTGATGGTTTCTGATGTTGATGGTTGTTCTGATGTTGAGGTAGAGCCTGAAAGAGATATTTCGTTTAATGATGATATTTGGGTCATTTGTAACACTGCTGTTGATGGTCAGGGGAATTCAGGTGTTTGGATTGATGTTTGGAGTGTCCTTGTGGAGGTGTCGGAAAATAATTGTTTATCTGGTTGTGTGGTGAAATTTGAGGGAGTTTTTCACTGAGCCTGTGATGTGTATGCTAAAGCTGTGTTTGTTGAAAACTGAGTTGTACTTAGCTCAGAAGTCAACATTAATGAAACAGATATGGTGCTAGATTGCATTGCAGACATTTGCGTTGAATCTCCTGATGTAGTGGGCTGTGGTTTTGAGGATATAATTGGACTTTTTAATGGAGTATATTACGTTGTAGGGAATGGTATTGGAATTAAGGATACACTGGCTGTCAAATGGTGGCTGGTTATGCTGGCAAATCTAATGTAAAATCTTGTGTGGATGTCAGTAGTTGGGTTGTGGGTAATGTGTTTCTTGACAATCTTATGGATTGTACAGTTAGTCATATGGCAGGACATTATAGCTCACCAATGGGAATAGTCATATTTCCATTTACACTGAATTGATATTTTTATCAAAAATATTTACAATGTTTGAAATCAGAATAAATGTCTTAGGTGTTATTGAGATATATAGTAATGGGATAATATATGTATATAAAGAATACATTAGTATGTATGGAATTATTCATTAGGTCAATATACTACAGTAATTTGTAAATTTGAAATGTTAAATGTTTAACAAGTGTCTACTTATGTATTTGAAGTTCCTCTGTCATTGTGTTAAAGTGTTTTTTTTGCAAGAAAGTAATTTGAGTTCTTTAAATGTTGCAGTATTCCAAAGCCAGATTAGTATTAGGAAGAGTTTTTAAAATGGATTTTATTGTCGTGTTTGTGCATTTACAGAATGAATGAGGAATATTGTTATATCAAGACGCTACTAGCCTAAATAAGCTGGAGCACCATGGAAAAGATGATGGCAGCTGGCAATACCAGCGTCTTAACTTACCAGTTGGGAGCATTTAATTTTTAGCACTATTGTACTATAACATATAAGTTGCTTGAAAAATGCAGATTGATTGCACTAAGCAGAGATCCCACTATGACTGTCAATATGTTGTTAGGTTGAGATATTGCTTAACAGGATTAAAGATGACCTGCTAAATTACATGTATTTGGTACATCCAATTCTCATGAAGTGTTTAAGGGCACATTCACTCTAGAGGTTTTGCTGAAGACCGTAGTTTGCTAGGACCTTTGATGTGGCTTTGAAGTGTTTTACTCATTTCTGTACAAATGTATTAGTAAAATCTGCACCCCTGACTTACAGAAAAACATCAGAAAAGTTTGCCATATGATGTGACCTACCAGTTATAGATGTTGGAGCTGTTGAGGTTAATTGAGGCGTTACTGATGATGTTACATCTGGTGATACAGGGGTTGTGACAGTATCGGACACAGATGTACGAGTTGGAGTTTCTGACGTGGCAGAAGGAAAGGTAGAGGCGGATGAAGCCTGTGTTGTCATAGTTGCTGACGAGGGTGAATGTGATGTAGACTGTAATGCTGAAGTGTTGGGTTGAGGTGATTTTGTAATGGCTTCTGATGTTGATGGTTTTGCTGACATTGAGGTGGAGCCTAAGGTGGAGATTTGGTTCAATAGTGATATTTTGGTTGGTTTGTAACACTGTGATTGATGGTGAAGAGAATTCAGTGGAAGTAAGTGTTTGGGTTGATGTTTGGGGTGTCATTGTGGAGGTTTCAGAAAATTGAGGTGTTGGAAGATAATTGTTTATCTGGGGGTGTTGTGAAATCTGAGGGAGTTGTTCAGTGAGTTTGAGATGTTGATGCTAAATCTGTGTTTGATGAAATTTGAGGTGTTCCTAGGTCAGGAGGTAATATTAATTAAAGAGATATGGTGCTAGACTGTGATGTTGACATTTATGTTGAATCTACTAATGTAATGTGCTGAGGTGTTGAGGATATCACTGGACTTTTTGATGGGCTACATTCTGTTGTAGGGAATGGTGTTGGAATTGAGCATACACTGGCTGCAGAGATCCCACTTTGGCTATAAATATATTGTTAGGTTGAGATATTTCTTAACAGGATTGAAGATGAACTGCCAAATAACAGGATGTTTAGCATATCAAATGTTCATTAAGTGTCCAAGTGGACATTCAGACTAGAGGTTTTTTTTTGAAGATCATGGTTTGCTGGGACCTTTGATGTGGCTTGAAAATTTGAACCCCTGACTTACAGAAAAACATCAGAAAATTTTGCCATATGATGTGACATACCACTTATAGATGTGGGAGCTGTTGAGGTTAATTGAGGCGTTACTGATGATGTTACATCTGGTGATACAGGGGTTGTGGCAGTATCGGACACAGATGTAGGAGTTGGAGTTTGTGACGTGGAGGAAGGAAAGGTAGAGGCGGATGAAGCCTGTGTTGTCATAGTTGCATACGAGGGTGAAAGTGAAGTAGACTGTGATGTTGAAGTGGAGGATTGATGTGATTTTGTAATGGCTTCTGATGTTGATCGTTGTGCTGATATTGAGGTGGAGCCTGAGAGAGATATTTTGTTTAATGATGATATTTGGGACATTTGTAACACTACTGTTGATGGTGAGGGGAATTCAGGTGTCTGGATTGATGTTTGGAGTGTCCTTGTGGAGGTGTCGGAAAATAATTGTTTATCTGGTTGTGTGATGAAATCTGCGGGAGTTTTTTGACTGAGCCTGTGATGTGTATGCTAAAGCTGTGTTTGTTGAAAGCTGAGTTGTACTTAGCTCAGAAGTCAACATTAATGAAACAGATATGGTGCTAGATTGCATTGCAGACATTTGCGTTGAATCTCCTGATGTAGTGGGCTGTGGTGTTGAGGATATAATTGGACTTTTTAATGGAGTATATTATGTTGTAGGGAATTGTGTTGGAATTAAGGATACACTGGCTGTCAAAATGGTGGCTGGTTATGCTGGCAAAACTAATGTAAAATCTTGTGTGGATGTCAGTAGTTGGGTTGTGGGTAATGTGTTTCTTGACAATCTTATGGATTGTACAGTTAGTCATATGGCAGGACATTATAGCTCAGCAATGGGAATAGTCATATTTCCATTTACACTGAATTGATATTTTTATCAAAAATATTTAGAATGTTTGAAATCAGAATAAATGTCTAAGGTGTTATTGAGACATATAGTAATGGGATAATATATGTATATAAAGAATACATTAGTATGTATGGAATTATTCATTAGGTCAATATACTACAGTAATTTGTAAATTTGAAATGTTAAATGTTTAACAAGTGTCTAATTATCTATTTGAAGTTCCTCTGTCATTGTGTTAAAGTGTTTTTTTTTTTTGCAAGAAAGTAATTTGAGTTCTTTAAATGTTGCAGTATTCCAAAGCCAGATTAGTAATAGGAAGAGTTTTTAAAATGGATTTTATTGTCGTGTTTGTGCATTTACAGAATGAATGAGGAATATTGTTATATCAGGACGCTACTAGCCTAAATAAGTTGGAGCACCATGGAAAAGATGATGGCAGCTGGCAATACCAGCGTCTTAACTGACCAGTTGGGAGAATTTCATTTTTAGCACTATTGTACTGTAACATATAAGTTGCTTGAAAAATGCAGATTGATTGTACTAAGCAGAGATCCCACTTTGACTGTCAATATGTTGTTAGGTTGAGATATTGCTTAACAGGATTAAAGATGACCTGCTAAATTACATGTATTTGGTACATCCAATTCTCATGAAGTGTTTAAGGGCACATTCACTCTAGAGGTTTTGCTGAAGACCGTAGTTTGCTAGGACCTTTGATGTGGCTTTGAAGTGTTTTACTCATTTCTGTACAAATGTATTAGTAAAATCTGCACCCCTGACTTACAGAAAAACATCAGAAAAGTTTGCCATATGATGTGACCTACCAGTTATAGATGTTGGAGCTGTTGAGGTTAATTGAGGCGTTACTGATGATGTTACATCTGGTGATACAGGGGTTGTGACAGTATCGGACACAGATGTACGAGTTGGAGTTTCTGACGTGGCAGAAGGAAAGGTAGAGGCGGATGAAGCCTGTGTTGTCATAGTTGCTGACGAGGGTGAAAGTGAAGTAGACTGTGATGTTGAAGTGGAGGATTGATGTGATTTTGTAATGGCTTCTGATGTTGATCGTTGTGCTGATATTGAGGTGGAGCCTGAGAGAGATATTTTGTTTAATGATGATATTTGGGACATTTGTAACAGTACTGTTGATGGTGAGGGGAATTCAGGTGTCTGGATTGATGTTTGGAGTGTCCTTGAGGAGGTGTCGAAAAATAATTGTTCATCTGGTTATGTGATGAAAACTGCAGGAGTTTTTTGACTGAGCCTGTGATGTGTATGCTAAAGCTGGTTTGTTGAAAGCTGAGTTGTACTTAGCTCAGAAGTCAACATTAATGAAACAGATATGGTGGTAGATTGCATTGCAAACATTTGCGTTGAATCTCCTGATGTAGTGGGCTGTGGTGTTGAGGATATAATTGGACTTTTTAATGGAGTATATTATGTTGTAGGGAATGGTGTTGGAATTAAGGATACACTGGCTGTCAAAATGGTGGCTGGTTATGCTGGCAAAACTAATGTAAAATCTTGTGTGGATGTCAGTAGTTGGATTGTGGGTAATGTGTTTCTTGACAATCTTATGGATTGTACAGTTAGTCATATGGCAGGACATTATAGCTCAGCAATGGGAATAGTCATATTTCCATTTACACTGAATTGATATTTTTATCAAAAATATTTAGAATGTTTGAAATCAGAATAAATGTCTTAGGTGTTATTGAGATATATTGTAATGGGATAATATATGTATATAAAGAATACATTAGTATGTATGGAATTATTCATTAGGTCAATAAACTACAATAATTTGTAAATTTGAAATGTTAAATGTTTAACAAGTGTCTAATTCTGTATTTGAAGTTTCTCTGTCATTGTGTTAAAGTGTTTTTTTTTTTTTTTTTGCAGAAAAGTAATTTGAGTTCTTTAAATGTTGCAGTATTCCAAAGCCAGATTAGTAATAGGAAGAGTTTTTAAAATGGATTTTATTGTCGTGTTTGTGCATTTACAGAATGAATGAGGAACAATGTTATATCAGGACGCTACTAGCCTAAATAAGTTGGAGCACCATGGAAAAGATGATGGCAGCTGGCAATACCAGCGTCTTAACTTACCAGTTGGGAGCATTTAATTTTTAGCACTATTGTACTGTAACATATAAGTTGCTTGAAAAATGCAGATTGATTGCACTAAGCAGAGATCCCACTTTGACTGTCAATATTGTATGTTGTTAGGTTAAGATATTGCTTAACAGGATTAAAGATGACCTGCTAAATTACATGTATTTGGTACATCCAATTCTCATGAAGTGTTTAAGGGCACATTCACTCTAGAGGTTTTGCTGCAGTCCGTGGTTTGCTAGGACCTTTGATGTGGCTTTGAAGTGTGTTACTCATTTCTGTACAAATGTATTAGTAAAATCTGCACCCCTGACTTACAGAAAAACATCAGAAAAGTTTGCCATATGATGTGACATACCACTTATAGATGTGGGAGCTGTTGAGGTTAATTGAGGCGTTACTGATGATGTTACATCTGGTGATACAGGGGTTGTGGAAGTATCGGACACAGATGTAGGAGTTGGAGTTTCTGACGTGGCAGAAGGAAAGGTAGAGGCGGATGAAGCCTGTGTTGTCATAGTTGCTGACGTGGGTGAATGTGATGTAGACTGTAATGCTGAAGTGGAGGGTTGAGGTGATTTTGTAATGGCTTCTGATGTTGATGGTTCTGCTGATATTGAGGTGGAGCCTAAGGTGGAGATTTTGTTCAATAGTGATATTTTGGTTGGTTTGTAACACTGTGATTGATGGTGAAGAGAATTCAGTGGAAGTAAGTGTTTGGGTTGATGTTTGGGGTGTCATTGTGGAGGTTTCAGAAAATTGAGGTGTTGGAAGATAATTGTTTATCTGGGGGTGTTTTGAAATCTGAGGGAGTTGTTCAGTGAGTTTGAGATGTTGATGCTAAATCTGTGTTTGATGAAATTTGAGGTGTTCCTAGGTCAGGAGGTAATATTAATTAAAGAGATATGGTGCTAGACTGTGATGTTGACATTTATGTTGAATCTACTAATGTAATGTGCTGAGGTGTTGAGGATATCACTGGACTTTTTGATGGGCTACATTCTGTTGTACGGAATGGTGTTGGAATTGAGGATACACTGGCTGCAGAGATCCCACTTTGGCTATAAATATATTGTTAGGTTGAGATATTTCTTAACAGGATTGAAGATGAACTGCCAAATAACAGGATGTTTAGCATATCAAAATGTCATTAAGTGTTTAAGTGGACATTCAGACTAGAGGTTTTTTTTTGAAGATCATGGTTTGCTGGGACCTTTGATGTGGCTTGAAAATTTGCACCCCTGACTTACAGAAAAACATCAGAAAATTTTGCCATATGATGTGACATACCACTTATAGATGTGGGAGCTGTTGAGGTTAATTGAGGCGTTACTGATGATGTTACATCTGGTGATACAGGGGTTGTGGCAGTATCGGACACAGATGTAGGAGTTGGAGTTTGTGACGTGGAGGAAGGCAAGGTAGAGGTGGATGAAGCCTGTGTTGTCATAGTTGCAGACGAGGGTGAAAGTGAAGTAGACTGTGATGTTGAAGTGGAGGATTGATGTGATTTTGTAATGGCTTCTGATGTTGATCGTTGTGCTGATATTGAGGTGGAGCCTGAGAGAGATATTTTGTTTAATGATGATATTTGGGACATTTGTAACACTACTGTTGATGGTGAGGGGAATTCAGGTGTCTGGATTGATGTTTGGAGTGTCCTTGTGGAGGTGTCGGAAAATAATTGTTTATCTGGTTGTGTGATGAAATCTGCGGGAGTTTTTTGACTGAGCCTGTGATGTGTATGCTAAAGCTGTGTTTGTTGAAAGCTGAGTTGTACTTAGCTCAGAAGTCAACATTAATGAAACAGATATGGTGCTAGATTGCATTGCAGACATTTGCGTTGAATCTCCTGATGTAGTGGGCTGTGGTGTTGAGGATATAATTGGACTTTTTAATGGAGTATATTATGTTGTAGGGAATGGTGTTGGAATTAAGGATACACTGGCTGTCAAAATGGTGGCTGGTTATGCTGGCAAAACTAATGTAAAATCTTGTGTGGATGTCAGTAGTTGGGTTGTGGGTAATGTGTTTCTTGACAATCTTATGGATTGTACAGTTAGTCATATGGCAGGACATTATAGCTCAGCAATGGGAATAGCCATATTTCCATTTACACTGAATTGATATTTTCATAAAAAATATTTAGAATGTTTGAAATCAGAATAAATGTCTTAGGTGTTATTGAGATATATAGTAATGGGATAATATATGTATATAAAGAATACATTAGTATGTATGGAATTATTCATTAGGTCAATATACTACAGTAATTTGTAAATTTGAAATGTTAAATGTTTAACAAGTGTCTACTTATGTATTTGAAGTTCCTCTGTCATTGTGTTAAAGTGTTTTTTTTTTGCAAGAAAGTAATTTGAGTTCTTTAAATGTTGCAGTATTCCAAAGCCAGATTAGTATTAGGAAGAGATTTTAAAATGGATTTTATTGTCGTGTTTGTGCATTTACAGAATGAATGAGGAATATTGTTATATCAGGACGCTACTAGCCTAAATAAGTTGGAGCACCATGGAAAAGATGATGGCAGCTGGCAATACCAGCGTCTTAACTTACCAGTTGGGAGAATTTCATTTTTAGCACTATTGTACTGTAACATATAAGTTGCTTGAAAAATGCAGATTGATTGTACTAAGCAGAGATCCCACTTTGACTGTCAATATGTTGTTAGGTTGAGATATTGCTTAACAGGATTAAAGATGACCTGCTAAATTACATGTATTTGGTACATCCAATTCTCATGAAGTGTTTAAGGGCACATTCACTCTAGAGGTTTTGCTGAAGACCGTAGTTTGCTAGGACCTTTGATGTGGCTTTGAAGTGTTTTACTCATTTCTGTACAAATGTATTAGTAAAATCTGCACCCCTGACTTACAGAAAAACATCAGAAAAGTTTGCCATATGATGTGACCTACCAGTTATAGATGTTGGAGCTGTTGAGGTTAATTGAGGCGTTACTGATGATGTTACATCTGGTGATACAGGGGTTGTGACAGTATCGGACACAGATGTACGAGTTGGAGTTTCTGACGTGGCAGAAGGAAAGGTAGAGGCGGATGAAGCCTGTGTTGTCATAGTTGTTGACGAGGGTGAATGTGATGTAGACTGTAATGCTGAAGTGTTGGGTTGAGGTGATTTTGTAATGGCTTCTGATGTTGATGGTTTTGCTGACATTGAGGTGGAGCCTAAGGTGGAGATTTTGTTCAATAGTGATATTTTGGTTGGTTTGTAACACTGTGATTGATGGTGAAAAGAATTCAGTGGAAGTATGTGTTTGGGTTGATGTTTGGGGTGTCATTGTGGAGGTTTCAGAAAATTGAGGTGTTGGAAGATAATTGTTTATCTGGGGGTGTTGTGAAATCTGAGGGAGATGTTCAGTGAGTTTGAGATGTTGATGCTAAATCTGTGTTTGATGAAATTTGAGGTGTTCCTAGGTCAGGAGGTAATATTAATTAAAGAGATATGGTGCTAGACTGTGATGTTGACATTTATGTTGAATCTACTAATGTAATGTGCTGAGGTGTTGAGGATATCACTGGACTTTTTGATGGGCTACATTCTGTTGTAGGGAATGGTGTTGGAATTGAGGATACACTGGCTGCAGAGATCCCACTTTGGCTATAAATATATTGTTAGGTTGAGATATTTCTTAACAGGATTGAAGATGAACTGCCAAATAACAGGATGTTTAGCATATCAAATGTTCATTAAGTGTCCAAGTGGACATTCAGACTAGAGGTTTTTTTTTGAAGATCATGGTTTGCTGGGACCTTTGATGTGGCTTGAAAATTTGAACCCCTGACTTACAGAAAAACATCAGAAAATTTTGCCATATGATGTGACATACCACTTATAGATGTGGGAGCTGTTGAGGTTAATTGAGGCGTTACTGATGATGTTACATCTGGTGATACAGGGGTTGTGGCAGTATCGGACACAGATGTAGGAGTTGGAGTTTGTGACGTGGAGGAAGGAAAGGTAGAGGCGGATGAAGCCTGTGTTGTCATAGTTGCAGACGAGGGTGAAAGTGAAGTAGACTGTGATGTTGAAGTGGAGGATTGATGTGATTTTGTAATGGCTTCTGATGTTGATCGTTGTGCTGATATTGAGGTGGAGCCTGAGAGAGATATTTTGTTTAATGATGATATTTGGGACATTTGTAACACTACTGTTGATGGTGAGGGGAATTCAGGTGTCTGGATTGATGTTTGGAGTGTCCTTGTGGAGGTGTCGGAAAATAATTGTTTATCTGGTTGTGTGATGAAATCTGCGGGAGTTTTTTGACTGAGCCTGTGATGTGTATGCTAAAGCTGTGTTTGTTGAAAGCTGAGTTGTACTTAGCTCAGAAGTCAACATTAATGAAACAGATATGGTGCTAGATTGCATTGCAGACATTTGCGTTGAATCTCCTGATGTAGTGGGCTGTGGTGTTGAGGATATAATTGGACTTTTTAATGGAGTATATTATGTTGTAGGGAATGGTGTTGGAATTAAGGATACACTGGCTGTCAAAATGGTGGCTGGTTATGCTGGCAAAACTAATGTAAAATCTTGTGTGGATGTCAGTAGTTGGGTTGTGGGTAATGTGTTTCTTGACAATCTTATGGATTGTACAGTTAGTCATATGGCAGGACATTATAGCTCAGCAATGGGAATAGCCATATTTCCATTTACACTGAATTGATATTTTCATAAAAAATATTTAGAATGTTTGAAATCAGAATAAATGTCTTAGGTGTTATTGAGATATATAGTAATGGGATAATATATGTATATAAAGAATACATTAGTATGAATGGAATTATTCATTAGGTCAATATACTACAGTAATTTGTAAATTTGAAATGTTAAATGTTTAACAAGTGTCTACTTATGTATTTGAAGTTCCTCTGTCATTGTGTTAAAGTGTTTTTTTTTTTGCAAGAAAGTAATTTGAGTTCTTTAAATGTTGCAGTATTCCAAAGCCAGATTAGTATTAGGAAGAGATTTTAAAATGGATTTTATTGTCGTGTTTGTGCATTTACAGAATGAATGAGGAATATTGTTATATCAGGACGCTACTAGCCTAAATAAGTTGGAGCACCATGGAAAAGATGATGGCAGCTGGCAATACCAGCGTCTTAACTTACCAGTTGGGAGAATTTCATTTTTAGCACTATTGTACTGTAACATATAAGTTGCTTGAAAAATGCAGATTGATTGTACTAAGCAGAGATCCCACTTTGACTGTCAATATGTTGTTAGGTTGAGATATTGCTTAACAGGATTAAAGATGACCTGCTAAATTACATGTATTTGGTACATCCAATTCTCATGAAGTGTTTAAGGGCACATTCACTCTAGAGGTTTTGCTGAAGACCGTAGTTTGCTAGGACCTTTGATGTGGCTTTGAAGTGTTTTACTCATTTCTGTACAAATGTATTAGTAAAATCTGCACCCCTGACTTACAGAAAAACATCAGAAAAGTTTGCCATATGATGTGACCTACCAGTTATAGATGTTGGAGCTGTTGAGGTTAATTGAGGCGTTACTGATGATGTTACATCTGGTGATACAGGGGTTGTGACAGTATCGGACACAGATGTACGAGTTGGAGTTTCTGACGTGGCAGAAGGAAAGGTAGAGGCGGATGAAGCCTGTGTTGTCATAGTTGCTGACGAGGGTGAATGTGATGTAGACTGTAATGCTGAAGTGTTGGGTTGAGGTGATTTTGTAATGGCTTCTGATGTTGATGGTTTTGCTGACATTGAGGTGGAGCCTAAGGTGGAGATTTTGTTCAATAGTGATATTTTGGTTGGTTTGTAACACTGTGATTGATGGTGAAAAGAATTCAGTGGAAGTATGTGTTTGGGTTGATGTTTGGGGTGTCATTGTGGAGGTTTCAGAAAATTGAGGTGTTGGAAGATAATTGTTTATCTGGGGGTGTTGTGAAATCTGAGGGAGATGTTCAGTGAGTTTGAGATGTTGATGCTAAATCTGTGTTTGATGAAATTTGAGGTGTTCCTAGGTCAGGAGGTAATATTAATTAAAGAGATATGGTGCTAGACTGTGATGTTGACATTTATGTTGAATCTACTAATGTAATGTGCTGAGGTGTTGAGGATATCACTGGACTTTTTGATGGGCTACATTCTGTTGTAGGGAATGGTGTTGGAATTGAGGATACACTGGCTGCAGAGATCCCACTTTGGCTATAAATATATTGTTAGGTTGAGATATTTCTTAACAGGATTGAAGATGAACTGCCAAATAACAGGATGTTTAGCATATCAAATGTTCATTAAGTGTCCAAGTGGACATTCAGACTAGAGGTTTTTTTTTGAAGATCATGGTTTGCTGGGACCTTTGATGTGGCTTGAAAATTTGAACCCCTGACTTACAGAAAAACATCAGAAAATTTTGCCATATGATGTGACATACCACTTATAGATGTGGGAGCTGTTGAGGTTAATTGAGGCGTTACTGATGATGTTACATCTGGTGATACAGGGGTTGTGGCAGTATCGGACACAGATGTAGGAGTTGGAGTTTGTGACGTGGAGGAAGGAAAGGTAGAGGCGGATGAAGCCTGTGTTGTCATAGTTGCAGATGAGGGTGAAAGTGAAGTAGACTGTGATGTTGAAGTGGAGGATTGATGTGATTTTGTAATGGCTTCTGATGTTGATCGTTGTGCTGATATTGAGGTGGAGCCTGAGAGAGATATTTTGTTTAATGATGATATTTGGGACATTTGTAACACTACTGTTGATGGTGAGGGGAATTCAGGTGTCTGGATTGATGTTTGGAGTGTCCTTGTGGAGGTGTCGGAAAATAATTGTTTATCTGGTTGTGTGATGAAATCTGCGGGAGTTTTTTGACTGAGCCTGTGATGTGTATGCTAAAGCTGTGTTTGTTGAAAGCTGAGTTGTACTTAGCTCAGAAGTCAACATTAATGAAACAGATATGGTGCTAGATTGCATTGCAGACATTTGCGTTGAATCTCCTGATGTAGTGGGCTGTGGTGTTGAGGATATAATTGGACTTTTTAATGGAGTATATTATGTTGTAGGGAATGGTGTTGGAATTAAGGATACACTGGCTGTCAAAATGGTGGCTGGTTATGCTGGCAAAACTAATGTAAAATCTTGTGTGGATGTCAGTAGTTGGGTTGTGGGTAATGTGTTTCTTGACAATCTTATGGATTGTACAGTTAGTCATATGGCAGGACATTATAGCTCAGCAATGGGAATAGTCATATTTCCATTTACACTGAATTGATATTTTTATCAAAAATATTTAGAATGTTTGAAATCAGAATAAATGTCTTAGGTGTTATTGAGACATATAGTAATGGGATAATATATGTATATAAAGAATACATTAGTATGTATGGAATTATTCATTAGGTCAATATACTACAGTAATTTGTAAATTTGAAATGTTAAATGTTTAACAAGTGTCTAATTATCTATTTGAAGTTCCTCTGTCATTGTGTTAAAGTGTTTTTTTTTTTGCAAGAAAGTAATTTGAGTTCTTTAAATGTTGCAGTATTCCAAAGCCAGATTAGTAATAGGAAGAGTTTTTAAAATGGATTTTATTGTCGTGTTTCTGCATTTACAGAATGAATGAGGAACATTGTTATATCAGGACGCTACTAGCCTAAATAAGTTGGAGCACCATGGAAAAGATGATGGCAGCTGGCAATACCAGCGTCTTAACTTACCAGTTGGGAGAATTTCATTTTTAGCACTATTGTACTGTAACATATAAGTTGCTTGAAAAATGCAGATTGATTGTACTAAGAAGAGATCCCACTTTGACTGTCAATATGTTGTTAGGTTGAGATATTGCTTAACAGGATTAAAGATGACCTGCTAAATTACATGTATTTGGTACATCCAATTCTCATGAAGTGTTTAAGGGCACATTCACTCTAGAGGTTTTGCTGAAGACCGTAGTTTCCTAGGACCTTTGATGTGGCTTTGAAGTGTTTTACTCATTTCTGTACAAATGTATTAGTAAAATCTGCACCCCTGACTTACAGAAAAACATCAGAAAAGTTTGCCATATGATGTGACCTACCAGTTATAGATGTTGGAGCTGTTGAGGTTAATTGAGGCGTTACTGATGATGTTACATCTGGTGATACAGGGGTTGTGACAGTATCGGACACAGATGTACGAGTTGGAGTTTCTGACGTGGCAGAAGGAAAGGTAGAGGCGGATGAAGCCTGTGTTGTCATAGTTGCTGACGAGGGTGAATGTGATGTAGACTGTAATGCTGAAGTGTTGGGTTGAGGTGATTTTGTAATGGCTTCTGATGTTGATGGTTCTGCTGATATTGAGGTGGAGCCTAAGGTGGAGATTTTGTTCAATAGTGATATTTTGGTTGGTTTGTAACACTGTGATTGATGGTGAAGAGAATTCAGTGGAAGTAAGTGTTTGGGTTGATGTTTGGGGTGTCATTGTGGAGGTTTCAGAAAATTGAGGTGTTGGAAGATAATTGTTTATCTGGGGGTGTTGTGAAATCTGAGTGAGTTGTTCAGTGAGTTTGAGATGTTGATGCTAAATCTGTGTTTGATGAAATTTGAGGTGTTCCTAGGTCAGGAGGTAATATTAATTAAAGAGATATGGTGCTAGACTGTGATGTTGACATTTATGTTGAATCTACTAATGTAATGTGCTGAGGTGTTGAGGATATCACTGGACTTTTTGATGGGCTACATTCTGTTGTAGGGAATGGTGTTGGAATTGAGGATACACTGGCTGCAGAGATCCCACTTTGGCTATAAATATAATGTTAGCTTGAGATATTTCTTAACAGGATTGAAGATGAACTGCCAAATAACAGGATGTTTAGCATATCAAAATGTCATTAAGTGTTTAAGTGGACATTCACACTAGAGTTATTTTTTGAAGACCATGGTTTGCTGGGACCTTTGATGTGGCTTGAAAATTTGCACCCCTGACTTACAGAAAAACATCAGAAAATGTTGCCATATGATGTGACATACCACTTATAGATGTGGGAGCTGTTGAGGTTAATTGAGGCGTTACTGATGATGTTACATCTGGTGATACAGGGGTTGTGGCAGTATCGGACACAGATGTAGGAGCTGGAGTTTGTGACGTGGAGGAAGGAAAGGTAGAGGCGGATGAAGCCTGTGTTGTCATAGTTGCAGACGAGGGTGAAAGTGAAGTAGACTGTGATGTTGAAGTGGAGGATTGATGTGATTTTGTAATGGCTTCTGATGTTGATCGTTGTGCTGATATTGAGGTGGAGCCTGAGAGAGATATTTTGTTTAATGATGATATTTGGGACATTTGTAACAGTACTGTTGATGGTGAGGGGAATTCAGGTGTCTGGATTGATGTTTGGAGTGTCCTTGTGGAGGTGTCGGAAAATAATTGTTCATCTGGTTATGTGATGAAAACTGCAGGAGTTTTTTGACTGAGCCTGTGATGTGTATGCTAAAGCTGTGTTTGTTGAAAGCTGAGTTGTACTTAGCTCAGAAGTCAACATTAATGAAACAGATATGGTGGTAGATTGCATTGCAAACATTTGCGTTGAATCTCCTGATGTAGTGGGCTGTGGTGTTGAGGATATAATTGGACTTTTTAATGGAGTATATTATGTTGTAGGGAATGGTGTTGGAATTAAGGATACACTGGCTGTCAAAATGGTGGCTGGTTATGCTGGCAAAACTAATGTAAAATCTTGTGTGGATGTCAGTAGTTGGATTGTGGGTAATGTGTTTCTTGACAATCTTATGGATTGTACAGTTAGTCATATGGCAGGACATTATAGCTCAGCAATGGGAATAGTCATATTTCCATTTACACTGAATTGATATTTTTATCAAAAATATTTAGAATGTTTGAAATCAGAATAAATGTCTTAGGTGTTATTGAGATATATAGTAATGGGATAATATATGTATATAAAGAATACATTAGTATGTATGGAATTATTCATTAGGTCAATAAACTACAGTAATTTGTAAATTTGAAATGTTAAATGTTTAACAAGTGTCTAATTATGTATTTGAAGTTTCTCTGTCATTGTGTTAAAGTGTTTTTTTTTTTTTTTTTTTGCAGAAAAGTAATTTGAGTTCTTTAAATGTTGCAGTATTCCAAAGCCAGATTAGTAATAGGAAGAGTTTTTAAAATGGATTTTATTGTCGTGTTTGTGCATTTACAGAATGAATGAGGAACAATGTTATATCAGGACGCTACTAGCCTAAATAAGTTGGAGCACGATGGAAAAGATGATGGCAGCTGGCAATACCAGCGTCTTAACTTACCAGTTGGGAGCATTTAATTTTTAGCACTATTGTACTGTAACATATAAGTTGCTTGAAAAATGCAGATTGATTGCACTAAGCAGAGATCCCACTTTGACTGTCAATATGTTGTTAGGTTAAGATATTGCTTAACAGGATTAAAGATTACCTGCTAAATTACATGTATTTGGTACATCCAATTCTCATGAAGTGTTTAAGGGCACATTCACTCTAGAGGTTTTGCTGCAGTCCGTGGTTTGCTAGGACCTTTGATGTGGCTTTGAAGTGTGTTACTCATTTCTGTACAAATGTATTAGTAAAATCTGCACCCCTGACTTACAGAAAAACATCAGAAAAGTTTGCCATATGATGTGACATACCACTTATAGATGTGGGAGCTGTTGAGGTTAATTGAGGCGTTACTGATGATGTTACATCTGGTGATACAGGGGTTGTGGCAGTATCGGACACAGATGTAGGAGTTGGAGTTTCTGACGTGGCAGAAGGAAAGGTAGAGGCGGATGAAGCCTGTGTTGTCATAGTTGCTGACGTGGGTGAATGTGATGTAGACTGTAATGCTGAAGTGGAGGGTTGAGGTGATTTTGTAATGGCTTCTGATGTTGATGGTTCTGCTGATATTGAGGTGGAGCCTAAGGTGGAGATTTTGTTCAATAGTGATATTTTGGTTGGTTTGTAACACTGTGATTGATGGTGAAGAGAATTCAGTGGAAGTAAGTGTTTGGGTTGATGTTTGGGGTGTCATTGTGGAGGTTTCAGAAAATTGAGGTGTTGGAAGATAATTGTTTATCTGGGGGTGTTTTGAAATCTGAGGGAGTTGTTCAGTGAGTTTGAGATGTTGATGCTAAATCTGTGTTTGATGAAATTTGAGGTGTTCCTAGGTCAGGAGGTAATATTAATTAAAGAGATATGGTGCTAGACTGTGATGTTGACATTTATGTTGAATCTACTAATGTAATGTGCTGAGATGTTGAGGATATCACTGGACTTTTTGATGGGCTACATTCTGTTGTACGGAATGGTGTTGGAATTGAGGATACACTGGCTGCAGAGATCCCACTTTGGCTATAAATATATTGTTAGGTTGAGATATTTCTTAACAGGATTGAAGATGAACTGCCAAATAACAGGATGTTTAGCATATCAAAATGTCATTAAGTGTTTAAGTGGACATTCAGACTAGAGGTTTTTTTTTGAAGATCATGGTTTGCTGGGACCTTTGATGTGGCTTGAAAATTTGCACCCCTGACTTACAGAAAAACATCAGAAAATTTTGCCATATGATGTGACATACCACTTATAGATGTGGGAGCTGTTGAGGTTAATTGAGGCGTTACTGATGATGTTACATCTGGTGATACAGGGGTTGTGGCAGTATCGGACACAGATGTAGGAGTTGGAGTTTGTGACGTGGAGGAAGGCAAGGTAGAGGTGGATGAAGCCTGTGTTGTCATAGTTGCAGACGAGGGTGAAAGTGAAGTAGACTGTGATGTTGAAGTGGAGGATTGATGTGATTTTGTAATGGCTTCTGATGTTGATCGTTGTGCTGATATTGAGGTGGAGCCTGAGAGAGATATTTTGGTTAATGATGATATTTGGGACATTTGTAACACTACTGTTGATGGTGAGGGGAATTCAGGTGTCTGGATTGATGTTTGGAGTGTCCTTGTGGAGGTGTCGGAAAATAATTGTTTATCTGGTTGTGTGATGAAATCTGCGGGAGTTTTTTGACTGAGCCTGTGATGTGTATGCTAAAGCTGTGTTTGTTGAAAGCTGAGTTGTACTTAGCTCAGAAGTCAACATTAATGAAACAGATATGGTGCTAGATTGCATTGCAGACATTTGCGTTGAATCTCCTGATGTAGTGGGCTGTGGTGTTGAGGATATAATTGGACTTTTTAATGGAGTATATTATGTTGTAGGGAATGGTGTTGGAATTAAGGATACACTGGCTGTCAAAATGGTGGCTGGTTATGCTGGCAAAACTAATGTAAAATCTTGTGTGGATGTCAGTAGTTGGGTTGTGGGTAATGTGTTTCTTGACAATCTTATGGATTGTACAGTTAGTCATATGGCAGGACATTATAGCTCAGCAATGGGAATAGCCATATTTCCATTTACACTGAATTGATATTTTCATAAAAAATATTTAGAATGTTTGAAATCAGAATAAATGTCTTAGGTGTTATTGAGATATATAGTAATGGGATAATATATGTATATAAAGAATACATTAGTATGTATGGAATTATTCATTAGGTCAATATACTACAGTAATTTGTAAATTTGAAATGTTAAATGTTTAACAAGTGTCTACTTATGTATTTGAAGTTCCTCTGTCATTGTGTTAAAGTGTTTTTTTTTTTTGCAAGAAAGTAATTTGAGTTCTTTAAATGTTGCAGTATTCCAAAGCCAGATTAGTATTAGGAAGAGATTTTAAAATGGATTTTATTGTCGTGTTTGTGCATTTACAGAATGAATGAGGAATATTGTTATATCAGGACGCTACTAGCCTAAATAAGTTGGAGCACCATGGAAAAGATGATGGCAGCTGGCAATACCAGCGTCTTAACTTACCAGTTGGGAGCATTTAATTTTTAGCACTATTGTACTGTAATATGTAAGTTGCTTGAAAAATGCAGATTGATTGCACTAAGCAGAGATCCCACTTTGACTGTCAATATGTTGTTAGGTTGACATATTACTTAACAGGATTAAAGATAAACTGCCAAATTGCATGTATTTGGTACATCCAATTCTCATGAAGTGTTTAAGGGCACATTCACACTAGAGGTTTTGCTGAGATCCGTGGTTTGCTAGGACCTTTGATGTGGCTTTGAAGTGTTTTACTCATTTCTGTACAAATGTATTAGTAAAATCTGCACCCCTGACTTACAGAAAAACATCAGAAAAGTTTGCCATATGATGTGACATACCACTTATAGATGTGGGAGCTGTTGAGGTTAATTGAGGCGTTACTGATGATGTTACATCTGTTGATACAGGGGTTGTGGCAGTATCGGACACAGATGTAGGAGTTGGAGTTTCTGACGTGGCAGAAGGAAAGGTAGAGGCGGATGAAGCCTGTGTTGTCATAGTTGCTGACGTGGGTGAATGTGATGTAGACTGTAATGCTGAAGTGGAGGGTTGAGGTGATTTTGTAATGGCTTCTGATGTTGATGGTTCTGCTGATATTGAGGTGGAGCCTAAGGTGGAGATTTTGTTCAATAGTGATATTTTGGTTGGTTTGTAACACTGTGATTGATGGTGAAGAGAATTCAGTGGAAGTAAGTGTTTGGGTTGATGTTTGGGGTGTCATTGTGGAGGTTTCAGAAAATTGAGGTGTTGGAAGATAATTGTTTATCTGGGGGTGTTGTGAAATCTGAGTGAGTTGTTCAGTGAGTTTGAGATGTTGATGCTAAATCTGTGTTTGATGAAATTTGAGGTGTTCCTAGGTCAGGAGGTAATATTAATTAAAGAGATATGGTGCTAGACTGTGATGTTGACATTTATGTTGAATCTACTAATGTAATGTGCTGAGGTGTTGAGGATATCACTGGACTTTTTGATGGGCTACATTCTTTTGTAGGGAATGGTGTTGGAATTGAGGATACACTGGCTGCAGAGATCCCACTTTGGCTATAAATATATTGTTAGGTTGAGATATTTCTTAACAGGATTGAAGATGAACTGCCAAATAACAGGATGTTTAGCATATCAAATGTTCATTAAGTGTTCAAGTGGACATTCAGACTAGAGGTTTTTTTTTGAAGATCATGGTTTACTGGGACCTTTGATGTGGCTTGAAAATTTGAACCCCTGACTTACAGAAAAACATCAGAAAATTTTGCCATATGATGTGACATACCACTTATAGATGTGGGAGCTGTTGAGGTTAATTGAGGCGTTACTGATGATGTTACATCTGGTGATACAGGGGTTGTGGCAGTATCGGACACAGATGTAGGAGTTGGAGTTTGTGACGTGGAGGAAGGAAAGGTAGAGGCGGATGAAGCCTGTGTTGTCATACTTGCAGACGAGGGTGAAAGTGAAGTAGACTGTGAAGTTGAAGTGGAGGATTGATGTGATTTTGTAATGGCTTCTGATGTTGATCGTTGTGCTGATATTGAGGTGGAGCCTGAGAGAGATATTTTGTTTAATGATGATATTTGGGACATTTGTAACACTACTGTTGATGGTGAGGGGAATTCAGGTGTCTGGATTGATGTTTGGAGTGTCCTTGTGGAGGTGTCGGAAAATAATTGTTTATCTGGTTGTGTGATGAAATCTGCGGGAGTTTTTTGACTCAGCCTGTGATGTGTATGCTAAAGCTGTGTTTGTTGAAAGCTGAGTTGTACTTAGCTCAGAAGTCAACATTAATGAAACAGATATGGTGCTAGATTGCATTGCAGACATTTGTGTTGAATCTCCTGATGTAGTGGGCTGTGGTGTTGAGGATATAATTGGACTTTTTAATGGAGTATATTACGTTGTAGGGAATGGTGTTGGAATTAAGGATACACTGGCTGTCAAAATGGTGGCTGGTTATGCTGGCAAAACTAATGTAAAATCTTGTGTGGATGTCAGTAGTTGGGTTGTGGGTAATGTGTTTCTTGACAATCTTATGGATTGTACAGTTAGTCATATGGCAGGACATTAAAACTCAGCAATGGGAAAAGCCATATTTCTATTTACACTGAATTGATATTTTTGTCAAAAATATTTAGAATGTTTGAATTCAGAATAAATGTCTTAGGTGTTATTGAGATATATAGTAATGGGATAAAATATGTATATAAAGAATACATTAGTATGTATGGAATTATTCATTAGGTCAATATACTACAGTAATTTGTAAATTTGAAATGTTAAATGTTTAACAAGTGTCTAATTATGTATTTGAAGTTTCTCTGTCATTGTGTTAAAGTTTTTTTTTTTGCAAGAAAGTAATTTGAGTTCTTTAAATGTTGCAGTATTCCAAAGCCAGATTAGTATTAGGAAGAGTTTTTAAAATGGATTTTATTGTCGTGTTTGTGCATTTACAGAATGAATGAGGGATATTGTTATATCAGGACGCTACTAGCCTAAATAAGCTGGAGCAGCATGGAAAAGATGATGGCAGATGGCAAAACCAGCATCTTAACTTACCAGTTGGGAGCATTTAATTTTTAGCACTATTGTACTGTAACATATAAGTTGCTTGAAAAATGCAGATTGATTGCACTAAGCAGGGATCCCACTTTGACTGTCAATATGTTGTTGAGATATTACTTAACAGGATTAAAGATAAACTGCCAAATTGCATGTATTTGGTACATCCAATTCTCATGAAGTGTTTAAGGGCACATTCACACTAGAGGTTTTGCTGAAGACCGTGGTTTGCTAGGACCTTTGATGTGGCTTTGAAGTGTGTTACTCATTTCTGTACAAATGTATTAGTAAAATCTGCACCCCTGACTTACAGAAAGACATCAGAAAAGTTTGCCATATGATGTGACCTACCAGTTATAGATATTGGACCTGTTGAGGTTAATTGAGGCGTTACTGATGATGTTACATCTGGTGATACAGGGGATATGGAAGTATCGGACACAGATGTACGAGTTGGAGTTTCTGAGGTGGCAGAAGGAAAGGTAAAGGCGGATGAAGCATGTGTTGTCATAGTTGCTGACGAGGGTGAATGTGATGTAGACTGTGATGCTGAAGTGGAGGGTTGAGGTGATTTTGTAATTGCTTCTGATGTTGATGGTTGTGCTGATGTTGCGATGGAGCCTAAGGTGGAGATTGTTTTCAATAGTGATATTTTGGTTGGTTTGTAACACAGTGATTGATGGTGAAGAGAATTCAGTGGAAGTAAGTGTTTGGGTTGATGTTTGGGGTGTCATTGTGGAGGTTTCAGAAAATTGGGGTGTTGGAAGATAATTGTTTATCTGGGGGTGTTGTGAAATCTGAGGGAGTTGTTCAGTGAGTTTGAGATGTTGATGCTAAATCTGTGTTTGATGAAATTTGAGGTGTTCCTAGGTCAGGAGTTAATATTAATTAAAGAGATGTGGTGCTACACTGTGATGTTGACATTTATGTTGAATCTACTAATGTAATGTGCTGAGGTGTTGAGGATATCACTGGACTTTTTGATGGGCTACATTCTGTTGTAGGGAATGGTGTTGGAATTGAGGATACACTGGCTGCAGAGATCCCACTTTGGCTATAAATATATTGTTAGGTTGAGATATTTCTGAACAGGATTGAAGAAGAACTGCCAAATAACAGGATGTTTAGCATATCAAATTTTCATTGAGTGTTCAAGTGGACATTCACAATAGAGTTTTTTTTTTTTCGAAGACCATAGTTTGCTGGGCCCTTTGATGTGGTTTGAAAATTTGCACCCCTGACTTACAGAAAAACATCGTGATTTTTGCCATATGATGTGACATACCACTTATAGATGTGGGAGCTGTTGAGGTTAATTGAGGCGTTACTGATGATGTTACATCTGGTGATACAGGGGTGGTGGAAGTATCGGACACAGATGTACGAGTTGGAGTTTCTGACGTGGCAGAAGGAAAGGTAGAGGCGGATGAAGCCTGTGTTGTCATAGTTGCTGACGAGGGTGAATGTGATGTAGACTGTGATGCTGAAGTGGAGGGTTGAGGTGATTTTGTAATGGCTTCTGATGTTGATGGTTCTGCTGATATTGAGGTGGAGCCTAAGGTGGAGATTTTATTTGATAGTGATATTTGGTTTGTTTGTAACACTGTGATTGATGGTGAGGAGAATTCAGTGGAAGTAAGTGTTTGGGTTGATGTTTGGGGTGTCATTGTGGAGGTGTCGGAAAATTGAGGTCTTGGAGGATAATTGTTTATCTGGGGGTGTTGTGAAATCTGAAGGAGTTGTTCACTGAGTTTGAGATGTTAATGCTAAAGCTGTGTTTGATGAATAGTGAGGTGTTCTTAGGTCACAAGGTAACATTAATTAAAGAGATATAGGGGTAGACTGTGATGTGGACATTTATGTTGAATCTACCAATGTAATGGGCTTAGGTGTTGAGGATGTCACTGGACTTTTTGATGGGCTACATTCTGTTGTAGGGAATGGTTTTGGAATTGAGGATACACTGGCTGCAAAGATCCCACTTTGGCTATAAAAATATTGTTAGGTTGGGATATTTCTTAACAGGATTAAAGATGAACTGCCAAATAACAGGATGTTTAGCATATCAAATTTTCATTAAGTGTTCAAGTGGACATTCACACTAGAGGTTTTTTTGAACACCATGGTTTGCTGGGACCTTTGATGTGGCATGTTTCAGTAATGTGAATGCTGTGTGTCTAGTTTGGTCCAGCTGAGATAAAGAAGTATGTTTACTCATTTCTGTACAAATACATTGGTATAATTTGCACCCCTGACTTACAGAAAAACATCAGAAAATTTTGCCATATGATTTGACATACCACTTATAGATGTTGGAGCTGTTGAGGTTAATTGAGGCGTTACTGATGATGTTACATCTGGTGATACAGGGGTTGTGGCAGTATCGGACACAGGCGTAGGAGTTGGAGTTTCTGATGTAGAGGAAGCAAAGGTAGAGGCAGATGAAGCCTGTGTTGTCATAGTAGCAGAGGAGGGGGAAAATGAAGTAGACTGTGGTGCTGAAGTGGAGGGTTGGGGTGATTTTGTAATGGCTTCTGATGTTGATGGTTCTGTTGATATTGAGGTGGAGCCTGAGATAAAGATTTTGTTCAATAATGATATTTGGTTGGTTTGTAACACTGTGATTGATGGTGAGGGGAATTCAGTTGATTTAAGTGTTTGGATTGATGTTTGGGGTGTCATTGTGGAGGTGTCAGAAAATTGAGGTGTTGGAAGATAATTGTTTATCTGGGGGTGTTGTGAAATCTGAGGGAGTTGTTCAGTGAGTTTGAGATGTTGATGCTAAAGGTGTGTTTGATGAATAGTGAGGTTTTCTTATGTCACAAGGTAACATTCATTAAAGAGATATGGTGCTACATTGTGATGTTGACATTTATGTTGAATCTACTAATGTAATGTGCTGAGGTGTTGAGGATATCACTGGACTTTTTGATGGGCTACATTCTGTTGTAGGGAATGGTGTCGGAATTGAGGATACACTGGCTGCAGAGATCCCACTTTGGCTATAAATATATTGTTAGGTTGAGATATTTCTGAACAGGATTAAAGATGAACTGCCAAATAACAGGATGTTTAGCATATCAAATTCTCATGAAGTGTTCAAGTGCACATTCACACGAGAGTTTTTTTTCAAGACTATGGTTTGCTGGGACCTTTGATGTGGCTTGTTTCAGTGATATGAATGCTCTGTATCTAGTTTGGTCCAGCTGAGATGACCAAGTATATTTACTCATTTCTATACAAATGCATTGGTAAAATTTGTACCCTTGACTCTCAGAAAAACATCAGAAAAGTTTGCCATATGATGTGACCTACCACTTATAGATGTTGGAGCTGTTGAGGTTAATTGAGGCGCTACTGATGATGTTACATCTGGTGATACAGGGGTTGTGGCAGTATCGGACACAGATGTAGGAGTTGGAGTTTGTGACGTGGAGGAAGGAAAGGTAGAGGCGGATGAAGCCTGTGTTGTCATAGTTGCAGACGAGGGTGAAAGTGATGTAGACTGTGATGTTGAAGTGGAGGGTTGAGGTGAGGTTGTAATGGCTTCTGATGTTGATGGTTGTGCTGATATTAAGGTGGAGCCTGAGATAGAGATTTTGTTCAATAATGATGTTTGGTTGGTTTGTAACACTGTGATTTATGGTGAGGAGAATTCAGTCGATTTAAGTGTTTGGATTGATGTTTGGGGTCATTGTGGAGGTGTCAGAAAAGAATTGTTTATCTGAGGATGTGGTGAAATCTGAGGGAGTTGTTGAGTGAGCTTGTGATGTTAATGCTAAAGTTGGGTTTGATGAATAGTGAGGTGTTCTTAGGTCAGAAGTTCACATTATTTAAAGAGATATGGTGCTAGATTGTGATGCAGACATTTGCATTGAATCTACTAATGTAGTGGACTGTGTTGTTAAGGATATCATTGGACTTTTTGATGGGGTATATTCTGTTGTAGGGAATGATGTTGGAATTAAGGATACACTGGGTGTCAAAATGGTGGCTGGTGATGCAGACATAAAATGATGTGAAATCTTGGGTGGTAAGTAGTTGGGTTGTGGTGATGTGTTTTCATTACAAAGTTATGGATTGTACAGTTAGTCATATGGCAGGACATTATAGCTCAACAATAGGAACAGCCATACGTTCTTTTACACTGAACTGATATTAACATCAGGAATATTTAGAATCTTTGAAATCTGAATAAATGTATTAGGTGTTATTGAGGTACACGGTATATAGTAATGTGGTAATATATTTAAAAAATATTACATTAGTATGTGTTTTTAATTATTCATTAAGTCAATATACCACAGCAATTTGTACATTTGCAATGTTAAATGCTTAAAAAGTATCTAATTAGGTATTTGAAGTGTCTGTCTCATTGTGTGAAGGTGTTTCTTTTTTTGCAAGGAAATAATTTGAGTTCTTTAAATGTTGCAGTATGGTAAAGCCAGATTAGTATTAGGAAGAGTTTTTTTAAATGGATTTTATTATCGTGTTTGTGTATGTACACAGAAGGAATGAGGAATGTTGTTATATCAGGACGCTGCTAGCCTAAATAAGCTGGAGCACCATGGAAGAGATGATAGCAGCTGGCAATATTAGTGTTTTAAGTTACAAGAAGTTACAAGTTGGGAGCATTTAATTTTTAGCACGATCGTATTGTAACATATCAGTTGTTTTAAAAATGCAGATTGATTGCACTAAGCAGAGATCCCACTTTGGCTATGAATATATTGTTAGGTTGAGATATCACTTAACAGGAATAAAGATGAACGGCCAAATTAGTATTTAGCACATCCAATTCTCATGAATTGTTTAAGGGCACATTCATACTAGAGGTTTTGGTCAAGACCATGGTTTGCTATGACCTGTGATGTGGCTTTAAAGTGTGTTAACTCATTTCTGTACTAATGTATTAGTAAAATCTACACCCTTGACTTCCAGAAAAAAATCTAAAAAAGTTTGCCATATGATGTGACCTACCACTTATAGATGTCGGAGCTGTTGAGGTTGCTGTTGGAGCTGTTGAAGCCTGTGTTGTCATATTCACAGAGGAAGGGGAAAGTGACGTAGACTGTGGTGCTGAAGTGGAGGGTTGAGGTGTGGTTGTGCTGGCTTCTGATGTTGATGGTTGTGCTGATATTGAGTTGGAGCCTGAGGTAGAGACGGTGTTTAGTGATGATGTTTTGGTGAATGGTAATATTGAAATTGATGTTGAGGGAAATGCAGTAAATTTTAGTATTTGGGTTGGTAAGTGGTGCCATTGTGGGGGGGTTGAAAGATGATTTTTGACCTGGGGCTGTGGTGAAGCCTGAGGGAATTGTGGCTTTGAGCCTAAAGCTGTGTGTCTTGAATGCTGAGGTGTACTTAGCTTAGAAGTTGACACCAATGAAAGATATTGCAGTGCTAGATTGTGATATTTGTAGCCTTTTGTGTTGAATGTACTGATGTAGCATGCTGTGGTGTTGTTGTTAAACTATTGTAGATTAAGCCTATCATTTGTGTCTGGTGTCTGGACATCTTGTTAGCTGTATCTTAATACAGTGCTTCAGTTTAAACACGTTTTATGGCCTAAAAATGTCATGTTGATGTTAATATGTGTGTACTTATGTCCAAGGAAGATGTCCATATGGTTGAATTTCGCTCAACCAACTGTCAACTGTGCTAAGGTATATCCTTATATTGGATTGAGGTGAGGTTCAAAAATCAAAATCTAATCACTTTTAAGTTAGCCTATTTTTGACCTACTTTGAAAATTTCATCAAAATCCATCCACCAGGAAGGTGGTTTACCGAGCATGTGCACCACCAAGAGGCGACAGTTCTGTGGGGAACAAATTGGCCCTATGTCGCAATGGTGAAGAATCATATAAAAATCTTGGATCCAGATGGTGATCTAGATCACCACCAAAATCTAATCACTTTTACGTTAGCCCATTTTTGACCTACCCTGAAAATTGAATCAAATTCCATTCCTTTTTGAGTTATCTTGGTAACCAACCAACCAACCAACAAATTAATGCCAATGATTGCATAACCTCAGCCTGGCAGAGGTAACTATGGCAGACTTTTAACAAGACACCCAAGAGTGTAGAACAACAGCTGTGCATTGTGCGTAGTTCGGACTGTGAACAACAACAACCATATCTCAGTGGCTGCACAATACAGTGAAATGTCCTAATCAAAGTGTAGGTAGAAATAGACACTTGTTGCAACCACAGCCGTTAACTAAGCCTTCGGCCTGCGGCCAAACCACACCCGTGAGGATATCCACTCTCACTCTCACTCCCACTCGTGTTACATTGCTTAAATATACAGTAATGTGCAAAAGGTTTAGGCAGCTGTGAAAAAAATGCTGTCAACAAGGAATGCCTTCAGAAATGGAAGTGTTAATCATTTATTTTCATCAATTAACAAAATGCAGTGACTGAACAAAAGAGAAACCTAAATCAAATCAATATTTGGTATGACCTCCCTTTGCCTTAAAAAGAGCATCAATTCTTCTGGGTATACCTGCATGCAGTTTTTGAAGGAACGCGGCTGGTAGCTTGCTCCTAACATCTTGAAGAACTAACCACAGATCTTCTAGTTGACAGCATTTTTTTCACACCTGCCTAAAACTTTTGCACATTATTTAAACATATATATATATATGTGTGTGTGTGTGTGTGTGTGTGTGTGTGTGTGTGTGTGTGTGTGTGTGTGTGTGTGTGTGTGTGTGTGTGTGTGTGTGTGTGTGTGAAAATCTACGTGATAAAATGTCTAAAAGATTTCTTCTGGCTACAGGCAGTGAAATTAAATGCTTTAGTAAAAACATCTGTGTAAAAGCACAATGTTCAATTATGTGACTTTGACAAAAGAAAACATACTTACCAGCAGTGGTTGCAGTTGTTGTATTGGGTGCTGATGTTGTGACAGATACCGACCTAAAGAGTTCTACAAAAATGAATTAGATTATTTTAATGGAATTGTATTATTTCCAGGATCCACAAAACATTTACTAAATTGTTAAATGCAACTGGTAAAACAGAAATAACAAAAAAATTGAATTTGACATTTCTGAAGAAAATTAAAGACAAATACTTTCTACCTCTTCAGCCTATACCCTTTACATAGAAATATTCAGGTCCAGATTGGAGATAGGCTACTTGACCTTTATTTTTAGTTTTTTTTAACCCATTCAATTCTCTGATATTCTAAGATCCTCCATAGTAACTGTCTTCTAGTGACTGCATTTAATTTTATTCCCAAAAATGTCTTCACTCATGCTTAGTAGTGCATCACTTCGTTCTGAAGCCCACTGACTTTAACATGAAAATGTGTCCTTGGTTAAAGTCTCTGGTTGACCAAAAGTGACCAAAAGTACCATCACCATCACTGGTACCAGTACTGGGTATTTGTACATGTAGCACAAACTGGCTTGAGAAAAAAATCTGTAGATCTAAACTGTAGATGTAATACCAATAATAATAATACATTTTACTTGTATAGCACAATGCATACATACAAGATGCAGATCAAAGTGCTTTACAGTTTGGCAAGAACACCACAAGACAACATTTTTTGCAGTCCAGTGGTGCAAGAACGCAATACCCCGTTAATGCAGGCTCTTGCGTGATGCGATAATGCAATGTCACAATGACGCAATGCCCCGTTAATGCGGGCTCTTGCATGAACGCGGGTAATTTTAACACTCGAATGTCAAGGTAGCTGAGTTAGCTAATGGCTAGGAATGAATAAACCCCTTTAGATATTTTCTTTTTATATTCCTCAGCTCAGTCCAAATGAGTTGCTGCTGGCCACCATTAGCTGTAGGCTAGGTGTAAGGTGGATTTCACAGGCAAGTCAAATAACCAAGGTTAACCTTTTTAGATCTAAGAGCAACCTGGATCGGACCCAAGACAAAACCTTGGTATAAAAGGGGTGCTTGATTGTTGAAAATGTGTGCAAAAGCAATAGGCAATGTCTCGAGGACATTGTTTGACTGTATTATCGGTAGATTTGACCTAATATATGTTGATTGTTTAAAAAATTAGTTTAAAGAGAAATAAGATGGAGAAACAGATTAAAAAAACAGAATTTGGCAAAAATGAAAACTGATCTTCTAGGGCCTTAAATTAATGTAATGTGTCTCTGAAAAATAATCTTACAAAGTTAATTTAATTAACCGAGGTACTATAAATCATTCCATAGAATAGAAATCCAACCGAAGTGATCTTACGTTGAGTTGTTATACTGGTAGCGTTGATGGGCAAGTCAACTAAATCTGAGCTGTTTGAAGTAACAGCCTCTGTCAGAGTTGCAGACACATTCTTAGGCTCAGGTGCAGAATTTTCATTGAAAATCACCACTGAATTCACAACGATCGATCCTTGACTGAAAATGAAAGATATGGCAATTATTAAGAAAATAGTTCATATTCCTAAAGATTGTTTGTTCTCTTATGTGACAAAAGTTGCCTCTACCTGAAGCCTCTGACTTCTGTGTGATTGAAACGGGATCCATACTTCTTATTAAAAAATGCATCCAGCTAAAATTGGAAAAAGATGCATGTGTAATTGAATACAATTGCAGGTGTACATTGGAAACAATATTAAAACACAAATTTCAAATACATTTTTTTTAAGTTTGAAGGTTATACATATGTACCTATACACACACAGATGTGTGTGTTTGTGTGTCTTTGTATGCATTCTATGCATGTAACTCTGTGGAATTTGTATAATGGATAACTGTACCGTTCTGGTAACTAGAGAAGCCAAACTTTTGAACTCTGGTGATGACTGGTCCAGCAGTGCTGACTTGAACTCCGCCTGTAGTTTGAATTCTAGTTTGATTTTTGGCTCAGGGATAAGAACTGTTACTGGAGCAGGCTTTGTAGTTGTGGTCACTGTTTGAGGATCTGGTTTTCTTGAGACTTGTGAAGATATAAACATAGACATCTTCTTACTTTGTGAGAAAATTATATATATAAACATTGTACCATAGTCATAGTAGCAATAGGCAAATTTTGATTAGGAAAGTGTGAGAAAAAGCTTTGAAACTTAACTTTCATGCTAAGCTCATGCTAAGCTCATGCTAAGTCATGTACATTCATATTCAAGTATACATAAAACAGGTGCCCTCATAAAACAGGTGCCACCTACAAAATGATCAAGTATCACATGGTGTGAATTACCAGTATGATTTGTGAGGGCTGTTGAGGTCATTTCTGGTGTTCTTGATGTTGATGTCATTGCTGGTGATGATGGTACTGGGGTTGTGGCAGTTTTGGACACAGGCGTAGGAGTTGGAGTTGCTGATGTAGAGGAAGCAAAGGTAGAGGCAAATGAAGCCTGTGTTGTCATAGTTGCAGAGGAGGGGGAAAATGATGTAGACTGTGATGCTGAAGTGGAGGGTTGAGGTGAGGTTGTGATGGATTCTGATGTTGATGGTTCTTCTGATAATGAGGTGGACCCTGAGGTAGAGACTGTGTTTAGTGATGGCATTTGGGTGCTTTGTAATGTTGAAGAGAATGCAGTAGATTCTATTTTTTGGGTTGATGTTTGAAGGGTTGTTGTGGAGGGATTAGAAGATGGTTGTTCATCTTGGAATGTGGTGGAGGTGGTTGAGGTGGAGGTGGGGTCTAAGGTAGAGATTGTGTGTAGTGATGCTTGGGGGCTTTGTAATATTGAGATTGATGTTGGTGATATTGCAGTAGATTCTGTTTGGAGGGTTGATGTTTCGGGTGTCATTGTGGATGGGCTGGAAGATGATTGCGGATCTGAGACTGTGGTGAAGCCTGAGGCAGTTGTTGATGTCTGAGCTTGTGATGTTGAGGGTAAGGCTGTGTTTGATGTTGAATGCTGAATTGTACTTTGGTCAGAAGTTGACATTAATGACTCAGATGTAGTAGTGCTAGATTCTAGTGTAAACATGGTCTGTGGTGTTGAGGACATATAAGGTGACATTTGGGGAGATTCTTTGGTGGTAAATGTCCCTGGAATCAAATATATAGAGAGGATGAAAATCCAATTTGGTGGCATTCATCAAACTGATGCTAAACTCTGTCTGAAGTCGGTAGTTTTCTTGTGGTTAGTTTATTTCCTAGTGAAATTGCACATTTCCCAGTAAGTGTAATGATAGGACATTGTAGTACGATCAAGATGACAGGCATTATTTTATGTAAAATAAAATGCATTTGGCAACTGCAGAAGTGAAAAAATCTGTAAACCTTGTCAATGTACATTTTGCTGTGAAAGATATGGTTTTACAGAAAATCAAGTACTATAGTTCATTAAATATTTTTTTCATTCTGTACACTTGTAGTCATTCGGATCCTATGTGAGGAAGCTGTTTGTGACCAGTACCTGATGATAAACATAGATTAACGTTCTGTCAAGATTTGCTTGATTCCTGGCATTGTGTCAAAAATCATTTTGTACTACTGTAGCTGACTATGTTAATGTAACAATGATTTCTCTCCTCCCAATTTTTCTGTCCCTTAAAATCTAGTTTAAAACCTTGTGGTGAATACAGTGTGACTATTGCTACTCAGTATATCATGATGTTATGAGTTTGACTTTTATTGAAATGGTTTTTAGACTTTTAAACATTTTATTATCTAAACAATTAACTTGAACCAAACAATTGACTAATGAAAATGAACATATTTTCATTCTATTCAATTAAGATGTTTCATCATAAAACAGAAAGAAAAACACTATTATTGTTTCTGGAAGTTGATATGCTACTGTACAACTTTCGCTCTGCATCTCTGAGTAAACAGCTAATGGCAGCACCTGAATTTCATCTTACCTGTTGGGTATATTTCATCTGTACCACTAGTGTTACCGAGAACTAGCTTGGGGAACCAGCTCTCCTCGTACGTCATTTCATTTTGTACAGAGGGTCTGGACAGGAGGCCATTGAAATTGATGTATGAGGACCGAGCAACTCCTAGCCAATCAGCGAACAAAGGGAGTGTTTCTGAGCCATGACGTTGACTTGATGTGCTACATTTCAATTGTAGTGTGTAGGTAGGCTAATTTCATATGTGACGACCAGACGTTAGTGATTGGGTATAGGCAGAGCCACTTTTTTTAAACTTCAGCAGAATACACACCTCAAGGAAGAAATCGTTTCTTATGGCCTTGATCCCAAACTCTCTGTATAAAATGAAATGAAGTACGAGGGGCCGGTTTACCAGGCTAACTGAGAACTAGGCTGTAGAAAAATACAACCTTCAAATTCACTGGGATGAGGTCTCAGTTTGAGTGTAAACATTTTGACTGGAAGAGTATGATTCACCAAGCTTGAAAAATTTTTGGAAAAAAAAAATATATTGCAGAGATTCTCCTGACATTTCCAAAGTGTGTAACCTACATGCATTAATGTAAGCAAAAATGTGTATGTAATAAAGCTCTCATGAACAACCAGAAAATGATCAGTTATCACATAGGATGACTTACTGCTTTGACTTGTTAGGGCTGTTGAGGTCATTTCTGGTGTTCTTGATGTTGATGTCATTGCTGGGGATGATGATACTGGAGTTCTGGCAGTTTCGGACACAGGCGTAGGAGTTGGAGTTGCTGATGTAGAGGAAGCAAAGGTAGAGGCAGATGAAGCCTGTGTTGTCATAGTTTCAGAGGAGGGGGAAAATGATGTAGACTGTGATGCTGAAGTGGAGGGTTGAGGTGAGGTTGTGATGGATTCTGATGTTGATGGTTCTTCTGATAATGAGGTGGACCCTGAGGTAGAGACTGTGTTTAGTGATGGCATTTGGGTGCTTTGTAATGTTGAAGAGAATGCAGTAGATTCTATTTTTTGGGTTGATTTTTGAAGGGTTGTTGTGGAGGGATTAGAAGATGGTTGTTCATCTGGGAATGTGGTGGAGGTGGTTGAGGTGGAGGTGGGGTCTAAGGTAGAGATTGTGTGTAGGGATGCTTGGGGGCTTTGTAATATTGAGATTGATGTTGATGATATTGCAGTAGATTCTGTTTGGAGGGTTGATGTTTCAGGTGTCATTGTGGATGGGCTGGAAGATGATTGCGGATCTGAGACTGTGGTGAAGCCTGAGGCAGTTGTTGATGTTTGAGCTTGTGATGTTGAGGGTAAGGCTGTGTTTGATGTTGAATGCTGAATTGTACTTTGGTCAGAAGTTGACATTAATGACTCAGATGTAGTAGTGCTAGATTCTAGTGTAAACATGGTCTGTAGTGTTGAGGACATATAAGGTGACATTTGGGGAGATTCATTGGTGGTAAATGTCCCTGGAATCAAATATATAGAGAGGATGAAAATCCAATTTGGTGGCATTCATCAAACTGATGCTAAACTCTGTCTGAAGTCGGTAGTTTTCTTGTGGTTAGTTTATTTCCTAGTGAAATTGCACATTTCCCAGTAAGTGTAATGATAGGACATTGTAGTACGATCAAGATGACAGGCATTATTTTATGTAAAATAAAATGCATTTGGCAACTGCAGAAGTGAAAAAATCTGCAAACCTTGTCAATGTACATTTTCCTGTGAAAGATATGGTTTTACAGAAAATCAAGTACTATAGTTCATTAAATATTTTTTTCATTCTGTACACTTGTAGTCATTCGGATCCTATGTGAGGAAGCTGTTTGTGACCAGTACCTGATGATAAACATAGATTAACGTTCTGGCAAGATTTGCTTGATTCCTGGAATTGTGTCAAAAATCATTTTGTACTACTGTAGCTGACTATGTTAATATAACAATGATTTCTCTCCTCCCAATTTTTCTGTCCCTTAAAATCTAGTTTAAAACCTTGTGGTGAATACAGTGTGACTATTGCTACTCAGTATATCATGATGTTATGAGTTTGACTTTTATTGAAATGGTTTTTAGACTTTTAAACATTTTATTATCTAAACAATTAACTTGAACCAAACAATTGACTAATGAAAATAAACATATTTTCATTCTATTCAATTAAGATGTTTCATCATAAAACAGAAAGAAAAACACTATTATTGTTTCTGGAAGTTAATATGCTACAACTTTCACGCTGCATCTCTGAGTAAACAGCTAATGGCACCACCTGAATTTCATCTTACCTGTTGAGAATATTTCATCTGTACCACTAGTGTTACCGAGAACTAGCCTGGGGAACCAGCTCTCCTCGTACGTCATTTCATTTTGTACAGAGGGTCTGGACAGGAGGCCATTGAAATTCATGTATGAGGACCGAGCAACTCCTAGCCAATCAGCGAACAAAGGGAGTGTTTCTGAGCCATGACGTTGACTTGATGTGCTACATTTCAATTGTAGTGTGTAGGTAGGATAATTTCATATGTGACGACCAGACGTTAGTGATTGGGTATAGGCAAAGCCACTTCTTTTAAACTTCAGCAGAGTACACACCTCAGGGAAGAAATCGTTTCTTATGGCCTTGATCCCAAACTCTCTGTATAAAATGAAATGAAGTACGAGGGGCCGGTTTACCAGGCTAACTGAGAACTAGGCTGTAGAAAAATACAACCTTCAAATTTACTGGGATGAGGTCTCAGTTTGAGTGTAAACATTCTGACTGGAAGAGTATGATTCACCAAGCTTGAAAACATTTTGGAAAAAAATATATATATATTGCAGAGATTCTCCTGACATTTCCAAAGTGTGTAACCTACATGCATTAATGTAAGCAAAAATGTGTATGTAATACAGCTGTCATGAACAACCAGAAAATGATCAGTTATCACATAGGATGACTTACTGCTTTGACTTGTTAGGGCTGTTGAGGTCATTTCTGGTGTTCTTGATGTTGATGTCATTGCTGGGGATGATGATACTGGGATTGTGGCAGTTTCGGACACAGGCGTAGGAGTTGGAGTTGCTGATGTAGAGGAAGCAAAGGTAAAGGCAGATGAAGCCTGTGTTGTCATAGTTTCAGAGGAGGGGGAAAATGATGTAGACTGTGATGCTGAAGTGGAGGGTTGAGGTGAGGTTGTGATGGATTCTGATGTTGATGGTTCTTCTGATAATGAGGTGGACCCTGAGGTAGAGACTGTGTTTAGTGATGGCATTTGGGTGCTTTGTAATGTTGAAGAGAATGCAGTAGATTCTATTTTTTGGGTTGATGTTTGAAGGGTTGTTGTGGAGGGATTAGAAGATGGTTGTTCATCTGGGAATGTGGTGGAGGTGGTTGAGGTGGAGGTGGGGTCTAAGGTAGAGATTGTGTGTAGGGATGCTTGGGGGCTTTGTAATATTGAGATTGATGTTGATGATATTGCAGTAGATTCTGTTTGGAGGGTTGATGTTTCAGGTGTCATTGTGGATGGGCTGGAAGATGATTGCGGATCTGAGACTGTGGTGAAGCCTGAGGCAGTTGTTGATGTCTGAGCTTGTGATGTTGAGGGTAAGGCTGTGTTTGATGTTGAATACTGAATTGTACTTTGGTCAGAAGTTGACATTAATGACTCAGATGTAGTAGTGCTAGATTCTAGTGTAAACATGGTCTGTGGTGTTGAGGACATATAAGGTGACATTTGGGGAGATTCTTTGGTGGTAAATGTCCCTGGAATCAAATATATAGAGAGGATGAAAATCCAATTTGGTGGCATTCATCAAACTGATGCTAAACTCTGTCTGAAGTCGGTAGTTTTCTTGTGGTTAGTTTATTTCCTAGTGAAATTGCACATTTCCCAGTAAGTGTAATGATAGGACATTGTAGTACGATCAAGATGACAGGCATTATTTTATGTAAAATAAAATGCATTTGGCAACTGCAGAAGTGAAAAAATCTGTAAACCTTGTCAATGTACATTTTGCTGTGAAAGATATGGTTTTACAAAAAATCAAGTACTATAGTTCATTAAATATTTTTTCATTCTGTACACCTGTAGTCATTCGGATCCTATGTGAGGAAGCTGTTTGTGACCAGTACCTGATGATAAACATAGATTAACGTTCTGGCAAGATTTGCTTGATTCCTGGCATTGTGTCAAAAATCATTTTGTACGACTGTAGCTGACTATGTTAATATAACAATGATTTCTCTCCTCCCAATTTTTCTGTCCCTTAAAATCTAGTTTAAAACCTTGTGGTGAATACAGTGTGACTATTGCTACTCAGTATATCATGATGTTATGAGTTTGACTTTTATTGAAATGGTTTTTAGACTTTTAAACATTTTATTCTCTAAACAATTAACTTGAACCAAACAATTGACTAATGAAAATGAACATATTTTCATTCCATTCAATTAAGATGTTTTATCATAAAACAGAAAGAAAAAGACTATTATTGTTTCTGGAAGTTGATATGCTACAACTTTAACGCTGCATCTCTGAGTAAACAGCTAATGGCACCACCTGAATTTCATCTTACCTATTGGGAATATTTCATCTGTACCACTAGTGTTACCGAGAACTAGTCTGGGGAACCAGCTCTCCTCGTACGTCATTTCATTTTGTACAGAGGGTCTGGACAGGAGGCCATTGAAATTCATGTATGAGGACCGAGCAACTCCTAGCCAATCAGCGAACAAAGGGAGTGTTTCTGAGCCATGACGTTGACTTGATGTGCTACATTTCAATTGTAGTGTGTAGGTAGGCTAATTTCATATGTGACGACCAGACGTTAGTGATTGGGTATAGGCAGAGCCACTTCTTTTAAACTTCAGCAGAGTACACACCTCAAGGAAGAAATCGTTTCTTATGGCCTTGATCCCAAACTCTCTGTATAAAATGAAATGAAGTACGAGGGGCCGGTTTACCAGGCTAACTGAGAACTAGGCTGTAGAAAAATACAACCTTCAAATTTACTGGGATGAGGTCTCAGTTTGAGTGTAAACATTCTGACTGGAAGAGTATGATTCACCAAGCTTGAAGAAATTTTGGAAAAAAAAAAATATATATTGCAGAGATTCTCCTGACATTTCCAAAGTGTGTAACCTACATGCATTAATGTAAGCAAAATGTGTATGTAATACAGCTCTCATGAACAACCACAAAATTATCAATTATCACATAGGATGACTTACCACTTTGACTTGTTAGGGCTGTTGAGGTCATTTCTGGTGTTCTTGATGTTGATGTCATTGCTGGGGATGATGATACTGGGATTGTGGCAGTTTCGGACACAGGCGTAGGAGTTGGAGTTGCTGATGTAGAGGAAGCAAAGGTAGAGGCAGATGAAGCCTGTGTTGTCATAGTTTCAGAGGAGGGGGAAAATGATGTAGACTGTGATGCTGAAGTGGAGGGTTGAGGTGAGGTTGTGATGGATTCTGATGTTGATGGTTCTTCTGATAATGAGGTGGACCCTGAGGTAGAGACTGTGTTTAGTGATGGCATTTGGGTGCTTTGTAATGTTGAAGAGAATGCAGTAGATTCTATTTTTTGGGTTGATTTTTGAAGGGTTGTTGTGGAGGGATTAGAAGATGGTTGTTCATCTGGGAATGTGGTGGAGGTGGGGTCTAAGGTAGAGATTGTGTGTAGGGATGCTTGGGGGCTTTGTAATATTGAGATTGATGTTGATGATATTGCAGTAGATTCTGTTTGGAGGGTTGATGTTTCAGGTGTCATTGTGGATGGGCTGGAAGATGATTGCGGATCTAAAACTGTGGTGAAGCCTGAGGCAGTTGTTGATGTCTGAGCTTGTGATGTTGAGGGTAAGGCTGTGTTTGATGTTGAATGCTGAATTGTACTTTGGTCAGAAGTTGACATTAATGACTCAGATGTAGTAGTGCTAGATTCTAGTGTAAACATGGTCTGTAGTGTTGAGGACATATAAGGTGACATTTGGGGAGATTCTTTGGTGGTAAATGTCCCTGGAATCAAATATATAGAGAGGATGAAAATCCAATTTGGTGGCATTCATCAAACTGATGCTAAACTCTGTCTGAAGTCAGTAGTTTTCTTGTGGTTAGTTTATTTCCTAGTGAAATTGCACATTTCCCAGTAAGTGTAATGATAGGACATTGTAGTACGATCAAGATGACAGGCATTATTTTATGTAAAATAAAATGCATTTGGCAACTGCAGAAGTGAAAAAATCTGTAAACCTTGTCAATGTACATTTTGCTGTGAAAGATATGGTTTTACAGAAAATCAAGTACTATAGTTCATTAAATATTTTTTCACTCTGTACACCTGTAGTCATTCGGATCCTATGTGAGGAAGCTGTTTGTGACCAGTACCTGATGATAAACATAGATTAACGTTCTGGCAAGATTTGCTTGATTCCTGGCATTGTGTCAAAAATCATTTTGTACTACTGTAGCTGACTATGTTAATATAACAATGATTTCTCTCCTCCCAATTTTTCTGTCCCTTAAAATCTAGTTTAAAACCTTGTGGTGAATACAGTGTGACTATTGCTACTCAGTATATCATGATGTTATGAGTTTGACTTTTATTGAAATGGTTTTTAGACTTTTAAACATTTTATTATCTAAACAATTAACTTGAACCAAACAATTGACTAATGAAAATAAACATATTTTCATTCTATTCAATTAAGATGTTTCATCATAAAACAGAAAGAAAAACACTATTATTGTTTCTGGAAGTTGATATGCTACAACTTTCACGCTGCATCTCTGAGTAAACAGCTAATGGCACCACCTGAATTTCATCTTACCTGTTGGGAATATTTCATCTGTACCACTAGTGTTACCGAGAACTAGCCTGGGGAACCAGCTCTCCTCGTACGTCATTTCATTTTGTACAGAGGGTCTGGACAGGAGGCCATTGAAATTCATGTATGAGGACCGAGCAACTCCTAGCCAATCAGCGAACAAAGGGAGTGTTTCTGAGCCATGACGTTGACTTGATGTGCTACATTTCAATTGTAGTGTGTAGGTAGGATAATTTCATATGTGACGACCAGACGTTAGTGATTGGGTATAGGCAAAGCCACTTCTTTTAAACTTCAGCAGAGTACACACCTCAGGGAAGAAATCGTTTCTTATGGCCTTGATCCCAAACTCTCTGTATAAAATGAAATGAAGTACGAGGGGCCGGTTTACCAGGCTAACTGAGAACTAGGCTGTAGAAAAATACAACCTTCAAATTTACTGGGATGAGGTCTCAGTTTGAGTGTAAAGATTCTGACTGGAAGAGTATGATTCACCAAGCTTGAACATTTTTTGGGAAAAAAAAAATATATATTGCAGAGATTCTCCTGACATTTCCAAAGTGTGTAACGTACATGCATTAATGTAAGCAAAAATGTGTATGTAATGCAGCTCTCATGAACAACCACAAAATCATCAATTATCACATAGGATGACTTACCGCTTTGACTTGTTAGGGCTGTTGAGGTCATTTCTGGTGTTCTTGATGTTGATGTCATTGCTGGGGATGATGATACTGGGGTTGTGTCAGTTTCGGACACAGGCGTAGGAGTTGGAGTTGCTGATGTAGAGGAAGCAAAGGTAGAGGCAGATGAAGCCTGTGTTGTCATAGTTTCAGAGGAGGGGGAAAATGATGTAGACTGTGATGCTGAAGTGGAGGGTTGAGGTGAGGTTGTGATGGATTCTGATGTTGATGGTTCTTCTGATAATGAGGTGGACCCTGAGGTAGAGACTGTGTTTAGTGATGGCATTTGGGTGCTTTGTAATGTTGAAGAGAATGCAGTAGATTCTATTTTTTGGGTTGATGTTTGAAGGGTTGTTGTGGAGGGATTAGAAGATGGTTGTTCATCTGGGAATGTGGTGGATGTGGTTGAGGTGGAGGTGGGGTCTAAGGTAGAGATTGTGTGTAGTGATGCTTGGGGGCTTTGTAATATTGAGATTGATGTTGATGATATTGCAGTAGATTCTGTTTGGAGGGTTGATGTTTCGGGTGTCATTGTGGATGGGCTGGAAGATGATTGCGGATCTGAGACTGTGGTGAAGCCTGAGGCAGTTGTTGATGTCTGAGCTTGTGATGTTGAGGGTAAGGCTGTGTTTGATGTTGAATGCTGAATTGTACTTTGGTCAGAAGTTGACATTAATGACTCAGATGTAGTAGTGCTAGATTCTAGTGTAAACATGGTCTGTGGTGTTGAGGACATATAAGGTGACATTTGGGGAGATTCTTTGGTGGTAAATGTCCCTGGAATCAAATATATAGAGAGGATGAAAATCCAATTTGGTGGCATTCATCAAACTGATGCTAAACTCTGTCTGAAGTCGGTAGTTTTCTTGTGGTTAGTTTATTTCCTAGTGAAATTGCACATTTCCCAGTAAGTGTAATGATAGGACATTGTAGTACGATCAAGATGACAGGCATTATTTTATGTAAAATAAAATGCATTTGGCAACTGCAAAAGTGAAAAAATCTGTAAACCTTGTCAATGTACATTTTGCTGTGAAAGATATGGTTTTACAAAAAATCAAGTACTATAGTTCATTAAATATTTTTTCATTCTGTACACTTGTAGTCATTCGGATCCTATGTGAGGAAGCTGTTTGTGACCAGTACCTGATGATAAACATAGATTAACGTTCTGGCAAGATTTGCTTGATTACTGGCATTGTGTCAAAATTCATTTTGTACTACTGTAGTGTGACTATGTAAATATAACAATGATTTCTCTCCTCCCAATTTTTCTGTCCCTTAAAATCTAGTTTAAAACCTTGTGGTGAATACAGTGTGACTATTGCTACTCAGTATATCATGATGTTATGAGTTTGACTTTTATTGAAATGGTTTTTAGACTTTTAAACATTTTATTATCTAAACAATTAACTTGAACCAAACAATTGACTAATGAAAATAAACATATTTTCATTCTATTCAATTAAGATGTTTCATCATAAAACAGAAAGAAAAACACTATTATTGTTTCTGGAAGTTGATATGCTACAACTTTCACGCTGCATCTCTGAGTAAACAGCTAATGGCACCACCTGAATTTCATCTTACCTGTTGGGAATATTTCATCTGTACCACTAGTGTTACCGAGAACTAGCCTGGGGAACCAGCTCTCCTCGTACGTCATTTCATTTTGTACAGAGGGTCTGGACAGGAGGCCATTGAAATTCATGTATGAGGACCGAGCAACTCCTAGCCAATCAGCGAACAAAGGGAGTGTTTCTGAGCCATGACGTTGACTTGATGTGCTACATTTCAATTGTAGTGTGTAGGTAGGATAATTTCATATGTGACGACCAGACGTTAGTGATTGGGTATAGGCAAAGCCACTTCTTTTAAACTTCAGCAGAGTACACACCTCAGGGAAGAAATCGTTTCTTATGGCCTTGATCCCAAACTCTCTGTATAAAATGAAATGAAGTACGAGGGGCCGGTTTACCAGGCTAACTGAGAACTAGGCTGTAGAAAAATACAACCTTCAAATTTACTGGGATGAGGTCTCAGTTTGAGTGTAAACATTCTGACTGGAAGAGTATGATTCACCAAGCTTGAACATTTTTTGGGAAAAAAAAAATATATATTGCAGAGATTCTCCTGACATTTCCAAAGTGTGTAACGTACATGCATTAATGTAAGCAAAAATGTGTATGTAATGCAGCTCTCATGAACAACCACAAAATCATCAATTATCACATAGGATGACTTACCGCTTTGACTTGTTAGGGCTGTTGAGGTCATTTCTGGTGTTCTTGATGTTGATGTCATTGCTGGGGATGATGATACTGGGGTTGTGTCAGTTTCGGACACAGGCGTAGGAGTTGGAGTTGCTGATGTAGAGGAAGCAAAGGTAGAGGCAGATGAAGCCTGTGTTGTCATAGTTTCAGAGGAGGGGGAAAATGATGTAGACTGTGATGCTGAAGTGGAGGGTTGAGGTGAGGTTGTGATGGATTCTGATGTTGATGGTTCTTCTGATAATGAGGTGGACCCTGAGGTAGAGACTGTGTTTAGTGATGGCATTTGGGTGCTTTGTAATGTTGAAGAGAATGCAGTAGATTCTATTTTTTGGGTTGATGTTTGAAGGGTTGTTGTGGAGGGATTAGAAGATGGTTGTTCATCTGGGAATGTGGTGGATGTGGTTGAGGTGGAGGTGGGGTCTAAGGTAGAGATTGTGTGTAGTGATGCTTGGGGGCTTTGTAATATTGAGATTGATGTTGATGATATTGCAGTAGATTCTGTTTGGAGGGTTGATGTTTCGGGTGTCATTGTGGATGGGCTGGAAGATGATTGCGGATCTGAGACTGTGGTGAAGCCTGAGGCAGTTGTTGATGTCTGAGCTTGTGATGTTGAGGGTAAGGCTGTGTTTGATGTTGAATGCTGAATTGTACTTTGGTCAGAAGTTGACATTAATGACTCAGATGTAGTAGTGCTAGATTCTAGTGTAAACATGGTCTGTGGTGTTGAGGACATATAAGGTGACATTTGGGGAGATTCTTTGGTGGTAAATGTCCCTGGAATCAAATATATAGAGAGGATGAAAATCCAATTTGGTGGCATTCATCAAACTGATGCTAAACTCTGTCTGAAGTCGGTAGTTTTCTTGTGGTTAGTTTATTTCCTAGTGAAATTGCACATTTCCCAGTAAGTGTAATGATAGGACATTGTAGTACGATCAAGATGACAGGCATTATTTTATGTAAAATAAAATGCATTTGGCAACTGCAAAAGTGAAAAAATCTGTAAACCTTGTCAATGTACATTTTGCTGTGAAAGATATGGTTTTACAAAAAATCAAGTACTATAGTTCATTAAATATTTTTTCATTCTGTACACTTGTAGTCATTCGGATCCTATGTGAGGAAGCTGTTTGTGACCAGTACCTGATGATAAACATAGATTAACGTTCTGGCAAGATTTGCTTGATTACTGGCATTGTGTCAAAATTCATTTTGTACTACTGTAGTGTGACTATGTAAATATAACAATGATTTCTCTCCTCCCAATTTTTCTGTCCCTTAAAATCTAGTTTAAAACCTTGTGGTGAATACAGTGTGACTATTGCTACTCAGTATATCATGATGTTATGAGTTTGACTTTTATTGAAATGGTTTTTAGACTTTTAAACATTTTATTATCTAAACAATTAACTTGAACCAAACAATTGACTAATGAAAATGAACATATTTTCATTCCATTCAATTAAGATGTTTCATCATAAAACAGAAAGAAAAAGACTATTATTGTTTCTGGAAGTTGATATGCTACAACTTTCGCGCTGCATCTCTGAGTAAACAGCTAATGGCAGCACCTGAATTTCATCTTACCTGTTGGGTATATTTAATCTGTACCACTAGTGTTACCGAGAACTAGCCTGGGGAACCAGCTCTCCTCGTACGTCATTTCATTTTGTACAGAGGGTCTGGACAGGAGGCCATTGAAATTCATGTATGAGGACCGAGCAACTCCTAGCCAATCAGCGAACAAAGGGAGTGTTTCTGAGCCATGACGTTGACTTGATGTGCTACATTTCAATTGTAGTGTGTAGGTAGGCTAATTTCATATGTGACGACCAGACGTTAGTGATTGGGTATAGGCAGAGCCACTTCTTTTAAACTTCAGCAGAGTACAAACCTCAAGGAAGAAATCGTTTCTTATGGCCTTGATCCCAAACTCTCTGTATAAAATGAAATGAAGTACGAGGGGCGGGATTACCAGGCTAACTGAGAACTAGGCTGTACAAAAATACAACCTTCAAATTTACTGGGATGAGGTCTCAGTTTGAGTGTAAACATTCTGACTGGAAGAGTATGATTCACCAAGCTTGAAAATTTTTTGAAAAAACAAAAATATATATATGGCAGAGATTCTCCTGACATTTCCAAAGTGTGTAACCTACATGCATTAATGTAAGCAAAATGTGTATGTAATACAGCTCTCATGAACAACCACAAAATTATCAATTATCACATAGGATGACTTACCACTTTGACTTGTTAGGGCTGTTGAGGTCATTTCTGATGAACTTGATGTTGATGTCATTGCTGGGGATGATGATACTGGGGTTGTGGCAGTTTCGGACACAGGCGTAGGAGTTGGAGTTGCTGATGTAGAGGAAGCAAAGGTAGAGGCAGATGAAACCTGTTTTGTCATAGTTTCAGAGGAGGGGGAAAATGATGTAGACTGTGATGCTGAAGTGGAGGGTTGAGGTGAGGTTGTGATGGATTCTGATGTTGATGGTTCTTCTGATAATGAAGTGGACCCTGAGGTAGAGACTGTGTTTAGTGATGGCATTTGGGTGCTTTGTAATGTTGAAGAGAATGCAGTAGATTCTATTTTTTGGGTTGATGTTTGAAGGGTTGTTGTGGAGGGATTAGAAGATGGTTGTTCATCTGGGAATGTGGTGGAGGTGGTTGAGGTGGAGGTGGGGTCTAAGGTAGAGATTGTGTGTAGTGATGCTTGGGGGCTTTGTAATATTGAGATTGATGTTGATGATATTGCAGTAGATTCTGTTTGGAGGGTTGATGTTTCGGGTGTCATTGTGGATGGGCTGGAAGATGATTGCGGATCTGAGACTGTGGTGAAGCCTGAGGCAGTTGTTGATGTCTGAGCTTGTGATGTTGAGGGTAAGGCTGTGTTTGATGTTGAATGCTGAATTGTACTTTGGTCAGAAGTTGACATTAATGACTCAGATGTAGTAGTGCTAGATTCTAGTGTAAACATGGTCTGTGGTGTTGAGGACATATAAGGTGACATTTGGGGAGATTCTTTGGTGGTAAATGTCCCTGGAATCAAATATATAGAGAGGATGAAAATCCAATTTGGTGGCATTCATCAAACTGATGCTAAACTCTGTCTGAAGTCGGTAGTTTTCTTGTGGTTAGTTTATTTCCTAGTGAAATTGCACATTTCCCAGTAAGTGTAATGATAGGACATTGTAGTACGATCAAGATGACAGGCATTATTTTATGTAAAATAAAATGCATTTGGCAACTGCAGAAGTGAAAAAATCTGTAAACCTTGTCAATGTACATTTCACTGTGAAAGATATGGTTTTACAGAAAATCAAGTACTATAGTTCATTAAATATTTTTTCATTCTGTACACCTGTAGTCATTCGGATCCTATGTGAGGAAGCTGTTTGTGACCAGTACCTGATGATAAACATAGATTAACCTTCTGGCAAGATTTGCTTGACTCCTGGCATTGTGTCAAAAATCATTTTGTACTACTGTAGCTGACTATGTTAATATAACAATGATTTCTCTCCTCCCAATTTTTCTGTCCCTTAAAATCTAGTTTAAAACCTTGTGGTGAATACAGTGTGACTATTGCTACTCAGTATATCATGATGTTATGAGTTTGACTTTTATTGAAATGGTTTTTAGACTTTTAAACATTTTATTATCTAAACAATTAACTTGAACCAAACAATTGACTAATGAAAATGAACATATTTTCATTCCATTCAATTAAGATGTTTCATCATAAAACAGAAAGAAAAAGACTATTATTGTTTCTGGAAGTTGATATGCTACAACTTTCACGCTGCATCTCTGAGTAAACAGCTAATGGCAAATCCTGAATTTCACCTTACCTGTTGGGAATATTTCATCTGTACCACTAGTGTTACCGAGAACTAGCCTGGGGAACCAGCTCTCCTCGTACGTCATTTCATTTTGTACAGAGGGTCTGGACAGGAGGCCATTGAAATTCATGTATGAGGACCGAGCAACTCCTAGCCAATCAGCGAACAAAGGGAGTGTTTCTGAGCCATGACGTTGAGTCGATGTGCTACATTTCAATTGTAGTGTGTAGGTAGGCTAATTTCATATGTGACGACCAGACGTTAGTGATTGGGTATAGGCAGAGCCACTTCTTTTAAACTTCAGCAGAGTACAAACCTCAAGGAAGAAATCGTTTCTTATGGCCTTGATCCCAAACTCTCTGTATAAAATGAAATGAAGTACGAGGGGCGGGATTACCAGGCTAACTGAGAACTAGGCTGTAGAAAAATACAACCTTCAAATTTACTAGGATGAGGTCTCAGTTTGAGTGTAAACATTCTGACTGGAAGAGTATGATTCACCAAGCTAGAAAATTTTTTGAAAAAACAAAAATATATATATTGCAGAGATTCTCCTGACATTTCCAAAGTGTGTAACCTACATGCATTAATGTAAGCAAAATGTGTATGTAATACATCTCTCATGAACAACCACAAAATTATCAATTATCACATAGGATGACTTACCACTTTGACTTGTTAGGGCTGTTGAGGTCATTTCTGATGAACTTGATGTTGATGTCATTGCTGGGGATGATGATACTGGGGTTGTGGCAGTTTCGGACACAGGCGTAGGAGTTGGAGTTGCTGATGTAGAGGAAGCAAAGGTAGAGGCAGATGAAGCCTGTTTTGTCATAGTTTCAGAGGAGGGGGAAAATGATGTAGACTGTGATGCTGAAGTGGAGGGTTGAGGTGAGGTTGTGATGGATTCTGATGTTGATGGTTCTTCTGATAATGAAGTGGACCCTGAGGTAGAGACTGTGTTTAGTGATGGCATTTGGGTGCTTTGTAATGTTGAAGAGAATGCAGTAGATTCTATTTTTTGGGTTGATGTTTGAAGGGTTGTTGTGGAGGGATTAGAAGATGGTTGTTCATCTGGGAATGTGGTGGATGTGGTTGAGGTGGAGGTGGGGTCTAAGGTAGAGATTGTGTGTAGTGATGCTTGGGGGCTTTGTAATATTGAGATTGATGTTGATGATATTGCAGTAGATTCTGTTTGGAGGGTTGATGTTTCGGGTGTCATTGTGGATGGGCTGGAAGATGATTGCGGATCTGAGACTGTGGTGAAGCCTGAGGCAGTTGTTGATGTCTGAGCTTGTGATGTTGAGGGTAAGGCTGTGTTTGATGTTGAATGCTGAATTGTACTTTGGTCAGAAGTTGTCATTAATGACTCAGATGTAGTAGTGCTAGATTCTAGTGTAAACATGGTCTGTGGTGTTGAGGACATATAAGGTGACATTTGGGGAGATTCTTTGGTGGTAAATGTCCCTGGAATCAAATATATAGAGAGGATGAAAATCCAATTTGGTGGCATTCATCAAACTGATGCTAAACTCTGTCTGAAGTCGGTAGTTTTCTTGTGGTTAGTTTATTTCCTAGTGAAATTGCACATTTCCCAGTAAGTGTAATGATAGGACATTGTAGTACGATCAAGATGACAGGCATTATTTTATGTAAAAAAAAATGCATTTGGCAACTGCAGAAGTGAAAAAATCTGTAAACCTTGTCAATGTACATTTCACTGTGAAAGATATGGTTTTACAGAAAATCAAGTACTATAGTTCATTAAATATTTTTTCATTCTGTACACCTGTAGTCATTCGGATCCTATGTGAGGAAGCTGTTTGTGACCAGTACCTGATGATAAACATAGATTAACCTTCTGGCAAGATTTGCTTGACTCCTGGCATTGTGTCAAAAATCATTTTGTACTACTGTAGCTGACTATGTTAATATAACAATGATTTCTCTCCTCCCAATTTTTCTGTCCCTTAAAATCTAGTTTAAAACCTTGTGGTGAATACAGTGTGACTATTGCTACTCAGTATATCATGATGTTATGAGTTTGACTTTTATTGAAATGGTTTTTAGACTTTTAAATATTTTATTATCTAAACAATTAACTTGAACCAAACAATTGACTAATGAAAATGAACATATTTTCATTCCATTCAATTAAGATGTTTCATCATAAAACAGAAAGTAAAAGACTATTATTGTTTCTGGAAGTTGATATGCTACAACTTTCGCGCTGCATCTCTGAGTAAACAGCTAATGGCAGCACCTGAATTTCATCTTACCTGTTGGGAATATTTAATCTGTACCACTAGTGTTACCGAGAACTAGCCTGGGGAACCAGCTCTCCTCGTACGTCATTTCATTTTGTACAGAGGGTCTGGACAGGAGGCCATTGAAATTCATGTATGAGGACCGAGCAACTCCTAGCCAATCAGCGAACAAAGGGAGTGTTTCTGAGCCATGACGTTGACTTGATTTGCTACATTTCAATTGTAGTGTGTAGGTAAGCTAATTTCATATGTGACGACCAGACGTTAGTGATTGGGTATAGGCAGAGCCACTTCTTTTAAACTTCAGCAGAGTACAAACCTCAAGGAAGAAATCGTTTCTTATGGCCTTGATCCCAAACCCTCTGTACAAAATGAAATGAAGTACGAGGGGCCGGTTTACCAGGCTAACGGAGAACTAGGCTGTAGAAAAATACAACCTTCAATTTTACTGGGATGAGGTCTCAGTTTGAGTGTAAACATTTTGACTGGAAGAGTATGATTCACCAAGCTTGAAAAAATTTTGAAGAAAAAAAATATATATATTGCAGAGATTCTCCTGACATTTCCAAAGTGTGTAACCTACATGCATTAATGTAAGCAAAAGTGTGTATGTAATACAGCTCTCATGAACAACCACAAAATGATCAATTATCACATAGGATGACTTACCACTTTGACTTGTTAGGGCTGTTGAGGTCATTTCTGATGAACTTGATGTTGATGTCATTGCTGGGGATGATGATACTGGGGTTGTGGCAGTTTCGGACACAGGCGTAGGAGTTGGAGTTGCTGATGTAGAGGAAGCAAAGGTAGAGGCAGATGAAGCCTGTGTTGTCATAGTTTCAGAGGAGGGGGAAAATGATGTAGACTGTGATGCTGAAGTGGAGGGTTGAGGTGAGGTTGTGATGGATTCTGATGTTGATGGTTCTTCTGATAATGAGGTGGACCCTGAGGTAGAGACTGTGTTTAGTGATGGCATTTGGGTGCTTTGTAATGTTGAAGAGAATGCAGTAGATTCTATTTTTTGGGTTGATGTTTGAAGGGTTGTTGTGGAGGGATTAGAAGATGGTTGTTCATCTGGGAATGTGGTGGATGTGGTTGAGGTGGAGGTGGGGTCTAAGGTAGAGATTGTGTGTAGTGATGCTTGGGGGCTTTGTAATATTGAGATTGATGTTGATGATATTGCAGTAGATTCTGTTTGGAGGGTTGATGTTTCGGGTGTCATTGTGGATGGGCTGGAAGATGATTGCGGATCTGAGACTGTGGTGAAGCCTGAGGCAGTTGTTGATGTCTGAGCTTGTGATGTTGAGGGTAAGGCTGTGTTTGATGTTGAATGCTGAATTGTACTTTGGTCAGAAGTTGACATTAATGACTCAGATGTAGTAGTGCTAGATTCTAGTGTAAACATGGTCTGTGGTGTTGAGGACATATAAGGTGACATTTGGGGAGATTCTTTGGTGGTAAATGTCCCTGGAATCAAATATATAGAGAGGATGAAAATCCAATTTGGTGGCATTCATCAAACTGATGCTAAACTCTGTCTGAAGTCGGTAGTTTTCTTGTGGTTAGTTTATTTCCTAGTGAAATTGCACATTTCCCAGTAAGTGTAATGATAGGACATTGTAGTACGATCAAGATGACAGGCATTATTTTATGTAAAATAAAATGCATTTGGCAACTGCAAAAGTGAAAAAATCTGTAAACCTTGTCAATGTACATTTTGCTGTGAAAGATATGGTTTTACAAAAAATCAAGTACTATAGTTCATTAAATATTTTTTCATTCTGTACACTTGTAGTCATTCGGATCCTATGTGAGGAAGCTGTTTGTGACCAGTACCTGATGATAAACATAGATTAACGTTCTGGCAAGATTTGCTTGATTACTGGCATTGTGTCAAAATTCATTTTGTACTACTGTAGTGTGACTATGTAAATATAACAATGATTTCTCTCCTCCCAATTTTTCTGTCCCTTAAAATCTAGTTTAAAACCTTGTGGTGAATACAGTGTGACTATTGCTACTCAGTATATCATGATGTTATGAGTTTGACTTTTATTGAAATGGTTTTTAGACTTTTAAACATTTTATTATCTAAACAATTAACTTGAACCAAACAATTGACTAATGAAAATGAACATATTTTCATTCCATTCAATTAAGATGTTTCATCATAAAACAGAAAGAAAAAGACTATTATTGTTTCTGGAAGTTGATATGCTACAACTTTCGCGCTGCATCTCTGAGTAAACAGCTAATGGCAGCACCTGAATTTCATCTTACCTGTTGGGTATATTTAATCTGTACCACTAGTGTTACCGAGAACTAGCCTGGGGAACCAGCTCTCCTCGTACGTCATTTCATTTTGTACAGAGGGTCTGGACAGGAGGCCATTGAAATTCATGTATGAGGACCGAGCAACTCCTAGCCAATCAGCGAACAAAGGGAGTGTTTCTGAGCCATGACGTTGACTTGATGTGCTACATTTCAATTGTAGTGTGTAGGTAGGCTAATTTCATATGTGACGACCAGACGTTAGTGATTGGGTATAGGCAGAGCCACTTCTTTTAAACTTCAGCAGAGTACAAACCTCAAGGAAGAAATCGTTTCTTATGGCCTTGATCCCAAACTCTCTGTATAAAATGAAATGAAGTACGAGGGGCGGGATTACCAGGCTAACTGAGAACTAGGCTGTACAAAAATACAACCTTCAAATTTACTGGGATGAGGTCTCAGTTTGAGTGTAAACATTCTGACTGGAAGAGTATGATTCACCAAGCTTGAAATTTTTTTGAAAAAACAAAAATATATATATGGCAGAGATTCTCCTGACATTTCCAAAGTGTGTAACCTACATGCATTAATGTAAGCAAAATGTGTATGTAATACAGCTCTCATGAACAACCACAAAATTATCAATTATCACATAGGATGACTTACCACTTTGACTTGTTAGGGCTGTTGAGGTCATTTCTGATGAACTTGATGTTGATGTCATTGCTGGGGATGATGATACTGGGGTTGTGGCAGTTTCGGACACAGGCGTAGGAGTTGGAGTTGCTGATGTAGAGGAAGCAAAGGTAGAGGCAGATGAAGCCTGTTTTGTCATAGTTTCAGAGGAGAGGGAAAATGATGTAGACTGTGATGCTGAAGTGGAGGGTTGAGGTGAGGTTGTGATGGATTCTGATGTTGATGGTTCTTCTGATAATGAAGTGGACCCTGAGGTAGAGACTGTGTTTAGTGATGGCATTTGGGTGCTTTGTAATGTTGAAGAGAATGCAGTAGATTCTATTTTTTGGGTTGATGTTTGAAGGGTTGTTGTGGAGGGATTAGAAGATGGTTGTTCATCTGGGAATGTGGTGGAGGTGGTTGAGGTGGAGGTGGGGTCTAAGGTAGAGATTGTGTGTAGTGATGCTTGGGGGCTTTGTAATATTGAGATTGATGTTGATGATATTGCAGTAGATTCTGTTTGGAGGGTTGATGTTTCGGGTGTCATTGTGGATGGGCTGGAAGATGATTGCGGATCTGAGACTGTGGTGAAGCCTGAGGCAGTTGTTGATGTCTGAGCTTGTGATGTTGAGGGTAAGGCTGTGTTTGATGTTGAATGCTGAATTGTACTTTGGTCAGTAGTTGTCATTAATGACTCAGATGTAGTAGTGCTAGATTCTAGTGTAAACATGGTCTGTGGTGTTGAGGACATATAAGGTGACATTTGGGGAGATTCTTTGGTGGTAAATGTCCCTGGAATCAAATATATAGAGAGGATGAAAATCCAATTTGGTGGCATTCATCAAACTGATGCTAAACTCTGTCTGAAGTCGGTAGTTTTCTTGTGGTTAGTTTATTTCCTAGTGAAATTGCACATTTCCCAGTAAGTGTAATGATAGGACATTGTAGTACGATCAAGATGACAGGCATTATTTTATGTAAAAAAAAATGCATTTGGCAACTGCAGAAGTGAAAAAATCTGTAAACCTTGTCAATGTACATTTCACTGTGAAAGATATGGTTTTACAGAAAATCAAGTACTATAGTTCATTAAATATTTTTTCATTCTGTACACCTGTAGTCATTCGGATCCTATGTGAGGAAGCTGTTTGTGACCAGTACCTGATGATAAACATAGATTAACCTTCTGGCAAGATTTGCTTGACTCCTGGCATTGTGTCAAAAATCATTTTGTACTACTGTAGCTGACTATGTTAATATAACAATGATTTCTCTCCTCCCAATTTTTCTGTCCCTTAAAATCTAGTTTAAAACCTTGTGGTGAATACAGTGTGACTATTGCTACTCAGTATATCATGATGTTATGAGTTTGACTTTTATTGAAATGGTTTTTAGACTTTTAAATATTTTATTATCTAAACAATTAACTTGAACCAAACAATTGACTAATGAAAATGAACATATTTTCATTCCATTCAATTAAGATGTTTCATCATAAAACAGAAAGTAAAAGACTATTATTGTTTCTGGAAGTTGATATGCTACAACTTTCGCGCTGCATCTCTGAGTAAACAGCTAATGGCAGCACCTGAATTTCATCTTACCTGTTGGGAATATTTAATCTGTACCACTAGTGTTACCGAGAACTAGCCTGGGGAACCAGCTCTCCTCGTACGTCATTTCATTTTGTACAGAGGGTCTGGACAGGAGGCCATTGAAATTCATGTATGAGGACCGAGTAACTCCTAGCCAATCAGCGAACAAAGGGAGTGTTTCTGAGCCATGACGTTGACTTGATTTGCTACATTTCAATTGTAGTGTGTAGGTAAGCTAATTTCATATGTGACGACCAGACGTTAGTGATTGGGTATAGGCAGAGCCACTTCTTTTAAACTTCAGCAGAGTACAAACCTCAAGGAAGAAATCGTTTCTTATGGCCTTGATCCCAAACCCTCTGTACAAAATGAAATGAAGTACGAGGGGCCGGTTTACCAGGCTAACGGAGAACTAGGCTGTAGAAAAATACAACCTTCAATTTTACTGGGATGAGGTCTCAGTTTGAGTGTAAACATTTTGACTGGAAGAGTATGATTCACCAAGCTTGAAAAAATTTTGAAGAAAAAAAATATATATATTGCAGAGATTCTCCTGACATTTCCAAAGTGTGTAACCTACATGCATTAATGTAAGCAAAAGTGTGTATGTAATACAGCTCTCATGAACAACCACAAAATTATCATTTATCACATAGGATGACTTACCACTTTGACTTGTTAGGGCTGTTGAGGTCATTTCTGATGAACTTGATGTTGATGTCATTGCTGGGGATGATGATACTGGGGTTGTGGCAGTTTCGGACACAGGCGTAGGAGTTGGAGTTGCTGATGTAGAGGAAGCAAAGGTAGAGGCAGATGAAGCCTGTTTTGTCATAGTTTCAGAGGAGGGGGAAAATGATGTAGACTGTGATGCTGAAGTGGAGGGTTGAGGTGAGGTTGTGATGGATTCTGATGTTGATGGTGCTTCTGATAATGAGGTGGACCCTGAGGTAGAGACTGTGTTTAGTGATGGCATTTGGGTGCTTTGTAATGTTGAAGAGAATGCAGTAGATTCTATTTTTTGGGTTGATGTTTGAAGGGTTGTTGTGGAGGGATTAGAAGATGGTTGTTCATCTGGGAATGTGGTGGAGGTGGTTGAGGTGGAGGTGGGGTCTAAGGTAGAGATTGTGTGTAGTGATGCTTGGGGGCTTTGTAATATTGAGATTGATGTTGATGATACTGCAGTAGATTCTGTTTGGAGGGTTGATGTTTCGGGTGTCATTGTGGATGGGCTGGAAGATGATTGCGGATCTGAGACTGTGGTGAAGCCTGAGGCAGTTGTTGATGTCTGAGCTTGTGATGTTGAGGGTAAGGCTGTGTTTGATGTTGAATGTTGAATTGTACTTTGGTCAGAAGTTGACATTAATGACTCAGATGTAGTAGTGCTAGATTCTAGTGTAAACATGGTCTGTGGTGTTGAGGACATATAAGGTGACATTTGGGGAGATTCTTTGGTGGTAAATGTCCCTGGAATCAAATATATAGAGAGGATGAAAATCCAATTTGGTGGCATTCATCAAACTGATGCTAAACTCTGTCTGAAGTCAATAGTTTTCTTGTGGTTAGTTTATTTCCTAGTGAAATTGCACATTTCCCAGTAAGTGTAATGATAGGACATTGTAGTACGATCAAGATGACAGGCATTATTTTATGTAAAATAAAATGCATTTGGCAACTGCAGAAGTGAAAAAATCTGTAAACCTTGTCAATGTACATTTCGCTGTGAAAGATATGGTTTTACAGAAAATCAAGTACTATAGTTCATTAAATATTTTTTCATTCTGTACACCTGTAGCCATTCGGATCCTATGTGAGGAAGCTGTTTGTGACCAGTACCTGATGATAAACATAGATTAACATTCTGGCAAGATTTGCTTGACTCCTGGCATTGTGTCAAAAATCATTTTGTACTACTGTAGCTGACTATGTTAATATAACAATGATTTCTCTCCTCACAATTTTTCTGTCCCTTAAAATCTAGTTTAAAACCTTGTGGTGAATACAGTGTGACTATTGCTACTCAGTATATCATGATGTTATGAGTTTGACTTTTATTGAAATGGTTTTTAGACTTTTAAATATTTTATTATCTAAACAATTAACTTGAACCAAACAATTGACTAATGAAAATGAACATATTTTCATTCCATTCAATTAAGATGTTTCATCATAAAACAGAAAGTAAAAGACTATTATTGTTTCTGGAAGTTGATATGCTACAACTTTCGCGCTGCATCTCTGAGTAAACAGCTAATGGCAGCACCTGAATTTCATCTTACCTGTTGGGAATATTAATCTGTACCACTAGTGTTACCGAGAACTAGCCTGGGGAACCAGCTCTCCTCGTACGTCATTTCATTTTGTACAGAGGGTCTGGACAGGAGGCCATTGAAATTCATGTATGAGGACCGAACAACTCCTAGCCAATCAGCGAACAAAGGGAGTGTTTCTGAGCCATGACGTTGACTTGATTTGCTACATTTCAATTGTAGTGTGTAGGTAAGCTAATTTCATATGTGACGACCAGACGTTAGTGATTGGGTATAGGCAGAGCCACTTCTTTTAAACTTCAGCAGAGTACAAACCTCAAGGAAGAAATCGTTTCTTATGGCCTTGATCCCAAACCCTCTGTACAAAATGAAATGAAGTACGAGGGGCCGGTTTACCAGGCTAACGGAGAACTAGGCTGTAGAAAAATACAACCTTCAATTTTACTGGGATGAGGTCTCAGTTTGAGTGTAAACATTCTGACTGGAAGAGTATGATTCACCAAGCTTGAAAAAATGTTAAAAAAAAAATATATATATATTGCAGAGATTCTCCTGACATTTCCAAAGTGTGTAACCTACATGCATTAATGTAAGCAAAATGTGTATGTAATACAGCTCTCATGAACAACCACAAAATTATCAATTATCACATAGGATGACTTACCACTTTGACTTGTTAGGGCTGTTGAGGTCATTTCTGATGAACTTGATGTTGATGTCATTGCTGGGGATGATGATACTGGGGTTGTGGCAGTTTCGGACACAGGCGTAGGAGTTGGAGTTGCTGATGTAGAGGAAGCAAAGGTAGAGGCAGATGAAGCCTGTTTTGTCATAGTTTCAGAGGAGAGGGAAAATGATGTAGACTGTGATGCTGAAGTGGAGGGTTGAGGTGAGGTTGTGATGGATTCTGATGTTGATGGTTCTTCTGATAATGAAGTGGACCCTGAGGTAGAGACTGTGTTTAGTGATGGCATTTGGGTGCTTTGTAATGTTGAAGAGAATGCAGTAGATTCTATTTTTTGGGTTGATGTTTGAAGGGTTGTTGTGGAGGGATTAGAAGATGGTTGTTCATCTGGGAATGTGGTGGAGGTGGTTGAGGTGGAGGTGGGGTCTAAGGTAGAGATTGTGTGTAGTGATGCTTGGGGGCTTTGTAATATTGAGATTGATGTTGATGATATTGCAGTAGATTCTGTTTGGAGGGTTGATGTTTCGGGTGTCATTGTGGATGGGCTGGAAGATGATTGCGGATCTGAGACTGTGGTGAAGCCTGAGGCAGTTGTTGATGTCTGAGCTTGTGATGTTGAGGGTAAGGCTGTGTTTGATGTTGAATGCTGAATTGTACTTTGGTCAGTAGTTGTCATTAATGACTCAGATGTAGTAGTGCTAGATTCTAGTGTAAACATGGTCTGTGGTGTTGAGGACATATAAGGTGACATTTGGGGAGATTCTTTGGTGGTAAATGTCCCTGGAATCAAATATATAGAGAGGATGAAAATCCAATTTGGTGGCATTCATCAAACTGATGCTAAACTCTGTCTGAAGTCGGTAGTTTTCTTGTGGTTAGTTTATTTCCTAGTGAAATTGCACATTTCCCAGTAAGTGTAATGATAGGACATTGTAGTACGATCAAGATGACAGGCATTATTTTATGTAAAAAAAAATGCATTTGGCAACTGCAGAAGTGAAAAAATCTGTAAACCTTGTCAATGTACATTTCACTGTGAAAGATATGGTTTTACAGAAAATCAAGTACTATAGTTCATTAAATATTTTTTCATTCTGTACACCTGTAGTCATTCGGATCCTATGTGAGGAAGCTGTTTGTGACCAGTACCTGATGATAAACATAGATTAACCTTCTGGCAAGATTTGCTTGACTCCTGGCATTGTGTCAAAAATCATTTTGTACTACTGTAGCTGACTATGTTAATATAACAATGATTTCTCTCCTCCCAATTTTTCTGTCCCTTAAAATCTAGTTTAAAACCTTGTGGTGAATACAGTGTGACTATTGCTACTCAGTATATCATGATGTTATGAGTTTGACTTTTATTGAAATGGTTTTTAGACTTTTAAATATTTTATTATCTAAACAATTAACTTGAACCAAACAATTGACTAATGAAAATGAACATATTTTCATTCCATTCAATTAAGATGTTTCATCATAAAACAGAAAGTAAAAGACTATTATTGTTTCTGGAAGTTGATATGCTACAACTTTCGCGCTGCATCTCTGAGTAAACAGCTAATGGCAGCACCTGAATTTCATCTTACCTGTTGGGAATATTTAATCTGTACCACTAGTGTTACCGAGAACTAGCCTGGGGAACCAGCTCTCCTCGTACGTCATTTCATTTTGTACAGAGGGTCTGGACAGGAGGCCATTGAAATTCATGTATGAGGACCGAGTAACTCCTAGCCAATCAGCGAACAAAGGGAGTGTTTCTGAGCCATGACGTTGACTTGATTTGCTACATTTCAATTGTAGTGTGTAGGTAAGCTAATTTCATATGTGACGACCAGACGTTAGTGATTGGGTATAGGCAGAGCCACTTCTTTTAAACTTCAGCAGAGTACAAACCTCAAGGAAGAAATCGTTTCTTATGGCCTTGATCCCAAACCCTCTGTACAAAATGAAATGAAGTACGAGGGGCCGGTTTACCAGGCTAACGGAGAACTAGGCTGTAGAAAAATACAACCTTCAATTTTACTGGGATGAGGTCTCAGTTTGAGTGTAAACATTTTGACTGGAAGAGTATGATTCACCAAGCTTGAAAAAATTTTGAAGAAAAAAAATATATATATTGCAGAGATTCTCCTGACATTTCCAAAGTGTGTAACCTACATGCATTAATGTAAGCAAAAGTGTGTATGTAATACAGCTCTCATGAACAACCACAAAATTATCATTTATCACATAGGATGACTTACCACTTTGACTTGTTAGGGCTGTTGAGGTCATTTCTGATGAACTTGATGTTGATGTCATTGCTGGGGATGATGATACTGGGGTTGTGGCAGTTTCGGACACAGGCGTAGGAGTTGGAGTTGCTGATGTAGAGGAAGCAAAGGTAGAGGCAGATGAAGCCTGTTTTGTCATAGTTTCAGAGGAGGGGGAAAATGATGTAGACTGTGATGCTGAAGTGGAGGGTTGAGGTGAGGTTGTGATGGATTCTGATGTTGATGGTGCTTCTGATAATGAGGTGGACCCTGAGGTAGAGACTGTGTTTAGTGATGGCATTTGGGTGCTTTGTAATGTTGAAGAGAATGCAGTAGATTCTATTTTTTGGGTTGATGTTTGAAGGGTTGTTGTGGAGGGATTAGAAGATGGTTGTTCATCTGGGAATGTGGTGGAGGTGGTTGAGGTGGAGGTGGGGTCTAAGGTAGAGATTGTGTGTAGTGATGCTTGGGGGCTTTGTAATATTGAGATTGATGTTGATGATACTGCAGTAGATTCTGTTTGGAGGGTTGATGTTTCGGGTGTCATTGTGGATGGGCTGGAAGATGATTGCGGATCTGAGACTGTGGTGAAGCCTGAGGCAGTTGTTGATGTCTGAGCTTGTGATGTTGAGGGTAAGGCTGTGTTTGATGTTGAATGTTGAATTGTACTTTGGTCAGAAGTTGACATTAATGACTCAGATGTAGTAGTGCTAGATTCTAGTGTAAACATGGTCTGTGGTGTTGAGGACATATAAGGTGACATTTGGGGAGATTCTTTGGTGGTAAATGTCCCTGGAATCAAATATATAGAGAGGATGAAAATCCAATTTGGTGGCATTCATCAAACTGATGCTAAACTCTGTCTGAAGTCAATAGTTTTCTTGTGGTTAGTTTATTTCCTAGTGAAATTGCACATTTCCCAGTAAGTGTAATGATAGGACATTGTAGTACGATCAAGATGACAGGCATTATTTTATGTAAAATAAAATGCATTTGGCAACTGCAGAAGTGAAAAAATCTGTAAACCTTGTCAATGTACATTTCGCTGTGAAAGATATGGTTTTACAGAAAATCAAGTACTATAGTTCATTAAATATTTTTTCATTCTGTACACCTGTAGCCATTCGGATCCTATGTGAGGAAGCTGTTTGTGACCAGTACCTGATGATAAACATAGATTAACATTCTGGCAAGATTTGCTTGACTCCTGGCATTGTGTCAAAAATCATTTTGTACTACTGTAGCTGACTATGTTAATATAACAATGATTTCTCTCCTCACAATTTTTCTGTCCCTTAAAATCTAGTTTAAAACCTTGTGGTGAATACAGTGTGACTATTGCTACTCAGTATATCATGATGTTATGAGTTTGACTTTTATTGAAATGGTTTTTAGACTTTTAAATATTTTATTATCTAAACAATTAACTTGAACCAAACAATTGACTAATGAAAATGAACATATTTTCATTCCATTCAATTAAGATGTTTCATCATAAAACAGAAAGTAAAAGACTATTATTGTTTCTGGAAGTTGATATGCTACAACTTTCGCGCTGCATCTCTGAGTAAACAGCTAATGGCAGCACCTGAATTTCATCTTACCTGTTGGGAATATTAATCTGTACCACTAGTGTTACCGAGAACTAGCCTGGGGAACCAGCTCTCCTCGTACGTCATTTCATTTTGTACAGAGGGTCTGGACAGGAGGCCATTGAAATTCATGTATGAGGACCGAACAACTCCTAGCCAATCAGCGAACAAAGGGAGTGTTTCTGAGCCATGACGTTGACTTGATTTGCTACATTTCAATTGTAGTGTGTAGGTAAGCTAATTTCATATGTGACGACCAGACGTTAGTGATTGGGTATAGGCAGAGCCACTTCTTTTAAACTTCAGCAGAGTACAAACCTCAAGGAAGAAATCGTTTCTTATGGCCTTGATCCCAAACCCTCTGTACAAAATGAAATGAAGTACGAGGGGCCGGTTTACCAGGCTAACGGAGAACTAGGCTGTAGAAAAATACAACCTTCAATTTTACTGGGATGAGGTCTCAGTTTGAGTGTAAACATTCTGACTGGAAGAGTATGATTCACCAAGCTTGAAAAAATGTTAAAAAAAATATATATATATATTGCAGAGATTCTCCTGACATTTCCAAAGTGTGTAACCTACATGCATTAATGTAAGCAAAAGTGTGTATGTAATACAGCTCTCATGAACAACCACAAAATGATCAATTATCACATAGGATGACTTACCGCTTTGACTTGTTAGGGCTGTTGAGGTCATTTCTGGTGTTCTTGATGTTGATGTCATTGCTGGGGATGATGATACTGGGGTTGTGGCAGTTTCGGACACAGGCGTAGGAGTTGGAGTTGCTGATGTAGAGGAAGCAAAGGTAGAGGCAGATGAAGCCTGTGTTGTCATAGTTGCAGAGGAGGGGGAAAATGATGTAGACTGTGATGCTGAAGTGGAGGGTTGAGGTGAGGTTGTGATGGATTCTGATGTTGATGGTGCTTCTGATAATGAGGTGGACCCTGAGGTAGAGACTGTGTTTAGTGATGGCATTTGGGTGCTTTGTAATGTTGAAGAGAATGCAGTAGATTCTATTTTTTGGGTTGATGTTTGAAGGGTTGTTGTGGAGGGATTAGAAGATGGTTGTTCATCTGGGAATGTGGTGGAGGTGGTTGAGGTGGAGGTGGGGTCTAAGGTAGAGATTGTGTGTAGTGATGCTTGGGGGCTTTGTAATATTGAGATTGATGTTGATGATACTGCAGTAGATTCTGTTTGGAGGGTTGATGTTTCGGGTGTCATTGTGGATGGGCTGGAAGATGATTGCGGATCTGAGACTGTGGTGAAGCCTGAGGCAGTTGTTGATGTCTGAGCTTGTGATGTTGAGGGTAAGGCTGTGTTTGATGTTGAATGTTGAATTGTACTTTGGTCAGAAGTTGACATTAATGACTCAGATGTAGTAGTGCTAGATTCTAGTGTAAACATGGTCTGTGGTGTTGAGGACATATAAGGTGACATTTGGGGAGATTCTTTGGTGGTAAATGTCCCTGGAATCAAATATATAGAGAGGATGAAAATCCAATTTGGTGGCATTCATCAAACTGATGCTAAACTCTGTCTGAAGTCGGTAGTTTTCTTGTGGTTAGTTTATTTCCTAGTGAAATTGCACATTTCCCAGTAAGTGTAATGATAGGACATTGTAGTACGATCAAGATGACAGGCATTATTTTATGTAAAATAAAATGCATTTGGCAACTGCAGAAGTGAAAATATCTGTAAACCTTGTCAATGTACAATTTGCTGTGAAAGATATGGTTTTACAGAAAATCAAGTACTATAGTTCATGAAATATTTTTTTATTCTGTACACTTGTAGTCATTCGGATCCTATGTGAGGAAGCTGTTTGTGACCAGTACCTGATGATAAACATAGATTAACGTTCTGTCAAGATTTGCTTGATTCCTGGCATTGTGTCAAAAATCATTTTGTACTACTGTAGCTGACTATGTTAATGTAACAATGATTTCTCTCCTCCCAATTTTTCTGTCCCTTAAAATCTAGTTTAAAACCTTGTGGTGAATACAGTGTGACTATTGCTACTCAGTATATCATGATGTTATGAGTTTGACTTTTATTGAAATGGTTTTTAGACTTTTAAACATTTTATTATCTAAACAATTAACTTGAACCAAACAATTGACTAATGAAAATGAACATATTTTCATTCCATTCAATTAAGATGTTTCATCATAAAACAGAAAGAAAAAGACTATTATTGTTTCTGGAAGTTGATATGCTACAACTTTCGCACTGCATCTCTGAGTAAACAGCTAATGGAAGCACCTGAATTTCATCTTACCTGTTGGGAATATTTAATCTGTACCACTAGTGTTACCGAGAACTAGCCTGGGGAACCAGCTCTCCTCGTACGTCATTTCATTTTGTACAGAGGGCCTGGACAGGAGGCCATTGAAATTCATGTATGAGGACCGAGCAACTCCTAGCCAATCAGCGAACAAAGGGAGTGTTTCTGAGCCATGACGTTGACTTGATGTGCTACATTTCAATTGTAGTGTGTAGGTAAGCTAATTTCATATGTGACGACCAGATGTTAGTGATTGGGTATAGGCAGAGCCACTTCTTTTAAACTTCAGCAGAATACACACCTCAAGGAAGAAATCGTTTCTTATGGCCTTGATCCCAAACCCTCTGTACAAAATGAAATGAAGTACGAGGGGCCGGTTTACCAGGCTAACGGAGAACTAGGCTGTAGAAAAATACAACCTTCAATTTTACTGGGATGAGGTCTCAGTTTGAGTGTAAACATTCTGACTTGAAGAGTATGATTCACCAAGCTTGAAACATTTTGGGAAAAAAATATATATATATTGCAGAGATTCTCCTGACATTTCCAAAGTGTGTAACCTACATGCATTAATGTAAGCAAAAATGTGTATGTAATACAGCTCTCATGAACAACCACAAAATGATCAATTATCACATAGGATGACTTACCGCTTTGACTTGTTAGGGCTGTTGAGGTCATTTCTGGTTTTCTTGATGTTGATGTCATTGCTGGGGATGATGATACTGGGGTTGTGGCAGTTTCGGACACAGGCGTAGGAGTTGGAGTTGCTGATGTAGAGGAAGCAAAGGTAGAGGCAAATGAAGCCTGTGTTGTCATAGTTGCAGAGGAGGGGGAAAATGATGTAGACTGTGATGCTGAAGTGGAGGGTTGAGGTGAGGTTGTGATGGATTCTGATGTTGATGGTTCTTCTGATAATGAGGTGGACCCTGTGGTAGAGACTGTGTTTAGTGATGGCATTTGGGTGCTTTGTAATGTTGAAGAGAATGCAGTAGATTTTATTTTTTGGGTTGATGTTTGAAGGGTTGCTGTGGAGGGATTAGAAGATGGTTGTTCATCTGGGAATGTGGTGGAGGTGGTTGAGGTGGAGGTGGGGTCTAAGGTAGAGATTGTGTGTAGTGATGCTTGGGGGCTTTGTAATATTGAGATTGATGTTGATAATATTGCAGTCGATTCTGTTTGGAGGGTTGATGTTTCGGGTGTCATTGTGGATGGGCTGGAAGATGATTGCGGATCTGAGACTGTGGTGAAGCCTGAGGCAGTTGTTGATGTCTGAGCTTGTGATGTTGAGGGTAAGGCTGTGTTTGATGTTGAATGCTGAATTGTACTTTGGTCAGAAGTTGACATTAATGACTCAGATGTAGTAGTGCTAGATTCTAATGTAGACATTTGTGTTAGATCTACTGACGTAGTGGACTGTGGTGTTGAGGACATTATATGAGGTGATGTTTGGGTAGATTCTTTGGTGGTAAATGTCCCTGCAATCAGTACAGAGAATGAAAATAAAATGTGGTGGTATTTATCAAACTGATGCTAAACTCTGGCTGAAATCAGTAGTTTTCTTGGGGTTAGTTTATTTCCTAGGAAAATTACATATTTATCAGTGAGTTTAATAGTATGACATCACAGTACGATCAAGAGGGAAGGGCATTATTTCATGTACAATAAAATGCATTTGGCAACTGTACAAACGTGTCTCTTGTCCCGGGCCTAGGAAAAGGGGGACAGAACTAGTCACTCCTTACATTATGGAATGTGGAGGGGGGTCCCCATCAAATGATCTTGTCCCGGGCCCAGCCAAGACTGTTAGCGGGCTTGAGAATGACTATTGTTGCCCAGCTGAATGCTGAAAAACTCCTCCAGGTGTTTATTTTAAGTCGATTAGACAAGTGTAAAGCTACATTTGCAGGCCTTCCAGAAAAGTAATTTAAAAAACTTCGGCTTATTCCACATTTAACTGTGAGACTGTTAACAAAAACAAGATGAAGAGAGTACATTACTCCAATACTAGCCAAACTGGACTGGCTGTCCATGTCCTACAAAATTGACTTTAAAGTACTCTTACTAATATTCAAAACTGTTAATGGTCTAGCACCACGCTATATCACTGACACACTGTCCATTTAGATTCCTGCACAAGCCATTACTGTAGATCATCTGAGGCCGGCCTCCTAATGATTCCAGAGGCACCACCCAAAAGGTTCTGAATAGCAGCCTTCTCATAGTACGCCTCAAAAAGATGGCATGCCTTACTCCAACACATCACAGAGGCAGAATCCATTGACACATTTAAATGCCAACTGAAGACCTACCTGTTCAACCTTGCCTACACTAAACTGCCCTGCTTAAAGACTTTTCAGGCAGTCAGAGACCTTCCACCTACCAACCATTACAGAGGGTCTCTGCTTCTTGAACAGTCTACCACTCTACTCACATGGGCTCCCCTCTGGGTCATGGTTCTGCCTGAGGTTTCTTCCCTAATTTAAACATATCAATGGAAGCAGGGAGTTTTTCTTAACCTACGTCGCCCTGGTGCTAGCTCCTAAAGTGACATAAATGGAGGTCTCCAGAGCACCCTGATAGATTTCTTCTTGCGCTACTGGACTATAAGAAAGCTTGTCATGTATATTTCTGTATTGTGTTCTTTTGGCAAACTGTTGAAGCACTTTATTATTGTTACTGAGTACTCCATGATGTTATTAAGATTCTGCTGACATTTCCTAAATGTCTAAAGCATTCATATATGCAGAAAAAAGTGTATGTGAAACAGGCCCTTTGAACAACCACAAAATAATAAAATATCACACTGACTTACCACTTTGACTTGTCAGGGCTGTTGAGGTCATTTCTGGTGTTCCTGTTGTTGATGTCATTGCTGGTGATGATGATACTGGGGTTGTGGCAGTGTCGGACACAGGCGTAGGAGTTGGAGTTGCAGATGTAGGGGAAGCAAAGATAGAGGCAGATGAAGCCTGTGTTGTCATAGTAGCAAAGGAGAGGGAAAGTGACGTAGAAGTGGATGGTTGAGGTGTGATTGTAATGGCTTCTGATGTTGATGGATGTTCTGATATTGATGTGAAGCCTGAAGTGGAGACTGTGTTTAATGCTGATGTTTGGGTGGTTTGCGATATTGATGTTGATGTTGAAAGTGATGTAGTAGATTCTAGCCTGGGACTTGATGGGGGGTTGGACAATGACGGTTGATCTGGTGATATGGTGAAACCTGAATGACTTGTAGATGACCAGATTTGAGATGTTGGTTCTGAAGCTGTATCTGCAGTTTGAGTGCTGATCACAAAAGTTGACATTGATGAGATAGCTGTTGTGGTCCTATGTTCTGATGTAGATATTTGTGTTGAATCTGTTGATTTAAGGGGCTGTGATGTTGACAGTATTATTGGGGGTGATGTTGCTGTTGGGTATGTTGTGGAGAATGATGTCTGAATTGATGTGGTTGAAGTTCCAGAAGTGAAGGTGGCAGCTAAGATTAATACATGAATACAATTACATTTTGTAATTTAATAGTCTAAAACATTTAAAATGTGTTATGATGTTAATAAAACAGAAAAAAGACCTTAGTTCCGTAAGTGATCATAGAAATCAGCATCACATTTCTGCATTCAGTCTCCAGACGTGACATCATTTTCAAAAATAACCATCCATAATTAATAAAAAAGCAATGCAGGATTAAAATATACAGCCCTAATAACTGTCTTGATTTCAATGTTAAACATATGCACTGCTGTAACAGTAGGATTAGTGGGATTAGCCAAGTTTCCAAGAATTCTGAAAGATAGTGTTGAAAGAAGCATACAGTATCTGCTGTTCCTGCTCTATGCAACACTTTAGTTTCCACAGTTCTTTCCTTCCCCCTTACACAGCACACTGCGCATGACAAACTGATGAGCAGGTTGTTCAAAGCTAAGAGGTGAAGTACTCCTCTATTTGCAGTGCATCCCATTCCGCAAAATTAGCTGAAAATCTATGTGTCGATTAATAATGAAAACAAAAGAATTTGTAAAAAACTGTCCACTGCACACATGCTGAGCACAGGGTACTCTGGGACTGGATATGAAACAGAGGTTTAAATAATGTGTTCAACTGCCACTTCAAACATACATTGTAGACTACTCTGAATAACCTAGAAACAGATGAAACATCACTCACCCATAGATCTACTGTGGGCACTTTAGCTGAAAAAACACTATTGTAGGGAACACTAGGCATTTCCACATTTCATCCCATAATAATCAGTAATTCCACAAAAAAGCTGTTCATCTTCTCTGTCTTTGTGTTATTGCTATAAATACAGCCTTAACTACATGCCATACAAATAGCAGGGTAGGCATGTAATGCATGTGCATGTGGTTATTATGTTCAGGAGAAAGTACATTTATTATTTATGCTAATTATGCAAATTTGCCAACATATACAAGTTAGCATCCGGCATTTTCTAAATGCTGAAGACTATACTGTACCTTTCTAACATAAAACGTTGGCATAGGCTACTCAAAATATGGCCTTACATCCGGTGTCCACTAGCAAGCGAAGCGAACTCTGCACCATAGAACCCCTATTCCTTTTTTATGGGACGTGACTGACCATTAATTCCGCTTCTGTAAAGCATTGTGGGTAGGTGCCAATTCGAGGGGTGCTGCGTGACCAAAAGGCCATGCCGAACTTTATGCAAATGAACGTGTCCTAGCCAATATCAGAGCAACAGTGTATAACCCCCTCCCCGACACACACACACACACACAGCCTTGCTCCCCGCCTCATGCCACCTCCCTCCACCCCCTCACACACACAGCACACAGGACACAGCCCTGATGGCTCAAGCCCCCCTCCCACACGCACACAGCACATATCTTTGCTCCCTGCTGCCTCAGCCCTCTCCACACATGTTTGTGTCTGTCCAAACCCACCTCAGCGCTGTCAGTGCCACCCCCCACCCCACACACAGCTTGTCATCTGCCACCACAGCCAGTCCTCCCTCCCAACCATAACTGCACTTTATGCACTTTATTCCAGCCCCCTATCACCCTTCATATAGTAGTCATCCCCCCAACTGCATTCTACACACTTTACTCCCCACTCCCCATGCACAGTCTAGACTCACAATCAATAGTTTCACAGCATGTCCTACTACTCAGTGTGTCTATGCATGTGACAAATAAATATCCTTGTATCCTTGTATCCTTGTATTCTTGTAAACCAGGTATGACATAGGACAATTATTGCAGTGCATTTCACAGATATATTGACGGTCATCTCATGGTCAACTCACTGTCAAAATGAATGACGAGAGGCTGATTATTGCCGTATTGCCCACCCCTGCTTGTGTGACCACACTCTTACATTAGATTCATATTTCTGGTCGTTGTGCATGTGTAAATAACATATAAGGAATGTTTCCCGCCACTCCATGACATTCCAAAAAGTTCTTAACTACATCCTCTTTCAGTGCCTCGGATTGCTTGTTTCTCTGACATACTTGGAATCCCTAAGCCAAAGATCACCAGAGGAACTTTTACACCCAAGTAGCTTTTCAAGCAAATTGTTTGTTGGATTCACATTTTTGAATGTCCTCAGTGTGGTCCATATACCAAGTTTGCTTTGCATGTGTCAAAGCACTACTGAAATGTAAATAAATATAAATATAAGGCCATACAGAGTTAAACATTTTCATGTGGATTCTCACATGCTGTTTAGGGGCTTTGGTAAGATTGGTAAACACTTTAATGAAACACCAAAACAGTTCTTTGAAGCTCATTCTGAAGATAATCTTTTCCAAGTTTCTTAAAAAAAATAGACAATAATTGTGTCTAGTGAAATGTTAGCATTTTCAGTATCATTCAGAATAGGAGGGAATTCTGGTGAGTGGACATTGAAATCACAAGATGTGTTGAACTTAGCTTGACATGGAAATTTCAATAGTACCTCCTTTTTTAGAATCTCTCCAAATTTGACCCATTTCACCTGTTGGTGGCACTAGAGCACCTGACACCTGGACTACAAAAATGTGGTAAGATAAATATTAAAACTGTCCTTAGTACATGTACCTCATTTGCAAGTTTCAAAACATTTACCATACAGTTCTAGGGGCTTGCATAAACTCAAATGACAAAAGAAGAGAGAGAAATATGAGTTACAGTGGGTGCCTATGTACTTTACAGTATGCCCAAATATCCTTCGATTTAACTGCAGTTGAGTTACTGCAAACGTGTATCATCAGTGCAGCATATTTGAGACAATGATACATTTTATCCTCAAATGTAGTCTTGCCTAAAAGCATAAGTACTCACCTGATGAAGTTGCATCTTCTGTTTGAACTTCCTTGTAAAGCCCTTTAAGTAAAAGATGAAAATGTGTATGATTAATATGATTTATATGTTTACTTATGTGTTAATTTCATCATTTTGTATTCTTTTATATTCCTTCTGTTGACCATAATGTATGTGTGTTATTTCAGTGACTTTATACATTTGTGATAGAAAAACACCCTCTAGTGGTTCTTGTAAATTCCAAAAGATGGAGACCCTCTCATACATCTTTAAGTCAAGAATCAGGGAATCTGAAGGACATGTTCACTTTCTAGGAGAGTTAATGACACTAAACGATTAAAAACCATAGAAACAAACCTTTTAATGCACTGACAGACACTCAGGCAGCAGACCAAAATAACTTCTGTAAAACATCAAGGTCATGTCCAACTTACCTATCAAAGAGATGAGTACTACGAGCACAAAGGCCCTCATCTTGTCCAGTTTCCTTTAAAATAAATGCCAAAGTTACAGTTAGAATGCATCTGGAAATATGATGTGAAGTACAGTATAATGAGCTGCAAAAGAATTTACAGCCATTTTTTATCTTCCATATGTCTGCCTTTTTCATTTTACATGTTTTTTACATACTTATTTACACATTTACTGGTGATAGACATGGAAGAGATTGGATAATATATAGGCGTCTTTCACATTGCCCGCTCCACATAACCGTAATGATTGTGTTGTGGAACTGCAGAACTGCACAATTGTGTGTGTTTAATCACAGTGCTAATGTTGCTGCTGTCCGCCCTGTGTTTCTCTACACTGAGATGGTCCTAAACTGCTTACTTCACACCTGAAAACTAGCCTCTACACAAGATGTAGATGACTCGTGGTTGCAGCATGGCTTTACCCACAGTAACTCCTTCAGCTTTATATCACATGTAAACAGTTACACATGAGAAACACATCTCATGCAGGTGGTGTGAATACTTTAACTGAGTCACACAAATTAAGTAATTGTCTATCTATGCCTATTTAAAATTAGGTGATGTCCGTTTCTGTGCTACTTCTTCCGTCACACCTTCTAAAATAACCATTTGCTGACAGATTGAAGCCAAATGTAGGAGACGTACAGCTGGGTAGTTACGTACAAAAGTACACTTAAACGAAACGTAGAGTTTGTAAATCTACAAAGTACATGTTAGCGATAAGTTCAACAATATTAGGCCTAAATGCTGCGAGGAACTCACGTCAGCGTGTAAAAAATCTAGTAGAAAATCAGAGCAACAGACAGCTGCGCCAAGCCATTGCATTACAGCCTACCCCAGCATGTTGAGTTCACACTGTGTAGGTTTCTTAACTTAAAAACTTTTAGACCGTGTCCTTTTCTGTCTCAACATAACCGAATGGTGCTAAAGCCATATTGAGTAAAAAAACTCCGGTCTTTTTCAGAAGGTTGTGCAAAGCAAACAACAATGCAGTTTAAATGTATGAGTTATTGGAAGCAGCACACAAATGCGTTGTTTGTAATGAAAATGAAACATGAATGTCATATTTGCTAAGCCAACGCAATTATCTGTAAGAAACGCTCTGGTACAACTTGTTTTTCCGTAAGTATTTAAAGTTGGGTTTAGAGTACATTTGAGTAGGCCTACATAATCAGTGTTTTTCAAAACTGTACCCTACGTTTTACATTTCAGACAAATGATGGGGAAATTAAAGCAAAATAATCTTTTAAATTTAGATAGGTTATCACATCTAATGATCGATGGCCATCACTAGACCCACGGTCGTCATCGGAAAGGTGTTGCTGGAGAAGCTGACGGTTCTGCTCTCCCGCCGCCCGCGCGCATCAGCGCATTCATTTGGGCGTGTTATGGAATCGAATCCCACCGGCACCCCTTCCCACCACTGCTAGTATTTTTATTTTCAAGGCTCAGAGTAATTCAAACAAGCGGGCTAAAGAGCACGCCAGTTTTGCTGGTTCAGTCGAAACGATAGTAGGCCTACAACAATAGTAAATTAGTTTTGACTTCTGAAGAAAAAAAACACCAGACGTCTCCAATGAAACATTAAAACAAGCATCAGCATCCAACTGATAATTTGATTGTAAAGCCCGTGTTATTTATCTATAGAATAGTCCACATAGAACACTACTAAGTGTTACACGGACCAACCTGATGTGGTTTTGTGATGTTATGCTTGTGTATGAATTCGCCAAAGTTCATGGTGGACGATAAATGACGTAGTAACAGTTTCACCACATGATGACCATGGAAGTACACACGCATGAAATCAGGTTAGTGCCGTCATGCAGCATTTGGATTTACGACCTAGGCGATTTTAGTAACCCTGCATGGCTCAACAGAACTGTGGAATGACTAGTTTGTCACGTACACGTTTAATACTGAGAGACGTACAAAAGGTGATTTTTGTTTCCCTATCAGGTGTGTGAGATGCGGGTACCAAAACCTAAACGCTTAAGATCTACCCGCCAGCCCTTCCTCTTTCGTCTATTATTCCTCGCCAATATTGTGATTATGGTAAAATATCGAGATGGTAGCCTATATTTCCTCCATTTACTCTCTCGAATAGGCGTTTCAATCGTCTCACTGTAGCCGTATATAATACACCTACTACTTTTTAAGTGCGCATCTTTGCCATTGACGCATAGTGAAAAAATAATATTCAATTTATCAATTCAGACTTCAGAAAACAAGTCCTCTGAGACATATATTTCATTAAAACTTGAATAAGGCATATAGTCCAACTGGCCGGCCAATCAAGACAACTGAGTAGCCCGGGCTTTCATTCCAGGGTTTCTATTTGTAATGCCATCTTTTAAAAGGACGTTTGAGTGCGTTTCATTTGCCCGAGTACTAACTCTATTGGTCACCATATGACACTGTTTATCTCTGATCTTCCTATTCACCATGGTTATCAACGAAATGTGGCTGTCTTGATTTAGTGTCTCGAAAAATGCATAATATTTTTTCCTGTTTGACTTTCTCACCAATATGTTAGTTTTAAAACACATTTTAAAACATTTTGTGGTAGTCTTCTTACCACAATTTCTGTTCATTTTCTGCCAAGACTTTTTTTCTCTCACCTACTTACAATGTAAATTGCTTTTCAAATGAGGTATTTAGTTACTACTTAAAAACTAGTTATTATTTACTCTCCTCCACCATTAAACAAGGTGTAGAACAATAACTATTCAACCACCAGGAACATTAGATACCTAAAAAATCACATCAAACCTGTTTGGATGGCATGTTCTCCTACACACCCTACAGCAACACTCAAAGAAAAGTAACATAAGACATGTAATGACATTCATCAATCAATCTGGAAATGGAAATTCTGACACTGAAATACGTTTCAGTGTGAGTACCCTTAAAAAAAACTTGGTTTGATTTATCAACTGATTTGTTCAACATGTTCCTTGACCAAACTGACATTCAAGTTAAACAAGTAGTTCTACTACTGTTGCTACATGGCCAGTGTTTTGCACATGCTCTCATTTAAATATTAATCAAGACTTTTATACACATGCACATTACTGTGCAGTACTGCCAATTTCTAATGTCAGTTTCTTGGTCACAAATAAAACCTAAAATAATGCTTTAAAATGCCACATTGCTGAGTTTTCTAAATTACATGATAGCAATAGAACTTTCTCTTGTTCTCAATGTGAACATTCTCATTCATCCAGGTCATTGTAGTCAAGTCAGCTAAGTTGTAAGCAACTGGACATTTAAAAAAAAAAAGTAGTCCAGTTGCTTAGTACTTAGCTGACTTGACTACAATGACCTGGATGAATGAGAATGTTCACATTGAGAACAAGAGAAAGCTTAGTGCTTTCCTTTCAAAAACACTATACAGTATTTAAGACAGTGCTTGGGGTATAACAGCCACACCCTGGAAGTGATTGAATAACTGGTATGGGGAAGTGTCTCCATTCATGGATTAGTGTGTCGCTAAATGATTAAATTGATTGATAAACTCTCTACACCTACCTACATGCCTTAGTTACCACTTTTTTTTGTTCCCCACTGTTTTGTTGTTTTTTTTGTTCCCCACTGTAATATAATGACCGAGAACACATTATTCAGGTGAATGGCCTTCTGTCACAACTAAAACAAAGTTCTAATGAGTTTACAGCCAGCATCTTAATATCATGCTCATGCCTTTAGTGTTTTGTAAAATAATTTCCCTGATTTTGAAGATGCATTGCCCCCAGTGGAAGACCACACTGTAGTATTTGTTGCATGGTCAAAAGTAGTGGCCCAGTGTACAAAAGGGAGCCTCAATAAGTTCTTAAGTGTTTTTTCTTCCTTGGAAGACAGGATCAGGGATAAAATAGTGGAATCCCAACCAGCAACATCTATTCTCTTGCTGGTGGCTTTGTCACATTATGCATTATAGTGAAATGAGGCACACACTTAATTATAGAAGGCAATATAAAATAAATTACATATCATCTCTCTGGTCCAATAGCAGTTAGCTGTTTTTTCTCTAAAGTTGCAAAATCAGTCAAATTTTAAAGATGCCACTTAAAGCCATGATCACACAACCATCCCACCGGTCTTCTGCCCAGCACCTGATACCTGCTGCCTTAAATGCAAAATGACTTAGGTACCATCGACAGCATAAAGACAGTTTTCCCCAAAATCAGAGCACATTCAAACATTACAATAAAACTATGAATAAAGCTATTTACAATCGTACCTGTTGATTGACCTTATCCACAAATCTGTACAGCAAAATCAGTGGTTCTGACTGGAAGCTTAGAGTTAATTTAGAGGCTGTGACAGCCAAAGCCACCATGTACCTGTGACAAAGTGATGCACGATTTGCAGGTGTTAAGGCTTTTGTGTAGAGGAGTAACTCTGTTTTTTTTTTTACCTGAGTGACTTGTTCTGCTGACAATAATGGCCTTGGGGCACATGTGAAAGAGCTGTAAACAATGTGAAAAATGCATGAGCAATGTATGATTCAGCTTTCAAATCTGTAGTGAGAGATATTTTTATTTTCATAACAAATGCAAGGTTTTATTATTATTAGTATTATTATTATTATTATTATTATTATTATTATTATTATTATTATTATTATTATGCAGTCATTCTCTCAGTTCAAATTAATAATGTTTAATTAGAATGACTATCCTGCTATCCTCCAGTTTTTCGGTAGAAACTACTGCACTAAGCACTGTAAGCAAACACAAAGTATGCACAAGGGCATAATAAACTAGATGCACCGCATAGCGGTACATGGTATGACCACAGCATGGTATTGATTTTTGGCTATCCTACATAATAAGCTTTTTTAATCATCGAATGTTCAAAGCCTTACAGTACTGTTGGGCCTCACATTCAGAAATCCTGGTTTTAAATGGTCATGCTGTGTAGGTCTAACTTGTGGAGATCCAAAGCTGGAAATCATGGTGTGAGCTGCTAGCAGTGTTGTAGTCAAGACTGCCTTAACCAAGACCAACACACTACAGAGATTAGAGAGTATTAAGACCATGACCGAGACCAAGGCCAAACACACTAAGGCGAGACGAAAACCAAGGCTTGCTGAGACCAATTTCAAGACCAAGACCGAAAACAGACTAAGGTTAGAATTGACATGACATGACTACTCCTATTAATTGCACAAAAAGGCATTGCTATAAAGTGTCATGACTAGTTAAACCAAATTCATCATTAAATCACCCAGATTTGTCATAGTTACACCTTAGGCCTATACTGTATTTCATAAGCATTACTCCCTATAGACCTGATGGAAATAATATTTTAAGAAATCCTCTCTTATGAGGATTATGGGACATTATTTTTATTGGAAGTGGGAATGAATAGGTGTTTTTAGTGTATGCTGTTCAATGGAATTTGAGTAAAAATGTTTTTAAACCATAGTGTTCTCCAGATAATAGCCAAAATGCCATTTTGCTGTATGAACACAGCAGCCCCCATGGGCCAAATATAATGGTACCTGGCGTATTTTCAGAGGTTATAATGCTGATTGTACGTGACAAAATTTGTGCAGTTTCTCTGTGTTAGATATTGACAATTCATAATTCCAATTTTTAGTGGCACTAAACTACATGCATAATACCTTTGGAGGTCTTGAGAATTGAATCTGCCAAGCTGGAAAAGTTAACAGAAGTGACAATGAGGAAAGTGGAGGACCCAGATTGTTTGGTAGTACAGTAGTAGTAGTCGAGTATTTAGTATTGAGTGATAAGATGTGTAGCCTTGTTATGGTTAAAGTCAAACCATACTAACATGAACTAGTACTACTGTCTTAAAGTATATGGATAACAACATTTTTATTTGCAAGTGAGTTTATGAGAGTGACCAAGAGTGGACCCCAAAATCAGGTTTAAGAAACAGCATTTCAAGGATTTTTTTCAACCAGAAGACATTTCTGTTGCAGGTGTGGAGCAGTCATATCTATGTTTATATATATACACATATTACATCATATTGTAATATCTGGTAGCTGACCTACCTGGCACCCAAAAAAAAGCTTGTTCACCTGAGTAGAAAATAACTGAAGCAGTTATTTTTCACTGTTGTATGGATGTGTTTTTTTTTTAACTGCCTAGGAGACCTTGACAGTAAAACGGGTTTTCTAGAAGATTGCTGTGGTTGGACAAACCACTTTGCATGTTGTCAAGTGGTGTAGACGTCACCCAGTGTCGGCTGAGGAACAGTGCTGGAGGAGGCCTCGCACTGAGGTTTACATGGGGTGGGATGGCAGGCACAAGGTAATCACCAAAGTTTCCTGCCTTGCTGTTGAAATAAATATATTAATTTACTGGTTATTTCGACAGCCTTGCTGCAATCTGCAGATTTGGATGGTACTGGCACAAGAAAGAATGACCAAAGAAGGCTGTATTCATTCACGTCCAGATGTGCTGAAGGCCTTTGTGGTTGTGAAAAGTATTTTTTGTGATCAATATGAACTGTGACTCCCATGCACCCACAGAGATTAAACATAAGACAAAATGCTATGAGTATGAGAACTACGTGTATTTTCAACTGGGCAATTATGCTATAACTATTTATGCTGCTCTTAAGTGATAATTTAATTATTCTACTAAACATACAAATAATTCTACAAACAAAAAGCATGCCATGTCATTATTGTATTTGTGTGCTCCATGCAGCACACTGGCCTAACAGAATCTCTCAAGACTGCCCTGTAATGTGCCTGTGTCTGTGCACCCTTGACCCCACTTGTCTGTTCAGAGCCAATTCTAGAGTCTGTTGTGGCTTTACATGAAAACCACTGTTGTTGGAAACTGTATTGTTACCGCTGTTACCGCCTATGTTGGCTCTGCGTCGATTCACCAAGAACCACTCCCTCCTCCAAAAGCACATGATTGCGTAGGTCTCCAAAACAGATACAAAAGGTCAACACCCCACCCAACCCCACCCCACATACGCATGGATGTCTTACCGTGTACACTCACAATCATAAGTTTATCACTGAAGTCAGTATGTACACCTCTGCTGCATTCTGTCCACAGATGTGAAAACACGTAGTGCAGCCTTTAAGGGTAGATAAATATGTTGTAATGATTCAGCTACCATCTTCAATATAGCATCTGAATATGCAGAACATTGGAACAATACAGTAGTGTGCAGTTTGATTTAACAAATACCATTTTGCTGAATATACTAAATGCATTCATGCCACAGGTAACTCATTCAAACGTGCTAGTGGATCTGCTGTTGAAATCACAACTTTTGGTTGAGTTTGTTGTTGAGGTCTTTCAATGTACACATTCTAATTCTGGCATTCTAAATGCTTTTATAAATTAAACTTAAACTAAATCTTAGTTCTGAACTTGACCCTGAACTTGTGGATGGTGAGACGTAGAAGTAGAGGGGGGAAGAGAAACTATCGTAGGTCATACTGCTGCCTAATATATTCCCAGTTTACTTCAGTAAGATCGATCACCTCACCACATATGATGAGAATGTGAATGAAAGTATTGTTTTGTATTTATTTTGTAATGTTGAAACAGTTGAGAAATGTAATGTAATGCTTAATGGCATAGCGTCACCTAGTATCTCATTAATACCCAGATGACTCTACTGTGGTCTGAGTTATTTTATGGCCTGACTACCTGAAAAGCTGTCTGGCTGGCCTACCATGGACGTGAGGACCAGGGTGACCGTTCTCAACAGTAGCACATAAGTAAATATAATACATAACACATTTTAACCCAAGTCTCAAAATAATACCAAATGATCATAGGATTCCCTTGCCTCATCTAGTCACAACATGCATACAGATGCCAGTACCATAGACTACACCCTATCCACAATATCTGTGATTCACAGCTTGCAAACGCTACATGTCAAAGATGTGGTTTCAGCTTAGATTAATATACATAGCTCAGATTAGTAGAGGATTATGCATGTCTCGGATTGACATAACCTGTTTCAGCTTCAGTGTGGTGACACCAAGGGCATGGCCCTCTATTAGTGTGAATCAGTACTTGGGCCACATCTGTGTGTTGATATTTTGACTTTCAGAATCTTTAGGGAACATATGTCCACAGCATATTTACCACATTAAAGGCTATTTATTACCATTTAAAGCTTTCAAATCAAACTGGTGCCTGTTTAAACTGAATTCTGTGAAGCACAGCTACACTAGGGGATAATAACGTTGGATTGATGTGGTGACTCTTCTGTCAATGGATATATGACTGTCTCTAGTTTTGATGCATTTTTTGTCAGCACATTGTACTAAGCTGTAAAAATATGCATTAGGGCCTGTTAGTGTCTACAGGAGAAGAAGTCAGCTTATCAGCATCTTGCTACATGTCTATTCTCAAATTAGTGCTTTACCTGAGACCTGCTATGATCAGCTAGATTTATTCACAAGTTTTACAACATGTGAGTAAAGTTATGTTATGATAAAATACTAAACCCTCTGGATTGTTTAGCCACACTTGGCCACTTTGTTTACATTGATGCTGAAATATCTGAACATCAAAAGCAATACTATGCAGCCACTAACAGGGAAACTTTGGGGTCATCTCGAATGTAATTGTCATGGTACATGGTCCTATAAATAATAGATAGACACTCTTCTTGTCATCATCTTCAGAAGCTTAGGCTATGGACCCTGATGTTACCCCAACACGCCACTGACAAGCTTTTATTACTCCTGGGCTTTTATCGTTAGCTTGCTAGTTTTAGACCAATTTCTCTACTGTTACCTTAAAAACACATTTCGATAGACCAGTGCTTCTGAATTGATGCGTTGCAACCCAAAAGACATGTGGCGCTGTTCTGGCAGGTTTAGGAGTGTGTGGTCAAACAAAAATTCCTGTGTTAGGCTAGCCTATTGTAGGTATGACCGCTATTTTGCTGTATGATTCACATTGATGGGTCATCACTAGTCTTTCTGTTATTGGAAGAAAATTTAGCAATACCACAATATCTGATTTGTTTATATTGTGGATGCAGCATTGTGGGTGTTTTTTCTATATTTTTTGCACAGCTAGCCTCAGTGCCTTTTTTTTACAGATTATTATGTTACAGTAATATAGCTAATATCAAGAACTCATTGAAGGGGAAATTGTCTTTCATTCAGCAAATGATATTTTAATGGAAAGGACAGCTTGTTCGAATAGTATTTGACACAGAGAACAAAACTGCTTTAGGTGCAGACTATGCTAACACATGCTGATATTACGTTACTGGCTAGTCTCTCACTTCTCATGTCATTTCCCTTTAGCTTCAAGGTTACTTCTATGTGTTTTTTACAAACCATTTGTCACACCCCATAGCGTCTTAGTGACAGTATAGGTGTGCCTAAAAATATTTGTCTTGTTTTATGATGATAGCTTTCTGGCATTATGGTCTGTGCGTCATACTTGTTACTCACACACGAAACAGGAAAAATAACTTTATTATAAGAACGTTATTACAGTGAAGGTCTATGACTGTGGGAATTAAGTTGCTCTCAACAAATATACACAGGTGCACTAGATGCATATATGAGGAAACACAAGTAACTAAAAGATAATGAAGTTCATGAATTTCTTACTAATTGTTCAGTTACTTTGGGGCAGCTTATAAGTTGAAAGTACTACATGTAAACAAGTCTAGAGGATTTGCGTTTGGTCAGGGGTAACATCAAACCACTTCAAAGCTGCTTTCAGCCCTATGAAAGAATATAATTTTGGGTTCTCTTGATAATAATAACAATAGTAATAGTGTGGTCATGGGATCATCTGTCAATGCTGTGCCCACCCCATCCCCACCCCCAGCTGTGCGCCTGCATGAGTGAGTACTTACTGTCTAGCATTATTCAGAGCTTGAATGATGCATCATCTCATCACTACATCTGGTTCAGGCATCTTGAAGGACAACTCAGAGAATTGTCCTAATGTCTGTACAAACAGCAAACAATAGTGACAATAGAATAGTGTCATAATACTCTATTCTAATCTTTGTGCTGAAATGTAACTTAGTTTTCATCCTAAATAGTGTAGAAGTGTGACAGCCTAGGGCATTAACAGCAACCGTGACGAGGTAGGGTCTTTTCCACCACTCCTTTTATGTAACCTAATCAACCCACCACACACCTAACTATGACAATGCATCTTGTCATTCATTGTTGAACTAAACTGTTGTGTTTTTCCTAATGAACATTTTCATGTTTTTCTAATTTAGTTGCCAGCTGTATGTCTTTAAAACGGCTTCTTTTCCTTACTCAGTGTGAACAAATAACAGTAGTATGTTAAGAATGCTCTAAGCCTTACCCCTGAGGCATTAATACCGGTTTGGAGAGAGCCACATGAAAACATGCCACCAATGTTAAGAGGGATTGGTTTTACATACTTGTTCTTCAACATTGTGCTGAAGCTCAGAAAGTCCATGGTAATCATGTTATGTTGTTTAAAATCATTGTGGTTACTAATGACCAATCTGTAACAGTAATTGTATGGTAATTATACATCATTTCATGATAATAATAATGTTTAATAATAATATAATAACAATGTAAACTGATTTAATTGAATCAATTCCGTTACAACCCAAGCTGTTGTAAGTCATGTTGTATGTTTTCTGATAGATTCTCTGTGGCCAGAAGGTTTGGGTGAATGCCATCTTGGCCATAATGAAATTAATTTGATGTACATTTTTAAGTAATTTATAAACAATGTAGCTTCATTAAAGGAGAACTTCGGTGTAAAATGAAAATTGGCATGTTAAAACATCATACCGAGTTGGCATGTGTACTGAGGAGCAAAATTGATTTAGCCTGTTGCATTCAGAGTTTAACTATTTTTTAGCGTTTGTCCCAGAAGGCTAACAATGGAAGTGGTAGGTGCCCTCAGACAAAGCATAATGACTACGCTATTTTTAAACCATTAAAACAGCTCGAAGAAACTCCACACTCCATCGGTAGTGAAAACAGAACCAAAACTACGTCACATTAGTTGTCTGCACTATAGCTGCTTTTGTACACAGACCACACCCTAGAAGAACAAGAAACCAACGTCACAAACCCACCAGTCACAGCTGGCTTGAAGGCCCAGAGGGCCAAGACTGAGTGCACCGTTCTGTTTTTTTAAGTGTGCCTGGGGCAATGATCATAATGCACTGCATTCCTAAAAACCTGACACCACCCTTCAGAACGTAGGAGACAAAATGTGATCAGATGGGTTTGACCAAACAAAAGCTATGTTGAAAAGTGGTACCAAATTTAGCACTACCGGCATCTTGGCTGATTCACTAAAACAAAGGTTTGTTTGTCAAGGTACAAAGTATGCCACGACTTCTTCTTCATCAGGCTAGGCTGTCTTTGTGTCATGTAGTCCAATAGCACCCTTTAAACTTCTTATGTTTCATGATGAAGGTCAATAATTCACTACAGGCACAGTGTAAGTCAGTGGTCCACATGATCTAGTGGTTGTTTAGGCTGTTAACCCAACCACTGGCAGAATGGCATATCCCATTTTTCACTCAAGATCAATCACACAATTTCAGATATGTTACACAGTCATTATAAGCCAGTTCTGACATGCACAGGTTGTTGAAGGTTGCATGCAAGGTTGCATCAATAGTGGACAGAACCCATTAGAGGCAAAAACAGGTATGTCTTTGGTAGGGGGGGGGGTAATATTAGTATTGATTAGTATGCCCAAAGATGTTGTATTGTATTGTAAGAAGTGGACTACTAGAAGGATTAGGAGAAGGACAGGAGGTAGAGGAGTACGAAAGAACAGGGGAAAGATTAGTACTCTAGGACGTATCTTAGATCATGTCCTTCATGAAATGACAATGAAGCAATGTCAGACAACCCTAAACTTGTTTGTCTGCATCAGGCCATGGAATTGGCCTGTGGTGACGTAGGTGTGCAGTGTGTGGGATGATTTTAAACAACATAGATGGCAAATTAGAGGGCTCTCTACCCATTGCCTAAGGGAGAGTATAACATGATACAGAGGAAGTGCTGTAGCCTTACCCAAGAAAAAAGATGTTACGCAGCAGAATGACTTACTACGTCTTTACACCGCTATGGCTTTAGCCCCATTTACTATCACTATCACTGTAATGTACTGTAATCTCTGCATTACTGACAGGTATCTTTTTCATGACTTGTTACTGTACAGTAAATTTTGATGACATTTTGAGGTAGTGTGTAATAACTGGTAGTGTTTTGACTTCTTTGTGTATAATCTGAAATGCATTTTGACAGTTGGGAAAAACTGAAACTAATACTTAACTGAGAGAAAAGTGGTGACTTTTTCATAACCCACCACAGAATGCAGAATGTAGTTTTTTATTTTCAGTTGGATGGCGTCAAAGAAGGTACTATTTTCATTCAGTAATATTGCTGAATGGCACGGCAATTCCATATTACTTGAAATAGGTTCGACATCATGGTTCTAATTTTTTTATGATTTTCTGCCCAAACATTCTCCCATGTCTTAGAATCAAACCAAATTTAAGGCTTAATATCTTGTTTAGTTTCTGAGATATGGCTCTTCAAATTTAGATAGACGTGTCCTAAAAAACTGCAGAAAATTCCAGTATTTCATAAGCACCACTTTTTTATACCCCTCTCCTCTCTTAATACAACCACATTCTTTACTAGAAATTTGAACACTGGGTCAGTATTCTGTGTAGTTGTATAATGTCACATTGTTCTCATATGATCATGAATGCCGAGCCCTCACATTTTCAAAACTTTGGCTTTGTTCAAAACATGTTAATTTGCTGCCTTATTAGTTGCCTAATGCGGCAGCAAGTCAAGTCCCGTTCGAAAAAAAAAAAAAGTTTTCCTGCCTACTACGTTGCCTTCAAACCCCACCAATGGTCATTTTTGAAGGCAGCTTAGATGTGTCCTCAATGCTGCCTATTACCCAGAATTCTGTTCGCTAGCTTTCAAACAACTGTGAAAAGCTGAAATATATCTTACAGTAGCTGTTTGTATCAAAATGTCTTTTGTTGACACTGTATCTCTATCTTGAATTTTTACAAATCAGGATGTCCTATGTAAATACCCCACCACTTTAACAATTAATAGCATATTGTATGATTTATGTACCGCCTTACGTCAGCTAGTTTCACATTCTTTCTACGGGCTAACATCTGAAACATGCTGAAACCAGCATTTACAGAAGTTGTCTTCACCCTGTAGTCATATCTACTTAGGCACCTCTATATTTAGGCAGCGAGTCATCGAGGCAGTTGCCTTCTGTTTCGAACGAAGCCTTTAAAGTTCTCATTGCATCGTTTTTTTTTTTTTTTGTTTTTTCATATTTTGCAGTGGTTGCAGTTAGTTAGAGGGAGGCTGAGGGAGGCTGAGGGAGGTGACGGATGTTTTTGAACCTCTTGGAAGGACAATATTGGGTGCAAAGACATTTTTTTTTGAGGGATTAGAGTGCCATCCTGTAAACAGGCTAAAACTGTTATATCCAACTTTTCCTTATTATTGGTCCATTAGAAGATGTCCAAAATTTGTTAAAAATGAAAAAGCGACTAATTTCTACTGCTTAAATGGCCAAGTGGATCTACAAAGTGGCATGCTATTGTAAGAAAAAAGAAAAGTTGGGTTTGCATTTCCTCTTCTCCTTGAAAAAAGACAAGAAAATTGGTATTTTTACCAAAAAAAAAAAACTACATTTTGGCCAACTTTGAGGGCTCGTAACTTGAATTTTTTTTTTTTAACATGTACTCTTCTTTATGGACAATGTATATTTAACATTTTAAAAACCTGAGTTTTCATCATCCGCATTCATGATCATATGATAGCAAAAAAAGGTTTTTCCATTGTCTAATAAATATGGGTTTGTTTTGATGAATGAGTCTTCAATAAAGGTAAGGACTGTAATTCCATTTTAGATATTAGACAACTACACAGGGTGCTGCCCCAGTGTTTCCATCTGTTCACCTGTTTTATTTGTATGACTTGATCCACTTGGTCATTTAAGCAGTTAAAAGTTTTTTGGGTTTTTTTTTTCATTTTCTTTTTTTTTTTTTTTCATTTCATACAAATATTGGTTTGTTTTGATGGTGATGGTGATTGTCTTTAATGGTGGGAAGGACTGTAATTCCAATGTGATATTAGACAACTACACAGGGTACTGCCCCAGCCAGGGCCTAGCCTGGCTATCGCGACTTGTCAATGCTCTGCGAGCATTGGTCTGGCCAAGCTGTGTTGTAAACCCATTTCTCAGAAGGTGGGTTTAACCCGCCTCTTTCAAATGCCTGTTTGCTACTGGACGAAGCTTCAATCAATCACACCCCTCTGCCCTTTGACGTATACCCAGCGAAAGAAACTGCTTGATCCAAACAAAAAGTAGTAGTAGCCTGTAGTCATATAGAAATGGCATTAAATGATTTTTGTCGGACTTGTGAGGTGACTAAATATAAGAGTGGCTGGTGTTGGCCATTTAATATTGATATTCGAAAAACGAATCAGTGCGATCAAAGGCGAAATGACCACAACAACAGCGTTCTCACAAAGCCCAATCGACTTGGCTACCAGCGGGGCTAACTGCTAAATTAAACTTTTACCGAAGTCGGTCGGTAGCATTGCGAAAACGTCCTTTCCCGCAACAAATGATTCAAGGGCTGCCCTTTGCTGTATTTTCAGAAAGAACTTCCCTTTGAATTCGTCCAAAACAGCAGCTACAGCTGCATTGAAATCTTGCGTTTGCTCCACGTTTGCCATGTTGACAGTGACCATAGACAGTAGAAGAGAATGGACCGTGGGATGGTGTCGTTTTCAATGGGAGCCGTTGAAGCACGATTTTGAGATTCTTAAGTGGTCACCAGGCAACTGCGCAAGCGCGGGGTGACATACGGTCACGTCGGCCAGCGAACCCAAATACTATAAATTGAGTGGTAGATGCTGAATCACAAATCATACAGCGTACGATAATTTTCTTAATAAGTATTCTTCTACCGTTATAGCTGCAATCACTTAGTGGAACGGGAGGCTAATATTGTACGTGGGGACTTGATTCTTCGTCAACTAACTTTGGTTCCAGGCAGTCTTGCGAGCCAGCATGTCAAGGGAGCTAGCTAGTTAGCATGTAAACTACAAGCTATAGCGTGTAGCTTAGCTTAGCCATCTTTCTCAATTCACTTGCATCGAATAGTAAAATCCATAAAGATAGCGATTCTGCTTACAAACAAATACCAAGTTCTAAGCTTATTTTTTGAGAAATAGTGATGTAAATGTTTTCCCAACATGAATAGAAAAGTAAACGGGCATGACTGTGGCTACAGCTTGTTATCCAACCAGTACGGTAAATTTTCTCCTGTGCGACAGAAACTCACTAGCCGTCGCATGATTTATGGCGTCATTTTTAGCATCATTTCAGATAAACGTTTCTTACAAGGCAATAACATGACAGATTTCCGATCGAAGCAAATATGTTTTGCCGTGTCCTCTCCGGTTTACAACAATGCCAATATCAAGGTACGGATGGCTTCTCATGTAAAGTTGTTTGATTTCAAAGTGACGCTAAAATGAATGGAAGTCAACGGAATGCTACATGCTATTGGGCCCTTTCCGGGTTGAGATTTCCCCATGGGTGCTTCAACTTCCGGATATATTCCTACCCCCTTGACAGTAGGCGCGTTTTAGATTCCAGTCCACCCGTCTGCACCTGGCTGCATACGTCAACGAGAATTGCTGGTCAAAGCAGGGGTAGGCATTAAATGCGGAAAATAAAGTCAAACACAAATCTTACACGAGACTGGGCTCGCACCTCCTCGATCTCCGTAGCAGATGACACACAAGTCATGTGTGGAGAGGGAGGGCGGGGGTTGTAGTCCTCTACAGTCTATGGTTGTAGTGGGGTGCACTGAGAGTTCAATTCAAGTCGAGTCTTTGTTATTGTTTAGATTAACATTGGAACAAAACGAGTTGCCCCAAAGTGCTCCACAACACACACATGAAAACTAAGAAAGCAAAACCATACAACAAAGACCATAAGTAGGTATACACGGACAATGAAATAGAGATGAGGTTAATAATTAACAAAATATAAGGCCAGGCTTGTCAGCGTCAGATAGCAAAGGTCTGTACGATTTGTCTGTAAGCGTCATGCTCCCGCGAGTTTTCGGGTCATGTGTCATGGTCACACCCTCACACATTTCGGGCATGTCGGACACAATTTCTAACCACAAGGCAACATTTTCAGCGTTAGACTGCAAACGGATGAAAACGTCTAGGTAGGGCTGGGCGATATGGCTGAAATCTGTATCACGGTATAAGTGTTTCATATCGGTCGATATCGATAATTATTGAAACATTGTGTGACCTATTTAAAATAAGTAACAGGAGGGGAAAAAAACTAAATTTAAACATTTTTATTTTTAACTTAACCTTCCTCTGACAGGCAATAAGCATTCAGGCAAAATGACTGTTAACACACGTTCAATGTTACGATCACAATGAAAACTGAACAATTATCAATATACTAATAAAGTGCTTAACAAAGCTGAAGTGTTATAAAGACATGGGCAAAGTGTTAAATGTAAACATAGCGAAACCTGATACCTGAGAAGAACTATCATATATGTATATAGTTTTACTGCATAATTTGCAGACAACATTTGTCTGACTACGATGAGATTTGTAAACTCCAAAAAAGCTCCCATACTGGTGAGCAGACCTTTCTGTTCTTAGGGCATTCACACCAAACACTCTGCGTATTCAGTGCGTGGCGGTTTTCTGTCCGTATTCATTTAGAATGCATGTTAACAAATTAGACTCTTCACACCGCACGCGTGATCTGAGTGTATTCTGTCCCTATACAAACATATTGTATACTGATACACGCTGTACACGCTCAAGTTGGTGTGAATGAGCCCTTATCCACATTTTCCTCGCTCGTCGCAGTGGCACTCATCTTCCTTTCTTGACCATGCTGTTTCTGGAAAAAAAACACGACGAGACAAGAGATGGCGCAACCAAACACGATACTGTGACATGATTGGCTTTTATCGTGTCACTCCCCATACGTTGCTAGGCTACAGAGGACGAGTGCCTTTGCTCATGCAACCAAGCTTGCTTCGCAACAAAGATTTAAAGCGGCGCTAAATCAGAGAGGGCTCTGACTAAACTTGCGCCGTTTTCTTAAAAAAAAAAAAAAAAACATTCTATCGAAACATTCTATCGAACGCATTTTCTATTGTTATCGAGTATCGTTTTATCGCCCAGCCCTACGTCTAGGCCAAGTAAAATGCGCCTAGTGACTGAGATAGATTTCCGGTCGCCAAACTACCACGTCATTACCATTTTGAAATGCTCGATTTTCATTGGCCAGACTGACTTGCTCGCGAAATGAAAATGCAGCGTCATAGGCAGTATGGGCACACCCAGGCTAGCCAGGGCTGGCCCGTGGCATAGGCAATATAGGCAAATGCTAGGGACGCCTAGCCTGGTAAACCCGCCCCTCGTACTACATTTCATTTCGTGCAGAGGGTCTGGAACAGAGACCGTCAGAAACGATTTGCTGGAGGTGTGGACTCTGCTGAAGTTTAAAAAAAAGTGCATCTGCCTTTACCCAATCGCTAACGCCTGGTCGTCACGTAGGCCTATGCAATTAGCCTACCTATGCACTACAATTCAAATGTAGCACACAAGGTCAACGTCACAGCTAACGAACTCACCCTCTGTTCGCTGATTGGAGCGTTTGATTTTCTAATCTCCAAATGCACTCTATAGCAAAGCCTAGTAGTACTAATAATAATCATGTTGCTTTTCTAAGACGCCACCTCGCCTTTGGTGTGACCAGAATGGCATGTGTGGGTGGGCAGTTATCTCATCTGGGGGGGCAGAAAACATTGTTGTGATAAACAATAACAAAAGCCTAGTATATAGTAGTATTGCTGATAGTATTTTTGTAATATAACAATTTTCGGAGGAGGCATACTTTAAATGTATTGAAATTATAAGGCATCTTTGAGTAAACTTCGAGTATCATATAAGTATTTCATTGTCGAGCCGAGTGTCCTGGTTTTCGGTAATCAAAATATGGTCACCCTAGCATAAATCATGACCGTCAATTTTGTTAACAGACAGCAATTTTTTTATGAAGTTTTTTTTTTCTTTTTTTTTTTTTTGTAAAAAAATGTAAAACTTGTATGCATGCAACAAACAGCAAGCTATCAATAAAATCAAATGTATACAACATATGATTACTACAGGAAAGCTAGAACAGAAACATAGCCCACTGTAGTCATTATGATACTAGGCTGTGGGCCAGATGAGCTTATGGTTCACCAGCAACCCCCCCACCCCCCACACCCGCCTTCCAACAAAACTAACTTTGTTTTGAAAAGCCTTGCTATGCTAAATGAAAATTTAAATGTTGACATTTGTTGGGATGCACCATCTACTGGTCCTCATGAATGGCTGACCATTGTAAATCAATGTGTTTCAATGTAATTGAACTACAAAACTACTCATACTTCATGGTATTGAGGAAATTGAGACATGTCTCAGAGCATGTCAGACCACATCTAGGTGGTGAAGGCTGTTAGACAATACATTCATTTATCTATATTCAATACACAAAGATGTTATTAAACAATTAATGCTGTATCATATGTAGATGGTATATACTTCAATAACATAGAATAAGTTATGTAATCAACCTCACCTTAATGTTGAATATTGATTTTCAATGGGTATCTATTCATGGGACTAATAGATGGTGCATCCAGACATTTTCAATGGCAGCATTCAGAATCATACTTAGCATAGCCAGGCCTTAAAAAACAGTTGGGTTTGTTGGGGGTGGGGGGGAGGTGTGCACTCTATGCCTTCCTGGGTTATGGCCTACCAGTCAGTTGTATCTGGCTTAGATATTGTTTAGCACCATTTTGGTGAGGGTTTCAATTATTTCATTTTGTATTACATTTGACGTGTATTTTGCATTGTCTGGGATATGTTTTACAATTTCTGCCAATTTCTGATCTTTTTTGACTGTGTAATATTAAAAAAACTTAAGGAAAAGTCCCTCCTCCCCACACTCGTGATTATGACCATAGACATAGTATGTCTATGATTATGACCACGCAGAGCCAGGACAGCCAGGAACTGAACGGCCTCCCCAATGCTCTTCACATAGTAGCTGCTACCTGTTTTTTTCTATCTGCGTTTGACCCAGCAGGTGAGCTATGCTTTCACCCATCTCTGCCCGACGCTGGCCGCCTGCCACGCCGACATTGATCTGACGTGCGGGAAACTCGAGGCATGTTTTTGGAAGCCGGCATCTTTTTCAAGGGCTTTTTTTCCCATTTGTGAACCCCCCCCCCCAGGTCGATGTACAACAGCACACCACGGAACAACAGCTCAGTCTTAGCAGTTCTGCTAGCTGGGCTAAGATCACATATGCAGCTATGCAGGTTGTGGATGGAAAAAGACAACGTGGGCGCCATTAAACGTTTAAACAACGACCATTGGCAACAGTATCTACAAAAACAGTTAAGCCAGTTAGCAAACGTAAACGCAACGTAAATTAGTCTAGCAAGTCAGTGTAACCTTACGTAGAAGCAACGTTAGCCAACCAATGCTACCCTTCTCAAACTGTCAAAAGACCCACGCAACCTACCTGCAGTCTTTCATCCAAGCGAACAACTTTTTCCTCATTCTATCCGCTACTTTCTCTTTTCCTCTTGCTTTTTAACACTGAAGTGCGCCCCAGACAGTTCATTCATGGCTTTTTTCTCAGTCGTGATTATGCGAAACTACAGACTGTATATAAAACGATACACGTTGCTGGCAAGCCCTCCTTCTCAACATTCTAAAATAGAATGTTGAAAAGGAGCAAGATCGCTAACCACAAGAGTACAGGAAGCCGTGGATCTCTATCTAAATTTATTTTAATATACAAAGATTAACGGCATAGACATATTTAACCAATAAACACAAGGGTAATATAAACAATGGTATGTCTCTCTCTTTCGGCGCCCCCATTGCGCTCCTATGCATGTTTCATACCCCCTCTTTGCGCCCTGCACTGACGTCGCGCCACGGTTCAAAATTTACTACCTTCTATTTTAATTAGATAGATACTGTTTCACCTAGTCTCCTAGCCTCCTAGTCGCAATAGCAGGCTAGCACAGGCAGACTGCTGTAACTAGCTGACTTATTAATGTAATCTACAACAAGTAAATGAAACGAACAAGCTCAACAAAAACTATTACTACTAGTTTGTGGAAAAGATGACAGAGAAGAACGAAATAGGAACAGAAATCGAAGTTGTCAGGTATTTTAATTTGGTTGACGAAAGCTCAAGCTACCGACACATGAACTGTATGGATGCAAAGTAAACTCGCGCAGCGTTGTGCTTGCTAGTTGAATGGAGGCGGACTGACACGCCCCCTATTCAAACTAACCAACTGGAAAGCAGTTTTGACGATTGTTTTGCCCCTTAAGGTTATGGAGGGGGGAAACATGATAAAAAATAATTAAAGCTATAAACTTTGCAGATATATGTTTTTTTTAATCACCATCAGCATTTATTCTATCAATACAAGACACAAACAGAGATCATAAATTGTGGTCTTTTTTCTGGCCAATTTTCTTTAGATGGACAGGGCATTTCTCAGGGGGGGCAGGACTTGTCCCTGGGGGGACACTGCCCCCCCCCCCCCCCCGTAGCCACGCCCCTGCTTTCCCCCCTCCTCCTGCGACTAATCAGAGTTTTGCTGAGTACCTGCTACTTCGTGATGATGTCATGGTATTAGTTTTCTGTTGCAGACATTGACCCTATAGTCAATGGTTGCAGAACGATGATTGATAACATTATTAACCATTAGTATAACATAGTTAGCTAAACGATAAATAGCCAGCGCTAACTGTTTATCAAATGTTTTTTATTTTGTCAAAATTGAAATGTACATTACAGAATGGTGTTGAAAATATGAGTTAAGTCAGAAATAAATTTTAAATACACACACGTACACAATTTCTCCCCTCCCTCTCCACCCCCACCCCCAATGGCGACCCCCACCCATCCCAACCTGGATATCGAAATGCAATACAGACAATAGAAATAGATGTACATGTTTGAAAATACAATTCAATTACATGAATCAAACTATTCAAAATTACATTATGGCTGCTTGTGCTGCACTTTGTCTTTAACCAGAGAATATGCTGCATCCCATGCACGAATTGTGTTTTTGCTGGCTCCATGCATTCGTGCAACAGATCTCTCCATCATAACAATGTCAAGAAAAGAGTTTGCCCATTGCTGCCAAGGCAAGGTATGGGGTGGCTGCCATCTCAGTGCCAGCATTTTCTTGGCTGCTGTAAGTCCGGCCCATAGTATGCGCCTTTGTTGCAGAGAGAGTTCAAACGTAGAGTCGTCATTGAGCAGGAGTAAAGAAGGCGAACATGGAACATTGATACCAAGCATATCACTCAGGTTGTACAAATCAGTCTCCAAAAAGCAGACACACTGGAGCATTCCCAAAACATATGAATAAATGACCCAACAGTATTAAGAGTGCAAAAATCACAATTAGGAGATGTAGTAATTTTCATGGCATGGCGTTTCCTGGGGGTCAAATAAAATCTATGTATAAATTTAAAATGTATTAGTTGGTGGTCAGGATTCTTGGAAACGTCCTCTAAATTCTCCCACACTGTATCCCAGCAGATGTCTTCCTCTCCTGAAGAAGAGAGGTCCCTATCCCAGACACGCTAACTGTTAGTTTTAAGGTCAGTTTATGTTATGGAAGGGGCGCCTAAGCTGTCATGGAATGTAATTCCAGCTTAACTTCCTCAGGTAAATGTGTAAATATTAGATTTATTCAGCAGGTGTTGTAATGTTAAGTTTGTTTACATTTTGACATCTGGTTAGCTCATGTTTTCCTAGCTTGTAGCCTAATAGTTAATCAAAATGCTATTAATTTCCCTCTCCTTTATATATTAGTCTATATTTGTAAGTCTAGCTGTTTGTTATGTGTCTATAATGTTTTATCTTTACTTTATATCAGTGTACATCATTAATGTAAACGTATACTGCAGTTTATGGACTGTTTTCATTCTGCTAATTAGCATTTCACTGTAATGAAACAATAAAATTGATATCATTACTATATGAATTATGAATGATACTTTGCATATCAGAAAATGTGTATTGTATATTATACGGTACAGAATAGTCTACATCATGCATGTATTTCGTAGGTTTTTCATTTATATTATTTCATTTTATTTTATTCTTGAAATCATGTGCTTGTTATTAGACTGGTGCTACCTACACCTGTTCTCTCTTCAGATGCGCTGCAAAGGAAATGCAGAATTTGCCATCAAAAAATATGAAAAACATGGAACTTTTGACCTTCCTGCATGAGAAGAAGCTGGCAGAAATTTACCCCAACATGTGGGTTGCTTTGAGAATCTTCCACTCTTCCTGTTACAGTGGCTGCTGAAAGAAGCTTCTCTAAGCTCAAACTGAGTAAAACTTATCTGAGATTTACTATGATGCAAGAACATCTCAGTGGACTTGCCATTATAAGCATAAACCATGTGGCTCGAATCAGTTGTCATATGATTGTTGTAGATGACTGCTGCAAGATCAGCAGATCTTTGCTGCAAGGAGAATAAAGCTGTAGCAGGTTATGTGAGATTGAGGAGGTGGTGTAATTTTTAATAGTTTAATAGTTTAAGCTATGGCTTAAAACTTAAAGCTTAAAAAACACCACTAGAGGTCTTTTTAATATCTCCTTTTTATATACAGGCTATATTTATATTTTTATTTAAATCCTTGTATTTTTTCTGCACACTTGTTTATTTAATATCTTATTTTTGCAGTGCCTTTTTGATATTGTAAGTTAATATATGTCACTTTTATTTTGAGACTATTTAAATCTAATACTTTAGGTAAGCTATTTGTATTTAATATATTCAGTTCATTTTTGTATTTTTTTTTTTTTTTGTATTCTTTCTAAGTCATTTAAATGTGCAATTTCTTTATTTAAATAATAGAATGTCTAAGACAAAGCTATTCAGTTTCTTTTGAGTATATGTACAGTAGCAGTGGAATTTACTGCAATGCAAGGGGGCAGCTACCTAAAATCTTGCCTAGCGCCAAATTAGTTAGGGCTGGGCCTGCACCAGGATTGAAATTTCTAGGAAAGAATGTGGTTGTGTTAAGAGAGGAGATGGGTATAAAAAAGTGGTGCTCATGAAATACTGGAATTTTCAGCATTTTTAGGACATATTTGGAGAGCCATATCTCAGAAGCTAAACAAGATAGCAAGCAAGCTGAAATTTTGGTTTGATTCTAACAAGACTGAAAAAAAAACAGAAAAAATGAGGACCATGAAGTAGGCATTACCTTCCGCTGCTTTTTTGGTGCTGGTTGGAGCTACCTGTTCCATTCCTCATTTCAATTATCTCCCCTGTTCTTTTCTGTCAATATTCTGACGTGTTTTTCCTGAAGCTAAGCAGTAGTAGACAGATGTATTTTTTTAAAACCCAGTCAGTTTACATAGTGTAATATCTGGAAAGATATACCTCTTCTACCTCTGGAAAGATATACCTCTCTGCATTTTGTTTAAAACCAAACTGAACTGAAAGGCATGCAAATTAAACTCAACTGAAACTAAGAGCAACTTCTCAGGTAAACCTATCAAATGTCATGGTGGGCCTAACATACCACTCCAGATCCAGTTGTCAAGCTGCCCTACTACTGCTTCTGTTTTCTTTTATCAGGGAATGTTTCTTTTTTTTTTACGGTGGCATACACACAAACTATGCACACTGAAAATCTGTGTTAAAACTTCATACAGTGAGTCTGAGTGGCCGTCTTAAATTGTATGTCATGTATGTGGGATAGGGATAGGTCAGTCAGAAGGTGGTGGGGGAAGGCTGTAGAGCATTTGTGAAGGAGGGAATGGGATGGATGGGGATGGGATATCCAAAGGAAGAGGAATGGGAAAGAACAAAGACCTGGTGATAAACGAGGCAATGTGGGAAACATGCAGATGTAAGAAATAGGAAAAGGTGATGCATTTTGCTGTGCTGTGTATTTAACATTGGTTTGTTTATTCAGAACAGTTTAGTTCATCAACATCATGAATCTCATAAACAAAGTCAGTACCCCATTTTAGTAAATGATAAGGAAAAGTTTAGGCAATGTCAATATTTCTATTAGCAAAAATCTATTTAATTCAACATTAGTCTTTAATCTGAAAGGCCAAAATTTGCCTTTCTGAATCTGTGACACATTATGTTTGGAAAAGCAAATTATCAGAAGTGCACATTCAAGACGAATGACAGGTAGAGTACCTGCATGGATGCATTCACTAGGCTTGTGACGTGCTTTAGCTAGTAAGCTTACCAACTAAGGCACATTAAACACACTATTCAAATGCTAACTTACACAAACACAAGCATAACATCTCTGTGCCATTTAATAGCTAACACTATATACCAACAGAAATGTATGTTATGATGTTAACAACACTTTACTCAACCCTCAGGGACAGAGCTGCAGCAACCCCCTTTTTGTCCATTGTAGACTTTTTGCATTATATATTGTATTCCGTGGAAACAAGCATAGTACAAGAAAGATTGGAATTGTCAGAAGCACTATACAGAATATTACACAGGGACTGTGGCGTAACCTTTTTTGGCTTGTGTTTGTCACAAGAATAGGCCTATATCTCACAAATCTCACATATCCTACATATCAGATAGTTTGTACTTTAAGCAGTCCAGTCGTCATTCCTTACAAGCAAGGGGTTTCCATTAGGCCAGATTAGGGGAATTGGCATCTGATAGAACGTTTGTTGCACTTCTCTTATACCACCACCAGATGCCGCCATTGTAGTCATTTGTGTTTAGAGCTCAAGCACCAAAGGCTCATGCTGTGGCTTCTTCTCACAAACTTGGCCTTTTTTTAAGACACTCCCCATGCACAAAAACACATGAAAATGTGTATACACATCAGAACTGGTGGTTGGCTCTCAGGGACAAAGGCTTAGCTGTGGGTGTGGTCCAGACACTCCATAGCGCCACCTTATGTCACAGAGCCCTATGGGGGGCATATAGTTTTCAGCTACGCTCACCAAAGCAACCAACTTTTGTATTGTATTTCATTGCATTAGCCATGCCCAACAGGTAATGAGGTAATTGGGGTTATACACATTTGGACACATGATCAGTTTTAATGTACTCCTCCTAGACAGTTCGTTTTAGTGTGGCCTACTTGTCCTAGATGCCAAATGTCAGATTTGGCATAGGGGAGGCCGGGGTTGGTTTTTCACATGTTTTGCTTTCATTTGAATCCCTCAAAAACAGTGTTATGAATAGATTCCCTTTCAATGTATAATGTAAGCTTAAAGTGTCAGGTAGGACTGGAGGGTCGTAAATCGCCTTAAATTCAGTTTGTTCAAAAGATATGGGCTGCCAAATGGATACTGACAGCTTATGACAACCAACACCATTGCGGGGTTTAATATTACAAGCAGTGCATTCCAGTGCATGCGCAGTACGCAAATCCGATATGATCCCGTGCACAAGGCGGTACCAAGCGGATTAACATCGGCTTAAGCCAGGGGTTTCAATCGGATTCGCGAAACCAATCCCTATACGATCTTTAGCCTGTGCACATGAATTCGATACGATCCCAATCCCTTTCCAATCGTATTCAACTCGTCTATGTGCACGCAGTGAATGTTATTTCAATGGGGGGAGGGGAAATGATAACATAGAAATATTTTTGAAAATTATGCAAAAAGGTGAAGTGAAATTTATTCAGAATGTAAGTGTAACACACAGGCATTGGAAATATAAGTTTACACCATGGCTTCCTTCAATTTCACATTGTGATGCGTCGTTTAGAATGGTTATTAATTTTCTATATAGCCTATACGCACACCTATGAAGTAGTCCCTGCTTTCCGACCGTATCATATTTATGTATCAATGCGCCAAGTTCATGGTGAACTGTAAATAAACAGTAAAGATGTGACAGCTTTAGCAAATGACGAGTAGACGGAAGAACACAAAGTTGCATTTGAACTGCATTTGAACTCTCTACTAATGTGATTTTGCTAAGCAAGGCTTAACAGAACTTTGGAATAGCTAGCTTGACAACCGAAGGCATGGAACTAACAACCGGCTCTTGGCCATAGCAACCTTCAGTTTGGAATTAGCAATTGTCTGCACTTCGCGTCGTGGCCGCATTACCACCTCCAACGTGCATTAACTTTCTGATATCTGAACACCGTGTCGTCCATTATCCCTTACATAACACACAGGCATTGGGAATATCGACACTGAAATAAAAGATAGACTACATACTATTTCATAACATATTATTTAAATATACATGTTATTAGATAAGTAGGCCTATTGTAGGCTACTATTTAGATTTTGTGTGTGCAGGTGTGTGTGTGTGTGTGTGTGTGTGTGTGTGTGTGTGTGTGTGTGTGTGTGTGTGTGTGTGTGTGTGTGTGTGTGTCAGAGTGTGAATACATGGCCATTGGTGGCACATGTGACAACCAATCCCAAACAGAGTGTGACAACCATCCCCAACTGACCTTGTATGCTAGCACAAGTTGCACACAAGTTGCCACAAGTTGCAGCATAACTAAGAAAAAACATATTGAAAATATAGCTCTGTCTTTATACTTGTTAATGGTAATAGTTTTTCTAAAGTCAACCCATTACTTACAAAACTAGAAAAGAAAAATTAAAGTTCTGAAAATTTACATTTTGACATGAAAAACCTTAATATTGATCTCACCTCAAAACATTGTGTCAAACACTTGACCTGTCAATGTAGATGATCCCTAACACTAATTCTAAACATTTCTATGTCAGCGACGTTGATCAGCGCCCCTTAGTGGCCGAGATATGATGAGTGTGACAACCAACCCGTGTGACAACCAACCCCGGTCTACCCTATATGATGCCAAGATGTTGCTGATGTTAAATTAAGAAAGGATTTTTTATATGTTGTAATATGTTGAATTGGCAAGAGGATAAATTTTAATATATTGCCACAAGTTTAGGTTTTTCTAACTTTAGACACATTTTTAGATTTCGTCATCTAAAAAAGTTCCATCAGTGAACTAAAATGCCCCCCCCCCCCCCCCCCCCACACACACACACACTTTATGTAAGGGATAATGGACGACACGGCGTTCCCATATCAGAAAGTTAATGCACGTTCGAGGTGGTCGCCAAGCGGAGTGGCTGTTACACCTCGAAGTGCATTAACTTTCTGAAAGCAAAGATGCACATTTGTGTTATTGTAACCCTTCTTTTTTTAAACGTAGTATATTTTGATTTAATTTAATTATTTTCCAGACTTCAGGTGGTCAACTGTAAATCACTCACCTTGACTTTTCATTTATTTGAAGGTCTCATTCTCAGAAAAACAGTTTAGTACTTGCTCTTTGTGTTGTGGCAAAAAATAAAATTACCAGAAATGACATGAAAATTAAGCAGTACTGACCAAACAAGGCCTTTGTTAAATATATTAAATAAAAACACAAATTAGGTAGGTAGTTTCAGTTATATTATGGTGTTTTATTTATCCCATTTTCATATTTAATTCGTCCCGGCTAGTCAGGACAAATGAAACACAGAATCAGTTCCGTTTAAAGTTAAATTACATCATCATCATCCCACATACATACAAAATAACACATGACCACACACATCTGAGTTTTTGATCACACAAAAGAGTTTTATCTATCAGTAACAGTATCTTCAAAAACGATGTTTAATCGAAAAAAATGTTTAATTCGTCCCAGTTCTCTCCTACACTGAAAAGCAGTGCTATCAGTTGATAGCTTTGTTTTAGCTTTATAGATTAATTCAGGTTAGGTGTATGTGAACTATTCCGTACACACACACACACACACACACACACACACAAACACACATAAACTCTCACACACACAGTCTGTGATGCACACAACAATGTAAATCTCATCTCATAAGCAGGTAATGTGCCAGAAATTCACAACTCTTTGCTGACTACTTTGAAACTACAGTATAAAATATTGTGCATTATGAATATGACATCCACATGTCAAAAGTACCTATTTGACCTATAGGGTTTTGGCAGTGCTTTCATTGACATTGCTGTATTAGGTAGAATTTTGCCCTAGCAAATCAGCGAACAGAGGGAGTGTTCGTGAGCGATGACATTGACTTGTGTGCTATTTGAATTGTAGTGCCTAGGCAGGCAAATTGTATATGTGATGACCAGACGTTAGCAATTGGGTAAAGGCAGAGCCACTTGTTTTAAACTTCAGCAGTCCACACCTCCAGGAAGAAATCGTTTCTCAATACAGCAGTGCCAGACCCTCTGTACAAAATGAAGTGAAATATGAGGGGCTGGTTTAAGGTTATGGCAATGGAAGGATTTGTCCCTCACTACTGTTATTACTTGACACATCTACACTGGTACATACACAAATACACATACAGAAACACAATTTTCCTACCTTTTGCCGGTTTGGAGCCACCCTATTGTTGGGTGGTGAAATGTCAGGGGTTGTGGGACCGGAGGTGCAAGGGCCTGTCATTGCCGCTTGTGGCTGTATTTTACCTTTTTGTATTTTGTTGCATTCTGTTCACTTCTGTGGCCTGTAACTGCTTGTGTCAATTAATTGGTTTATTAGCTTGTTAATGTGAACACAGTTAGGCCTAAATGGTCAGGGTATTTGTTGAGCCATGAGTTGCCTGGCCTGGCCTGCTCAATTATCTTATTTTGTCTACTGAACCTTGAATCTGTTTCCCTGCTGTGAATACCCTGACCACTGCATACACCCACACTCCTCCCTGAGTTTGTGGATTTGTTTGCCTGGTTTTGCTCATTAAAGTTTGTTAAAACTCTATTTCTTCTGGCTCTGCATCTGTGTCTTGCATACACACACACACACACAAGTGAGGGTATATTAGGATTTTTTTCCAGTTTTTCATGCGGGGGCTGACTGAAAATAGCATTATACAGAGAATCAGTAATTCAAATTAAAGGTTTAACCCATCTATGCATATTATCTTAGTACATTTTCAGCAAAGGCACCAGTTCATATCCTGAAATGAATATTACAAAATGTGGAACACATTCAAAGTGTAGAGGCTTGACAACAGAATTATCCTTTAAATGCATGCACCCGTTGGTTAAACACTACCATTTAAAAGGAATGGGAAATGGTTTTGGGCCATTTGGCTGAACTTTACTCTCTGGCCACGTGGGGGAGACCTGGGTTCAAGACCCACCTGATCCCTGACATCAAAGCTCTATTTCTTGTAGGGAGATATTGCAGTCTGTTTGCAATCTTTTCAATGTAAGAATGAAAAGTCAACTGTAAACTCATACAGTTTACTTAAGCCATGATCATGTTCTCTTGTAAATGCACAGTTTTACACGACATTCCTCTGTGTGCACATCTTTTTTACAGTAACAAAACAGTTATGTAGTTTGGAAAATAAACAATATAACAACATTATAAGATGGTGTTTATTTTTTGTTTATTGGTCCATGAAGTAAATACTCTCTTCACTACATTGTAGTGTGATCATTGTGTAATGAACTAATATAGTTCAAATGGCACAACACATTTTCTTAATAAACAAGATCTGGGCTCACCACCCCACCCTGACAGGGATTACAGTTTATACCCAATTTAACAAAGGGTAACGCTTATCAGAGTTCCAATAACTGGCCTGCATTACTTTTCATCAAAGTGAACAGTGAACTGTGGCAAGCTGTACAAAAAGAAATAATAATATTAAATAATAATATTAAATAATAATATTAAATAATAATATTAAATAATAATAAACATGTTGGTGCTGTTGCCATGTCATGGTAGGAGCGCTGTATATTTTCCTGCTTTTCTGTCCTTTGCCAATCGCACTTCATATTAGGGACATTACTAGAGAAACTCGAAGAGAATAGTCAAGCAGATTTATTAAGAGTGCTCCTTCTGATAGCACATAAAGTAATCACAGCCTTCTGGTTGAAGCCACATCCACCTAGCAATACAATGTCGAGAAACAAAAGGACTCCTGTTGCCTTGCATTTCAATTTGAAATAGCACATTGACTGATGTGTCCTGTTTCCACGAGGTTGTTGCATGGATGTATGTATGTATATGTATATTTAGGTATATAGGCATATACATGTGACAGTGGCTAGATGTGAGCGTAAGCTATGTTTCTCTCACGTACCTCTCCAGAGCAAGTGACCGGTCAGATATCAAGGTGGGCCAGTCAAGGTAGAAAGTGGTGGAGCATGGGGTCAAAGAAAAAGGTCACAGGAAGGTTAGGAAAGTGGGGAGCATCTCGGTAGTGGCAGATATCCTAAGAGAGGGAGTGCCATCAATACAGTAAAGTTGTGTTCTGACTGCCATTCTGACGGGCCTGGCTCTTTGACATTGCGGTTGCGGAGTACAGGTGTGCTACCCTAGAAACCCTGGTTCATGACTGGGTGGGGTCTCGCTGTTTGCTACATCCTGTGTTGGTGATTGCACTGGGGGGTGGCACTAGTGGGATACAAAGGTGAAAGGCCAAAATTTACTATCCACAAGGGACATTGTGGCCAATCCAGACAGTGCCTGGTACAAGGGTGGGTCTTGGCTCTCCTCAAGCCCTGTGTAGAGGGTCCGTAGTGGCTCACCAGGAAATGGACCTAAAGTGTTTATGCTGAAAATAGTTTATTGGATCGGTTGATTGTGTTTTCACATGACGATGTTATTTATGTACCAGTCTACATTAAAGTGTAGAAAGCAGTGTTAAATATTTAGTTTCACAAACAATAGTGTGAGTTTATTTGTATTATTTATTTTATTTTACTTTTCTGTTTGTTCATTCAATTAAAATATGGTTTTCTTCAGGGCTGACTTAGCAAATGGACCAACTGGGGCCAGGTCCAGGGTGCAAAGGAGCCAGGGCAACTGGGGCCAGGACAAGGTACCTACAAGTGAAAGCTGTGTATATTGGATCAAGTCTTCCAGATTGAGCACACCATATATGCAAACATGCCATTTCAAAGCAGACCTATCTAAAAAATGATATAGCACACCCTTAAATTGCAAAATGGCTTGTTGGTAACAAAATGTTGGTTGGCATTAGCAGGGGACATTTGTCCCCAGAGTAACCTGAATCCATAATGGCTCAGGCTATTCCAATAAGAATATTTACCTGGGTGTTTGGTTCGTGCCATACTTACTGCTATGGTAGGGGGGTGTACAGGTGTTGCTCGTGGTATAGTAATGATTTTGCTGATAGAGACCAACAGGGAGTTAGGATGGAACACTCATAGGAGGCTCTTTGAAGACACCGTTATTGTATTTTTTTTTTATTACAGTTTCTATAAGCACCCCCAAATGAAGTGTCATGGCGAGATAAAATAATAATAATAATAATAATTTGGCTATGATTCTGAGTCATAGCTCCCTTTAACCACACTATGACGTGTTTATTAGAACTGAAAAAAAAACACATACAAAGATTCCTAACTACAGAAAAACAATAACTTCTGTTCAAGTTTTTAGACATGCAGTATTTAATGTCATTAAAGAAACATGCCTCTATTCTGTGAAATGTGCTCATTAGTTAGTATATCCTCTGGATCAATTCACGCTTGTTTTTGATATTAATTTATCTTATATTAAACATTTGCAACAGCATGATTCGCATGATACTCAGCTAGCTTCTTGTATGTGGTGGGCACATGTTTGAAAACGAACTCATTTTTCACAATATAGATGGGGCATCCATTTTTTGCAAAAGACTACTCCCGCATTTTGCGCGTACTTGCAAAGTCCTATGAAGACTCTTGTCTTTGTTGTCATATGCATGACAGCTCGTAAATACGATTTCCGAACTCACAAGTAGGATCTTACAAATAGCCTAGCACCTCAACAGCATGATTTACACATAACTAAAAATGGCGGCGCGAAATAGACAAATGTTGACACAACTGAGAGCGATAAGTCAATGCCTCGCTGTGGTTACCATATCACACAACAGACTCGTTAACCTAGTTAACAGAATTGAAGTTCGAGTTCCCGTTTAAGCATGTTTTAGTATTAGAAGTAGTGACTTCAAGGTCACTGCGGCCACGGACTAACCACTAAATGACAATAAGTCAACAACAACGACAATAAGACTACGGTGTTCTCATGTGGAGCCTACCATTAAGTGCGTACTAATATCATTCCATACATAACAGTCCTGTGTCTTTTGAAATTTCCCCCACCAGAAATGAAACAAATTTTGGCGAAGAATAACATCATGTTTGGAGAAGCCTTGGCTTGTTCGATTAATATACAATTAACGTGCGTATAAATTAAAAGACGACAGGCTAGGCTACGCATATATCCACCTCTCAGATAATTCATGCGAGAATATGACAAACTACCCTATATTGTATATAAATATGTAGGTAATTAGTGAGACGCAAAGGCGTAGGCCCACACTACATCGACCATGATAAAACCAGTGACTGGATAAAACATGAAAGTCAAGTTAAATCTGAAGGCTATCCTGCGCTGCGGAACTGAGTATCTCTCATTCGGATAAGCTGATGCCATTGCAATGACACCACACACATCTTGTATACATCCGTACTTTTGTTCACCCCTGAGCGGCTGGTGCTGCATGGGTGTTGTTCATGAGATCACCCCTGCTTTATTTTTGCTTAAAGGAGACGCAACAAAGCGTACTGGAGGACGACGGTATAGGGGCGTGCAAATAGTGTGGTTTGCTATAGCTTTAAGAACATAAAAATAGTGTCGGGTTCTTTAAAAATGGATTTTGCATAGTTATTATAGTTATTAACCAAGTTTTGAGTTATTGTTAAATAAGTATATGCATCTGTTTTTCAACGGACTGAAACCCTCAGAGAAATATGTTTGCTAGTCGGATTAGGGCCTTAAATAATCAAACTGTTATCTTATTTTACACTCAACCTTTGTGCTTTCTCCAGTCAAGAAATTCAAATTAACTCTTCAGGACTAAAGGTAAGACCAATTAGAAAATTGTAGCGGTTATGGAACCGCAAATGTCTGAAATAATCGGTAACAAAGAGGAGAAGCCACTAGCAACAGCTAATGAGGAGGCCGCACAAACATCCTCGTCCCAGGGTGCCGTGCCCGCCCCGCGTAGAGCATTGAGAGGACGCGGAGCATGTCGTTCAAAGACCGAGGTTTCCAACTCGCCAAATAAGAACGGCGCTACATCAAATACTCCCGCTTCTGGTCGGGTTTTACGTGATCGCTCAACCCGAGCAGTACCGGCATGGAGGCTTAATGAAGCCAGCGAGGACACCGAGGAACCAGGTCGTGATGCCGATTCCAACCGACGGAGGAAGCCTGCAAATCCTCGGCGGCGAAGAAACACTACAGCCGCTAGCACCATAGAGGTGGTCAGTGAGACTGGGGATCATTCCAGGCCGGCTACAGGGTAACGTTAACTACACTATTTATAGTCAGAGGAGATGCAAAGTTAACGTTGTGGTTTGAGCTGTTTTAAAAACCCATGTTTGAATGTCTCGAAATCAGTACAACGTAGCTAATCGGTCAGAATTTGCTAGATAAAACGGGTAGTTCACGGTAACTCAGTCTATCTGACCTCAACTGATAAATCTGAATGGTCCACCTCTTCGATGAGGAGTGTGTTGACACTATCTCACCGCACAATTCTTTAAAGATGGGAGGGGTAGGAACTTCTACAACTTGAACTTGAGAGTGTACATGTACCCCAGGTTACATGGTTAAAGTAAAGAAATAAGGTTAAGTTGATGTTACATTTAACCAGAGTGGATTTCTTAGGAAATACGAAATGTGGTGGGCGTGGGTCAGAATGTGGTACTTCTGTGTCTTCATGTGCATTCAAACAATCATAGGCTAGTCTTTATGATGTTAAAAATATATATATTTTTTGTCATTTAGCAATAGTAATGTTATTATTTTAACAGTAGTGGAAAGGAAATATATTTTAAATTAAAGCTGTTTTTGGTTTATTGCATTTTATTTTACAGTCAGTGTAGGGTGAATATTTGAATTTTACAACACTTTTTTTTTTTTAAAGGGGGAGGTGGACTTAAGTAAAGCCATTTCTACACCCTGGAAAATGTATGTGGTACACAAATTTGTGTACGCATTGGCCAGAAACCTAATCTTTAGGGCAAAGGCTGAGAAATCTGTTAAAGCTTTAAGCAAAATTAAGTTTTAAAACTGCTGGCCCATAGCAATACAAGTTAGTTATGCATGTTACAAGGGCTGTGATAGAGGCCACCTTAGGCCACCTATCCTAGTCTGTTGTGGTTAGGTAGGCTAGGTGGCAACATGCTCCACAAAGTAGGTATAGGTAAGAGAGGACATAAAAAAGTTGTCGACTCCGTCCTACCACTGCCAAGATAATGTGACACGTTTTTAATAGACATTTTCATAATGGTGCGACCAACATTAACATGACCAAGTAGGCCCACTTATCGCCTAGTGACAGCAGCGTGCATTAATAACATCATCAGAATTGCCCTAGCAAATTGTTAAGTCATTGGTGTGAACTGATAACCTGGCTGTTGCACCAAGCTCTTAGACAGAGATACAATAGACTAAGTTCTCAGAGGCGGGATCAGTGGGCATCCATCAAATGTTTCTGTATATTACCGGACAGAGCTACAACCAATTAGACCACTGAGTCTGATGACGTATGCGTAGCCTTCGTTTTTCACTGGTGCCTGATTTCTTGGGCAAAGGAACAGCTGAGAATAGGCAGGTTGGCCAGACTGAATTGAACGCAATTCTATGCAGCATCACAGGCAGTATGGGAAGGCCCAGGCTAGTTAACCGAGGGTCTTTGTGATGCTCATGAATGATATTTGCCAACACATGTTATAGCAGACCTAAATTAATTGCAGAACTCCTCTTCCTCCCTGCTTTCTGCCTTTTATTTGCCTTACAGTGAAGATTGTGACAGGGATTCAACAGTTACACGAGGTAAGTACATCCTCTGTTACTTCCCGTTGAACATTAAATATTTGTGATGAATTTTAATAGTTTTGTCATGTTCATGACTGTTTTCTAGGCCCTCGTTCTAGGCGAAGTCAGAACCAGGGCCGGTCCAAAACCTCCTCTACTCGGCAGATGGGTGGGTCACCCAGGATGATCTGTAAAAGTGAGCCAGACTCTGACACATCCTGTGGTACGTAAACACACAGTGTGTCTGTGAAGACATGTTTGTGTTCTCTTCAGCTTATACCACTATTCATAATTACTGTATGGAACCATTGTATTTGACACACACAATGTTTTTGTTATTTTGTTTAGTTGTGGGAGACAAGGCAACTGCGAGGAGAGCTGTAGGAAAGTGAGTGGCTCCTCCAAAAAACACACTCACATACACCAAAAACATTTGGACTTGTAGCTAAACCAAAAACCATGTAATTGCATTATATAGCGCTTTTTCAAGGCACGTACACCACCTTAAATGATAGAGGAACGCACTGACCATATCCTATGTGTAGCGCCCACCTCAGCATAGGCGGGGTATTCATTGGTCTGGCTGCCAGGTTAAGACAGCTTCCATTTTTTTTGTTTTTAATCCATGGGTATTGTCTTCACTAATATTTGCAGAGAGATAAAAGACAGTGAGGTTGGTTCTGAGAAAGCACAAGTCCCAGATGAAGAAGAACCTCCATTTCAAGCTGACTCACAAGACCAGAGCTACCACCCTCAGCCTCAGAGGTACTTGTCCATCTTGTTAGTATTGTTTTCATGATACTAAAATTAAAGGTGTCAGTGCATCATTTTTCATGAACTTTGCGGTGGTCTCTAGTATTAATGAATGCCCCCTGAGCTGGTTTTGGTGAGAAAATGCTTTAGTGCTCCTATTATAGGCTGTTTGGTGGAGAAGATGGAGCGTGGAGAATCACATTTGCCTTTTTCTCACTAGCATGTTTTTTTCCGCCTATTTTCTTTCATTGAATTGTGGAAGCACCCCCCCACACACACACATGTTTGGCAGTGCAGTTGTATTTACTTTCAAAACTAATCCCCACTATTAATTAAACATTAAATAAAATGTATAAAATACCATTATTATAACAAAAACATAACTGCAATAACCCTATAACTCCGTTTTTGTGTGCAAAACAGTACAGTAAAATTTACCCAATAAAAGAAACTTTACAAACTCTGCGAAGAGAGCATGACGCTTAACTAGCACTACCTCCTAGAGGTCCTACGTTATAGCCTCTAAAGGGGTGCATATCTGCATTTATTAAATGTTCCTGCACCATTCAGGAATGCAAACAATCTTCTAACAAACTTGAGTCTTGCCAAATTTCACTCAAGCAACTCTGACAAAGTAAGGGGTATTTCAGGAGTGATTTTATGATGCCTTTTGAATATGACTGTCATGGAGAACCCTTGACATCTCAAAAGTAATTGAAGGTGAAGATTTTTTTTGAGCTTATGTTTTAACAGTAACAAAATATTTTAATCATTTTGTCAAGTTTAGTGTATTCATTTTATCCTGTTATTCTCCTTACTACATAACTAATAGTGAGTTTGTGTTACAATAATCACCAAATAAATACTCTGACATTTAGAATAGTAAGTAAACCTCACTTATACTTTGCTGCCAACTGATGTCTGAAAGCAATGGCAAGATACACGTCATGCTTGGTAACAAATAGTAGCTATGAGTTTGAAGTAGGACGAATTGCTGGTATTATGCACTGACTGATTGCTTATCTTTAGTTGCGGTAAGGGGGCTCCATGTGAAGTTTGGAGAGGGGGCAGCACAGACTATAATTTTTTTTTCTCAAACAAGTATGTTAGTTTTGCATTCTTAATGTCTATTTATAATATCTATTTTTAAATTTGAATATGCTGCCATTATGATTGTCGTTTTTTTAATAGACTGACTTTTTTTATAGGGTGCCCTATGTGCAGTGGGTGATGCACAGTATGGTAGCACCCGCTCCGAATATTTAAATCACCCATATTTAGTTGGTAGTGTTTAATAACAGTTGAAAGTACGGACAACTACCAACAACTTATTTACACCGAGTTAACCACAAGCCACGCAGCTAAACCTTTTGGGGTTAAAGTGAGTACAGTCCCTAAGTACATACTTTGTTGGCCCTGTTGAAGTTCCAGGAGATTGTCCCTTTGGGCTGGTCCACTGTATGGAGACACTGTATGGATTTTTACAGCAAGCATAAAAATTCCCTAAGGTTCTGATAGTGTAAATGGTACTACGGAAGTGTACAGATGGCCGCCTTTCCCAAATTATGCTCATTTCATTCGCGCAAGCCGAGATTTATGCAGTTCCGTGAAATGTTATTACCACTGCTGCCGCTAGGGACAGCATAGGACCACAAAGGTTTACGCTGAAGTAAAGATTTCACTTCCGAGGTTGACCCACCAACGGCAAAACTTGCAGTATTTAGTTGACTGTAAAAGTGCCATTATCTCGTAATCCTGCGGTTCAGTTGCAGTGAAATTAAATCGATGTGCAGAAATAGTGACAATACAGCTGTCAAAACGTTTAAAAAGCAAAGTCACGTCATCTTGTTTTCCTTGTTAAAACCCTATGCCATGACTTCAAAGTTTATCAATTTAAACAGCAGTATTATCGTCATTTCTACAAACCGATTGAGTTTTCCCTGAGTTTGGACAGCACAACTGTAATATATTTGCAAGTTGGCCATGAACTGGAACATTTACCACGGTAACACCGGGAATGTTTGGTTTGTGACACACACAGGACTGATATCGGTGAGAGCCTATTCAGACGTGGTCTCGTGGCTAAGGAGTTGATCTTTAGTTCGGGGAATCTATCATGTTAAAACATACTGCTATCATGCATTTCTCTGTCAACACATGTATCATACAGTTTTGCAATTACTGCAAATTTCTGCATAATATCCAAGAGATTCGGACATTTGCCAAGAAAATGCTGAGCTTATTTCGCTCGACATACCGTACCTGTCCGAGAAGACATTCTCACTTTTGAACTTTATCAAGAACCGTGTGAGGACAAGACTGGTCTCATTTCCACCGCCTTGTTCAGCGCGTAGCCGTGTTCAGCACGTGAGGGTATACAATAGGTTTGTATAGGGACAGAATACGCTCAGAACACGCTTGCGGTGGAAATGGTCTAATCTGTTAACGCGCATCCTAAACGAATACGGACAGAATAGTGCCACGCGCTGAACACACAGAGGGCCCTATCATGCCGCGGCGCACTGTGCATTCGCGACGTGCGCATGGTGTCATTACTATTCTGTTTCAGGCAAAAAATCACGTTGTCTAGATAGCAATGACACTGCGCCATCACGGGTGTGTCAGCGAAAAGAAGAGGTGTGGTCTAGCGCAAAGCGTGCCAGATGCTATTATAAGGACGCAAAAATTAAATCCGCCAGTGACCAACAAAACCCTGGTCTGTCGTCAGTTGCGCATTGCTGGAAAGCTATTTTATGGGCGCACAACGCTTTGGGATATAACGAGAGGGATCCCCCTCTTGATGAGTCGCTGTTAGGGGACGATAGCTATCCACTAAAGGCATGGTTATTAACACATACATCATGCCAACAACAGGGCTTAAAACGTCTCCAAGCTCCAAAAAGATGTCCGATTGCATACGACTACGAATCTGATTATTTACTAAGTGCAGCGACAAAAACACTGATACATATTTTTCAATAATGCACATTTATTGAGCAATCAGTTTTTTTAATAATCATACACACATTGTTCATAACCAAAGGGAACACACATTGTCCATAACCAAAGGGAAACAGTAAGTGTAAAAAACAGACTTAAATATCCATCCCGGAAGACTAACTGCTCATGCACGAGCAGATCGGTCTTCAAAGAAAAACGCTCCTGTATATATAAAGTTATTTAGTTATTTATTTAATAAAAAGTTATTGATTTATGTGTTTGATTTATATATATATATATATATGTGTGTGTGTGTGTGTGTGTGTGTGTGTGTAAGGTACTGCAAAAAACATATAAATCAGTAACTTTTTTTGAAATAAAGATTGGAAAGAAAACATATATTAAGCCAGATTGGTACTGCAGAAGCAATACATTTTTGTCTGAGGTAGAAACTAACAATTGTATTATATCTAGTTAAATTACTGTGTCTAATAATGTTGAAGATTGACAGGTTTGATAATGCCAGCTGCTTAGGTCACACTACCCTTACCATAACCCTAGCATTGGCCAAAACTGCTAGCCAGTACCAGTGTGGTAACAGACGGCAAGACTGTGGGCTCCTTCATCCTAGCTACCTAATGGGTGTTTATTAAATCAGAAGGCAGCTTCTTGTTCCTGCAGGGTTTTAGTGCCATGTAGTATGGTGACATTTGGATGAGATTATGCCACCTGCTTTCAGATTTGACTCCTGTCATTTATACTTCTCTTATGTAGCCATTAGCCAATCTCAGTCAGTCTTTTTTGACATCATGTTAAACGAGAACTTCGGTGTAAAATGAAAATTGGCATGTTAAAACATCATACCGAGTTGGTATGTGTACTGAGGAGCAAAATTTATTTAGCCTGCTGCATTCAGAGTTTAACTATTTTTTATCGTTTGTCCCAGAAGTCTAACAATGGAAGTGGTAGGTGCCCTCAGACAAAGCATGACAACTACGCTATTTTCAAACCATTAAAACAGCTCGAAGAAACTCCACACTCCATCGGTAGTACAACAAAGGTCCTGACATTAAAAACGAGGCACTGAGAACTTTGTAAGTGTACACAACATTTATTAATAAAATAGTTTTGACAGGCAGTACCTTGCTGTAGTTTCTCGTCGCCGCCATGATGAAAGTCCGAACAAGTCGACTGTACTACCTCTTCTCCTATTTTTCCTGCTGGTTCGTGTTCCTCAATTGACTTGTGCGGACTTTGAGACCAGGCTCTGCTAGAAAACGTAAAATCTACTACAAATGATCTTTTACAGTGGAGAAGAGGAGGGGTTGAGCAGTGATGAAGATGTACCCTTCAGGGATGACCTGAATGACCAGAGCTATGACCCCAAGGCTGAGAGGTATACTACATGTGACAGTGTGTGCATGAATAGAGGTTATTGTGTTTGTGCTGAAATCATTGCAGACTTTACCATCAACATCACTTACATTTGCCCATAACAGGGATCCACACAAGCCAAGACGCAAACCCCTTCCCCGAAATAAGGAGAAGAAAGAGAAGGCTCCACCCAGAGACAGGGAGCCTGAGATAAAGACAGAGGGTAGTGAAAGTGGAGATGTAAAGATGGAAAATGAGTTTGGAGAGGTGGCAGAGCCACCTAGAAAGTGAGTTTAAAATCTGCTTGAATTCTGCTGGACAGCAGGTTTAGCTATGTCTTCAGATTGCACTCCAACCATTTCTGAAAGATTCTGGACATTACCTTTACCCCATGCCATAGGCCTCTGATGAAATGTACATGTAATTGAGTTTTGACTTTATTTACAGTGTTTTGTTTAATTGTTATTAAGCATGATTATTACTGGGTATTGTACCTACACAAAGAGGTGGTGTTATAATTGCTCAATTCATTCACCTCTGGCTTTATTGATAGAGATGAACAGGCACCACAGGTTTTACGCAGTACTGGCAAGCTAGCTACACAGTAGATATAAAACATGCTTTAGGTTTGTACACAAACATCGTCTCAGAGGATCAAGCTAAAAAGTCAAAAGCCCAGGCACTAAGTAAGAACAAAAGGTATGTGTATCATGCCTTCACATGTCTATTAACCAACACCTGGGGTTAATTCACAATTTTTTACCTATAAAAACACTCCCTACACAGTGACAAAGTGCCTAATGCTGCGATAACTTTTGCTTGTGGTGATCTGTAACCTGAAATGAGTCCATAAAGGCTCATAAGGTGCTCAGTTAAATAACATTTAAAACAACTCGTGGAAGCACTGTATAGGACACACTGGCTCTGTCAGAAAACTGTATAGAAAAGAAAACAGAGTGTTTACTCTGGTCTACAAAGGAGCAAGCCCCATCTAGTGTAGCTCATAATCTCCTCTAAAGCTCCTAATGTAATGAGGCATGCTGTTCTCAGACATGTTTTTAACTCAAAAGCAAGACCTTTCAGATCAGAAAATGATTAAAAAATCTTGGTATGGTGTTGCCAGACTGCCGAATGTGAAAGTTGAACTAATATGGTCTTAAGGTTTCAAATACAATAATCAGACCTCTACATTCTCCAGGAGGGGTAGGCGGCGAAAGGATGACAAGAGTCCTCGCCTCCCAAAAAGAAGGTAAAGTTCCTTTCTCTCTCCCACATGTTCAAAAGGGATATGTGTCAGAAAATCCATTTCTGGAATGTAATTTGTTTTCGAAAAAGAAGAAAAATAAGCCCACGCAGTCTGAAGTGGTTATCTATTAAACCCACTGTGTCTGATTTCTATCTCGATTTAAACTTTCTTGGTGTATATTTTGAGGGATGTGGCTCCTCAGTGATTGACGTTGCCTCTCATCTGCTTGTGCCCACACAGGAAGAAGCCACCAGTACAGTATGTGCGCTGTGAGATGGAGGGATGTGGGACAGTGTTGGCTCACCCTCGCTACCTCCAGGTTTGTCATGGAAACCACAGCAATTATACTTGAGGCCAAATTATACTTGAGGCCTTTGTTTTTGTTTGTGTTTTGTTTTCCTTGTTTTTTTTCTTGGTGGTTCTCAAACTGTTTCTGTCTCCTACTCTCTCCTCTCTCCTCAGCACCATATTAAGTATCAGCACTTGCTGAAGAAAAAGTATGTGTGTCCTCATCCCTCTTGTGGTAGACTGTTTCGGTTGCAAAAACAGCTTCTCCGTCATGCCAAGCATCACACAGGTACAGAGCACATATTCACATAATGGATTATTTATTAATGATTTATTATTCCAAAACGGCAGCAATTGTTTCATTTTAACTTTTTTTCAGTATCCCTGGCTACACATATAAGACTACTTTATTCTGTATAACCACTGAACTTTTCAGTAACCACACAGCACTTTTTTTGATATTAGCTGCTTATATTGTCCAAAAATAACATATTGCTACCTTAAATAACTGAGTGCTTTTAATGTTTTTAACTTGTTAATGAAACCCCTAAGTAAACAACCAAGGGATGCATTGGGTTGCTTATATCATTGAAGCTACTCCAAGGATTGTGTGCTGACGTTCACCCAGACATGGAAACACCATTCAATTGTCAACATGAAACTTGGTGGACAGATGGCCTCGCTAGACTGATGAGGAATAGAAACTTCCAAATTGTACTGTAGTGAACTGCACCCTACCGTTCAGTGGAAACAAGCAATTTGTCCATAGGGAGTGAGCATCCTTTGAAAGCAGCCTTTATGTAATAACTTGTCACGCTTGGACCCGAATAGTTTAACAGTGTAGCACCACCTAGCAAAACTCGTAAATGCAAAAAATTCTTGCTTTCAATTGACATTATGAGACGGCAAGAATTCAGACTGCATCAACTATGTTTACTGACATTTTGTCACTAATAACCTTAAAATGTTGGGACTTTTGGTCCACAGGGGGCAGTGTCGCCACAAAAAGGCCTTTTGGCTTATATCTGCATAACCATATAATTTAAGATCAGTTTCTTTTTTTCCACACTTTTCTTGAGAGGTTCCACATCAGACATATCTTGTCATACCCATCCAGTATAAAAAAAAAAAAAAGTTAAAAAAAAAAATCTTGCTTTCTAAAAGATTGGCAGAAGCTGAACAAATCAACCAATCAATGCATGTACAAACCAATCAGCAATTGTGGTTTACTGTAAAAAGACGCGGCAACACCATGCAGTGAGACATTCCCACCCTTTCCTTTTATCTCTTTGGATTGGTCTCTGGTGGGTGACGCATCTTGCAAGCAGCTCTGTCTTCAGACCACTGAACCCCTTTTTAATTTAAACCACAACCAGGCCATATTTTGCCAGGTGTTGTTAAAGAACTTAATTGTCTTGTCAACAAAAGATAGAGCCTACACTCATATGTCGCTGTGGTAGCTGATGCTAGGTGTTAACATTAGAATCCTGCTTTATGTCTCAGATCAGAGAGACTACATATGTGAGTTCTGCGCCCGGGCCTTCAAGAGCTCACACAACCTTGCTGTGCATCGCATGATTCACACTGGAGAGAAACCACTGCAGTGAGTATGCAACACTAGGGGGCATGACTTGATGAGTAGTTGTCTGTTTCAAAGGACCACACTATGTGTTTCTCTACATCTCCACAAACTACATTTGTATCTCTCTTAAAAAATATCTAATATAACTTAATGTTTGTGAGCACAATTCTTAGTTTATAGGGTTTAAGAATGTAGAAATAATTGAGAAGCTGAAATTAGATGCATCAGTTAGATCAGCTTGATGTCTTTGTTTTGCTTTAATTTCTCTCTCTACTCCCACTCATACAAGTGTCGCTCTCTCCTTGTGTCAGATGTGAGATATGTGGATTCACATGTCGCCAGAAGGCGTCTCTTAACTGGCACATGAAGAAGCACGATGCCGATGCCTTCTACCAATTCTCCTGTGGCATCTGCGGCAAGAAGTTTGAGAAGAAAGACAGCGTGGTTGCCCATAAGGCCAAAAGCCACCCAGAGGTGCTCATAGCTGAAGCACTAGCCGCAAACGCTGGAGCCCTCATCACCACTCCGGGGGCTTTGCTGGAGCCATCTTCTTCCAGCACGGTGTCTGCGGTGGAGCACCACCAGCAGCCACAGCAGCCAGAGGCTCAGGTGGTGGTCGTGGCCGAGGACGCCCATACCCTCCACACCATGCAGGTGCCGGTCACACTTGCTCTGCAGACGGCCACGGAGGAGGAGGATAGCAGCACGCAGGAGCAGCCCTCTCACACCGCTCAGCCGGCCCACACACACGCACTGCAAATGCCCCTTCAGTTTGTTTCCACAGTCGCACCAGCGGTCTCTCAGGCCCCCCAGATTCACCAGCTGACCCTGCACTCCAGCCCATCTCTGGTGGCCCAGCAGAAGCAGCAGCCCCAGCAGATCACCCTGCAAGCCTACAACCCTCAGATGCAGACACAGATCCTCCACATGACCTTCCAGCCCGTGGCCCACAGCGTCCCTGCACAGCAGCAGCAGCAGGCTCACATCCAGCAGCTTCCCTTGCTCTCAGCCACCTCGCAGCAGCAGCTGACCCTACAGCCCATGCCCCAGCATCAGGAGCAGCAGCCCAGTCAAACTCTCCAGAGGCCTCAAGACCCAGGGCACCCTCCCAACCCCACTCTGCTTACCCAGGTGGTGCAGGATGACCCCACTGACTGCCGGGAGACTCTGGGGTTTGGTCATGACCCGGCACCCTCTTCCTCACCACCCCCTCCTTCAAATTCCTCCCCTGTCCGAGAGCCAGGAGGCACAGATGTGGTGTGGCAGAGGGGTGAGAATGGGGAAACTGGGGACATTGGAGGGGTTTGGGAAAGGGGTGGAGAAGGGGGAGGGGCAGTTTTGACCCATGGATCAGAAGGTCAGGTACAACATGGACTCATATAGGTAGCAGGTATGAAAAGCTTATAGTAAAAAGAAAGATCTGTCAAAAATTCTGTCATGCAGATATTTAACCAATAAACTCACTAGAGATGCAGTGGGATTTGGTCAAACATTTTTGCCTGATCTGACACTCTGGCCTAAATGAAGACGTCATGCCCTGTTCCCATGCCCTTACTGTATAATGACACAACATCATATAGGATCACAAATATCTTGTATGTAATCAGCATAACATTTGGTAGGTTTTTAGAACTGTCTATCAGGGAAATAAGTTTTCATTGTTTTTCTTTTTTTGTACATAAGCAGTTTTAGCTCTCTATAACCATTGCAATATTGTGTGTTTTAGCTGAGTGAGACACTGGGTATGTGGATTTTCAGTATAAAATATGGAAGTCCTCTGACATCTGTTATGTATCCTTTTTTCATTCTGACTTTCCCAGTTTGTTACTTCATACTTGTGGATTACTATGTACTCATTTGTTAAAATCACACCAGAAAGCACCAAAAGAACATATTTATTAACCACATCAGAATGAAATAAAAGCTAAGGTAGAAAAATGTTTCGTCTTGTTTGACACTAATACTCAGATCTCTTTCAGAATACTCATGGATACACAATATTACCATTTCAAAATTATTTAGTGGATTCAGTGTAGAATCTTGTTGATTGGCTGGAATGTGGTTTGTTATATTTTGGTGCACAGCCTGTGCCCCTGGTGTTTGTTTGACATTTACAGCCCCTGTGTTGTCTCCCAAGACCAGTGTTTTCACAGTATATTCAGGGCAAGCTGATCAGCAAGCTGATCAAGGGAAGATGCCTACGACTTGAGACAAAAATGAAGTTGCACTGAAACCATGCAGGAACTCATAGTGCACCTTTAAGGGTTTATTTGTACTTAACTGCTTATAAAGGCCCACAGAAGTCTGTGTATCTACACAATGATAATAGTCACATGTCATATTTTTATGAACCATCATTTATTACAAAAATGTTCTGAGTATCATGTTTAAAACAGTTAACACTTAAACAGTTGCGTTATTCAGGGACCACCTGTAAGCATTTCTCTCTGAAAGAATCAAGCCATGGTCTGAGTTTACAGAGTTCGTCAGAGTTTTGTTCTGTCTCCGGACACAGATTATTTACAAAATGTAATGATGTCAACAGAAACTGGAATCTATTCAGTGACATTACATCTGAGACAGGACTGTACTGTGTCTGCTTCCCAGTACCTGCGGATGCCAGCCATTTGGACAAGGGCCGTCTTCAGACACATGGCAATCATCTGCTCTATTTCCTTTGTGTCGGTATTTGTGGATGCTCCATTCTTCTGCAAAACTGTACTGATTGGTGTCATCTGCCAGAGCCTGGATCATGTCCTCTGGCCTCTGGCTTATGAGGATACTCTAGTGGTGTGGGGAGGATGGTGGCATCATTAGTGATATCCTGACCAGAAAAAAAACAGTACTTGGGACTATTAAAATCATTTTTATTCAGCCAGTGATACAAAAAAAAAACAGCACCCAGTGTTATTGTGATTACACGGCACACCACAGCACACAGAGGATTGCTGTCACGGGCCATGGTCTGGGCATGTGGATGCACTGTTTCTGTTGAGATGATGCGAACATCAGAAGAAAGGTTATTTTTTGGTTATTTTGTTTTCCCACTTCACAGATATCTCCATACACTTCATCACTTGAATCTGACTCCTCCAGGGACATCTCCAGATCACTGTCCTGATTCTGGATGGCTCAGTAATGTCCTGTTCTGTGCATGATGCGGCCCTTCCTGGTTTCAGGCATTCTGAAATTTAAAACAACATTTTCCAGGCTAAATAATTGCAATGCAAATTAACTGTAGCTATACTTACACAAAAAAATTAACACATTCCTTAAATTGCACACATTCTAGAGGTGAAACAATACTGTGAGAATCTTCACAGACACTGTAGTAATGTCTTCCTGGTACAAGATAGAAAACTGATTTTGACTGGATAGCCACAAAATGGGCAAAATAATTTTCTATAAGTGATTTTTTTTATGGCAAAAATGTATAAGAATTGTCAGACAAGGTGACATCAACTTATAGCTGTGGGAAAAGGAGGAAGGAAGTTGGAATGAGTGCATGCAGCTCATGTTAACTCCCTCTGGCATGTACATACAGCTTTTAAAACTATTGTCCATGCACAGAAAGATATAACACTCAAGGGAAATTTCAATGGGATTTTGTTTAAAAATAAATAAATAAGTGGACGTCTAAAGACAACATAGCCTACAAAAGACCACATTTATGGTTTTCAGAGAATGAGATGAAATAACAGCATTGTTTACCGCTAGTGACATCAAAACTTGTCATTACATAATTTTTTCATTAATTTTGCAGTGGTCTCTAGTATTAATGAATGTTCTGTGAGCTGGTCTTGGTGACAAAAATGCTTTAGTGCTCCTGTACAGGCTGTTCTAGTTTGGTGGAGGAGATGGAGCAGGGAGAATACAGGTTCTCGGCTATGCTAGTCAGAGGCTAGAACCAATTAGGCCTACTCTGTATTTACCAAAAGCATTATCTAAGTTCATATAAACAACATGCATTTCGAGCAGGACAGAATTTTAATACTTCATCATTGGGACTATTTAAAGAGAGCTTTTGAAACATTTTGGAAACATAAAGCTCTCAAGTGAGACACAAACATGCATTGTAAAAAGTGCTGCTTCAAACGAGATTAAGCTAGGGTTACACTTGTTGCTTGCGTTGCAGCTAATATTCAGGAAGTGTACACAGCCCGCAGCCTATGTGTACACTATGTGCTATGCACCCATAACACACAGTTCTGGCAGTCTCCACTTGGAGGCAGACTACAGGATTCATGCTGCTGTGGCTGTGGCACTCTATGCTCTGCAAACAGCTCTTGATAGCACTTGAAGATCACATTTATCCCTAGAACACTAGAAACCAAACAGGACTGGCTGTTTGGGGACCACAAACCACCAATACTCCTCAGTTTGGCATTGATTTCCCTCAGTTTGACATCCAACTCAAAATAGCCAACATAAAAGATAGCCAGTCCATTGGCATTGACACTATGGTCTCTGTGTCAAGCAAACAATGAATCATAACACCCCTGAATTAATCAAGATGAGGACAAGACGACAGCCTTTTGATGCATCCCCCAAACCCAAACCAATGGTGGCCCCGTCTGAACAGTGGCTCTGTAGTCTGGTGGGAACTAGTTTTCTGACCTTGGAGCTGCATGAGGTTGATTACCAAAGTCTCGTAGGACCTGGGAAGGAGATGGAAAGCGAGTGAGAACACGGACCCTATCCTATTTCCAGGCAAAGTCGGCAGGCTGTTGGTAATGCCTGCAAGTGCATTCCCTCCGAGGGATCGCAGAGGGAGCAACTGTACTGGGAGGAACTGAGTGAGCTTGTGCAATTTATCTTGTTGGCTTTTCAGCTGTTCTTGCTGACCCTTCAACAAATCCCTAATTTCACTGAGTTCAGAAGCAAACAGCACAGGAGCCACACTCTAGGAACTACTTTGAACTCTATAGTAAATGCCCAGAGCTGAGAGAACAGACAAACTATGGCCTCTCACACCACCAGCTAAGCCATCCCACTCCCATCTAATTGTCTCGCCATGCGCTTCCAGCAAAGTGTCTGTTGGCTGCTGGTGTACCATCTGCATGATTTCACGACGCAGGGCCCGATCGAGGACATGCTCCACAAACTGGTCCTTAAGCAGTGCCTCTACATTGCGCATCTCCCCAGGCACACTCTCCCTTACCTTTGCCGTAAGGCTCATCCAAGCAAGAGAGTCCTGCAAGGTCCTGCAAGGATTTTCCCTCCTGTTGTTGTCTGGAGAAAAGATTTCTGTAGAGCTACATGGGAATTAGTGCAGCCATACCCCTCCTGCAACACCGTAACTGTCCTGTTTGGGTTGGCCCAATCTGCAACCAGATGGTGTGTTAGCTCGTCCCTTTTTTGATCATACAGAAAAAATGCCTGGTCCACAAGGGTAAAATGTCATGCCCTCATACAAGCTACAAGCTTCCACTTCCTCAATCCAGTCTTTCAACTTCTGACTTTCCCTTCCACTACATAAGACATCTCCTATCACGTGGGACAAAAATCAATCTTTTCAGAGCAGGAGTGGGGGTACAAACAGGGCCTGGGGCCTGGTGTAGGCATTCATTATCAGCTTTAAGCTGGGCTATGAAGTCTCTCGGCTTGTGCAAATCATTCCCTTCAGCTGCACCTTGTATTCGGGCAGTGCACAATTGAATTGGCACAAGATACACCAAATCCTAATCTTACCTGACTTGTTAACAATACACCAAAGAACAGCTGCTGCTTTGCTTGTAAAGGAGAAAGAGAAATAAACTCGAAGAGAGGAAGGCAAAAGTAAAGGGGTACAAAACAAAAAGAAAAACCTGGACTGTGACACGTCTCTGGCTTTACCAAGTGGTCCTATCAAGCATCACTTTCGCACACGTGACCACCCACCAGTCAAACAGCATGCTTACCACACATCTGAGCAGAGGGAGATTGACAGGCAGGTACAGTTTCTTTTGGAGGATGGGGTGATAGAGTCTTTGGTCATCCCCCATAATCTTGTTAAAAAAAAAAAAAAACATTCATAGAACCTGTGTGCTCATCCAGATTTTTCACTGCTCTTTGTATTTACACATGCGTCCCAGGTTGCAGTGGAGGCCGTGTTGGCTCAAAAGATGAGTAGTGTGGAGAGAGTGGTTGGTTTTGCTAGTCACTCCCTCACAACTGCAGAGCAAAATAGTCAACATTTGACAGGAAGTTATGGGCCATTGTGTGGGCTTTTAGGTATTATCTGGGGCTACATTCATTTACTACTCTCACCGACCATAGGCCTCCTCTTGGTTTATGGATTCTCTCCCTGGCAAATGACAAAACAGGTTGATGCAGGACATGGGTCCTGGAGCTGGATCCTTATGACTGGGTGACAGATCACAAGGATGGCTCATCCATGTTCCATGGATGCCTGCAATATCACCATTCAGAAACCCCCTAATACAAATGTATGCAGCAACCCAAACTGACCTTTGGGGAAAAACTTTGACCTTGGCCTGTGACCATGACCTTGGACCAATTCCCAAAAAATCGATAGGTCCAGACCCCAATCCCAACCTACCTACCAAGTTCAAAATCGGATCTGAACTGTTCCAGTTATCACTGTGACGGACAGACAGACAGACAAACGCTGGCCATTACAATATACCCGCATCGCTATGTGCGCACGGGTGTAATAAAATCTCTTAAATTGACTTGCAGTCTGACTTTTCTGCCTATGTTGTGCTTATGTTGTCATTTGTAGTTCCATGTAGGATTTGAATGTGGATTTAAATTTAAAAAATTTGAAAGTTTGTCCAAGCTCATTTGACGCAATAGGATTTGACCCAAAACAGCACAAAAAATGGACTGCTGTACCCTCGATATCGAATTTGCGCGTACATCTACACCAGCCCACCATCCTGTACAAATGTGCATGACTTGATGTTTACATATTTAGTTTATTTCATCCTTCATTTTCCTTCTTTAAATGTTGTTTTTGCTACAAATCCGCTTAAGCTGGCAATATTGTAAACTTCAAAGACATGGGGGTAAGAGGGTTAAGAGTTGTCCCACATTTCCTTGCATTAAAAAAGAACAACCAATCTTCAACTTGATGACAATCAATAACGTATGCCTTTCTCTAAGTGCAAATGCATTAAGATTCCCTTAAATTCATTATTATCTTTGCTGCTATTCTAAGCCCTTAGAAATTCGCCTTTATATTTTTCCTTTACCCCATGACGGTTTCCAAAAGGGTCCAGGTAAAGTGGACTGTAAAAGGAGATAGGACAGACGATCCGAATGGGGCCAAGGACTTTACTTTGTGGGACTTGCCTGAGATTTTAAGACTAAAAACTTAGGACTCACATATGTACATTTTCTTGTACATGGATTCTTCAACATAGTTTGAATATAAGGATTCTGGATCCACATGCACACAAACATCTGGCCTGTGCTTTTATTGGTGCCTCAGTGAGCCTGACATTACGTATGTTTGACTCCCAATCTTTGTGCCACAAGGGTTGAACAGGTATGTCACAGGCAGAAAGTCTGTGTGTGTCCTTAGTGATCGTCAGCTACAACAGCAGGCTATTGAAATCACTTATCATGGAAGTACTTGTACGCCTGATAAATCTGAACTGCTTTCCATATAATTTTCAGCCAAAATTCTATCTAGCTATATAGCCAGTCACAGCTCAAACACAACTAAGCTGCATTCAGATGTAGCAAAAGATTGTCCATTAATACTGAATACTTGCTGTTATTCTGTATGCTACAGCAGAAAAGCACTGAAGAAAGTGGACAAATACTGACATAGGGTACAATCAATTGCACAGTTATGTATTCATGCAGACTGCCAGTATAATGTGTCCACTTTTGGTGCTGTGGGGCGGAAGGCAATAAACCTAAAATACGTATTTTTTTATGTAATCATGTTTTCGAGTCATAACAATTTTCTTATGGTAAACAACATGCCTTGAAAAAAAGACAATTTTATCTAATTCACATCATTGATTGTAGGCAGAAGCGATTCTAATCCATGGGGGTCCCAAGCATAAGCCACCACTGTGGGTGGAATCAGGTTTTCTGTGAGCGAACGGGTTACTGAGTGATCCTATCTGACCCTAAAGTATCTTTTTAAAGTGTCGATGCGCTTATTGACATAGAACCGTGAGGGTTGACAGAAAGTGATGGACTGGGACTAGTAAGTGACCACTGATCAGACTCAAACCTCAGTCTCTTTCTGCACAGAGAATATGGTACAACACTGTTACCATTTGAGCCATATCAATTTCTAATGGCAGCAAGAATGATAGCTGCTTAGAGTCTTTAAGTGGTTCCTTTAAAAACATCCTCTTGCATAGGGTACACCTGATTCTTCACAATGCCATATGTGTTTTAAAAAAGGTCCCTGAAAAGCAAACTTTGTCGACTTTAAAAGTGTTTTTTAAGAGTGGTTTTAACCCTTTTGAGTTTTGGATCACCAAAAATGGCAAACAGATAGTTGTAAAATTAATGTTCTTGACAAACTGCAGTTTTATTTCTGGAAAGCTATTTAGGAAGCACTGGCTTTCATCTATGAAACAAACATTACAGTGAATTCTTAGTAATGACTAGGGATGTAACAATATCAAAATCGCCATATGATAATATCTTAGTAACAAATCCAGGATACAATATTTATTGCAATATCTAAAAAAATATATAAAACCAAACTCAGGAAATAATGACATCACAGTTATATGATATTAAACATTCATTTCTTCCTCAACATATTTTCTGCAGTATTCTGGCTGGGCATGCATATGAGCCCACAAAACGTAACCCTTCGAATGAATGCATATTATGCTCATGTGTTACACTAATATATTAGCCTACATTCTGTCTTGTGATGATTTAGATATGTATGCCATAGACTGACATTCTTAAAACATGTTTTTGTGAATTTCTTAACACCTGTATTACTACTAATTACTGTTTTATGATCAGTTGAAAAGATTAAAGGAGAAATCAAGGTAGTACAATCGAGGTAGTACAATTGACAAACAAGTCGATTGTACTACCTCTCCTCCTATTCTTCCCGCTGGTTCGTGATCGTCAATCGACTCATACACATTTTCATCATGGCAGCGATTGGAAACTACAGCAAGGTACTGCCTGTCAAAACTGTTTTATTAATAAACGTTGTGTACACTTACAAAGTTCTCAGTGTTTTGTTTTAAATGTCGTGGCCTTGTTGTACTACCGATGGAGTGTGGAGTTTCTTCGAGCTGTTTTAATAGTTTAATAATAGCGTAATCTTCATGCTTCGTCTAAGGGCACCTACCAATTCCATTGTTATCCTTCTGGGACAAACGGTAAAAAATAGTTGAGTTCTAAATGCAACAGGCTAACTCAGTTTTGCTCCTCAACAAACATACCAACTCTGTATAATGTTTTAACATGACAATTTTCATTTTACAACGAATTTCTCCTTTAAGATGAGCACTGGGCCAGATGGGCCAACACTGACAAATGGTGCACTGCCCTTTCAAACAACAACAAAAAAGGCTGTCACAGATTAGTATATAATTATCAATAAACTATGACATTTTTGGAAGGCATGCGAGTAACTCAAAGGTCATCTTAAGGTCAGCTGGAGTTGAAATAAACTGGCCTGGTAAAGAGAGAATTTGAGCTCTTACACAGTGGCTGGAAGTAGGTGTGAATGTGGTAACAAAACGAACAGTAGCAAAATTATCATTAGGAGCTATACAAAATAATCATGCTATCAAACATCACATCAATGCTATCAAACATGGTTAGTCACACAGCCCTAACTGAAGTTACAATGGCTGTGAAATGGGCAGAGGTGATGGGGATGCAAGGACAATGGTCTATGTAGTTTTCAATTATTCTGTGTCACTGTGGCTAAAACAAAACTGCATTTTTGCCTGAAACACCCATCATTTCATACCATCATTGATCCATAATATTGACAGATCCTTGTTTGCACAAAACTGATGATACTATTACACCCCAAATAATGACATATACAGTACAAATAATAAAGTCAATTTACCAACAGCATCATATTTCACAACACCCTATTTTGTTTACAGCTCTGGAGTGTCAATCTCCATGCCACACAGAAATACATTACGTCAGAAAGGAGTGTATCTCTCCTTCTGCCTCTGCATATTAAACTGCTTCAGTGCCCTTTTTGGAGGGACAAGCGTCTCGCTGAGGCCAACTCTTCTCTTCTTGGTGCGCTCCTCCTCTGGCCCATCCTCTTCTTCCCCTTGTTTGAAGAGCGAGGGAGTCTGACAGTCAGGGGTTTGCGAGGTCGCCTGTGTTGGGCCAGTCTGGTCTGAACAGGCTTCTGTCCCCTCCTCACTGCCTGCTGTGCTGGCCAGGGCTGCAGTGTTTTGGAGATCACTGTCATGAGCGTACTTACAGCGGCTCCCAAATCGGCAGCGGCCATCTTTCCTGTAGGCTATGCAAATTTTCTTACCACCAATCTGTGTTGGTCTAGCTTGCAGTGTAAGCGGCACGTGCTTCTGCAGTACATTCAGGCGCTCATCGGCCTGTTCCTTGAATGGGTTGGCAAAAACACTACTACCCACCAGGCCACCACTCACTCCTAGAGGTGGAGGTGGCAGCTTGTTGGCCTTTTCGGTGGATGCAAAAAGAGGAGTTGGCTCCTCCACAATGTGCTGCTTGATGGGAGTAAGAGGCTCAATTTGAGTATCTTTACTCGTATCTTCTTCATCCCCATCTTCATCAAAAGCTTCAGAATCGCTGGAAGCAGAGCCTGATTCCAGCAGGAAGTTGCGTTCCTTTTTCGTTTCAATCTTCCCACCTTTCCCCTCTGCCCTATACAAAAACATTTGCAAAAAGGTAAAATGAAGTACAAGTTTTCAACTATTTAATGTTAAGCCTCAAAGTAGAGTGTTCTTGCTTTGTTTTGTCAGAACACTGATGGTGGCTGAGACTGCAGTGCTTTAGAGGTTTGGGACTTACTAGCCTGGTTTGTTAATAATCATGGAATACTCCTCAAAAATCACTCCGTGCTCCACACATTGACCAAAATGGTTGCATGTATGTTCTCATTTTGTGCATGTGGTTGCATTTCTGTGAATATGTGACAATCTTTATGCTATCTTTATGCTTTTGATAGGATACTGTTACCAGACTTTGAAAATCTCAGGTTTTCTTCTTCACTTACGCAGTCAACTTTTTACCTTCCTACTCACTACAGATAATGAAAAGCCTGAAATAATCAATTTACTGGTTACCAAAGATAATTTCCATGATTTCACAACAACAGTAATAGATACTACAGCATGTGATGCTGTTCTGTAACCACGGTGTGTAACCAAATGTACACTGAAGATATTGAGGTCTAGGAAGAAGCCTGAAGTGTTTCAAATAAAGCATGTGTACATCTCAATTTAACCCAGGAAGAAACAAAAATCAGACATTATCAAATAGGCTACTCTTTAGTGCTAATTATCTGTTTGTGATAACTGTACTTGGTTCACTATCACTATTTTAAAATTGTGGAGATGTTATAATTTCAATTAATTTTCAATGGCCCATGCCAGGCAAGGGAACTTCGGCTGAAATTAAAAACATTACTCTCTTTTTCCCATTTTCAAAATGGCATTTCATGGGCTTTGAGCTAAAAAAGACCAACTTTAGGATCTACTAGTGGGGAAAAACAAAAACTATGCAACTAATGAAATAGTAAATAGCTGATTCTGATTCTGATTCTAATATGGAAGTGCCTTGCTAACTGGCTGAAGCTAACCATAACAGTTCTGACTCCCTGTGTAAAATGTAGAATTGCTCCATCACTATATTGATTGGTTGTGGCATTTGAATAATATATTTTGAATGGTAGTACAAATGGTAAGCAGGCAATATTGAGGATGACAACAAAAAAACAGGTTCCAGGTTAAAGGTAAATGTTACAAAACGTCTACAGGCGTGGCATACAAACTACAGTGTTTTTACTCCAATTGTCTGTTAGCACTTTCAAACTTGTATTAAATGATGAAGTGCATTACAAATAAAATTGTAATATTATTATTATCATATTTTCTTTCACACTTAAGAATGCATATGGCATGCGCTTGTAATTTACTGTTTTGTCTATACACCATACGTACAAAATATGCCCCACTCCAAATCAATCAGGCCCACCCAATCAGAAGGCTCCCTTTGCTTGATTGCCTGTTTACTTATATGTTTTAGGATGCCCACCTGTTTTTTTTTTTTGTTTTTTTGGGCCCACTCATTTTATGGTTTCTTAATAATTAATCATTTTAATCATGCAGGTCCTCTCCCATTAGCTCGCAATGACTTGAGGGATGTAGTTGTACAAAAGCATTATTTTCCTTCTGTTGCAGGCAAATGAATACAAGGAACTCGTTTGCAGTTTTTATCAGGCTGTTGTCCATCACTGCATCTACAGTAGTAGGCCTACAGACTGTGACTGTATAGCACTTTATATTTACCCACACAAACAATAAAATGTTGTTATACTCCATAGTACAATGCAAATTATTCCAAGCCCACCCCCGTGAGGCATCAACTCTACGACTAGTTGTTCTACCTCCAAAACACGTAAAGTGGCTTAAAGCATTGTTGTGTACGCGAAGCATTGATTGTTAAAGTTGGCAGTTGAACGGTGGTGTAAGTACTAGCAACAGTCTTATAAATGAAGTGAGAAGCTTTAACAACTTACTCTTGGTGGCATTTGTTCACGTCACTGTCGCTATCAGAATCAGACGATACCCCATAACAAACGAGAGAGTTCATAACCTAATGTTTGCTGGAAAGCGGGCTAGCTAATGTACCTGAGACTATAGGTTAAAACAAAACGTCTCAAACCTAATTCAGAGCTCTTAGTGCGATTCGATGTTGCATATAAACAGGGATAGCTTGTATCTTCAATTTGCGACTTGTTTCGTGTAAGGCAGACTGTCACACTTCAACCCTTTGGTTTCGAGATCGTGTGCTACCCATAAACAGTAAAATAGAGGCGATACCTTCCACTCAGTTGCTTAGACGCTTCTCTATGAGAGCCAAACAGCGACAACTCTTTGCAGCGGGAGCACAAATCTGCCACCAGGCGAGCCGGAGTGGTAATTACCAGAAATAAAGATGGAAAATGTCAATTCGACTAGTTAGGACATGTCTGACCTTTTCCCGTCATAGATCGTTTTGAATATTCTCGAAAACAGGTATATCTGGTCTACACCAAAGTTGTAATTATTTTAGTGGGTCTAACAATGGGATCGGAAATAGGGGCAACTAATATAGCCTTTAAATTGATCACTGAGACCATGATGTCATGCATGGGTTGTTAATTAGGCAGCTCAATTTTCCTACACATTTGTCGGTTATAGTTGTTTTCTGTGGACATGACGCACAGTGAGAAACTGCTGGGGCTGAAGGAAAGCTGCTGGGGACGGACAAACAGCAATACGGTAGCAGAGGGGCACGGGCATGACAATATGACTAAAGGTTGCATGTCTCCCCGAAATTCTATGTCGACCTGTCTATTCTGTCGACCAGTGGGAAAAACTGTAAGTCTTGCCCAAAAACATTAAGCCACTTCTCAGCCAAGCTATTTAATTGGGACAGTTATAACTGTGTCATAATTGCTGTCACAGCCAAGCCTACCCTGTATTCAGCGTAACTCCGCCCAATCCACGGTCACGTCCCGTTAAATCCCATGCACCTCAATCCTCTGCAAGGGGGAGGAGAGAAAAGTTTGGAATTTAATAACCGAGTGGGCAGCGTTTGGCATGATTACCTAACCGAAAGTTCGAAGGATAACTAGTGATGCATTTACCCGAAGTAAAGCAACTGAGCCGTTGTTTAACCTACGTTTTATTTTGACACCTACAGAGAGAGTTTAAACGTTAGTTGTTGGGACGTTGTGGATATTAATTAGAAGACTTCTTGGGTGCGTAGTGGCACATTGGTGAAGAGAAGAACTGAAGTCCTTGTCCGCGTCACACAACTTGTGGAATTCTCTATCTATGGCTGGGAAAGGAGCAAACGGCAAACAACTGTCAGGAGCCTACCGAGGAGGAAAGGCTGTTCAGCTTGCCCGGCTGTTGTATACCGAAAGCGTCCGACTGCTAGATCTCTATGTGAGTAGTGCCGCATCTATAGACTGTGATTGGTGATCCCGTTAGCACTTGCAGTTAAGCAAATTCCTGTTATTTCTCTAAGTATGGACATCTGCCTCTTGCGTCATGTTTTTTTTTTAGCAGACAGTGAATGTCTAAACATGAATGAAGTTTTATTTTACTAGAGGATACGATGGCAGGGACACTTGTAGATATATGCTTAGAAATGTCATTTTGAAGGAAAATGCAGTTGTGTCATATAGGTTACCTTCAAGGGGTTACCTTTTGAGGGCTTTGCTGTCATTTTGCCCCATTAACACATTGCCCGCTGCGTGGGCACAACGTTGTAACGATTGGAGCAAGGGAGCGGCTTGGAATGTAACCTTTTAAACATTACCACAGAGATCTGTAAAGTGGTTTCCAGGTACTGAGTTTTTGGAAATCTGCAGATTGCTCCTCCTAGGATGACGCAACTCATTAATTTGTCCACATCTCCCCTCCAGGTGAACAGGCATACAACCTCTTACAAGGCAGTGTTACAAGACACTAAAATTCGATATCACTTTGATCGTGTTACTTACTGCTTACAAGCACACAAGTGTGTCTTGACAAAATGAGACTATCAAAAGAAGGCACATTGGATGGGACAATATAACAGATGCATTCATTTATTTGGCTACATAATGAGGCCTCTATCCAGGAGTCAGTGCAGTATTAATTTTAAATAAGAATGTGAATACCAGTTTTGCCATGTAGGCTATTGCACTTGTGCATTTTTGGATTTCTGTCTACTTTTTTTGTTTAGGCTACATAATGAAGAAAGACATGCTTTACTGTAGGCTATCACTTTCCTTATGTAACATCAATGTTTGCACATTGTCTAAGTTGACTACAATTTAAGCTACATTGTCAAAGTTATGCGGTTCAAACTTGTCTCCAAAGACAGCACAAACTCACTTTCTCTGTCTCTCTGTCTTTCTCTCACCCATAACACACATGCATGCACACACACATGTCAGGCCCTCCCTCCCCTTCCTCAGATCTTCGCTACTGGCTGATCTCATCTCCTGTAACTCATTCACAGCCAGAGCTTCTTTTTCCAATAGTTTCCATTACAGATCCCCACTGATATTCTTAAGGTGTCATTCACATGCCCCCTGTCGTAATTATTCAGTAGCCTACCTGCAGACCTACCAGAACAGGCCTTTTCAGTATGCATTCGTTCTGCCTTTGCTTATACAACCTCTGACTAAACCTATTTTGTCTTCTTTGTCCTTATGCCTCCATACTCTCTCCTCCTCTGCACGTCTTCAGAAACAGAGAGAGAGCTTTCCCCAAACTGCCATCTCTGGGGAGCATCTTGTATCTGTGCCTTGTCCAACACCACATCTACCAACAGGGGAGAAGGTGTGGCTTGTTCACGCCGCTCTTAGGCAGTGCCAGGGTCTCCTGGATCGTGCTATAGTTCTGGAAGACACAGAACTGGGGCTGCCGGGGAACAAAGACAACAATGAGTACCTGAGCCAGCGCAAAGTCGTCAAGGAGAGGCTCGGGCACCTGTTGCAGAGCACCAAGAGCCTCCTAGTGGATGGAGTTGGCACTGCAGCTGTGGTAACAGGACAGGAGAGGGCAGAGGTAAATTGATGGTGTATGCATCATATTGCCTGCTTGATCAGTTGCGTAAATTTAATGGAAGATGGAAAATCTATATTTTATGGAAGTAATTTGACCTGAATTTATATCACTGCAGTTTAGCAAGTCATTTATAACACTAATACTCAATATTTATACATTACTAAGGCAATGTAAATACTAACACATTAGTTATATTACTATATGCTATATAGGGAATATGCTCTCTGCAGCTCTAAATAAATTTAGCAGGTAATATAAGTAGCATTATGTATGTATGTATGTATGTATGTATGTATGTATGTATGTATGTATGTATGTATGTATGTAGATAGGTATGTCTGTCATTCTTTCTTTTTTTTTTATTGTAAACACCTATATCAACCCACTTAGTATGACTTATGAAGTGATCGATTTATTTACTTATGTTATGTGTTCTTTTACATTGTAATTGTTTTTAATAAACTATCACCAAAAACAAAACCATCTGAACTCCCCCTATTTACTTTTCTCTTTAACACAGGAACCAGATGGAGGATTGTTCGCGATGAAGGTGTGGATCTATCGTATCATACAGGATGTGGTTTACTGGACCAATATGGCCTCTGAAACCCTCCCTTCAGTTCCCATGCAGGCTGTAAATGAGACAAGGAAGATGGCAAGAAACAGAAGAAAAGGGAAGAGAACAGCACGTAGATGAACATGTTGAAAGATCCACAGAAGTGTGAGAGACTGGAGATGCAAGGAGGGCCTTATCAGACTGAAGACAGGAATGGAGGGAGACACTGCCAGACAAGTAATGAGGTGAAGTGCCCAAGGCTGTGAACATCAGAAACTAGTTACTTTGTTTTAAATTCTTGATCAGTGAAGTTTAAAGATAGCTAACACTTCTCTGTGAGTCTGATACTAATTCTGGTTGTGACCATTTATATTAAGCTTATTCTACTGTGATGGCTGTACTGTGAGTGCTTGGTGTGTGCATCCCAGCTGTGTGGCTGCTACTGTAGGCATGTGTTTGCCATTAAATTATAAAATACTTAA